>OZ007586.1:128968783-130168783 GCA_963931845.1 Maratus michaelseni | reverse complement strand
AACTACAAATGGGAGACACTTTCGTGATGATGTTTTAAGAGATAATTCTTGGAGATTTAGCTTTGGATAAACTCCTCAAAGATCTGTAATGCATAATGACATAATGCCACCAAACGTCAAACTTCAAATTTTTATTATTTCAAATCTGTAGATCTCCATAGTAACTATAGCTATTCAAGGCACTCTAGTGCTTATAAAATCTGTAATTCATTATATATATATTTAACTTATTTATTTTTATGATCTTATCTTCTTTAATAATATTTTATGTCAGAGAACCGAAATAATATGTCTTTAACCAACATGTAATCAGGGTTTGTCGTATTTTAAAAGATAAGATTCTTCGTCATAAAATTCATAAATGTCAAAGGGTATGCTAATTTACAACAACTAAAGTTACAAATTAACATGGTCGCAAACACATTTTCTTATAAAAATTGAATGTATGTAGAAGTTTAGCACGAATAAAACTTATAACGATAATTGACAAGAAAAAGAGAGATTTTCGATTATTGAGGATTCTTTATTTTTATTATTTAAACTAGCTGACCCGCCCGGCGTTGTCCGAGCCCTTGTAATAAACTTAAATCTCTTAAAAAACGGAACTCTGGCCACGGTCTACGATGGCTTCGGAACCGTATACCAGGCATGCTCGTACGCTCTAGAAAATCTTTTATTTCCCCCTACCACCGCCAGGGGAGCATTCTGTTCTAAACAAACCTCTTTCCGAACGAACTTCTGAGACAGGTCCCCGCTGCCTACGTTACTGTATAGTAGGCGCACTACAAAATTGAGCTGGTTTCGAGAAGATTGGAACATTATTAGCCCAGTTATTGCAATAAGGCACAGTTAGAGAAAATAACCTTGAGTGAGGTGCCGAAGGGAGGAGATGTTCGAGTGTCCTTCAGAAAATGACTAATTAGGAGGCCCACTATGCATGCATAGATATTCGTTCGTTTTGTTAAGCTAGGAACTTAATTACAAAGTTGGCTTAAACTCTTATTTGTAAATAGTGGTAACCGCTACTCATAAATTTAATTTAATGTTATAAAGGGTGACTATTAAGTTAAATATAATGTTTGGAATCACTTGCGTTGAAATCGGAAAGATAGTTGCTGATATATAGAAACGGGGCATAGTTAGAGAAAAACCTTGAATGAGGGGCCGGGGGGGGGGAGGATTGTTCAAGTACCCTTCAGAAAATTACTAATTAAGAGGAGCACTATGCATCTTTCGAAATTCGTTCGTTTGCTTCAGCTAGGAACTTAATTACAAATTTGGCTTACCCAATTATTCGTAAATAGTGGTAACCGCTACTCATAAATTTAGTTTAATGTTATAAAGAGTGACATTTAAGTTAATTATAATGTTTGGAATCACTTGTGTTGAAATCGGAAAGATAGTTGCTGAGATATGAAAACGGAGCATAGTGAGAGAAAAAAACCTTGAAAGGAGTGCCGGGGGGAGGGGTTGTTCAAGTTTCCTTCAGCAAATGACTAATTAAGAGGACCACTATGCATCTTTCAAAAATAGTTCGTTTGCTTAAGCTTTGAACTTAATTGCAAATTTGGCTTAAACTATTATTCGTAAATAGTGGTAACCGCTACTCATAATTTTAGTTTAATGTTATAAAGAGTGACAATTAAGTTAATTATAATGTTTGGAATCACTTGTGTTGAAATCGGAAAGATAGTTGCTTAGATATGGAAACGGAGCAGAGTTAGAGAAAACACCTTGAAGGACGGTCCGGGAGGGGTGGGGGGGGTGTTCAAGTGGCCTTCAGCAAATAACTAATTAGGAGGACCACTATGCATCTTTCAAAATTCGTTCGTTTCCTTAAGTTTTGAATTTAATTACAAATTTGGCTTAAACTGTTATTCGTAAATAGTGGTAACCGCTACTCATAAATTTAGTTTAATGTTATAAATGGTGACTATTAAATTAATTATAATGTTTGAAATCACTTGCGTTGAAATCGGAAAGATAGTTGCTGAGATATGGAAACGGAGCAGAGTTAGAGAAAAAACCTTGAAGGACGGTCCGGGAGGGGTGGGGTGGGGTGGGGGGTTGTTCAAGTGGCCTTCAGCAAATAACTAATTAGGAGGATCACAATACATCTTTAATGATTGATTCATTTGGTTAAGCTAGGAACTTAATTTGAAATTTGGCTTACTACTTTTACACTACTATTCGGAAATTCTGGTAACTGCATTCTAGAAATACACCTTGAAGCTTAAATGTAATTAGACCCTTGTCCCTCTTAATTCCCGCAAATATAAAAAAAAATCTGTTAAATAAAGTTTTCTGTATTAACAATCTCCATCATAATAATAAATGTCATGTAAAAAAAAACTTAAACCCGACTAATTGTCATGAAGAAAAATATGCCTGCAAAATATTTCAATCAGTGGGACGTATGTGTAATTTGTCATGTACAGGTGGCGTGACATTCGCATGGCTCCTCTACGCTAATAACTTCAATCCATGTTGACACTATTTAGTTAGAAATCCTTATTTGTGCATCGCTACTCTGGTTTATTTAATTACTTCTGTGAAGAATCGATGCAACCAACCAGTGAACCAACCAACCCAAGAGAATAAAAGCGTATTTTTAATGAGAGTTCTTTGTGCATTTTAATTAATATTTCAGAAAGTAATTAAAATATTAAAATTCTGAAGTAAGGTTGCACCAGGAGAGGGTTTGGACTACCTAAATCTAAATTTCCAGCCTTCTAGGTGGGCCAGATTTTCCTAGCCATCGCCAACAGGCACACACACAGACACACAGACACACAGACACACAGAGCGAAACTTTCTTTTATTAGTTTAGACAAATAAAAATAACGCGGAAGCACGATGGATCATATATGAGGAAGTGTTTATTAAAGTTCAAGAAATTATGGGTAATGGCATTATAAGATGGAATGTATGTAAGTTCATGTAAAGCTTAATTTAAGTAGGATCTTTTAAAATGCCTTATTTGTGGAAAATATTTTCAATTTATCGTACATCTTAGAAGACACTTTCGATAAATATAATGAAGAATTATTTATATTCTTAAAAATAAATTATTCTGTATTGAATTAAGTTGGAATGAATGTCCTGACGTAATCTTGCAAAACCCTATTTAATTAAAATATAACTCAAGAAATCTAAAAAAAAATTTGCACAGCTGATGTTAAATGCATGCAATTATTCTCATCCGTTTACTTTTCAAGACAACGATGCTTTTTATTTTTAAACTAGTTTTACATTATAAAATATTTTATAGTTTCTCTTTAATTGAGTAGTTTATTTACACATGTACCGTTTACGCTCGAGACGCTGTATAGAAATTTAAAAAATATATATCTCTGAAATATCGATAAATAAATTAGATATAGGATGTTCCAAAATTCGACTGACAAATTGAAAGGGGTAATAGAAGCAATCAATACGATGAAAACTTATCATAGAACGTGGGGTTGCAAACCACGTTTAGTGGGAGAAAATCGCAAAAATATTTATGAAGGGTGTGACGTTGAGTGGAACAAAAAGGGACAATAATAAATAGAAAAATCATTTATTTGACGTAATTTCTTGTAAATAATATATTTTAAAAAGCACAAATAATAACAAATTATTTTACTTCGTATATTTATGATGCAACATTTTGTTTGCGTTATTAAATAAATTAAGACACATATTTCTTTCATAGGTCTTTTCATAGGATCATCAGAAGTTTAGTGTGCCGCTCAAGTTTAATAATGGGTTCGAATGTGCCGCGAGATAAAAAAAAAAAAAAAAAAAAACAAGAACGAAAAATCATGCGTCAAGCATAGATTATCTAACACTTTTCAACACTTCCAAAATAATTTTACAAATGTTTACTGTCTAATAAGGTGAAAGATGATATCTAAGTAAACAATCTGGAACACGCATAACATATTTAAAATGCAATTTCAGGAATTACCAGCAATATTCTAAATATATCCGAATTCTTTTGTGCAGCCCTGTATATGATCTATAGATTTGTATATGTACTATATAGAATGCTAAATTTTAGTTCAGTTAGGAATCGCGTCGCACAGTTTAAAATCCCCCTTCGGAATTTCCGTCAGTAAACGAAAATGTACCCGGGAGCTTTTGTGCTTCCCTGTATATGATATATACAATTTATACACACCAAGTAATAGACAAAAAATGAGATAAAATTAAAAACTCTTTCAGCAACTGAAAACTCACATCCAGCCATTATTGTTAACAGACAGTACCGAATTCTTTCGTGTGTCCCTGTAAATGAACGATGAATGCTGCGCACACGATATTCTATAGTAAGCCTCTTGTAATGCGCCTTAGTGATATAGATCAATTTCGATATGTTTGAAATAGTGAAACATTATTAAAATAAACTTCAAACGATTTTTCCCCGTAGGCCGTAATGTAATGGAATTCTTTTGAGTTTCCCTGTAAATGAACGATGAATCCTATGCACTCCTTGATCTACAATAATCATTTTGTAATGCACCTCAGTGATATATATAAATTTCAATATATTTGAAATAGTGAACCATCATTAAAATAAACCGTAAATGATTTTTCCTCATAGACCGTAATGTAACGGAATTGTTTTGAGTGTCCCTGTAAAAAAACCATAAGTGGTACACACTTAATTTTCAATACCGAACAGGCCATAGTAAACATCGATAACATATATCAATTGCATGACATTCCTAATATATTTACGTGAGTTAGATCACGGACAGGCAGACAGACCAGACAAACAGAATTCGTAAACACTTTTCAACTATGTTTGAAAGTGTTAAAAAAGGGTGAGAAACACCGCACTAGGCTGCAAATTGAAAAATAATTGTCGGAAGTGAAACCACAATAATTGAATTTTAAGCTTTTGTCGATGCTAATTTGAAAATGTTTTTCTTCATCACTCATTACATTTTTGCTATGCAACCTTGAAAAAGTGCTGAAAAAGAATAAAATGTTCAATGTGAGCAAGTTTATTGGTATATGAAGTATATAAAATGATATTAACTATAGCTGCGTAACTGGAAGAAGTGTAGGGCACTTGGTGAATTCGCAGAATTTGATACGGATTACCACACACAACTTCACCCGTCAATGGCTATAGCTGCACTAACATAGTGCGTTGAAATAGGTTCCGAGGGAATGACATATTGGTTAAACCGTTGCTCATTGGTGCCGAGAAAATGACTCTGTTTTATAAGATAACATATCGCTTCAATTGAGTGCCAGAAAGGACACAATCGGGAACTTTAAAGTTGTATAACTAGAAATATGACATGGCATTTTTGATTAAATTTTCTGTTTCAGCATTAAAGATACTTTATAAAACACTCATTGACTTATCTCTTTCATAAATCGTGTAAACCAGTGTTGTCAACAGCTAAAATGTACGAACTTAAATGATTGCCAAGAGATTACGTAATGTATCATCGTTCTTATTAGCACAAAAAAAGTAGTTAAATTAAATTAAAAACCCAATTAAATCAAAGTACCGGATAAATCGGGACTTTTAAAATTCCTTGCAAAATGAACATCTTGTAAAGAAATCGTCCGCGTATAACGAGTAATTTTCACGCTCCTTTCGGCTCATTATAAGCGGTTTTCACTGCATCATAGTACGGATACCCAGTTGATGATAACGTAGATGCGATATTTAGAACTGTGATGTAAAGGATATAAGAGTCTACTTCAATCACACGTCGACATTCACAAACAAATGTTAAACAAATGGCAGCGTTCTTTGTTAATTTCTGGTTTGTATTTCAATATTTTAAAATAATTTTATTTGCATAGGATATCTGAGGTCGAAGTTTAACGCTGTACCTTTGTGTTTTTTCGATTTTAGTCTCAGTTTCATTCTAAGGCCACTTACAATTTCGGAATCAACCGACCATTTTTTTTTTCAGAATTGTAAGTGCATAAGAATGAAACTGACTAAAATAGAAAAAGTACAAAAGTACAATATTTAGACATCGGTCTCAGATGTACTATACAGAAATAATCATTTAAAATGTTGAATGTTGTGTATACACATGACTAGTTTAGGTTCTTAAGAAGAACTATGATTTATTATTGAAATAAAAGTACAAGAACTGTTTAAGAAACCTATGATTCTTTTAAAATGTTCTGTTGCAAGTTTCAAGTGTTTGTTATGTTTAAAATAGTATGAAAGGATAATCATTCATTTTGCATTAATTGTGGCAGACTTTTAAAGTCTTACATTTGTTTTACTGGTTTGAATTGGTCTCGCTAATTATATTCAAAACAATTTATAATAAAATACTTTAAAACTTTATTAGTTAAGCTGCCACTGGTCTGTTTGATACAAAACGTTCAAAAATAATTTCTGTTACACCATACTTTTAAATTTAACTCTATAAGGTTTAATTTTTTTAATTCAAAATATTAAAAAACAATCCCTCTGAATTAAAACTATTATGTCTATGAAGTTTATTTTCTGATAAATACATTTATCATTTCACATGGCATTAAACTTTATTTAAATAACTGAAAATTAAAAATTCCAATTAATTGTTTAGTAACATTTAATTATAAACTGTTCTACTATATACTTTTTTAATTTTTGCAAGGAAATTTTAAAGCTTTATAAAATAAAATTTGGGCTGAATGTCCTAGTCAGTAATTATGAATCATTGTTTGGCATTTATATCTAATAAATGCATTATAAGGCTAACAGGAATAAATTTAGCGTTTTTTCGCTGTACACTGATATCCAAAAGTTGCGCAACAAACAGAGAATGCTAATAAAGTTAATAGTGACTACTCAAAATAAGGGGTTATAAAATAAGTAGTTGTAAATAGGTACTAGCCGTACAGCACAATCAATCGATGCGACGTCATTTTTGCGTCACAAATTGTCACAAGTGTCACAGTCACTACGGTGAACAAGAATGTGATATATTCGTTTAGTTATTACTCTGAAATGAACGTCATTTGGTGATTTCACTGAGAAGTCACTGTGACTGTTGCTTTGTGACGAGAAACCAGATGACATTTCAATGAATTCACTTGGTAATTCACATGTGAACGTTATTTGGAGACTCCATTGTGAAGTCATCATGAGCGTTGCATTGTGATGAGTCACCAAATAAAGTCACAATAAAGTCACATGGTGACTCTCAAATGGCCGACATTTACGACTCTACTGTAAAGTCACCATGAGCGCTCCTCTGTGAAAATGACTGAATTTTGCTGTCATTTGTGGATTCGTCACAAAACAACTATCATGGTGACTTTACAATGAAAACTCTAAATGATCGTCGCATAAGAATCACCTGGTGACTAATCACAAAGCCGTGTAACCGGTAACCGTGACTTCTCAGTCGAGTGACCAAATGACGACCACTTGAGAGTAATATTATGAGGCAAATAAAATATATCACATTTTTCACTGTAGTGATTTTGACACTTGTGACCATTTGTCACCTCAAGGAGACGTCACATTGGCTGGCTGTGTTGTTAGAGTAGTACCTATTTGCTACACTTTCCATTTATATCATTTTCTTTTGAGTACTCACAAAATCAAAGTTAGAATTTAGTGATTGTTGCTTTAATTTTGCACACCAGTATGCCGTTTACTTGATTTCTGTGAATATTGATTTCATTATTTTACGGATTCTTGTAGGTAAGAGAAGAATTATCGAAAAAGATGAATGACAGTTTCAAAACAGTTTTTAATCATTATCCTATCAAATTTACGATGGCGACAACGACTGAGAAAACACATGTAAAGCAGCTGACATTGGTGTACCTTTTTCTTGAGAAGTATTGAAGGGATTTGAATATTTTTTTAATAGTTTTGTCAGTAATGAAACTATAAATTGATCATCCATCGAGGAATAAATAAATTAAAAAGTTAGACTATTTTTGCAAACAAATAAATTACATGTAAAACATTAGGAAACTACAGAAGCTATTTCAATATTGTTTCAATAGTTTTGCCAGAAGTTCAATTATGAATTAATCGTTCGGAAATAAATAAAAAAATACAACAGTTACGTAATTTTGCAAAAAATAAATCTATTTTTTAATTAAGTATTTAAATTTTTAATTATTGCATTTTTTAATTTTATTTACAGTTTAGTTATTGCCAAAACTATTTTAAGGAAAGGTATTGAAATCCCTCCAGAAATTTTTGAGAAAAAGATACATAAATGTCAATTGTTTTACATATTATTTGTTTTGTTTGCGAAATCGCGTATCTATTGTATTTTTATTTTTATTCCTTGCCGAACGATCAATTTATAGTTTAACTGCTAATAAAACAATAAAAAAAAGTACTGAAACCCTTTTATTTGTTTTCGAATAAAAGATACATCAATGTTGACTGTTTAACAAGTTATTTCGCAAAAGAGATGACTTCGGGCTTTGTTTTCGGAGCCCGAGCCCGACGATTCAAAATCCGATCCCGCCCGAGCCCAACACCGAAAATACGCAGTAGAAAATTGTTAATAACATTTTTAAATTGCTTCAAGATTAATTTTATCATTGAATATTCTCTTCTTACATAGAAACAACTATTAATCCTAAATACGGTTCCATGACGACGTTTCGTGCTTTTGACGTCTTTTGAAAATCTGTTTATAATAGGAAATGCTTTATTTATACCTAAGCACTGGTAGAAATCTACAAAAAAGTCACACTTCTTATTCTTTTAAAATATTATTTTACAACTATGACAGAAAGACTTGAGTTCTCTTTTCTAGTAATTCTGAAAAAGGACTTCAGTCAGAAACTGGGGATACACAAGGTATATCCCATGGCTTCTTTATGTTAAAAACACATAACCGTGTCATGGCTTCGTAATCAGGTAGAATATTTGTCTTTATATCCCATCAATAAGAATTCAATTCCCTTTCAAACTGATTTTTAGAAGATTGTAAAACACTTTTAAAAACGTAGATTACATTGTTGTTTCTCAAGTAGTGCCTGGCAAGTTTCCTTTTCTTTTTTTTTAATCTGTTAATACATAAAATTTTCACTTTGAGCCTGAGACAGAAGACTGGTATAAAAATCAAGCCCGTTTCGGGTCCGGTCTCGGGCTGAGACAGTCTCATCTGTATTTCGCAATCGCAACTGCTGTTGTCCCCCTTAAATGACACATTACTTTATAACATGTAATAAAACATCCGTGAAATGTAATAACTTCAATTTACTTATAGAATTTTAATTTTGATTTTCCATTAATCCGTAATCTAGTTTCGGATCCCCGCCAAGTGGCTAGCATGTTGGCCACAGAATGGGCAGCTTGGACCGACGTTCGCGGGTTCGAAACCAACGCGATCTGAGCGGATGATTGTGCAGGGTTTTCATAGTACGAGAAAGATAATTCGGGTTACTTTCCTTTCAAAAGTCCCACCCGAAGGCATCCCTCCTATAACAATAGAGCCAAATCTGGCCGATGTTTAACAAAGTGCCCTTTCCTAAATCTAAGTTTCATGACAATGAAGGATTGATAATATAAAATCTGCCCATTGAATTCGTTTCTACGTATACCATGTCATGTCTGGAGACTGACTATCCAGTTTCAAAATTAAATAATAAAAAGATGGTTGATGGGAAAATGAAAATTCTAACTGAATTTTGGTACATAAATGCCTACATTTTAAATATGGTACTATTTATGGATATCAGTTGCAAAATTTAAAGATAGATCGCACTGTAAAATATGTCTTAATCCCTTCACTACCAGATGGAATAACTCTATGTAGCAGATATCCGCTAGTGGATACATTGGGAGCAAAGGGGCTAAAGTTTTCTCACCTAATTGCAACGAATTTCTATTTTAATGTTTTCCACTGATCCATGATAAACTGAGCTGCAAACATTTGTTAGAGTCGAAATATTTACTGAAGTTATTTTCTAGTAATACTTATAATTTTGGATAAGTCATATTATTTCTGAACTTCTCTTTGGTCTTGGATGTCCTTTTTGTAAACAACCCCATACAAAGATTTAGCAAGACTTATTCCTTTTAAATTTTTAGTAGTATAATGCTGTAAAATCATTATAATATTCTTAGTACATTTTTGTATGTTCTCAGTAATACTGTATTCAAGTTTACGCACTGGATTTTGTTTATGACATTAGCTTTTGAAGTAAAAAAATTATGAACAATCACATATTTTTTTTTTTTTTTTTTAAGATTGTGAATCCGATCCCTAACCATTGGCCATTGACGATACCTTTTTTTTTTTTTTTCGGGTGACCCAAAATTGCCAAGGACGAGATCCCAAGTTTTTGGATTTAAAATACTCTTTAATATGAAAACGAGATATCTCGTCAATGCCACTAAAACAGTTAATTTCTTACTGAAAATGCAAATTTCAATTAGAAAAATTTCAATTTTTTTTTTTTTTATAAATATTTGACAAAAGACACATCAATGCTTTTTAAAAAAATATGCACACACACGAAAACAACTTTCGTAATGAGTAAAGCACACAATGCAAAGTGACTTCACATCCAATGTCTGTGAAAAAAGGGTTGGTTAATTTATGTAAATAAAGTACCAGATTTAAATCAGTCGTTTCATAAATTGTATAAGCCCAAGATTTAAAAATATTCAAGAATCAAAATAAACTGCGCGACACACAAATTCTAGATATTTTAGAAACTTTTCTGTGTTCACTAGATTTCTTAAATATTTAAATATGTATATCGGTTATCAGTTATTTATTTTATAAGAATTAAAATTTATAAAACAATTTAAATATCTTTGGACTTATGTTGTTTTTGCATGTAATGGAATTAAGTGTCCCACAAATTATGCAAAAGAGATAACTCTTTAAGCTCCAAATTATGAATCAAGAAATCGCTCCACTTCAATAATTATCTTCCTTAATGTATGGAGATACATTATATAATTTATATAATAATAATATCGAATTTAGGTAAGATTTTTTCATTAAAACTAATTCATTAAATAAGTAGTTATAGCTTATTTTGTAAAATAATTACAAGAATAATTAGATTATTTAGCAAAAAATACTGATTTGAAATTAAGGCTATTCTTATAAAATCAATGTAAATAAATGTATTCTGATCCTATATCTGTAAGTGGAAGGGGTTTTAAAGTTGCAAATATTTTATATAACATTTTTTTTAGTAAGAAAAAAGCTACACCTATGTAAATATTTGAAAAATAATCATTTTTTTTTTCATCTTCGACTGGTTCGCTGCACTTTGTAAATGTGATCGAGCATAAAATTTTGTACAAAAAGTAAAATCTACTTTTATTAATAGACGGATAATATATAATTTTTATATTTAACTTTCTTTAATCCCTTCGCATCGAGCGTCAATTACATATCTTTTAATTTCCTTGCACCACTTTTTCTGAAAAAAAAATTGTATTATTGAATCTTTGAAAATTCTGTGATTACATAAGACAAAATTTTCTGTGCAAAAGTACTATCCAAATTCAAGGATTTTGCACTCCCTATACGGCACATATACGTGCCGCTCGTTGTAAAGGGGTTAATGGTACTTAAAAGTACCATCGGAGGAAAAAGTGTTAATCATATGTTTCTTAGGTACACCAGAAAAAAGACAAATTATTTACGCCTGCATCTTAAGGGTTGACATTAAGTGAATAGATGTAAAATATTACATATTTTCAATACAACTCTGAATTTCCGAATAGTAATATTCGCCTTATTAAACTGCAGAATTCTGCGATTAAATAAGGTAAATATTACTACTATGGAATGATAGTTTTAAAAACACGTAAACCTTGGCACTTATTGAAGTGAAAACTTCTTTAGGCGCGTTGGGCATTTTTTGAGATGGGAAAAAACCATTGTACTCGCGACACTGTTATACTGTAACCGACACCTCTATATATTTGAAGTCAAAACTTCTTTAGGCGCGTTGGGCATTTTTTGAGATGGGAAAAAACCATTGAACTCGCGACACTGTTATACTGTAACCGACACCTCTATATATTTGAAGTGAAAACTTCTTTAGGCGCGTTGGGCATTTTTTGAGATGGGAAAAAAACCATTGAACTCGCGACACGGTTATACTGTAACCGACACCTCTATATATTTGAAGTGAAAACTTCTTTAGGCGCGTTGGACATTTTCTGAGATGGGAAAAAAACATTGAACTCGCGACACTGTTATACTGTAACCGACACCTCTATATATTTGAAGTGAGAACTTCTTTAGGCGCGTTGGGCATTTTATGAGATGGGAAAAAACCATTGTACTCGCGACACTGTTATACTATAACCGACACCTCTATATATTTGAAGTGAAAACTTCTTTAGGCGCGTTGGACATTTTTTGAGATGGGGAAAAAACCATTGAACTCGCGACACTGTTATAACTGTAACCGACACCTCTATATATTTGAAGTGAAAACTTCTTTAAGCGCGTTGGACATTTTTTGAGGTGGGAAAAAACCATTGAACTCGCGACACTGTTATACTGTAACCGACACCTCTATATATTTGAAGTAAACACTTCTTTAGGCGCATTGGGCATTTTTTGAGATGGGAAAAAACCATTGAACTCGCGACACTGTTATACTGTAACCGACACCTCTATATATTTGAAGTGAAAACTTCTTTAGGCGCGATGGACATTTTTTGAGATGGGAAAAAACCATTGAACTCGCGACACTGTTATACTGTAACCAACACCTCTATATATTTGAAGTAAAAACTTCTTTAGGCGCGTTGGGCATTTTTTGAGATGGGAAAAAACCATTGAACTCGCGACACTGTTATACTGTAACCGACACCTCTATGTATTTGAAGTGAAAACTTCTTTAGGCGCGTTGGGCATTTTTTGAGATGGGGAAAAAACCATTGAACTCGCGACACTGTTACTGTAACCGACACCTCTGTAATTATGTACATGTTTTGTGTATAGTTCGGTATCAGGTAGGGCGGAAATTTATTTATTTATTCTAAAGACGCTTCTGCATTACTTCAAGATAAAATTGGGAAGAGATTTCATGATTTGCCAATGATTTTGAGTGGGGATTTCAACATCAACTTTGCGGATGATAAAAATCTACCATTAATTGAATTTTTACATAGAGAATTTCATTTAACGATGACCAACGATCGCAATCTTAGCACAACGAGATATAAAACTACAATCGGTGCAGTCTGTATAAGATATTTAAGTAGATTCGAATCACATTTATTTGTTTCCTATTTTAGATACCATAGACCTGTAGTATCAGTTCTGGAATATAATGATAATAATGATGATGATAATGATGATGATGGAAGAGTTGTTGAAATTGTGGATGAAAATTCATAAGTTTCATTGGTATTCATTTCAAAGAATACCAATTAATTAAATTTCATATTTCATGTATTTGTAAATTTACGTTTTAAGCAATAGATTGCAATATTTGTATGTAAAATAATATGCATTATTTTTCATGAACAATAGCGCATTAAATGGAAATTGTAATATAATTTTTGTAGCAGTAGTTTATAATAATGAATAAAAAAACACTTCATTTAAAAGTATTTCTTGCACAATAAAACATTTCCTAACGATTCAAAAAATACACACGTAGTTGTTCAAGTTTTCACTTCTGTCGGCACTCCTGGAGTGACACTGTTTTTTTATTTTTGTTTAAGACATATTCATATTCATCATCGTGTTCGACCCCATTTTCTTCTTGTTTTGTTTTGGGCCATTGGAATATATTTTTTTTGTCATTGGCTAGTGTTGTTTTTGAAATAAACGATAATTTTGAGTGGCAACGTATATATAAACCTATGTAATTTTTGTCTAGACATCTGAGTCTACTTTTAAGGACATGCTTGCAACAAAAGTTCATTTGAACAAAAAATTGACTCGTATAGTTTTTCAAATAACATGACTGATTCATTTATAGCTTCTTTATTTTTATCTCAAAACAGTGTTTGATTGCATGCTGTTCGTGTAAAATCTAAATTTATTTTTCAAATTTATTCTTCAGTTTAATTTTGAATCAAATGAGTGTTTTTTACTTTGATATTGGAACGAATTATTTATTTAAAGTAACTTAGTCTTTCACAACTACCTTATCAGAGAAGCAACAAGATCATTATACTGTGTTAATCTCCGAATTCTGAAGTAGTCTTTTAAAAACTTTAGAATTAATATTGTTTCAAGCTTTTTACATAAGAATTCGATGTCGTACATATGTTGATTTAAGAAATATATCATTAAGAACATTTTTGCTGTATCTTTAATTCTTCGCTTTCATTTTTAAAGAATAAATGTCGCTATTGTTTTTTTTTTTCTTTACCCGACTAAAAAGAGCGTAAAAAATCGAGTTACAGAGAGACGTTTATGACCCTCATTAGCATGTTTTCCATCTTTCTTCTTTATTTTTGCTGGAAATATTTGCATTTCAAAAACCTGTCTCAAACCTCTTTCAAACAAAGAAAAAAAAAGACAAAAGTCAATTAAGTGATCACTTCGCACCGTTGACTTGGGTCAAATAGAAATGGAAATGCTATGAATTGGTAATCGGACAAATTAGAAGTCAGAAGTGTAAGAACTTACGTTAGTGGAATGTCTTGAAACGAAGTGATGCATGACAAAAAAGAGAAATTTTTATTGAGTTTGACAATTTTATTTTGGTTTATTTCGCAAACTCTTTGTAATCTATTTTTAACATTTCTTATGGAAGTGCCAAGTTCCTAAAATATAATGTTTATATTAAAAATATCAAGCTCTCAGTTTGTTTCACATATGATGTCGACGATAACTTATTTTAAGTTATGTCTGACAGTTCCTAATCTTAAACGGCTGTATAACCAGCTGATTTATTAATAACACAAAATATTGAAATCAAGTGATGTATTAGTCGCAGATAAAGGATATGAACTAATGTAACGTAAATTAGGCGTAAATTAAGTCACAATCTTTCGGCTTTAATACTTCGTTTAATTAAATAAACTTAGTCCTGTAAGTTTGTCACACTATTACCCAGCACTACATAAATTTAGTGTACTTACAGCTAGGCTAGTTATACTGCTACAAATTGTCATAGACTCCACAATTACATAGCTCTCAACCTTACGGAGTTTTATCCCAAGTCAAATAATTATATTTCAATCGGAAAATTTATTCAACTAAATGAAAACATATAACTACTACATAAAATAAAGGTAACATTTTGCTTAAAAAAAATTCTGCTTTAAAGTATTATATTTTATTTAGAACACGGAAAATTCAACTGATACTCATAATGTAAATGAATTAAATACTCAAAATGTAATTGAAATGAAACATAGCAGATATATTAGAATGGTTCCTCAGCACTATTTATTTAAAGAAATATGCTTATTTTATTTTTGTTAAAAACCATTGCCTCAAAAGATAAAGCATATTATACAAACATTTATATAGGCTGGATTGATTTCAACCAACCAACCGTTCCAACAAATCAACCATTTTCGCCTGAGCAGTGTAACAGCGACTATTCAATTTCCGTTGGTTTTTTAAAATGTCAAAAGCTACGAAATTCACAAAAGAAGAAATTTTAAAGAATTTTAAGTTGAAATCGAATAATAAGCCCTTTATTGAAATTTCTAGAATTTTAAATCATTTAAAGCTAGGGATATACCTAGTACTTGCTAGAAATAACAATTTCGACCGAAAGCTAAAATGCGGTCGTTCAAGTGTTTCATGTGTTCAGATTGATCAAAAAATTGGAAGATTTGTGTCAAAACAAAATACGTTCATCAGACAAATTAAAAATAATCTCGGTGTCAATGTCTCAATGAACACAATACATAGACGCCTAAGACTACACAATTCCAAGAACATAGTTTAAAAAAATTGTCGGTCTCGAAAGTACATGCCGTACGGGGACACGTAGCTCTCCGTATTATTCAGCGACGAAAAGAAGTGGAATCTGGATGACTTTGTTGGTCGGAATTGTTACTGGCATCATCTCAGGAAACAACCACTTACTTTCCTCAGCAGATGACAAAGCGGTAAATTTCTGATGGTATGGGCGCGATTGGCTCTTATAACCAAACCTACCTGGCATTTACTATATGAAACAAAATTCAACACGGTATCAAAAGACGTAAGAGCAGCATCTACTTAAATTTGGTTCTTAGGCGGTACATCTTACCTGAGTCAATATTTCACCATGACAATACTTCAATCCACAACTCCCATGGTACAGAACAGTGACTTTCCGCATGAAATGTTAGTATTTTTGATTGGTCAGCATTAAGCCCAGACTTATACCTAATTGAGAGAACATTTAGGTATCCTAACCCGTTAAGTATACAATAATGGAAAGCAATATGACTCTATTAACCCGGGAGAAATCGCGCATATCTACGGTATGAATAGTTTTTACTATGTCACCAATAAATACAAACAATAATTCTCAACTTATTTAGTCAGTGACCACTTTTACAAATTGTAGAATAAAATACGCTAAGGATTACTTTTCGAAAAATAGTGGTGATAATTGTAAAATCCGTACGTTCTCGGGGTATGTCATACCCCATGCGACTTCTCCCGGGTTAAATTACTAAAAGTGGCCATTGAAAAAACATGGCATCCTCTCCCACCAATATTATTTCAAAAGCTAATTGATTCGCAGAAAATACGATTATTTGAAGTTATCCAAAACTAGAAATATACTATTAAAAATTGCGTCATATAAAAGTATAAAATGATGTAATATTTCCCATTGTGCCTAAACTTTTCAGTTACTGTATAGTAACAGATTTTTATGAGTTTTTAGCAAAGTTATGATAACGTACGCATTGATTAATTTTTATATGAATTATTTTGCATAATCTAGTATGAAAATATTATGTTTTTGTTTAATTTTGTATTGTTATTTAATAAGACATTTTCTAGTTGAGCCTAAACTTTTGAGACAGACTGTACTATCTGTTTGCCTTTCTCTCAATCTTCTAAATGTGCTGCTCTAGTTAGCCAATAAGTGGTAGAACTGTGCAATAATCACATCAGTTTTTAGCATAGTTCTCTGTATTCGTAAAAAAATTATCACAAAATTTAACCTTCGACTACTTAACCACACAATTTTTTTACGCAGAAAATATCCGGTAGAAATTTTATGTTTGTTAAATTTAAGGCACTAAATACAAAGTACTGAAACTAGATAACAATGTTTCTTCCAAGCACTGAACTAGATTGAGACTGTTTAGCTTTTAAAAGTTTCTGGCAATATTATTTAAAAATAAAGCAAATACGAAACAGAATTACTTAAAAAGTTCTCAGTTCATGGCACTCCCATCAACCAGATAACAAAATACCTAGGCAAGCATTAAATCAAAGTGCAAAAGATTCAATATGTCTGCATATTATAAATGAAACCTAGTAGCATTATAGAGTGAAACCTCCAGTAACTGACAATTTAAGGATTTTTTTTTGTTCAAATCACTATTAGAAAGTTTTAAATATATTTTATACTTATCTTTGTTTTCGAAAACATAGTAAAGATACATTAAAAAATTATTGTTGACAAAATTTTGAAAAATTATGCTTCTTATTACTAAAAATTAATGTTTGTCATAATTATTGTCAATATCTCCAGTAACTGACACCATCCCTTTTTAAAAAAAAACAATAGTTGAAAAATAAGTTATAACAGTTAAAACAAATAAGTTACAATTAGATGATATTACTTTGCAGAATTTTACGAGAAAAGCTTATTTGAGTTAGACTTCTGCTGCAGTGTCAGTTACTGGTTAGGTGTCAATAACTGTGGGCTTCATCCTATATTATATACAAATGAGGAAGCATAATAATTAAAAATATCACAGTCAAAAAGAAATTGAGTACATCTTCTTAAATATGAATAAAATATATCAATAATAACTGAAAGAAGTTAGATCACGTGTCATTGCAGAAATTGTTAATCTCACTATTAATTTATTGTAACAAAGTATAACTTTATATAAATGCATATTTATGCAGGATGTTTTATATCTAATGTAACGATCTTTACGTGTGATGGTGACATTTAATAGGACAAACATTTGTTACAAAAGAATGTGTGATTACAATTGTAGCTTTAGGACTCTTGAAAGAGCCTTTTGATCGTGAAAAAAATCGCTTTTTCCTTTATTACATTGTACAAATGATTGCCTTATATGGTACAATACAGATGGCGAATACCAGAAGTAATTTTTAAAATATGTAAAATAAACACTATTTAACCCTCCACCCGCGGAAAACGCTCCTATTGCGTTTCACTTATTCTATACAATTCCGCGGGGTACGCTATTTTGGCGTTGCCTACCATTTTTATAGTACTTAAGCATCGGGAGACTCTATTTCTTTGCTGAATCTATCTTATTTTATTTAGAAATAGAGAGATTGGTTTACAAATTATAATACATGTATCATTTCATATATTAGGTCATTCGGAAAGTTCTGCGGTTTTTGAAATATTTTGAATCCATAAATGCCACATTCCCACCGGAATTTTGAAATAAAACTTTGTTTTTATAATGTACATGAAGAAACTGCTTTCACTTATTTGGAAATAAATTTGTTTGTAAATCCCGGTGACATTCAATTCTTATAACTATTATAAGTGACGAATAAAACTAGGCCGTGGTTTTATATATGAAAATGGAAACATCACCCGCGTCTAGAAGAGGGTTAATTAATACCAAATGTGCTCAAAAGAAAAGGTTGAGGTACCATACTACGCATCAGCCAATTTTGTTCATATTGGTATAAGGGAGTGGCATTCGACGATATTCCAAGCACCTTTGAGCTGTGCAACTTACCAACTTCTTAGAGTAATTCTTGTTATTAATCTTTAAAAAAAATTTTTTTGTTTATGCGTTTTATTTTTCTGTTTAAGATTTCTTTGCTAACAGCAATATTTAATAAAAATTCAGCTAATAGGTGTTTCGGTTAATAATGTCGAATTTGCTGAGAGAGGGCGTTACTAATACAGTTGTTAGTATAGACTAATGAAGTCTATGGCGTTTTAAAAAGTAAACATACGCTATCAAAAGCCTGTTCGTTATTAATTGTCATTGTGAAAAAAACCTAGTTTTTCGTAGCTTTGAATATGTCGAATTTTGTACCAGAAAAAGACATTTTGTGGGGAAGTTCAATTACCTTTTTTCATTTGAAAAAAAAAGCTGATGAAAGTTATCGATTGTTGGTTGAAGCTTATGGTAAACATGCTCTAACCCAAACAAACTTGTGGATGATTTAAACGCTTTAAAAGTGGTAATTTTTATAGAAAAGGCAAGGGGCGCTCAGGACAGCAAAAAAAGTTTGAAGATACAGATTTCCAAGCATTATTAGATGAAGAACCGGGTCAAACGATTACTGGCGAACAATACCGACAACAACTGATAAAATTGAACCGTGCGTTGAAAGAAAAATGGCCAGAATACGTACAAAGACACGATAAAGTCATTATTCAAAATGACAATGCTCGGTCCCATGTTTCTAAATGTGTAAAAGGCTATTTTCAAAACGTTAAATAGGACGTCCAACCTCACCCGCTGTATTCACCAGACTTATCGCTTCAAACTACTACTTATGTCGATCGATGCATCAGACTTTCAGAACAGCACTTCGATTCTTTCGAAGAAGTCAAAAACTGGGTCTATTCATGGTTTTCTTTAAAAGATTATTTGTTTTATCGACGCGGAATCCACCTCTTACCAGAAATATGGTAAAAGTCATAGCTAACGATGGACAATTGTTTGATTATTAAGGTAATTTATTTTGTTATGGAAATAAACGCTCAAATTTTGCGAAAAATAGACATTGTTAACCGAAACACCTCTCCTAACTCCTACTAACCAAAACACCCCTCCTAATCCCTACTAACCGAAACACCTATTATTATTTCAGAATTTTGAAAAATATACATACGTCTTGGCACATACTGTTCAACCACACTTCTAATAACCCCGGTTGGCAGAATGTCAAGCCGATTCCATTCACACTGTAGGGAGAATACCCCCAGCAAAAGAAGCTGAAATCACCACTCTTTATCTTAGGCAGCGTACTTACGGCTTACGGACTTCCCCATTTTCGACATGGACTAGCCATTTTCGCTCATGCGCAGTTCGCTCCAGGTTTCTATCAAGCGTGGTGCATCAGTAATCAGATAATTCCATCTAGCGCCTTAAAAGGCAGCTCCATTTTAAAACTTTCTTGGAAAGGGGGGGGGGGATTCTTTGAGTGGGATAAAATTTCCTTTTGTTTTTGTTGTGCACAGCTGAGAAGAAATTGATATAGTTTTATCTCGCATATATTTTTAAAATTAGCCAAAGTACTAGTTAATGGTAGTATCTTATTTTGAGAATACTGTTATAGCAAAGGTTTCACAAATATTATTGATATTAATAATTTCTGCACTTAGAAATTTTAACATTAAATAAATACTTTATTCTAATCAAATTTGACAAGTTTGACAAGCTTTTGTTCAATTTTAGAAGAAAATTTTTCAGTCTAACCTGTGATGACTGATACACTCTGAAATAACAAAATCTTTGAGGGAAGAGGCAATTGCCTTCCCTAGCCTCCCCAAATGCACCCCTGACCTTAGCAATTTAGTCACGACTATCAATTCCCTTGTAAAATATTTTGTCGCCCTTATAATTTATTCCATTGCCCATGATTCCCTTTGTATATATTAATGTACTGTACACATTAACAATATATACAGGGTGTCGTAAAGTGAACTGACTGTTTTTAAAATAAAATAATGAGAAAATAGTGGCAGATTTTAAAGTTATTCTTGCAGGAAATTAATACGTGAAGTCGGGAGTTTCTTTAGACTGTTTCCTAATTTTAGTTCCAAATTTCCCCGAGAGATGGCCCTGAGTTATTTTAAATTGCAAGAATGCTCAAACTATGGTACAAAGATGAATCACAGTTCACAAAATTGTAAGATTATTTTGATCATTCTTACAGATTGAGACAGTGAAGTGCCATCAGTCGGTAATATTTTATACTAAAATAGAGAAGAATGTTAAAGCAATTTCTGACTTCACAAATTAATCTCTTGCAAGAATAACTTTAATTGATGTCACTGTTTGCTTGCTACTTTATTTTAAAAACCGTCAGTCTATTTTTGGACACCATGTATATGTAGCCTGTTTTATCCTTAGGTAATATTTTACTTTCCTATTTTATTATTTTTAAAAAGACTTTAGAAAAAGATTTTGTTTGATTTATTAGTAAAGTGTGAGATTAAGGCGTACACAGAAATATTTATTTTTATTACTCAGAAATTGGCGATTTCTGTTGAACAATTTTCAGCATCCTTCTTAAGGCATAATCGCTTTATTTATAGAAATCTGATAAAGAAAAAAGAAAATACTTTGTTTTCTCTCAGTTTTAACAACATTCTCATAATTTGCTTTGTTTGGCTCTTTATGATACAAATGTTTATGCTGTTGACTGTGAGTATTTTAGTCAATGAATTCCAACAGCGAATATATTTTAAAATTTGCCGTCAAAGACAGGTTCAGTTTAAGTAGTTTAATGAGCAAAAACTGACACATAATCTCCATTCAGCAAAAAGTCACCTAATTGGAATGTATACAACAAGATCTGCTTTAATGATCTCAAAAATACAGAAAAATCAATCCCTTTCTCTTTCTCTCCCTCTCTGCGCGTGTTAGCTAATATCTTAGGGAAATATTTATCCATTTTCTAAACGGATAAGTACCGAAAATTACGTAAATCATTTCCATAATTAGCATAAGATGGATAAATTCCCCCAAACAAGCCTTCAACTTGTAACTCTTGTCGAGAAAAAAGTTATGTATTCGAATAAGTTCAATCGTCCTGCTGTTATGTTAGCGTTCAGAGGATTTTTCGATTTCTTCATAAGAAAGTTAGTGCCTTTTCTTTGCCGTTTATAATATGGAAATGTATTCGGCTGCAGTAGACGCAGAATGATGGACATGCTTTGGCTTTTGCGAGATGGGTGGAGCTCGAAAGTGTGCTGTGGTGGCCTTTTTTTTAGAATTAATGATTCGGAACATCATTGCCAGTTGGTTTCTGTTCACGCGGAGAAAAGGAGACATTGAATTACTGGTCATATTGTTTCCTTGTGAAGCGCACCACTACGATCCCCTTACTCCCTTTTTCCTTCAAAAAATTCTTTTTCCCTCCCTCTTTTATAAACGACTAAGACTTGTTCAAGGTTTGCCACGAAAACAGCTTTAAAGGAGTGAGCCAATGTTTTGGATTTCTCGCCAACGGAAAAATATCGAGGAAAAAGATTGTTCTATTCACTTTTTTGAACTTTCGTTCTGAAAAAAAGAAAAGAAAAATCTTGCTTGTGTAAAGTAAACCTCGTGAAAAATATGCAGGAAATGTAAAAGGGATTGAAAGAAAAAAATTTGGTTCCATTTAGTCATGTATTGGAATATACAATCGGAATATTTTGATTTAAAAAGAACACGTTAAATAAACGCAATGTACCAATTTCGCGAATGAATGTTATTAAATTAATTATTAACCATATTAATATGACATAAATGAAATAAAAGTTAGTTTACATTTTATTCAAATTCTTGTTAACTTTCTATATGTTATCGCAACACTGAAGAAATTTAATAACAACTAACTTATTATATATATAAATATTCAGTAAATTTACTTTAATGGAATTTAAGCAACAAATACCGAATGTCCGTTAAGGCCTTAAATCCGTTGATATTTCAAAAATTCTTAAACTAAATTATTGTATCAGCGATTTGCAGACTAAAGCTTGTCAATGTGTCGGTTTTTTTATGGCGAAAGAAAAAATAGTTCAAATTTCATTTGAACTACAGGGTGTCCCAAAAGTCTCCGTACAACTTCAAAAATTTATTACAAGAAAAATAATTGGCCTACAGCAAAAATAATTACAACAGTGCATAGAATAACTTAAAAAGTTTTTTTTCTACTGCCTTAGTAAACTTCAACATGATATCCGTTCGTAGCACGAAGAATATCAAGACGATATTCCAATTCAATCCACGAACGTTTTTCATACTAACATCAACAGTAGCTACTGCTGTTTGGATCTTTTGTTTCAATTCCATGAGACTATTAACTTCAATTCAGATTTCATCAAACAGTTGTAACTACTGTTGATGTTAGATGATGTTAGATGTTAGATGTTGTTACTGTTGATGCATGATGCTGAAATGCACGCTGATGGAATTGGAATATCGACTTGATATTTTTCGTGCAACGAAAGGATCTCATGTACAAGTATACTAAGGTAGTAGGAAAAACTTTTTAAGTTACTCTATGTACTGTTGTAATTATTTTTGCAGTAGGCCTATTATTTTTTTGTAATAAATTTTTGAAGTTGTACGGAGACTTTTGGGACACCCTGTATATTTTGCTACATAAAAAAAACGACCATTTGACAAGTCTTACAGTGAAAATCGCACTCCGGTGCAGCATAGTTTAATATTTTTTTATTTTTTAAATGTAAATGGACTTTCGGGAATTTTTTAACAATTTTTTATTTTTTTCCACGGAAAATTTTAGACTTTTATAAGTCTTCAGGTGCAAACTGCACTCCAACACGACTATTTGTTAAATTTGTATAATTTTTCTAAATCTGAACTTGTGGGTCTCTTTGAACTATATATATATTTTCTTTTCCCACAAAAATCTGACTCTTTCAAGCACACAAGTCTGATATATATTCTCCATTAAATAAATAAATAAATAAATAAATCTAGCTCTTTTACAAATGTTATTGTACAAACTGCATTCCGATACGAGAATTTTTAATTTTCTATGATTTTTTGATATGTAAATGTATTTGTGGGACATCCATTATTTTGTTAAATGACATTGGAAAAGAGTCCGGTATTTGTTTACTTCTCACCTCGTTTTTTTTTTAATTATTATTATTATTTAGTTAAATAATCAAACGATTGCAGTATTAGTAAAACATACTATGTACCCGTGGTTATTTTTATGTTAAGAACGATGCATTCAATTTTTATATACAATTTAAATCTTATTTAATTTCTAATACAATCTACACTATGATATTTACTAAGTTGCCAGTTACATTTTACCACTATATTACACTCCGAATTTTTTCTAAAGAAAATAATCATTTTTTAATCTTAGAAGGTCTAGCAAGAAATGTTAAACAGTAGGACTTTCATTAGCTTGTTCTGCCCTTTTCATGCTATAAATAATTTCCATTTTCAAAAATAATATTAGCATCCATTAATATGTTCAAAGTGACACATTTCGTTTTCTATGAAGAGTTGCAGTGGCGTTTGCAGATTCTATTTTGTGTAAAAACAGAGTGCTCCGTAACTGGAAATCTGGCTTCTGCATGAGGAACATACATACAACCTAGTATTACGGAAGAAATTGTTTCTTTAAAGACCCCTTTATACAGAAATACAATTTTTGAGATCAGAGTATACCCTTGATTCATAACCGTGCTGTGCGTAAATATTTTATGCTGTAATTAACAGAGTAGAACCCGTTTATAACGAGGACGAAATCACCTTTACATTTGTTCGTTAAAACAGATTTCTCACAAAAACCAAATTAAAAATGTCGCTTTATGAAAATTTAAAATAAACATATCAAAAATTGTTCAATAATTACTATTAAATGGCAGTTTTGCGCAGCAAAAAAATTATTTATCAGCAGCAAAAAAAAAATAATTATCAGCACCAAAAAATTATTTATTAATTGTAAAGTAGTTTATTATTTTAATTTTTCAATTCTGTATATATATCTAAAAATAAAATTCTACAAAAATAATATAAGACGTTATGCACATTACTTATTAATTTAACAATATTTTAAAAAGAAGCTATTTTTCTTCAAACGTTTTTCTTATCTCGACCCCAAAAAAAATTCTATAGAAAATAGTACAAAATAAATTAAAATTAATGGTTTCAGAAAAATAATTAGCTTGAGATGTTTGGTAAAATGCACATAAAATAACATATACTACTTATTGTTTATTTTACCTTTCTCACCTCTGTGCAAAGTAAGAAGAAATCGGAAAATTTGCTTTACGTTTGCTGAAACTGTTACTTGTTACATCCATTATCGGTCGATATAATCGAGATTTTTGAATATTTTCAATATTATGCGAATTGTTTCCTTCCTTTTTGCTAATTAAAATCGAGTTCTGGTTATATCTGAGCTCACTATAAACGATTTGCTTTGTTCTTTCTTTTATCTTTACCGACTCAACGTAGTGTTTAGAGGTCTCCCCCTAAAATTAGAAAGCAGGTGCTGAAATTACTGGGTTCGATCCCGCGCTGACTCAGTGTGGCTTTGTAAGGATTTAAGAGTTTTTCTTGCACGAAAGCAAGAATCCGGGTCACTTTTTTCCAAAAGTCCTCCCCCCTCCCCCCTCCCCCCAGAAGTTAGTGCACTTATAGCAAATGACCAAATTTGGCTGTTGTATAAAACAGGTACACGCATACGCTTCACCTACACGCACATCTAAGAACAAATATTAAAATATCTTAAATATCAGGATATTTTGTAAAACATGAAATTTATTTATTGTGCTTTGATGTGTAAATTATTATTTCAAAGTGTTTTCCGCTCTTATAATTGAATTTAAAATAATATATTAAACTATCAGTGTGTTTTGGTTTATTGATTTAATCCTTATAAATGTTAAGCTTTATATTAGAAATATTATGAAAGAGATTTAACGTTACCACTTGTTTTGCCATCTTTGTAGCAAACAGATACTGGTGTAGATTTAGAAAACAAATTACCTTAAAATGGGCTCAGTTATGTAGAATATTGGGGTTAGTATACGCCAGTTTTCATAATATTTGCCCAACTTTGGGGAAATGTTGGCATGGCATTCAGAACATTTCCAATGAATTTTTCGACTAAATCGAAAATATCCTCAATAAAATGTCAATGTTCCCACTGCATTAACAAATTTAATATTGGAAATTTTCCCCTGTAATGCTTAAATACAGCCTTTCGTATTGTACTAAAACAATATTAGTTTCCTACTTCGAATAATAGCCGAATAAGTTTAGAAAACCTAAATAATTCACAAAAGCGATTATCTAATTTTATCATTATAGTATCTAGTATTTGATCATTCCATTACAAATGTAATAACATCGATAAATTGAGAAAAACTTTACCGTAACTTAGGGTTGCTTGGACCCAGGAGAGAGCTACTTTGAGCAAAATAAAAATATTTAAAATCAGTTCTGAGTGAAAAGACTTATTAGTTATACTGATGTTACCTGTAGATATTTGAATGACATCAATACTCTCAACATACTAGATACAGGATTTATTTAAAACACCTTTATCTTTGGGTGGGGGAAAAGTCCACGTAGCACCCCAGGATCCCCCAAATTGTGTTCATTATAAATTTCATTTTCATTAATATACTCGTAAAAACATAAGCCTTTCATAAAAAGAAAGGGCAGTGAATTAAAACTTTATTTGAACAAAGCGCCCTCTTATTAGATAAAATAAAATAAACGTCACCTTAACATTTTTGATAGAGAGGCATACTAAAACAGGAGCACAACTTTCCTATTTTAATATAAATTAATCTGATAACGAATAAATTTTTTTGGATTTCAAACTTTTGGAATCTACCTATAATTAATAAAACCAATCATTTCAAACTGTAAAGCTAATGTTTCTTGTTATAAAATTCTTAAACTTTTACAGAAAATCAAAGACGCTTCTTGAATTTACATAGAAAATGTATTATCAAATTCAATTACTTACATTATTTTAACGAATCGTATAACTATATTGCTATCAAATAAAGAGATTAAAATAACATTTCGAATGTAATAAATGATAAATTATGGGAGGTACTGTTAAATATTCTCATGTTGGTTTATCCAATATTTCAATGTTAGTTAAACAGTTGTGGGTAATTTTATAAACCATTATTTGCTTATTTTTGAAAAAGCAATCGAAAAGTTTTGTCAAATAGAAACCAACAATTTAGAGCCTACACTAGTCAGGCAAAGAAACTCGCAAGCTACTGTTAAACCTATGAGAGCGTTATTTTAAAATTTCTTGCTTGCATTTTAATGTTTTTAAATTATTTTTTGTATAATGTAGTTGAGGTCGAGTTCTAACGTTGTTAGTTTTTACTTTTTCGATTTTGGTTGCAGATTTGCTTTATAAAGTTACTTTCACTTTCGAAACCAGTTCCGAAGTGAAAGTTAAATTAATTTGTTCAATTAATTCCCATCATTTATCATTTATTACATTCAAATATACATTCGTAATGTAATGTTATTTTAATCCTTTTAAGAACTGTAGACTCTTAACACGAAAATTAGCTGATATAAAAGAGGTTTTAAAATACAATAATCGGTTCTTTGATTAAGCTTGCGTGTACCGTACATTTTCTGACTTATTTTTTTAACCAGTGTTTTATGTAACCAGATTTTTTACTACAACTGTCATTGTTTCTATGAATCACTATATAATAAAATAATACCGAAATAACGTAAATAGTAACGCTATTTTTTGCATATTGAATCGGGCGCTTTACTGACTAACATCCTTGGCGCACAATCACGATTCATTTAAAATTACTATATTAAAAAGTGACCTTAGTATGTCCTACACACATACTCAGTCAGATCCAAATCGATTCATAAATAAGAGAGTTAGAGCAGGACATATGTCGGTGGTTTTGGAGTCTGGGGGATATGATAGGTAAAAATATATTAAAATTTTTTGGACTTGCTTTCCTCCGAACGACTGCAATAGGTAGCTTTTTGTATTGAAAGCTACCTAAAAGACAAGACAGATCATCACGAGATCTGTCATTCCCAGATCTCATGCCATTCACAGATATTTCAATAAATCTGTTTCGTAATTATTTACAGATTCTTGTTTAAACAATTTTAAATAGAAATTGTTAGAAAATAAAATGATTTTACTGTATTGCATATTCCTTTTCTGAAACATTATAAAGGAACAGCAGTTGATGGCTTGGCAAAGTTCACTGTTTACATCTTTTAATCTAACATCGTTGTATACATGTTTTATTTCATTTAAATGGTTTATTTATTCGTTTGCGATATTTAAATTTGTTTAGGGCTTGAAGATATTGAGATGAAGAAAATCTTTAATGAATATGAACCCCTCAGAAGTGACGTACGTATGCGATATGTGATGAATAGGAGTACATGTAAGGTATACTGGTGTCTAAAATTAAGGTCAGAAACACAAAGCACTGATAGCTGGGAAAAATATGGGTTTCTTGAGAAGATATTTGGTACATATGTACCTCATACTATGAAAAATCATAGAACAACATAAAAAATGAAAAGAAAGTACAACTTTTGTAATATGTAAAATAATCGAAATATGACACATTATACCACAGGACAATTTGACTACTATGGAACGTGGCCACCTTTCAAGTGACTATGCGACAAGCCTTTATACTGTTAATAAAGTTGTTAATGGCAGCATGTGGCAACAAACCCCACTCATATAAAATCGGGTATTTTAAGGCTACTGTAAGAATACATTTTCCGACGAGGCGTCATAAACTATTTCTATGGACTTCCTTTTCGAAAGGTTCTGAGATCAGTTGTGACCTTTTTTATTGATCCTTAAAGGTTTGGAAGCAAAGCGCACAAAATTGACAAAAGATATTCTCCCCAGTAGTCATGATAAGTATGTCAGGAACTTTCGCCTGTAGGGACACTCCTCACTTAGCACGACAGACAAGTCTCCACACTTAAGAAGCCGAAAAAAGATACTCCTTCCGTGCCTGTGATCTGAACGGACCTTAAGCCCTGAGGCATCAGGAGAAGGGATCATTAGAAAATGGCTCTTTTTAGATCCGCCCAAATGAATTAAGGTCCAGTGACCTTGTGAGCTAATCCATACATCTAATATACTCTCCCTCAAAAAAATCATCTTGAAGTTGTTATCTGTGGGTCTTCGCATTGTATCGTCCATAAATATTAAACTTGGACCGACGCTACCCAGAAAACGTCCACCATGCTGTCCATTCCTATACCGCTGTGTGGTCACAATATCCTTATGCAGAAGAGCGGGGGTCAGTTGGATGTCTTTCGTTGATCCAAACATATGCATCTTCGATACAGCAAAATTTTAGCCATTTCCTCTTTACTGATGGGACGATATTCAGTACACAAACTAATTCTCTATGAATCTTCATCTGGAGAGATCGTGACGCACACTGTCATCCCACCATCATACGGGAAGTTGACCATTTTCATGGTCGTAGAACTCTTGTTTGGGGAATGTATGTTGGACAATTCGGATACCACTAACACGTCTTCATTGCAGGTACTGTGACCGCACAGTGATATAAGGATGAGGTCTTTGTATCCAATATGAAACTTTCCGGGGAGCTGCCGATACAAAATTCCTTTTTATGGACCATAATGCAAAGCCATGTGAAGCAGAACTTACCGATGATTTTCTTGAGTAGGAGGATATTCATTGCATGAAGTGGACGCCGGACGTCAAATCAATTCAGCACTTTACGAATCCTCCAGAATGAGCTGTGGAATGTCATCAACTCCCTTTAAGGAGCCTACAAGATTTGCAATTCATGCTTTTATATGAATATTGCCACAAGCTATTCTTCAACTGATTAACAGTATGAGGGCTTATTGTACGACCTGTATATTATTGAGAGGTGTCCACCTGTAGTCCGCCTGTTTTCGGGTTATGGTGCGTCATGTTTTGACATTTTTTTATCTTCTGCATAAATTACAAAAGTTTTACTTTTTCATCTTGTTATGTTGTTATACGAGATCTCGTAGTATGAGAAATATATGTACCAAAGTTCATCGCAGTAAACCAATTGCTTTTTCAGATATCACTGATTTTCTGTTTGTGACCTTATTTTTGATACCAGTATATTTAAAGGGAATTTGATCGGTGTTGCTATTAACTCGATAAGACCAACAAACTTTGTCCAATAACCAGATCAGTATTACTTCGATAAAAAAACCCAGATATATATACCACACTCCATCACTCAAATGCATTGATTTGACTTTTTTTGGAATAATTTTGTCTTACAACACATATTTCCTAATTAGAAAGAATAAAAGGTTTTTACTTAATCATCAGCCACTTCACAGAATGTATCCACTATTTTATGCTTGCACAAAGAAGCAATATTTCCGTATTGCTTTGGGAATACTTCCTGTGCTAAGTACTCAATATTTGGAAACATCATGATCTGATATGATATCGCATTGTTATTACTGGTAGCAAGCTTGATTCATTACACTTCCGAATGAATGGTATTTGAAATTCATGTTACAGTACATAATATATTATATGATATAGTCCCGTAGTATATGATGTGCAACACAAAACTGTGTCCGAAGCGATGGATATCATGGTGTACAATTACTACTATCTTTATGTCAAGGGTTAAAGTAGATTCTGAATCCTGACAAACAATTTGAGATCTATTTGCTTCAGTTGCAATGTATAAAAAATGTAATTGTCAAGAAAGTGTTAAAACGAATTTTTATTGAACTATTTATTAATTAAACTTAAAAATTCGACTGCATTTGCTGTCACTCTTTTTATAGAAAGCGAATTGGGGGAAGGAAAGAGAATCGAGATATTCATTTGAGACGCACTCATATTCGATTTACGAGAAAATACTCAATTTAGCTGCATACAACTTAATTACTCTTCGAAAAAATTACTGACCCATATTCAATTAGATTTCATTAAATTATCGTCCGAACCGCTGGTCTACAAATAAAATATTGGGTCTGAAGACTATATCTAAACAACAAGCTTCCTCTCTGTAACGATAAAAGCCACAATTACATTCGGTCTATCTCCATTGAAGGAAGATTTTTAGGGGAAAATACTCGTATATGAATAAACGTTTTAATTTTGAAATCGCCAAGTCAAGCGCTAAAAAGTTTCCGAAGATTCTAGTTTCGAACAATAGTTCTAAACAGAAAATTTGAGAAAAAGCACGCGAAAATCAAAGGACATAGTAGGGTAAGAAAAAGGATAAAGATGCCAAGTTCTGCTTGTTCATGAATGAAAGAGCTTCGAAGACAGAAATTCTGACACTAGAGATATTGCTTCACATTACATCTTTTAGTTCAAACAAATCTTTTTTGTACTTCACCGACGTTAAAACTGCTCTTTACTAATAGAAATTACCGCATTTAAAAGAGCAAAATTGAAAAGAGACAGTATTTTTCTGGGTTACTTTCAAGTCATTTCGTTTTTCCCAAGTGCTGCCTTAGACAATTTGGTTAAAATTTAACCGCTCAAGAGTTTCACGGTTAAATTTTTATTTTCCTTTTCACTTTCATAAAGAGCAAAACAAATTTTTAAACAAAAGGAGAGTGAAAGAGATGTGCTATTATTTTAAGAGCTCTTTTTATTACCTCGTATTAAAATGGGGACATATAGGAGCTGAAAACAATGTAGTCAGTGTGTTTTCGGTTTAAATTTTAGAACACTCTCAGTACGTATAAAGCTTATTTTTTGACACTTTTATAAAAGAAATCTTGATATATTATCTGAAATTGGATTTCAGTTTTTCTTTTTTTGGCAGTTCTGGAGCATCATATAAATATGGCTATCGTAAATGAATAAGACGCAATATGACGTCTGAGATTCTGCCTTTTTTATAGATTTAATATAAAAATTCATAAAAATTATCTAATTTATGTTCGGAAAGAAAGAGAAAAGATACCTTAAAATATTTAGAATGTTGCTAAAATATCTTAATGTGAGATTTTGTTTTATAATTGAATAGGCTTGAATTGTATTTTAAATGTTATTTAAAATATTGACCTTTGCATTTTTGAAAAAGTGTTTTATAAATTTGTGAATTTGTGTTTTCACAAATGTATTACTTTTAAAGACCGAAGCATGAAGAATTATTATTACCAATAATTTAATGCTATATATTTGAATTCTAATATTTTTAACGAATTTGTTTAATATTAGTGATAAAAATAACTTTGAAAGATAAATTAACATATACTTATTTTTAAAAGATAACATAAATGTGTTTTGTAATAATCTGATATTCGTAAAATATTGGCCATTTTTTACCCTTGTTTTCTAAAATATTTCCAATTGCATTCGGAAATACATAGTCAGAGTTACTATCTTACCGTCGCTCCCAGCTTGCTCATTCGGTGAAGTGTTTTACTTTATCTATTTATTTATGTGGTTATTATAATTTTCTTCGTACAGAATTTCTGATGTTATTTTTTATAACTGTCGAGCATATTGCAACGGGTTGTCTGTTTGCATATATGTTGGTTGTGTGTGCGTGTTACATACTGAATGATGGTGGAGTTGATACCCTATCCGCTCGCCCCCGCCTCCTCTTGCGGTTCTTTGTATTCAGTAAGGAAAGCATGCTACTCAAAATTCTGGTTTATTACAAAGACAACATTTGTCAATGAAAATAGTAATATATATTGGAATGGCCAAAAACAGAAGAAGAAAGTGTAATCAAACACGAGGATGAATACACTGTTAAAAATTGCTTGCTGGGTTGAACCAACTTTTGGTGCTGCAGTAGCTGCAACCATAAGATGGTGAAATCTCATTCCAACATTTGAAGTTTTGGCTCAATTGGAGTCCAAATGGTGGAACGAGATTCCACCATATTATGGTTGCAGTTACTACAGCACGAAAAGTTGGTTCAACCCAGCACAAATTTTTTAACAGTGTATGAGTAAGTGCCTTAATGAATAGGTGCCAAGCATTACATATTTTAAATACCATTATTTTTCAATGGTAATCGTTGCGATATTTAATCGCAGAATTCATCGATTTAATAAGGTAAATATCATTACTCGAAAATAGTGGTAATATTTGGCACCTATGCACTTAATGTCAATCCTTATCTCTTAATTAATCTCGCTGGTATATTTTGTACACCATTGGATGTTACAAATTTAAATATGCCTATTACAAATGTGAACTTTTAGAAAATATTTTCACATATGCCTATGTTGAAGGTTTTTATAATATTGTACTATATAGTAATTGCATAGCTGCCATCTTTTACTAATTTTTGCCGCCACTATTTTTCAAAAGTAAAATTGTAAAATTTACCTTATTAAATGATAGAAAATCTAATATTAAATAAGGCAAATTTTAAGGTTAAAATATAGTGGTAATTTAAAATATAGTAAGTTTTTCTGTGTGAATTTGCGCGAGTATTAAAGGGTTAAGGTGCAGACGTAAATGATATATGTCTATTTTGTTTAATATATAATAAAAATGTGGATAATATATTTTTGTATCATTTGCAGGCCACTAAATTTCATTCAGTTGGAAAACAATTTAAGCCAAATATATTTTTTAAGTTTTTTTTAATTTTTATAAAATAAATAACTAATAATCAACAAAAATATTTAAAAAATTAAGCAGTATAATCAGCACAGAAAATTTCTTAGTATATCTAGCATATTTGTTATAGTACAGTATTTATTTATTCTAGAAAAAGCTTAAATCTGGGACTTATGTAGTTTTTGAAATCGCTGATTCAACTGTGTTATGTATTTTCCAGTTGATATATGTTTTAGTACACTATGTAGTATGTGAAAAATCTAGTAATCTGAAGACGTTATCGGCAGTTATTACTTCAAATCGTTTTCGTTTACATTATGCATTTTCCAATTGAACTACATTTTATATCATGTCGTGCATATATTATCTACAGTACCTTACAGGGCCGCCCAAAATATTTCATAAATTTATTTTTTATGAACGGTTATTGCTTGAAATATTTGACAGAAGTTATCTAAAATTTTATTGTTGTTACAAAATGCAAAAGTTAACTTTTTCTGAACGCTCTTTATTGCTGCTCTAAAATTTCTTTCACAGGCAATTAATTGTAAATGAGTATTGTGTACTGTCCTTGAAAATAAATTTAGCAAATTTCTTGAGGGCTGTCGAAATTTGTGACAAAATTTAGTGCCAAACATTTATTTGAAAAGTTCCAAAAATCAATCTACTACTTATCCATAAGACCAGAATTGTCGAAAATATTCCTTATTACCTGTAATTAAATCCTTAAATTTTCTAGCCAAAGAAAAGTTATAAATACACTGTGTGACGAAAAGTTACCGGACGCTTTCGACTTTAGACGTGTTGTCGTATATCTAGAGAAATACGGATGATCCAGAAGTCTCAAGACATTTAAAAACTTAATGTACAAAAGAAACTATGTACAATAGAAAGATTCAGTTTTCACAGAAATAATCAGAATGTGGGATTTTTGTTTATAGTGGGAAAATAAAAGTTATAATAGTTACATTTTTGACCAACTGGTGGCGCTAATGTACAATGCTATTATTCTAGGTATCTAAACCTTTCGTTATATAAACAGATGTGTTTATTGCAAAATATCTTTCCTAAGATTGCTCAGATTTTGCTTTAAGGTTTATTTCTATTCAAACATTTTATTGAAGATTAAAGAAATTGCCTTTTAAAGGAAGTTTGATACAATTTGATCTGTAGCACTCATGCAGTATCACCAACACACATCATTACTCCTGGCACGACAATACTGAAGTCTACATTTGGCGAGGAACGAGTCTTGAGTCGCTCTTTTCTGCACGACTGGCCTTCAAGATCTCAAGATCTTACACCTTGTGACTTTTTATTATGGGGCTACTTTAATTCACATGTGTACAGAGATCGGCTTGTGTCATTGTTCCAGTTACAAGATACTACACTCATGTTTCTTAATTCTCCCTGAAATGCTCTTCAATTCTGTGCGGGCTGTGTGACGACTATACTTGGAGGTCACATTGAAAAATTCTAACATTAACTGATTAGTTCTTCTCAATGAATTGCACTTTACCATAGCAAAACTATATTATCAAGTGAAGCGCGACCTGTTGGTGCAAAATCGAACTATTATGACTTTTAAATATTATGATTCTTAAACTTCGGGGATGTAAAGAAAATGTTTGACCCCATATTTTTCAGTGAACTTTAGTCGCGAAGCTAATTAGGTGACCAACAGCAAATAGAAAAAATAAATGATTACGATCACCCTGTATCCTAAAAAACTCTAAGTGATCTGTACTGTAAGAAATGATTTCATAGACTCTCTAAAAAGTTTGTATGCATTTGTGCAAGAAAAGCACGTATATTCATAGATGTAAGAAGATATAAGAGTTTCTTTTAAAAATTCAAAAACGTCTGCATATTTTTAGTTTATAACATGCAGGGTTTTCAACCAAATTAAACATTACTTTTACAAAACTTGAAAAAGTCCAGTAGAAATATTCTATAGCAATTCAAAAATTAATATATTGAATATTTGATAAAATATGAGCATTTGTATCAAATTATTTTTAACTACGCATGAGTGAATAATAGAGCATTTATTTCCATAATTTCGTATCGAAAGTGTACGGCGGCTTTGCGCCATATAATGTTTATTCAATACTAAGTTATTGCTTTCGCGATATTGGGTACCTTGCATTCTTTGTAAAATTAGAACTGTTGCTAACTAATTGCTTCCAATTTTAGAAACTGAGCTTTGTGTTGTTTCTCTGTTTATCTTTATTCTGGTTATTGTATTACGCTGTTTTCGTGAATTTGTGATTTAAATTGAGAACATTGCTTGGCGATTACCAAGTATTTGCCAGATAAAGCATATTCTTTGGACGGATGCTAATTTATTTAGTTGGAAATTTCCTTCCATCGTACCAAAAGGTGTATATTTCTAAATAATATTCTCGAAACGTTGAAAAGTGTTTCATAATGCGTGACACATTAGTTATCTTTCTTGTTTATTTTTTTACGAGAATGATGAGATAATTTTTTAAGAGTCATTTTTCTAAACAGCGAAAAAGATTAAGCTTTTTGATGATCATTTTTTCACAGATAGAATATTCCCAATAATAATTCTTTCGTCGCGTCCTCCTTTGCATACAGCAAAGGGAACTTTTTCGAAGACCACAAACGATATTGCTCTTGAACAGTAATTCAAACCCAATTCGTAATGCCGAATAAATTCCTCTATCAACATTAGAAACATGTCATAGCTGGCTTAAAATAATATCGACCATACATATTTACAGCTTTCATGCTGTAAATGGAGTGTTTGTAAATGTACGTATTCTTCACCAGTATTGTTTCTATTCCTTACATTTTTAGTTTTGTTAATTTATCTTTTAATGAACTTTCATTCCTGTAGTAATTATTTTTTACTTTATTGCCCTTTCACTCTCAAAACTCATGTTTATAAAACTCTTAAATTCTGAAAAGCGCATTCACTACTGTTACTACACTATTGATACTGTTTCTTTGTTTAATGAAAGATACAACCACATAATCAACCACAAAGCTCACGGATGAAATTAATTCCCAATAAGAATGAACTAACTCGTTTTTAATCAAGTTGTTAATACTCTAAAGATTATTGATAAAGCATTTTACTTGTTTTGCTTAATGAAAGAACCATTAATATTTTACATTAGCTAAATTAAAAGTTTCATTCAATGAAAAGAATTGTAGAAAAGATTCACACGCAACCACATTTTCAGTAATAAATTCAGTGGTGAGAAATATCAAATTTCTTAATGGCCACATAAAACAACATTCCCTTTCCATCTTTTGTTAATTTTACCTCTTTTGATTCAGCATTCAAATATGCTTTTTTATTTTTTTACAGCTCGTAGTATCCTTCTTATTCCCGCAGAATAAATAATGATGAATACTTCCAAAAAACATATCGAGATGCCTCAAACTAAAGACTATTTTTCCATTGTGACGGATTTCCTTGAAAAGGCTCTCAGAAAAGTACAAAGAAAGAGGTATTAATGAGTGGGAAGGGGACACCCTCCATACATCACGCCTTCATTAGAAGAAAAGGTGTTTCGCCTTCGAAAGCATTAATGAATAGTTATTCAATTCTCAAGATGCAGGGCTCATCGACTAATTGATGCCTAAAGTTTCAAATAACTATTACCCTACTTCAGATCCTCGTGTACAGGTTATCATTTAAACTGATGAGTAAGAGTTTAAGATTTCTGTAGCGGCAGTTCAGATCAATACATTTTATGCAGAAATACAATTATGTTCTTTGTTCAGGAGTGGATAAGTAAAGAATAGGCGATTTTTTTCCTCCGTCCCTGTTTTTATTGCGGTAAATGAAGTTTTTAGTTTGTCACCCATTTTAATCCTTTATTCTACCTTTTCGATTTCAGATTTCTTTTTCTTTCTTGGTTCATACTTTCGTAATTTTACAGTATCGCAAAACTTTAAAGAAAAAAAAAACTAGGTTGATTAAAAGATGTGTTAATTTTCTTAATTTTGAAGAAACTGCAAAGTTGTATCGGACTTAAATTATCTAGAGATTCTGACAAAAGTTCTTTGGAGTAAAAGAAAAAAACTTAGAAAAATTTTCTAATAAAATCGTATAACATATGCTGCAGTAACGAATACGTTTCCAGTAGAAAAAGAACAGAGTCATTTATGTCAACTTTAAGTGGCCCCAGTGCTCATTGTTAAGCAATGTATTTTTTATGCGGATTTTTAATTCCGAGTATCCAATATTGATAAGATAGGTATCCACAATTATTATAAAAACAAACGTATCTCTAATAAGAGGGATTAATTAAAAGTTACATATTTTAATTAATTAGTATTTCTGAGAATTCAAAATTGCAGGAACTAAAGTGTATTATAACAGTGAATTCCAAAAATGTCGTTTTTAATAAACTGGTCAATGATTTGACATATTACTGGTACCTTATATTGTTTTTGTATCCATTTCCATTTTTATAAAATATTATCTTGCAAGATTTCAGAATATACAGTAGTATAGTTACAATATCAACTCATGCTACCTCTAGGACGTATTTTCAAAAGATACTTTTAAAATTACATTATTTAGTTTTCTATTGACTGATCTATTAAATATCTAATATAATTTAGACTTTAGTTAAATATCGTGGTGGACTGATCTTTGAAGAATACCCTAGCGAACATTCGCTTGGTTGATTGCATGCTATACGCGCACAAATGTTTTCAAGGTCAGATTTATTGAGAAGTAGATAATATATACTAACTCTTTAATGGCTTGGCTTTAGTGCATGTTTACTTCACACCTTCGCCCATGACTGTTATTCCTGTATGCTACATTTTTCGAAAATATATATATGTCTCATTCAAGCTTATATTATGCATGTATATATTATGCATATGCATGTATTTCGTGATAATATTAATGATTCTAATCGTCTAATTTGCATGCATAGTTAATTTACTGTGTGACTGTAACTAATGTGTATTTTTGATTAAATAATTCAAAATATACTATGTAACAGTAACACCCACGGGCAGATCAATGGAAAGACAGGAAAAAAATCTCGTTTCCAGCTGTTAAAGTGTTAAGTTATATATCGTTCATTTATAAAAAAAAAATTAAAACTTCAAAACTTCTCATTAAAAAATCTATTTTATTCTATAACTATTTTTTAACCTTTCTCTTAACACCTTTTTACATATTCGGGTTTTTTGTTGCAGTCTAGTTCAGTATTTCTGGGAAGATTTCGTTATCTTTCACAGAGTTTCCTTTTTTTTATGTGCGAGTAGCAATGCTGGGTTTATTTCCTTTGTTCATCTTCATATTGACAATCTGACTACTTCCATTATATATCTCGGTCTTTTATTATTTACTAGCTGACCCACCCGGCATTAAACAAACCCTAGTGTGTATGATTTTATATCTTCGGAAAATCTTTCAAATGAACTTAGTTTCGGGGCCCCACTGCCTTCGGCAACGTATAGTGTTTCAAATGAACATAGTTCCCGCTAGCATACTGCCTTCTGCAGAGTCTAATGTTTCAAATGAACAAAGTTTCCAGGACACCACTGCCTTCAGCAGCAACTAGTGTGTTCCAAACAAACCTCTTTCTGAACAAACCTGTGGCCTAAGGCAGCGTATACCGGGCGTGCTCCGCACGCGTCGGAGACAATAGAAAACCAGGTTGAATGAGCCAAACCCCGTTGTAATAGGACTCATAGAACCCGAGATAAGAATGCGTCCCTGGCGGTGGAAGGTGGAACTAAAATCTGTAAGGCAATCGAAAACCAAGCTGAATGTGCTAAACCGCGTTGTAATCGGGTCCACGGAACCCGAGTTAAGAATGCGCCTCCTGGTGGTAAAAGGTGGAACTAAAATCAGTAAGACAGTCGTAAGCTAAGTTGAATGAACCAATTCCCTTTGAAATCGGGCCCATAGAACCAGAGAAAAGAATGCGTCGTTAATGTTCGAAAATGGTGGTAATTGAAGTCTAAGATAAATTTTCATAATGCAGAAAGTAGCTGATTCGTAAACTAAGTTGATTGAACCAATACCCGTTAAAATCCGGCACAAAAGAACCCGAGAAAAGATGCGACCTTACTGTTCGAAAATGGTGGTAACTGAAGTCTATATTTAGGAAAACATAATTTTGTCGTTAATGTTCGAAAATAGTGGTAGCTTTATAATTAACGCGATTTTTAATTTACGAATTCCCTTCCCTACATTAACGCGATAAATAAAAAAATAATTATGTTTGTCTGACAATTAAAACATAACGAAAGACACTTCGCTCAAATGGTCGCCAGATGACTCCCCTTCCCATCCTCAAATTCAAATCTATATCTTAATTAGTTATTTTAATTTTTGTTCATTAGTAAAAATTGGAAATTATTTCCTTTCATTTTCTCAAAGTAAATGGAGGGATTGGCCGGGAAAAGATCTCTTTGTAGTTCAGTTTTTAATGAAAGCTGACCCTTGTCTGGCACTTTCTCAGATTTTTTCAACTGGTGCCGTCATATTTTTGGAAGTTTTTTGCAAAAATTAAGAAAAATTACCAACCGATTTTTACAAAATTGAGACGCAGAAAAGTTTTCTACATGTGCTCTGAAATTTTCAAATCAATTTCTTAATATTTGCTAGTTAGTGAAAATTCTTAATTTCTTTCATTTCCGCTGTGAAATCAGGTCTAGATGGGTGGCGTTTTGCCATTTTGTGAAAAAAAATCACTTTTTTGATGAGTTTTTAATTAATATCTCGGCTACTTATCAAAATAAATAAAAAATCTGCGCCGCAGAGACATCAGGACCTGCCTTAAATTATACTCACTCAAATTTTCAGACCTCTAGGTGCGGTATATTTCGCTAGCCATCACCAACAAACTAACAAACAGATAGACAGACACACACTCAGAGCGAAATTTTTTTGTATTAGTATAGATATCAAAGCATTAAATATCGCTCTACAGATTCAGTTCTAATTTTTCGGATATAATTGGTATTATCTGTTCTATTCTGACTAAGACAGCCGCTAATTAATTGCTCCCGAAACCATTGTATTTTCGCTAAATTATTTTCCTTAGTAAGTTAAAACTCTACATATTTTTCATCTCCAATAAACAATTATAGATGAATTTACCGCAAAATTTACTTGTTCTGTTTTACTTGGCTCATTTAATTATTATAAATTGTCATTGGGTATTGATATAGTACTTTTGCATTATGTAAACTTAGCATTGGGACATTTATCATAGAGTCATAGGTCGTCAACCACGAGTCCATGGACGCACTTACGGCCACCGGCTTGTTTCCTTGCGCACATAAAGTATCTAAAAGTTTAAATGTATAAAAATATTTCTTTGAACTCATGGTTAGTAAGTATTAAATTTGACTGAACTAACGAAAATTATATCTATCTGTACGGATCTTCTGATCAAAATATTAATAAAATCACTCAAATTCTAAAAGACAACATTTTTGGTCAATTATTTCTTTGCATCCTTCGTAATTGTAAAGAACTTAGTTGCCCTTTGCATTTGAAATTTTTAATAAATGTACAACTATATGATCCATACGAGTGATTTATGTAATATGCACTCAATACATGCACATATAAATACATATATGAGACTGAAAATGGTGGTACGCACGAAGATGTGACATAAATTCAAATATGCCCGTGAAAGCAAAAAGATTGACAACCACTGGTTTACATGGGTCATAAATTTACTTTGATGTCCAGAAAGCTATACATTTGCAATAGAATTAACTAGAATTAAATAGAATTAGTAATTTAGTAGCAGCTATCGCCTTTTAATTCCCCAAGAAAAACGAGACTAATTTCAATGTTTATTGTTAAACGAAACAATCACAAGATATCCATTCATTTATGCAATTGTCATAAATCGTAGAGGTTGGCGCCAGTAGTTGGCTCGTGCCACATCTCGGCCATTGACACCTAAGCTAATACTGTCACATTTTTCGCACAGCAAGTTTTCCTTCCCTTACACCAGGGTTGCCAGTTTCATCTCCTTTTATATTCAGAAATTCCGAAAGAAGAAATTTTACTTTATGTAATCACGAAATGTTTGATTATAAATAAAGCAAAAACTACTATTCGGAATTTCTGGTATGAATTCGAAATTTCTAGATAAAGGAGGAGGCCAAACTAGCAACCCTGCTGGCAACAGAATCTTGAGATAAATCCGATTCTCGATGTAATTTCTTATAACATTGCAATAGAGCGAGATTTCGTTTGAAAGCGAATTTTATACTTAAGGTTGAAAAATTTGCAATAGAATTAACAGTTAAAAAAACTAATTACACAGTTGAGGGAACAATTTCAAGATTCGGAAGTTTCTTTGAATCAGGAATATGTTACTCTAGTTGACTCTGAAAAATATAATCAAGATAAATTCTCCGTACTCATATCGGATTCTCTCTCTCTCTCTCTACACACACACACACATATATATATATATATATGTATATATTTATATATATATATATAATACAGAACACATTCATAGTTTCTTATTTTTTTTATTTGCATTCTCCCGTGTTTATTTTTATTTATTTATTTATTTTTTTTTTTTTTTGCATTTTCTTTTCCATTTATTTTTACACATGTCATTTCATTTTAATTATACAAATATCTTTAAAATTTTTAAAAACTAATTTTAGCCATTTTTTTTTATTTGAGATATCTTCTGAAAGAATAACTTTTTCCATACTCTATGTAGTTTTCAGTGCAAAAAAAATTAATATTAATTTGTCTTCGGGATTAACAAAAGTATTTATTTTTTTAAAATTCAATAATATTTTTAAAGTGTTTTCTTATAAGAACTTTTTAGTACGAGAATCATATTTTCAACAATTTCTCTCAAAGCAAAAAATCCGGAAGACAATTTAAAGAAAAACATACTACAAATTTTCATAGCTTTATCTTTCATAGAAATTTCGATGTATCAATTAAAATATAACACAATTAGAAAAAATACATTTTGAGATAAATAAATTTAAATCCAGGAAAAAGTTCGCGGTAACAATAATACAACACAAAAAGTGTTTTATCTTTTGTTCTAATTAACGTATTTACATGTGGTTTGTGTCATTTTAATATTAAAACTCTGGAGTATTTTAAAATAACACTATAGTTTTTTTTCCAAAATTTTTGTTTGTGTTTTGAACTGTTAAAACAGAAAAATATTTCTTATTCTAGAAAATATAACCACGAACGAAAATGTACAATAGCTTTTCCATGTTACCCACGATTTCTAACAACATTCTTTATCTTGAGAAAACTCTGAAACCTCTAAAATACATTTTGAGATAAATAGATATAAATCCTGGAAACTTTTCGCGGCAACCATATACACAATGCAACTTAAAAAGTGTCTTATATTTTTTTTCTAATTAACGTACTATTTACATGTAGTTTGTGTTATTTTAATCTTACAACTCTGGATTATTTTAAAGTAAAACTGTGATTTTTTTTTCAAGATTTTTGTGATTTGGACTACATTGAGATATTTATGAACTGTTAAGCGGACAGTGGATACTAAAAACGAAATCCAGCAATTTTCCATGGATTCATTTGAAAATTGGCAGACATGTTAGTGGCAAGCTCAAATAGTTATATTCAAATGTTAAAATAATTAAAATAATTAAATTATTCAGTTTTTAAACTTTTAAAATAACGAATAATTGTCATATTTTAAAATGTCCCATGCGCATTTCTTCTGCATAAAATATGACAATATTTATTTATGAGATACTTTTTATATATTACAACGGAACTTGGTATAAATTGTAAAAGCTTGCTGAATGCATAAGCAGAAAAATAATTTTTTTAAACTATGCTTTGTTTTTCTAAATAAGTAGCTATATATTTCCATATTCACATAAATTTCAACACTAAAATATCCTTTGAAATGCAACTTTTTATGCCATCATTTATTTATTATTGTACAGAAGATATCCGATTCTTTTGATATTTATACTGTATAATTATAAATGCGCATGGAACGTTTCAAAAATTAGCAACTTGCGAAATTTAAAATTTTGATAAAACAGAATTTTATTAATATATATATATATATATATATATATATATATATATATATATATATATATATATATATATATATATATAGAGAGAGAGAGAGAGAGAGAGAGAGAGAGAGAGAGAGAGAGAGAGAGAGAGTTTTTACAAATATGAAACCTTATGCCTCTGCGAAGAAGCGTCAGAATTGAAAAATTATTTTTGCATCAGATAAATTTTAACATAAGATAAAGTTTCATAATTCTCCAAATAAAAAATGATTTTTTAGTCGAATTTCGTGATTTTGAAAATCCGCTGCCCCCCTAAGAAAAGAAATATTTCTTATTTCAGGAAAATATAATATAAACGTGAACGAAAATGTACAATAACCTTTTCCGAATTACCCACGATTTTGAACAGCGTTCTTTATCTTTAGAAAACTCGGAAGCCAATATGTTTTCAAGATTTAAAGAAACATTTATATTAAAAAAAAAGTTTTTTTTGCTTCCACTGATTTTCGGAAACGTTTTCGAGTAGTTTTTGTAGTGTATTCATAAATCTTCTGAAACCGGGATATAGATTTTTCGAATGCTATTAATTCTCAAGTAAACATCTTCATGTTCAAGAAATATGTTTTACTGATCAACATGATAAATTAACAGCATTAACATTAACATTAAAATTAATATTATTTTGTTACTCTTGGATGTATAAATTCAGTTATACGCAGCTGAAAATATTTAACTGAGAATTTCTAGCGACCCTAAAATCCGACATTCTAGTTTCAAAAAACTGATTAATAGACTATAAATATTACTCGGAAAAATTTCCGAAACTCAGTGGTAGCAGAAGAAACTTTTTTAATGTTTGTTTTTTTAATCTAGAATATATATATTCATTTCTGTGGTTTCTAAAGATACACAGAAACGCTTTTCAGAAGAGGTTATTGTACAAGGTCTATAGATATACAGGTTGGCCCGTAACTTTTTCTCCAATCGGAGGGGTTTCGCTCTGCTACGTCACAAGAATCCAAGGTCAGAATCCCATCTCGTGCTAAAACCGAAACTATGCCTTAGCGCTATATAGTTTGCTATACAGACATCCCCCGACAGCATCCCCCGTAATGCGTTCCGTAAATTTTTACATAACTTGAATTTTACATAAGTTGAATTTGTAAATTGCTTAAGCACAATTTCGTAAGAAACTGCAATATTTATTATATATATAGTATTCACACAGTATTATTTTGAAAATAAAGTATCATACAGCAGTGCTTACTCGGATATAAATTATAAAAGTATGAAAAAATAAGAGAAAACTTTTGAAATAAAAAATATTTTTTGGATTACGGAATTTATATACGTATAACTAATAAAATAATTAAGAATATTATAAAACAGTTATCAAAAGTATACAAAATCGTATCAAACGTGGTAGTATGTTCACCAATCTAATGCTTGAGATTTATTGCGTAACTGTGAATTTTTTTATATTTTTTTAATACGCGTAAAGAAAGAAGAGACCATAGTTTTTAAAACTACATAGAAGAAAATTATTACATTTTAAAATCTTTACAGTGACACTGGGAAAAATAAAATAAAACAATTTTTCAAAATAAATAAATAAATAAAATTATAGCTGCAGTATAGTTCCTATTCTCTCTCTCTTATTTTATTATTATTATACATATATCTTAATTATTAATTGCCTATTTCCAAAGTTTTGATTTAGAATATTTAGTAAATTAGTAAAATAGTGGGTTGCAGCTGTAATTCATTTGAGGGGTTAAATACGTTATCGGCGGTGAAAAATTGACTTATTTTGGATTTTTTTTTAGGAAGGGAGTAAAATTAATTGAAAAACTAATAATTCCACGTTGTTTTTTATGGCTTCAAGTATTTAAAAATATTTTCTTTGTTAAATTTTGTGACATATGGCGTCGGAAACCTGCAGCCGCGTTAACCTGTGTACCAAAATATCCATATTCGATGGGCAACATCCTAACTTCCTGTAGAAACAAAAAATCAATCGGCTCAAATTTTTGAAAAATAAAAAAATTGCGCTATTTGATTTTTTTTTTCGTCTAAAATTTTGGTTTTTAAACTTAAAAAATATAAAAAAATTAAAATAATAATTGTACACACTATAAAGATTTAATTTCCGTTAACAAAAAAAAAAAAAAAAAAAAAAAAAAAAAAATCGATTTTTTTAAGAACATATATAACTCTTTAATTAAAATGTATGTTTCAATATAAAATTTCTACAAATTAGAAAAATTTTATTAAAAAAAAAAAAAGAAAGAAAGAAAAACAGAGAACACTAACTTTTCAGAATTACGTTTATTAAAACTAATAAGTTTTAAAATATTTTTAAGCTATGAAAACATAAAAAAATATATACAACATATGAAACTATTAAAACAATAATAGAAGATCAACAACTACACAATAGTTTTTCTCAATTTTTTTGCTTCACTATCTCTATTGCCAAATTTTAATTTTCTTTTTATTGATTTCATCTCTTCTGATTCAGCATTTAAATATTTTACTCGGATAAAAATTCTTAATTTAGAAAAATAAGTTATTAACTTATTGTCGATATTTAAATTGAATGTTTTCGATGATATATATTCAACAGTTTTCTTTGAAATATCTTTCTTTTTATTGAATCTATCTTTATTATATGAAATAAAATAATTTTCCATAATGGTTGTTTCTTCGGCCCATCGTTCAGAAGTATGTATGAGCCCTCCGAAAGAAAGAAAATTTATCCACGAGGGAGCTTGTAAACTTAAATTTAATTTGGAAGTCTTATTCAATTCATAATTCATCCGGGTGTTTTTTCGCCAGATATCCGGCTATATATTTTAAACCGTCACTTTCATAATCACTTTTTATGGACAAATTACATTTTTCATTATCAACTACCAAATTAATATCATAAAAATTATTTAAAAAAAAACAAAGAAAGCAAACACAGGTTTTACTTTTACGGCCCACAGAGAATAGGGCCAAACAGAGAATAGGGATTCTTGTGACGTATGACCCCTCATAGCAACGAGAGTGGGCGGGGTGGCGTCCTTAGAAACGAGCCAACCTTTATATCTACTGACCTTGGTTATTGTATATTTTCGTTCGTGGTTATATTATATATGAGTTAAATGAAAGTGGCACTACAGTCAGTTTGAGAAATGGTTTAATGGTATTAACATAAATTAGTATACAAAAGAAAGAATCTCCGGGGTTGGTTGTGGAACAAATTTTCAACGGCAGCTTGGACTTCATTATCGTCGGCAAATCGCCGTCCCTTCAGAGCTCTCTTGAATGGACCGAAGATGTGGTAGTCACACGGCGAGAGGTCTGGGCTGTAAGGGGGATGTTCGAGAACCTCCCAGCGGAATTGCCCTCCTTACGAAAATCCCTACACCATCCGAATGCCCGTCTGCGTGACATACACTCCGTGCCATACACATTTTGCATTCGACTATAGATTTCACTAGCACTCACATTTTCCGCTGTTAAAAATTTCTGTTGTAGAATATTTCGCAAATTCTAATTTTTTAACTTATATTAACATAACCCTTCATTTCTCTAAATTTTCAGTTAATTTTTCTTTCACTTTCTTTTTTTTTTTTAAATGTATAACATGGTAAGTAATGCAGTTCTTTCTTCCAAATTCTAGTTAAATGTTCCTTTTTTTTTTCCTTTTCGTAATATCAACCCCAAGTGTAAATTGTTGTGACCTTGTTGTTCAACCCCACTTATTCCAGGAAAAATACCCGCAAAGTTTAACCTTGTAGGACATGCAGTCAACCTTCCCCCAGGATTTCGGTCAAAAAAGGACCATTAGGTGACCCGTTCCTTCAAGTATTTTTCTGTTACCATGTAGTTAGCGCATAGTAACAGAAGCGATAGGCCCCCGTTCCCCCTTTTTTTTAAATGGGTAGGTCCCATATAGGTTCGAGGAGAGAGAGGTGATATGAGAAGGTCAGTCAGTGAGTAGAAAACAGCTAGTGATGTAGGTGCGAGCCAATAAAATTCGGTACGGGCGAGGGGGTTCATTTTTGGCGGGAAGATGCTTTCCCACTCTACCCCTGAGCTCCGAGAAGGGATCGTGTTTTAGTAGTTGATATGACACCTAGCTGAAAAGAAGTCGAGATTGAATAATCTCTCATAATTAGATTCTAGAATGAGGCATATCGCTTAGTGTGAGTTGAAAACACTTTTTTGAAAGTGACAATTTCCTTTCTATGAAAATATCTAAGGCGAGTCTTGATGCTGTATGATGTTCAGATGATAGAGATGAACATGAGACGACAATTACCAAGTTATCAAAGTATCCCTGAGTTGATAAGTTTGGACTGGTAGTGGAGCAGTATTTAGCTGTGCGAATCTACAAAAAAATAAGTCCCGGAGGTAATATCGGTAAAGCGGAGTCTTGCAGATAACATAAGAAGGTTCGGCTCCTAAAAAATTTATGAGAAGGTACTCCCTTTTGAAAGGCGGTTGCTGCTAAATATGAGAATTCAAGGAGATAACATCGTTGGATGATGAGTGGAAATAGATAACAGCAGTAGTCTTACCCCATATGAGTGTAATAGGTATCCTAAACTGCCAACTGGGTGAGTGACCAAGAATACAATGAAAATTGGTTGGTACAAGAAATTTTTGTATTTGTGCAAAGGTGATTTGCTTTGTCTTCAAGAATGTGAGTAAAATTATTCATTTCTATATGTTTATAATGTTGAATTGTGCTTATCCTATATGTATATGAACTGTTTTTTAAAACTATTTTAAATGATTTCAATATAAGAAATTACAGTATCAATGCCAAATAGAGTGTTCGGATAAATGTTGTCTACATATTATGTGTTAATTAATTAAAAAGAAACGATGATAAAAAAAAATGTTTCCTTTTCTCATTGTTTATACATTTCTCCTTCTCTAATTATTATAGATAGACTCTCATAAGTAGCAGTATTAATGTTAAATATTTTATTCAAGTAATAAAAACTTAAATGTTAATGTTAAATTTCTACAATAATAACTATGCCCGAATATAATAACAGCAATTAAATATGTGTAATGTGAATTTAGAATTCTGTTATTGTTTTATTCAGATGTGTTTATAAATATTATTTAACAAGTAATTCTTTTCTGCACTTTTAGTCTAAAATCTGTAAATTAATAGTAAATTAAACCCCCTTTCCTTGTTTTTAGCTTTGTTGCCCTTATATTTTTATTCTGTGAAATAGTCCACCTTCATTGTTTTTTTTTTAAAACTGATAACAGAATTCATATGGAGTGAAATTCAATCACACATGTTTTCTTTAAAAATATTAATTCTGTAAGAGATATATATATGACAAATATAATTTTAAATTAATGTGGATTTAAGATGAAATATGGTGAAATGTGTAGACCTAATCTAAATATCCAAATGTAAATAGAACTAAATAGCTAAACAGATGATAGTAAATTTTATAGATTAAAGTTTATTGATGCACTTAAAGTAAATTGTTTATTCTGAATTAAGTTAATTGTGAAATTTTATACATTTTAAAGAGAGTTAATAAATTTATGAAGTATTAAGAGAATCCTATTAAGTGAAATATTATTGTTTAGGTAATTAAAAATGTGTCCTATCATCTTGAATCACAGCTTTTCAAATGATTTATAAAATACGTAGTGTGCTCAACTATACGATTTCATTGGTCCCTAAATTTTAAGGGTATAAATGTATTCATAAAGTAATGTCATTTTGGTTTTAACTTGCAAATTTTCTGGGTTTTATCCTCTCAAATATGAGAGTTTGTCTCCATTCAGTTATTCAAAATTAGTGTAATTTTCACTGTTATTCGTCATTATTTATGAATACTTTATGTTTTTGAAATTTAGAAGTATTGGGTGTTTTTCTTTTTTTTAAGGTTGTGAAAGATATGAGAATATTGTTACCTTCTTTGATTTTATTTAAAAGTAAAATTTAAAAGTAAACGAATTTATTTTGCCATTCTCTCCCTTTTCTTATATTTTGTATTATGTGTGTTAACTTGTACTAAATTTTGGTGCCCCTTCTTAAATCTTATTACCTGGTGTTTGTAATAAATTTATGGTAACAATATTCAGTTGGTGGTATGTCTTTCTCACCTGGTGTAATGTTAAATTTAAATTCTTGTATAATTGGATTGAAGTTAAATATTATGAAGTGGTAGAATGTAAGATTATAGTCATAAGATGCATTAAAAATAACTTCTTAAAAAAATAGTAACAAGGAAACACCCAATATTTCACGACCGTGCATTATCACCGTTTGGAGTCATCCGTGATGCGAACGATGTCTTTTAACGTGCACCCACGCTATCACACACGCATCTGGCGGGATCTGACGATATCGCATGTATTCCCAGCAATCTGCGCCCTTTATAGGAGCATGCGCAGTCATCTTTATATTCAAATGGTGGAGTTATTACAGCAATGCCACTTTCATTTAGGCGACCCTTATATTTCCGTAGATTAAGATGTTTTTTTTTTCTTTTTTTTTTTTTTTTAACAGCGTAGGGGGTGCACCTGTGAAACCCCTTTTGTAGTATATCCTTCAGTACAGGAAAATAATCTGAACTTTTTTACATATATCACACTTTAACTGTGAATATTATCTGGCTATAAGAATTCATTCTTTCATTTATTTGATATATTTAACTTTATATGTACGAACGCATTTTAAAGTGCCACAAAGAGAAGTTTTTTTAACCTCATTTAACGCATCGATTAGCATCAGTAATACAATTTAGGATGTGTTATAGATAATTTACTTAATTGCATCCCAGAAGCATTATTCGTTGTACAGAAGAAAAATATTTTTAAATGGATAATTTATTTTCCTATAGCTACTAACCTCTCGATTTTCTTCTAGTCAAATAAACATATTTCAGCCTGAAATTTTACTTAATGAATGACAAGATATAACTACTGCATTGAAGTAAGATAACATTTTATTTAAAAAAAATTCTGGTTCAAGGTATGTATATCTGATTTTAAAACAGCCGGAAGATTGGCATAGCTGCCGACTTTTCGATTTTCTGTTACCATTAAAATTTAATAGCAAATTTTGAATTATTTAATCGATAAAATCTGCGATTAAATAAGGCAGACATTTCTTTTAAATTTTAATGTAATAAAAAAACGTAACAGTTGGCAGCTATGTTTTCCAGTTATAAATGTTCAGCTTTATTGATGTTAAAATACTTGTAGTGGAATGTTTCAGTTCTGAATTTTTTTTTTTTTTTTTTTTTTTTTTTTGTATTATATTTTCCAATTCTAAAAAAATACTAAAAGCAATATTTAAAAAATGATTTTAGTGAAGTTGTAAATATTCTACAAAACATCGCTATAAATACGGATTTAGTTTTTTTTTTTTTTTTTTTTTTTTTTTTTGATAAAATAAATCTTTCTAAAATTTATATTATAGAGCAAAAACATGTCGTGTGACTCTGACGTCATATTGACAGTGAATGAAAACGAATGAAAAATCAAATTTGATTTTTCTGCATTTTTTTTTTTTAACTTTTAACTATCGCACAGTTTTAATTTTTTATACCGTCAAATAATTAAAAAAAAAAAAAAAAAAAAAACACTTACTTTCAAATGCAATTTGCTTAAAAACTGTATCTCAATTTACCGATTTTCTATGGATATAAAATAATTTTCAAGCATGATTTTTTTTTAATCAATCTATATCACGTGCAGCTCGATTACGGAAGATGAACTCGTTTGCACTTAAAACAATATAAATAATTCAGAATTTGTATCCATCTTATATTCCATAACGAAATTAAAACTTCATCTATAAATAAATTATAAAATAAAATAACTAACACAAATTTAACAGAAATGAAATCGAAACTATTGCACTTCAACATGTGCTTAAACACTGAAATAATCAGAATGAATATGTTTGCTGTAAACAGAGGCGGATTAACTACTTCCCAGTCCCCCAGGCTTAACATTTTTACGGGTCCCCTCCCCTCATTCAAAGTTATCTATACCGGGTGATTCCAAATATATGTCTGCTCAATTATATATTAAACCACTGATGATAGAAACATATTTCCAATTACAAAAAGTATAGAAATCAAGTATAGCTTTTAGGTATGGCATTCGCTTTACAAGGGCTGTATACATATTAAAATACAAAATTTAAGTTTTATACGGTTCCTGGGTTCTATAATAAGTTATATTTGGAAAAACGTTGTCCTCCGTCTAAGAAGGACATTTTAAATAAATTCCCATTCTTTTGCGACCAAAACTTACCAAATTATGATATTTCGAATTTTAAGTAATTTCAATGTTTTCTGGCCCTAAAAAAATGAAAAGAAGCACGTTTAGTGAAGGTAAACATTTAAACTTTATAAAATTCAAAGTATCATAATTCGGTAAGTTTTGGTCAAGAAAGGGATTTTTTAAATGTCCTCCTTAGACGGAGGACAACATTTTTCTAAATAGAAGTTATTAGAACACAGAGACCCTATAAAAAAAACAATATATATATATATATATATATATATATGTACAGCTTCTTATACAACAAATGCCATTCTTAAAAGCTGCATTTGATTTTCTATATTTTCTGCAATTGGAAGTATCATTAAAAGATAATCGAGGACACATTCATATTTTGAATCAGCCGGTGTGATATTATTCTGAGAACTTACTTTTGGTTGTTATGAAATTTATACCAAAAAAAAATTTAATTTAATGCCATAAATATTAAAATATTTTTCGTTCAGAAAAAAATTAAAATATATATTACAAATTTTAAAATGCTAGGTAATGCTAGGTCTTAAAATGCTAGACTTTTTGCCTCTTTTTAATGTTACCAACAGTAATGTAGTTGGCAAGCATAAGTATGAGATTTCGTTTAATTGCAATAATTTCTAGAGTGCCACTTGCACCTGCGCTGTATGAACATAGTTGTATAAAGGTGCTGAAAACAATGTTGCTGTAAAGTTACGTTTCGATAATATGAAGGCTCTGGTAGGGCAATGGGCACGAATACGAGACAAGAGCGGCTGACTGTGTGACTGACCCGAGCTGCTCCAATCTCTATAAAATTCAAAATAACGTTTCCTCTGTATAAAATAATAATATTTTTTATCTAGATTTATTTTTAAATGTTTCTTCATGAGATAAAAAGTGTGTATTTACTATAGAAATGAGTATTAGCCCAATATGCGTTGGGCCCCAATAACTGCTTTGCCAGGGCCCGCGCGACGTTGCGCTGTCCCTGCACCAAGGGCATCATTGTCCACCATACAACGTGCTGCAGTTTCTTCAATACACACGTGGTACCTTCCACCATTTCATGGCGTTTGTATAAAGCAGTGTTACGCTCACACTACGCTTTAAGATATCTGACTATATCACTTCAACATCGACAACGCCATCTAGAATGAAGCCGTGCGCAAACATCGTGGTTAGACACAGACTGATATTGCATAGTGTTTTATGAGGAATCCCACTTCAATCTTGTAGCAGGTGACCATCACATTCATGTGTGAAGGACGCCTACCAGCGTTCCCAAACACACTTTCTTTCACACAGGCACACAGGCAATTACTCCTAGTGTGATAGAGTGGGGTTCGATCTCTTACTATAACAGCTCGTTTCTAATAGTCTTGTGTATAACTTTAAGAGTTCAGTGATAAGTTTATGACATCCTATGGCCGTTTGCGTACCCTTTATGACACCTCATCGTGCGGCTATTTTTTAAATAATGTTTGGATTCATACGGATTGTATATCTCTGGAATACTTCCGTTCTGTTCAAACTATTCCTTGGCTAATAAAATGACGAGACCTTTCACCAATTAAACATTATTTATGGAACATTGTAGGCCGTCAGATTCGGACATTCTAAAATATCGCTGATCTGGAACAACAAATGGGGTATTCCTGGATCAATCGCAGTATCGAATTAGGACGCTGTAACATTCCTTACCGAGACGGACACAAACGTGCATCGCAACCAGAGAATGTTTCTCCAATTACCTATTTTAACATTCGATGTGCAAATGCTTCCTATTGATGGGTTCTACGGCGTTGAAATTGTAATAATTTCATTACATATGTATAGGCTTAACGTATAGTTAAATTTCAATAAAAACAGACACTTTCTATTTTGTTCCTTATGTATTTTTTATGCTGGTTTCCACAGAAATACCTAAAAAGTTCCATCACGTACAGGCTTGACATAAATGGAGAATTTCTGCCTGGTTGGTAAATAACAAAATGAACAATGAAGAAACCAAATTTTCCAATTGGTTAATTATAAATTTATTCATAAAGACACCATACATCAATAATCTTAATAGCAGATAACTGTTGGTTGCTGAATAGAAAGTTGGCACAAGCAATGCACACGAAAAAAAGTTCTAAAAGAAGGGGGGGGGAGAGACATCTTTTTACGAGGGAAAGAAAAGACGTTACAAAGATTTTACACTTTGTGACAGTTATAACAAATCTAACAACTAATGGAAATTTAATAAACAACTTATTCTTAAGTGCTTCTTCAATAAAAGATTGGCACTCTGCTAGATCTTCCGTGTGATTCTTCCTGTATCTTCATCTTCCTTTTGTGAGATAACCTTGCGTTATAGACAGAAAAGCTTGGCATTTTTTAATTTAGCCTATTGAAAAATATTAGAATTAACTAAAACGGTTCAGAAAAAAAATAAAAAATATATTTTGTAGGCCTATGATTGCAAGAAATGTGTTTTCAATTGTATTATGCGTTTTTAAACTTAACTAAATTTTAGTATGTTATGTGGTGTTTGCAAATTCTATACATCATATACAGGGCTGCCAAAAGAATTTGAAATAACTTCTATCGATGGAATTTGCTGAAAGTTCGTTTTGATCTGTGTTACACGATTTTCAGCTGAAGTAAAGTTTATTGTATTATGTGTTGTTAGTATAACTAAATTCATATACAGGATTGCACAAAAGGGAATGAATACATTGCCATCTATGAATGGAAATCGCCAGAAAAGCGCTTTTAGATCTCAACATTAGAACTCATGATTTCTCTTACGAATACCAATGGGAGGACTTAAGGTCACCAACACGCAGTTTATATGGATATATATTATTTAATCCATTGGTGTCGGTGTCCTAATAATAAGCTATGTCTTTGTAGTTACTATTATCTCGCCTTAAAAATATTTTTGTTATTATCTGCATCTTGTAATGATAATATATGTCTTTACATATACTATTATTATACCACTTAATTTATGATTCAGCCCCACCAGTGGCTGAGAGGTTCCGCTTTTAGATCTCAATATTAGAACTCATGATTTCTCTTACGAATACCAATGGGAGGACTTAAGGTCACCAACGCGCAGTTTATATGGATCTATATTATTTAATCCATTGGTGTCGGTGTCCTAATAATAAGCTATGTCTTTGTAGTTACTATTATCTCGCCTTAAAATATTTTTGTTATTATCTGCATCTTGTAATGATAATATATGTCTTTACATATACTATTATTATACCACTTCATTTATGTTTCAGCCCCACCAGTGGCTGAGAGGTTCCGCTTTTAGATCTCAACATTAGAACTCATGATTTCTCTTACGAATACCAATGGGAGGACTTAAGGTCACCAACGCGCAGTTTATATGGATATATATTATTTAATCCATTGGTGTCGGTGTCCTAATAATAAGCTATGTCTTTGTAGTTACTATTATCTCGCCTTAAAAATATTTTTGTTATTATCTGCATATTGTAATGATAATATATGTCTTTACATATACTGTTATTATACCACTTCATTTATGTTTCAGCCCCACCAGTGGCTGAGAGGTTCTGCTCTCAAAGCTGGTAGACGGGAGGATAATAGTGTATGTAAAGACATATATTATCATTACAAGATGCAGATAATAACAAAAATATTTTTAAGGCGAGATAATAGTAACTACAAAGACTCAAACCCCTGTCGCGCTCGTCGACCTAACCGTTCGGAGTTTTCCGTAGTTTTCTTCTAACCTTGCGCTAAATACGGGTTAGGATCCCTTAGACATACCCCCACGGCGGGCATTCCCCCTAGGGTCTATAACCCTCGTGTAGATAATCGGCCGTCATAAAATCAATCAACCAACCAATCATTTATGTTTCAGCTCTTAGTAACAAAATAAAACAAAACCGCTTAAAGCTCTATATACCAATGCTGAGACTTTTATTTCAAATTTTTAAGTTTCTTTAAGTTTAAAAATACGAAGTGCTTGTCCGAACCAATAAATTATGATTAAAAAAATAGAAAATACTGGAAGTTTTTATTTATATTTAATCCTGTTGTAATACAACATTTCCCTAACGTCTTTAAAAATTCTTCCATATCCTAATGTCACATTATTAGAATGCAAAATAACTATATTCGATGTGTGTTTTAGTAAATTTATATTCGGTAAATATCAGTGAACGGTATTTTTTGTCATTTGGATAGCTACTTTTAATGTTTTAAATCTAAGAATACCCTCTCCCCGTCCTCCGAATAAAAGTGGACATGGAAGGGTTAAGAAAACTGCTTATACATATACAGTTGTACATATAAAATTGCGACGGATTTTATCTTTGAGGATTCTTCGGCAGATAGTGAGGAGCAGATGATAATTGATGCACATGACCTACTATTATAAAATAACCCTTAACTTTATCTTAGACGCAACAAAAATAAAACAAATGTTTTAATGTCTATCCTCCTGAAATTAATTTTTATCATTTTATCAAGATAAAAAATACAAATCTAATAAACTATTTTATTTAAATCATCAAAAACATCTATTCATCAATCATCATTATCAGTGACAGGAGTGGGCACAATCAGTCTCCAAGTAAAGAGAATGAAAAAAATATATCGAAATAAGGAGGTTTTTCGCAATTTTTTTACTTTGATTTTTCTCTTAAATTCTGGAGGGGTGTCTGGGTTTTAGTTACATCCTTTCTCCCTCCTGCTATTATAGTTGCGAAACTGAACGGCGGCGTTAAATGTAGGCTGAACTTTCCTCTCCTAAAATACATTTTTCTAAGAGAAGGAATAAAACTGAAACATTTTTAAAACAATGAATAGTAACGCCATCTATGATTGCTTTTGAAAACTAATTTCGAAAACAATGGAAAAGCGCCAGAATTAAAAACAAATACTTCATTTATGATTCGGAACAATTAATATTTAAGACAAATGCTAGTCGCTTTTAGTTTGAAATTATGCGCCCATGTAAATATTTTGCGCCTCTTAACTGAAAAATTGATTTTAATTAAAATTAATTTTATGATATGGAGATATCAAACCTAGTTATTCCATTCATCTCCGTTTAATATGATATCGGTCAGAGTATTAACCATTTAATTTGATAATTAATTTGTCAATGTCCGAAACTATATTAATTTGCTTAGAAGTTTAAATTTATTGTTACTGCAATACATACTTTGATGTTATTCTGCCTGTAGGAGTATTTTTAACGCTGTTACAATCAAATTTGTTTCTACTTCTGATTCTTGATTTAACCCTTTCCGGCACAGACAAAGTCTGTTCGTAAAATGAGAAATTGCTGACTGACACCGGGATTTACAAACGACTTTTTTAGAAAATACGAACTCCTTATTTTAAACTTTCATTACAAAAACAAAATTTTATTAAAATATTCTTGGTGCCGTATGCAAGTTTAGAATTAAAATTAGGTGTGCCCGGAGTGGGACCACTGTGCCAGAAAGGATTAAAGGATTTCTGAATGTATGTTTTGAAAGCCTTTCATCTAACTGTTCATAAAAGTAAAATTAAAGCAAAAAACTTCTTAAAAACACCATAAAATAAGGATTGCGCTAGGCCTTTCGAAAGAACTTTGTTTTTCTTCGTCAGGCACAAAGAAGACGTGCTACTACTTTGAAGGCCGAAGCAAGACTCAACGGTCTAGCTTCTGCTTTCAAAGTAGTAGCACGCCTTCTTTTCGCCTGACGAAGAAAGACAAAGTTCTTTCGAAAGGCCTAGCGCAATCCTTATTTTATGGTGTTTTTAAGAAGTTTTTTGCTTTTATTGTTATCACACCAGTTTTTCAAAACTTTAAAGTGTTCATAAAAGGTTCAATTGTAGGATCGCAATAATAGCCTTCGAAATTACATTATTTAAAGACTTTGTTTCTCTAAGCCTAGAAGAAGCTCTGTTTACTTCTAGGGAAAAAACCAGAAGGAAAACTGAATAAAATAGCGGATTTTTGCGGGAAAAAATCTGTAAGTGCTTAAAGAAAATTTGCCTCTTTTCTCATCCCGCAATAATTAAATCACATGTAGATTGAAATAAACTGGTTCTTTTTTCATCATTTATTACTTTATATATTTTATTACTTTATAAGTTTAAACATTACGATTTGAACAATTGTAACTTTTAAATACAATTTTACTTGCAATATTTAATATTACAGTAATGTTTCCTTCCTGATATTTGTTTAGGTTTAAATATTAAAATTTTAATTTTTGTACTTTGTAAAGTTAATGGCTTTGGATGAATTGTTCTTTTCATTTTTATGGCTTCTTATTATGAAGAATATTTTAATTGAACTATTTTTAAAATAATTATGTTTTAATGATTTTAATTATTGCAAAATTCTGAACTAAGTGCTCCCGGATAATCTACTAACCGGCATACTAGAATAAATCACTCCGTCAAAATAACTATTCTATTAAGCGGGAAGGTTTATCTGTCATAAAAAATTAACAGTGAATAAAAAGTTAACAATATCAAGCAAAGCTGTATTTTATTTTATAATTTAAAATTTTATAGTATGTGGAATATTGGATTATTCGGAATTACATAGTCCAATAAGTAAAATTATTAAATCATAAAATGCATATTGTTATTGGTGAAACATTTTTGTTTTACAATAATAAAAATGTGGAAAAACAAAGTGACAAAATAAAGTCAATATTTAACGCAACAGAAATAGAAGGGGTCTTTATTAATGAAAAGGTATAGTCTCTCTGCGACTATATTACAAGGTGCGTACGCTCCTTGGAATTTCCATAGAGTCTGGCACCAATATTTTTTATTAGAAAATTTCTATTAATTATTTTAAGTGCAGAATTTGTAACCACGCTGTTTAATCGCAGATTTTAAGTTTTTTCTGCAATTAAATAACGCGAAAAATTCAATTAAGAAAATGAAGTAGAAGTTGTGTCCACCCTGAAAGTTATATTTTTGTTTTATTACATTTTCTACGCTTCTTACACCAAAAAATATCCTAGAAATGGAAATCGTATTGCAAAAGATATTTCTTAGCGCATTTCGCTTTTGTAATATCTATATAATAATCATCCCTAAATGAATTTATTCTAATTACCAATGTTTCCAATGAAATTACTTTTACAACGGTGCTTAATTACAGTAAACGAAAAAAAAATCGGAATACTTATGGAAAAAAACAGACTTAAGACCAAGCATATTTTCCTAATAATCCTAGGATTATAAAAGCATGAAGAAAATATTTCAATTCCATACTGAAGACAGCCATACAGACAGCTTTAAAGCAGGCGAGGTTGGGCGGCCACCCGAGACACTAATGACTAAGAGGTGGAAAATAAACAAAAAAAATTCGATGCAGAGTTAACTATTAAATAATAGTTAATAGCTAAATAGTGGTTAATATTGTGGAAGATCTTTATAACGCACACCTCGAGTCGATGAGTTGTGTTGTGTGTAATATAGAATTTTGCAGTGTACAGATCACATTTCACACATCATTAAGCTTACTTTGTAAACATAGTCAAATATGTCTGGAACATAATCAATATAGAGTAGAAAATCTTTATATGCCATTCCTTAGGACCAGAAATTATAAACATTACAAAATTTTTGCATAATATAGATCACTTCATACATTGTTAAATTACCTAATAAACATTATCCAAATATGTCTGGACCAAATTCTTATATTACTCATTTCCAAATTTTTTTTAATGTAATAATAGCAATTTTTTCATTAAAAAACTCTAAATTAATGAGATAAAGATGAAATAATGCCTGAAACTTAGTCCTCTAGATTAACAATATTTCTACAATGTGGATTGCAGGCACTTCTTAACTGCAAAATTCATTGTTTACATTTGAAAAGTTGTACTTTATTCAGAGAATTGCATTATATAGAATTGCATTATAAAGATCTTCTACTGTAGTTTCTTTAGAAGTATCATTCTTAGGGCCGCTGACAAAAAAAAAAAAAAAAAAAAAAAAAAAATCTCGTCCATTGCACGTCTGTTAATAAAGCTACCTCTGGCCATATTTATAACTGCAATTTTATGGAATTATTAATTTGTGATGGGGATCCGGATATCTTACAAAAATGACACAGTGGCTTAACGTAATCCCCCATACTGATGGAGGGTGAAACTTTGCCACTTAAAAGAAGATCAAGAAAGTTGTAGAAAAAGTTTCAATTTTACTTTGTTTTCTTATAAATTAATTTCGACTATTCCTTTTAATTCATCGAACGAAGTACATCCAATATTTACCTATTAGCTTAAAAATAATAAAGTATTTAAAGACAGACTAGTAAAAGTAGACCATAGATAAAAAAAAAAGTGTTCATTGCAAAAATAAAGAATTCAAAACACAATATGAAAAGTTTCTGGAGAAAATTATATCCTGGCTTAAGCCCACAGGCAGTAACACATTGTTGCAAGCATTTTTTTTAATATCACATGCTGTTTAAAACGCTTGTACTTAGTATTAAATTATTTCCCTTAAATATTAACGTCAAAAGTGCATAGGGTAATTGAGAAAAAAATAATAATATCGTACAAAATTTTATGTATAAAAATCAGTTTTCTTTCCCCAGGAGTCGACATTAATTTTCACTACATAAAATTATTGCATCATTTAATTATACCATCCGAACTTGAAAGCAATTCACTACTTCGTATTATTAATGTTTTTTTTATTTTTTTTTATTTTTGAGACAGTTGTTATCTTATATTGCATTTGCGCTGGTTTATCAAACCCAATATTTTGAAGTTATCAGCTTTAAAATTAAAGTATATTTAAAATAGTTTATAATCGTTATTAAATTCTACGCTATTGCTTTTAAATGAGTTTATTTCAATGATATTACGAGTAATCCCTTCAAAAAATAACTGAAATCAGGATATAAAAATCTTTATCTATTCTTCCCTTCTCTCCCAATCTATCCTGTTTTATTTCTCAGTCCTTTAAGTACTATCGTCAAAGCCTCTGTCTCCAACGAAAACTCCTGGTTCTCTCTGAATAAAAGGGATAGATGGATGGAAGGAGGAGGAAAAAAAATGAGTCCCCCCTTTGCAGTCGAATCTCTTTGGGCAACCGAGAGAACTTGATACTTTGCAAGAATCCTCAATTGGTGCTAGGTCAGCATCACTGCCATCAATCACTGTCAAAATGGGGCTAGCTGCCAGAACGTATCGAAGCCCACAATTATTCTCTTGAAATCCCTTTACCAGATGAACTACACTGCACTCTTTACAACTTTACTTTTTAAACTTTCCAGCAGATTACCAGGACTCCAAGATGATGACGCCATCAATAATTCGATCCTTCTCTATGGATATGTTTTATGTTTTTTCCCTTCATATATTTATATCCATGATGTTTCGTATTGCTTTTTTATGCATTTTTCCCTTTTTTTTTAGTTTAGAATTTTTAAAAAAGTTACTCATATACAACGGGTAATTTAGAATTTGAATTTTCTTGTTTTTTATCTCTCTCTCATCTAAGGTCTTTTTTACTGGAAAAAAGTTATTTTAACACTTTGATACAGTACAATATCTGGCAGAATATTTTATAGTAAATTTTCAAAATATGTATGCGTGAAACTTAAATTCCTGTTGTCATATCGTAATATTAACAAAGAAAAAATATTTAGAGAGAAACACCGCAAGACTGATTTAGAAAAATATACGCCTGCTAACCACCTACATTTGACTGTTAAATGCAGAATATAAGTCTATGATAAGAATTTCTGCAACTTCTCAGTTAATGCCTTATTGCAGTTTTCTAACAGATAAAATATGAAACATTTACTCTAAAATGTTTCTTTTACCTCAAAGAAAGCATAACAAAGCCACACATTGTGGTCAATTCTTACTTCAGTGTTACACATGTTTTTAAAAAGAAATTACGTATAGAATCTCAAAATATACCAAAATCAATAATTCACATTTTTTCCTTCTTCGATATATGAGATGGTTTAAGTCATAGTTGCGTAAGTCACTAATTTTGAAAACTGTAGCTAAGTTCATAAAAAGTATCTAGGCATATAAAAATATTAATTGGAAGAATATAAGTTGTATAGATTCAAACAATTACCTACAGATCAGAAGATCAGAAGATATTTCACCGAATATGAATTCACTGTAACGCTTCTAGTAAATCCTTTATTTTTACTATCATTTTAACTAGCTTGTACAGTTATTCAATCAAGGTCAAATGTTGCCTAAATATTTTAGCAATTATGTGTTTACATAATATTAAGTAATTTTCATTATAAAGTATTTAAAGTTGAACCAAACATACAGAGTATAACTTTAATCCTTTATGGGCAAGCGTCAGTAATACGTGCAGTATATGTTGCATAGGGTCTTTACTTTTGAGTACCGCTATTTCCAAATAGTAACTTCTGCCTTATCTAATCGCATAATTTCTGCTATTAAATAAGGGGATTATGACTATTCGAGAATAGTGCTACTAATATGTAAAAAGTCGAATACCTGACGCATTTCCCGAAAAGTTTAAAATATGCAACTTTAGAATATATTTAATACAAATTTGGATATTTAGATTTATGTTAATTTAACAATATTTTAACTGGGTTTTCATTTCTGATTCTATCTGCTACTAAATTTCGAGTATATTTTCTGTTTAAGAGAAATTAAAAAAAAAGATTAGATAGTGAAAAGACGAAAAGTAACTTATTATTGCAAAATAATTGTTTCAGAATATAAACGATAGGATTGAAATATTTATTTTAGAAATCTATTGAAGTCCTCGATAAATATAGTGATTCTTTGTTTTACATTAGAGTATTCAAATTATATTACTTATTTAACAGAACAGGTATTGGATTAAATAAAGAAACTGTTAACGACATAGAGGATTGGTGTTATTAAAAGTATATTGAACAAGCTTCCCTTTGGTTGGTGTGCAGTCACGGTTGTACAGATTCTCATCAACTACTTAATGAATTCCAACGATAAATTATTCAGGTTCTATAAAACGAATTTTACTACTAAAAAGTCTGTCTGATCCATCATTGCTTTTTTATAGCTTAAGTTTTCTGATCATATGACTGCACAGTTTCTGAATTTGAAGAATGGGCTGTTCTAACGAGCTATAAAGAAGCAAATTCTGATGCAGTACAATTTCTGAACCAGAAGGCATGAAAACGTGACGCTGAGAAATCCCAGCGTTTTACCTATGTTCAGTCCTGTTAAGTTTTTAACAAGATAGACCATTAGGTGGATTGCGGCGGATGATACTAACCTTGCACATAAAAGGGATCCAACGATATTCAAAACGAATTCAATTTTAATTTCTCTTTATAAAAAGTTACGATCACTAGATATTTTGTGACCGGATCTGCGTCTGGCCCTTATACTCATAGGGGGCTCCTAATAAGACTAAATCATATTTAGTTTTAGCTTTGAAAGTAATTTAGTGCCCCAAAATTTTCTTGCACATGGGTCACTTTAAAGAGGAGGCAGTTGTTTGGTCTTTCGGATAAATATCAAGCATGAATTCTATACTTTTTAGCGTGACTAACAAATGTCTTAAAATCAACTATGTAGAATTCGGAAAGTAAGGTACAAGGCTTGATGTTTACTTTCATGAGCTCATGGATCCGAAACAAATCAGAAGCCATCTTTTTTCCCTTTCACTGGCATGGAAATGTAATGTAGAATATTAAAAGATGTACCCTCTAGTTTTGTCAAATTTATAATGGCTTAAAAATAGTTGCATGGGGAGTGCCATCATTTTAGCAGTGATTCCTATTTTTGTTTTATTGTCTTCGATAAAGACAAAGTGGGGATTTTGATATTATTTTGCAAATGTAAGAAAAATTTGAAGACCAAATGTGTAGAGTTCAGGAACTGAAAAACGAAGTAATAGATTTTCAATTTGTGCCCCCATACACCCAATGAAATCTGCCGCAACCTCTTTTCCTTTCACAGGCACAAAAATGTAGATTTGACCAACAAAAACATACATACAAACGTTTCTCACAGATTAAGGTTGTCTTCATTTTGATAAGCAGTGTAACACTCCACGTTTGTACTTTATTTTAAAGTAATTCTATTATATTTTATTCATATGTTATTAAGGATACTATTTGTTACTCCCTGCATAAAATAAAACGAAAACCATGTGTGATGTAATGAATTGCTAATGATACAAAAACAGCTTAAAAAAGAGCAATTATTTGCTCTTTTTTAATAAATAATAAATAATAATATTTTAATAATAATAAATAATAATGAATAATTCAAGCATTCAATCTAGTTTTTTTCAAGCCTTCTAGACCTCCTTCTTTGGTCAAATGTCGGGGGGATGAAAAATAAAGGTGGTGAAAATTAGATAGCAATATTTTTACTTTTAGGGGCACGCGTTGGTTTAGAGTATCGTAACCAACGGTTGTCGTAACGAAAGGATACCTCGAAAGAAATTCAGTTGTTGAACAATTTGGTTCTCGAAGGAGAAATTCAAGCGGAATTTGATTCAGTCTTCAAACAAAAATTCCGTTTTCAACCAGTCAGGGTGTAGCCGCTAAATAAACTCAATGAAGAAACATTGCAAAAGCTATCTATATACGATATTTTTTATTTTGTTTTTGTTTTTTTTATTTTCATGGGTGCAAAATGTACATAGATGAGGTATATAGTCATCGTAGCTTTAATGAATTTCATGCAATCTGATGTTGCTTAACAATAAAGTGATGAAAGTTGAATTAAATATTATGTGGGAGTCTAATACCAAATCCTAAGTAAACAGACTTTTTTTTCTTTTTTACGGAATGGATCCATGCAATTTTTGCCTCAAAAGTAAAAGCGTACTTTGAGGCAACAAATTACATCTCAAGGTACATCTAATTTTGAATAATTTCCTTGCGCACCCGCCCGACATGAGGAAGAATTATCAGTAGAGTTCAGATGCTGACAATAAAGTTCCTGCCACCACGAACAACTTCTTTGACCCAGCATTTTATTTCTAGTTTTAAGGGGATAGTGGACGTTCTTGTTAAGAATATTTTATTTCCATTTAAAAGCTCTAAAAATTATTATATATATAGAACAATCATTTGCTACGTACATAACCATGTTTAGAAATAAAATATATAAATTTTCTGTACTGAAAAAGCCTCTTTTAAGAAAATTATAACAGGTGCATCATAAATTCGTGCAAATAAAAAAAAAATCGTAATAAAAGAAGTAATGCTCGGAAAATTTTTCTGTTTGTGTGAATATGATCAGAGGGACATTGGATTTTTTCCATGTATAAGAAAAAAATATTCCAAAAGTAACCGAAAGAGGGCGCTCGCACTTCATACTGAGACGTTTTATGCAAATCGGGCTATAAATAAAACACCTGGATGGAAATGGATTCGATATTCGATCTCGGCAGCATGCTATTCTGACCACATCGACCGTTTATGGTTAAACTTTTCTACAAAAATGGTGAATACACAACTATTGCATTGTGAAAGTTTCGCACGGTGAAAGGACTGAAGGCGCAAAAAATCCCTATTTCGTTCAATGGTATACTGGATTTAGTACGACGCGACGTTTTGAGGAAACGGGGAGTTTAGAGGATCGTCCACGAATCGTTTGCCTGATTTGTATAAAACGTCTCAGTATGACGTGTGAGCGGCCTCCTTCGGTTACTTTTGGAATCCTTTTTTTAATACATGGAAAAAAATCCAGTGTCCCTCTGATCATATATTCTCGCAAACCGAAAATTTTTCCGAGCATTACTTCTTTTAATATGATTTTTTTTAAGTTTGCACGAATTTATGACGCACCCTGTACATAAGAAATTATATTTAAATTGCTCAATGTGATTTCTAAATGAGTGAAAACCAATGATGACTTTATTTTAAGTTCAGCTTCTAAAAGTGCGCATATTTGTGTACTCGTTTTCATGTACATTTGTTTTTACTAAAATTTCAGAATTATTCACCGCATATTAGACTTACTCAACTTTTTCCTTCAATATTGCATTTGTTAATTGTAACTTTTATAATTACTTTTTGTTTATGATACAAATGACCATTTATATGAAAAATATACCCATTTAATGTATTTGAGAAATTAGAACGAATTCGTAAGAAAAATAGTTCACTTGGGACACTTTAATCGTAGTTACATGTGCGATTTTAAACATGCAGAAAACTGTTAAGAATTTGATCGGATTTAAATCACACTCAGGGTGGTTTAATGTGAAACCTAGATGATTTATGAAAGAAAAAATTAATCATATATATATTTTTTATGGTTTTTTTATTTAATTCATTTTTTTCTCATCTTTAAAGTCTACTATAACCTTAAGTAACTCTACACAAAAGTGCTGTTTCATACTGGTGTTTTGAGGTGATTTCTGAAACTAAGTGGACAGTTTAGACTGTTTTAAAAGGAACATTTCAATATTCTGATTCTATTTCAATATTACCTGAGGCTCATAAACAAAGCCTGGAGGGATGGCTGTCTAAGGATGTTTTGGGTCAACTTGACAAAATCTGTGGCCACCCTCCTCTGCTTCTGGACAGATATTTTAAAAATAAAAGTGTTGAGGATGATCATGGTTGTCAACTTTTTCTTCAGCCTGGTAGTGATGATGCTATTTAGGAATAATGACAATGGCGAAATCCATTGGCTTGGAGATTAATGAGGATGTTGTGTAACTAATGCAGGAACATAACATACTGCTGACTATTGGGGAGATTAAAAAACGTTATATGGAACAGCAGACGATTGCAGTTGAGCAAAACAATTTAAGATTAATGACTGATCTGATACATTTACAGCGTTCTGCAGCGCCTGATCACACATAATTTAAATTAATGGGCAGAGCTTGATACATAAGGTATTAAATGTTTAGAATATCTTGATCTACATTTTATACCTAAATCAAACATATATGCAGAAATTTCATAATACTGTATGCTATAATTTTTAATGCCTAGTCGATGTTAGAAAGAAAATTTTTAACAAAATCAGTTAGCTAATATATATCAGTTCGATAATCTTTCCATAATCTTTTCTAAGTTAAATTGCATAATTGCAATGAAGATCCATTGAATCTAGAGTACCTTTATAAGAGAATGGTGACATGTGCGTAGGGCGCATGTTCAGATTAGAAGCTTTTGTCTAAACTATGGTAACACATATTACAGAATTTCGTGATACTCGCTTGGACGAATTCGCTTAGATGATTTAGACAAGTAATAAATATTAGCATATATTAACAAACATTAGCTTAACAATAATGACATACTCGCCATATTTATTTCCAAAATTCTCTCCATCAATCATATTTTCTTGTACTATGTCGTCACTCTCTTATAAAGACACTCTAATTGAACCTATGTCAACAGGTGTTGCAGAAACAGAATTTGAATCAATTTGTCCTATTCTCTGAATGACATCTTCTGACTCAAATCAGTTCACTCAGACTGTGACTACAGTTTTCATGTGTTCCCAACGAGAAGTTCTTGATGAAAGATTCGTCACATAATTTGATTAGTTGTGCTTTCAAAATACCGTATGGATCTGTCAGTTGAATGTTTGCAGTGATATCTGGAATAACCGTAGCCACTTCCGGATGCAAATGTAACGAAAAGTGTCACCCACTTCTCCATGATTGAGTTTTTGTGATCATTCTCCAAATGTCAATTTATACACAGTTAACAACAACAAAGTTGGAAACGTAATAAAACGGAATTTTCTCAATTCCAGTTTCTCACAAAGGCAAACATGATGTGTATGCAACTAGATATTTTACAAAAAAAAAAAGTATTTCAAGTTCAATTTCAAATAAATTAATTTAATTTATCCGAGTATTCGAGGATTAAACCATTATAGTTACTGATTATGCATACCAATTATCCGTGCAAATAGAATTATGTATGAAATCTTGAAGATAAAAATTTTATCTGAAAAAAGGATCACTCCAAAGACTCCTTTTCCTTAGTACACACACAGTATTGAAGTCAAAAGTCAACATACTGATTCGCAACACCATATAACCATATTACGGGTGAGAATATAATTTTACACAGCATGGTTATGTCACCTTTAAAAGTATTTAATTCTCACTGCATGAGTAACCACTGTGAGGATATAAGAAAATGCCAAACGAAATCATTATATGATATTAAAATGGTGAACAAACTGGTGTGATGCATAAATAAAGGAAAAAACTTCTTAATAACTCTATAAAATTAAGGAATGCGCCCTTAATTTTATTGTGTTATTAAAAGTGTTTCCGTCTATTATATGATAGATTCAATAATTATATCTTATGCATAATAAGGAAGATTTTTTTTCTGTACTATTGGTACTCGAAAACAATCTTAAAATTAACAGTGTACACATTTCATTTAAAAATTTAAAATTTAAAAAAATGTTTTAAAAATACATAGTAAGTCATATGAGTCATAGTTTTATAGTATATTAGCAGAACCACCTGGCTATGCCCATGTTAACCATCAGGGTCTTACAGTTAAATTAAATAAGAATGCAATAGTATGGCGATCACAATAACGGAGCTCTGTACATTCCCGTATATAAATCTTTAAAAGACAACCAGGAGAAAATGATGTTACTTTGACACAATCATAGAAAAAAGCCTCGGCTTTATAAATGAGAATGTGCATTTTCTTTGGTACATGTAACAGGAAAATATACGACTTCCCTGACAATACGAAAAAAAAAACTAAAGGGCGTGGCATTTACTGAAACTCTTATTTCGTATGGCACCTATATGTATTATGAAATTTAAAAAAGCTTTTCTTTGGGAAAATGTCTTACCCAAAATATCTAATCAAAAATCAGCAACAGTTGTCTTATCCATCTAATCTTCCATAATCGGGTCCATAGTCGATATTAGCAGCGAAATCTCTAAAATAACTCTAAAATTGCTGAAATAAGTGTTTAACCATTTTTTTTTTCAGATTGGTTTAGATGTATTTTGTGCTCCTACCTAAAACTGCAGCTGAAATATGGCGAAATGACTTACCCTTAAATGCATGAATTTTCCTTTCAGAATCTTGTTTTTTTTTATACTTAATATTAAGGATTAGAAACCAGAAAATTTAAGATAGATTTTTAAGTTTATTTAGTAGCATATTTATGTGATTTTTAGAGGATTAGTATTTCTATATAAATATAGTGGTTGCGAAGAACTTGATTTATTTATTAAAAGTTAAATAAAAACTGTTGCAAATTTGATACACTATGCATTTAAGAGTTAAAACTTTCGACCCCCCCCCCCTGCAACCCCTTAGTGGTTGAATTTCTAAAATCGCTGAAATACGTGTTTAACTATTTTTAGTAGATTTGTTATACTGAATTTTAAGCTCCTACCTACATCTGCTTTGAGATATGGCGAAATGACCTAAAACTTTTGACCCCACCCCCCATTTAACCTCCTTGCGCTGTGAATTAAAAAAAAATTTCTTATTGCTTGCCTAGGTCATAACAGCAATCTACTGTCCAAATTTCATGATCATGACTTTAGTCGTTAGAGCTCTGCTTTGATGAGTCAGGCAGTCAGTCCTCTCTTTATTATATTAGTATAAATATCAGTGTGTTTTATTTTCATATGAAGTATAAGACCAAAGCAGGTGCTATACTAAAATTTAAAGTGATGCAATGATGTTTGATATTACTAAATAATGCAGTAGTATTCGTTATTAAAATTGTATATTCCTAACTTAACATTTTATGAAACAAACGAAAATTAGCTTTATAACATTTAAAGTTCAAAGTTTATTTATGCTCATTGGTGAATAATTGAGAAACACAACTAATTAATTGAGTCTTTGTCATGGTTTCGCTATTACCTTGTTATATATTATCTATTTGTTTGTTTCTTTTCAATCGGTCTCAAATAAATCATCAAACATAAATGTTGGTGTATATATAATCCTATCAAATAAAACACAATATTCCTTACTACTTATGTTAGTGGTGATAGCTTCATTATCTCAAGATAATACGATGACTTAGATACTGAGGATAGATGATGTGGCATTTGATAGTGTTGGGTTGAGTGAATAGATTTTACCTACACCAAGTAACAGCTGTAAGCATCATTTTGTTGGAATGCATAATATTTTGTTTTTTACATGGCTTAATTTGGGGCAAGTTTTGTTATTACGCATCCTTTTTTTGCAACTGTTGCACAAAGATATATTATGCGGCTTGATGAAGTTGAGTTTCTGTGTACAAATCTGCTCGGAATGACTATAACACTTAAACCTGAGCCATACTCTTGAATTAATTGTTATAATTGAAGGTCTAAAGTGAAGCAGGGTGGCAGTCAAATTCTCTGTCCATTCAGGATTATCACAAGACTTTAATAAATCTTTAAAACACTGTAGAATCATTACACAAGGCTACATTAGGCTGGAAGGCGCTGGTTCTTATTCTGTAAATACCTTGTAAATTCACCATCTCTCCAAGCCGAGAATATTCAGATTGTCTGAGGTGATCTGTGATTATCGAAAGAGGACATTCAAAACGACAGATCAGCACTGAAAAAAGGAACGACAAAGTTTTCTCGAACTGGCGTCAACTGTAGGCTTTCCCTTAAATCATCTGTTATGTTTGTTGATACATAGTTAAGACATTAAAGAAACGCGTATATGCCAAATGTTTAGTGTCAGGTGATGTAAAAATACCAAAATATCATCTTGTGATTGTGTTTATTTTTTATCGCTGACAGGTGGTGAGGCTTTTCATCCATTCTCTAAGCTGTTTTTTCATGTTTAGTTGAACATACATTGATTCATAGTATTTGCCCTCTCCTCTGTGTGAGTGTGTAAAAATATCCAAAAAGAATTCTAGAATTCTATAAAGATCACTGAAACGCAAGTACATGAATTTAGCGCAGGTGCCTGCATTAGTTAAACTGTACGATTTCGTAGATAATTTTTTTATTTTGTACTGTCGAAATAAGTATATTCAATAACTGTATCTTTGTCGTAATAACGCATTACCTTAAATTTCTATTGTGATATAAGGAGCATCAGGGTTGTTATCACCAGTTCTTTTCCACAAAAAATTTTGATTTAACAATGAAAAGACTTGATTCTGTGTGCTGATTCATCTTGTCTAAGCGTTTGTTTTACTAAAGGTATTCATTCTATTAGTGTTTTCCTGAAGCAGCCTAATGGAAACAAACGTTAGCCAATTATTTCGATATCTGTGGCGCTCTTGTAAAAGCAAATATTCTCTGATGATGATCTAGTAATTGTTGGATATATACACTGCTCTTAATCTCAAGAATATTGGAAAAAACTAATTTTAAATTGAACACCATCACAAAACTTATCATTCATGCATTTAAGCAATAATTTGCTGAATGCAGTCGTCGCTAATGGTATTATTATTACTCGACTTTAAATTTTAGTTTGTAACATCTACTAATAAAAATCATAAAAAAATTACCTGTACATTTTTTTAAATATTTTCTTTATTCAATTTTTTTTTAACATAAAATACAGATTCTTGGTTATTTTCATTGCTGAAAACTAAGTTTTATATGTGTTGGCATTTTCTGCAAGAATTATTCTAATATTCATGATTATCTTTTAATTTGCCTAACACAACGGCAAAACTTCCAGTAAAAGAAAGCAGCATTTTTAATCTTTTTTTTTTAAGCAAATTGTTCAATTAAAAGGGTTAATAAAAATTTGAGGTGCTCTTTTTCTGTCATTTTTTTTACAAACAGTAATACTTTTTATTAAAAAACCACAATTGCGATACAATTACGTATTTGTATCTGAATGTTACTTTTAGAGATGTATTAAAAATATGTTGTTTGTTGAATACTTTTGGGTAAGACAATATATTTGTCATCGTAGTAAAGTAAACTCTGTTGCAGATGAATCCCTATTTATAATTAAAATCATTCCTGTATACCTACTTCCTCATTTTCTGGATTTTGATATTTTTGTAACTGCCCTTTCTCTGTAATGTCGTGGAAAAATGTATGACAGAAACATTATTAGATCTTGTATCTATTAAAAATTGACATTAGTGCTCATGGGCATGCGACGAGAATATAATAGCAAGTTGGAGGTCTCTTCACTTGATATTTCTTTCTTTCTTTTTTTTTTAATTACAGGAGGAAAAGCATTTTTCTGCTTTTTGTCCAAATTTATGGTGGTACATACAATTATCAAATGTTAAAGGGACTCAAGACACTGATTGTTTTTGTTTTTTTATTTGACTCGATACATTGAAATTTTTTTTTATATATTTGAGTATTTTATAATACCTATTTGACACTATATTTTTATATATTTGACTTTATACATTGAATTTTTTTTATATATATTTCAGTATTTTTTATAATACCTATTTGACGTATTATTTAATGTTTTTTATGAAGTAAAATTATTTAATCAAGGAAAAATACTATTCTTCTAGTGGAATTTGAAAAACAAAATTAAAAGAAAAATGTAGGAAAATTTTAAAGCGCACTTCTCCTATAATTTTGAACTTTTGCAACAATATTTTTCATACTTTTATCACAAGTATACTCTATAACTGTAATGACCAGATTTCCAAAAGATTAATTAGTTTAAGGAAAATAAATAAAATATCATGACATAGGAAAAAATGCAATAAAAATTACTATCCCGTTAACATAGTTAATTAAAAAAATTAATCTGTTTCTGTTACTAAACATCCTATCCTTTATTTTATGAAATACACCATAAGGATAATCTATTAAAAAATCCAATCGATTGAGATATATATGCTAAAGTCTTAGCATTTTGATCATACTGATATATTAAAAAAAAAACGCAAACTGAAGAAATGAATTTAAAGATTGCAACTCTGAATCATTGAAAGGGAACACGCTACAGTAAAAAACCTTTTCCGCGTCCATATTATAATGCAAACAAATGTTCGCGAGTAGCACTGACGTCGTATTGGCGGTGGCAACACCTGACCAATAAACAATAAATTTCGCTTTTACTGCAATTTTTTTTTTTACTTCCAGACATCGCACAATTTCAGTTTTTACACCGTCGAATAGGGAAAAAATGATCTTCCAAATGCAATTTGTTTATAAAATATATCTGAATTTACTGGGGTTTTTTTTTAATGGTTTTTAAAATAATTTTCAAAATTGATTTTTTTCTAAACCTATCATGTGCAGCCCGATTACGAAAGATGAACCCGTTTGCACTTAAAACAATATAAAGACTTCAGTATTTGTATCCGGCAAATATCCCATAACGAAATTAAAACTTCATAAACAAATAAATAAAATAATATAAATAAAACACATATTTAACAGTCGTGTAATCGAATTAAGCGCTTAAACCACTGACATTTTTAAAATAAAAAAAGCGAGTGTAAGTAGCGAAATCTTTGGCGATTTCATCGGCTATGAACTCCTGACTTTCGGCTAATGTAGAAGTATCACTTTTAATAAATTTCAAAACTTTATTTAAATGCATAATTGATATATAAAAATGCGTTTTAATGTTGTCAGTGGACAATCTAAAAAATATATATATTAAATATAAAAAATCTATTAGTTTTCAATTAAAAAAATGGTTTTCATCTATGTTTTGTTACCCGGGAAAGATCCCCTAGTATATTATCAGATGCTTACGAAATTTCGCTAAAAAATACTACGGATGTCTAAAATCATTTTTTAAGTAAAGAGAAAAAAAAGTTGTGTTTTCGAGTCATTTTCCACAAAATTAAGGGTACCGAGTTCTTTTAAATGCGGTTACAACAGTCACGCTCACGATAGTGATGTGGCTGCCCTTTTACTTAAGCAAATGATCATCATTGAAATTAGCTGATGAAACAGGATACTTACCGAGTTACGGATGTCAGTTAAATAATTCTCTCGGTGAAACTACTGCTGTCTTAACTACACTAAATGGCCTTTTTGCAGAGAGGATCAATTGAGTCGATGTTGTTATGTGTTGCAGAAATAATTCAAGCACAGATAAACTGTTTTATGTAGAAAAATTTCTATACCTGTATATGAATATCAATTTTTTTCTAAAATATGTTTTAATGGAAATTTAGTTTCTTTAGCTTAAGTTTAAATTTCAAGCTTTTTAAGTGGTCACCTGGTTATTGTAGATATTTTACTGGAAAATATTATTTATTAATAAATTATTGCCAGCTTTGCCATTTTGTCATATTCAATGTTAATTCAATGTGAAAAAATAATGCTTGATAAGACGCAAATTTATGGGGGGAAAAGTGTCTCTTTTTAAGCCTAATATTATTTGGTAGTATTTAATCACATGTAACATTGAGGTGTCGTGTAAACATTGTTTTCTTCTTTGCTCTAAATAAATTTGCTTTGCTCTATTAAAGCTAACTTAAATTTTAGTCAGCTGAAATAAGTTAATTATTCATAGGATATGTAAATGTATTGTGTTATTAGTTTGAATAATCTCGTCTGAAATTTGTTTAAAAATCAGTTTGTACATATGCATTTCAAATCCAAACCCAAATAAGAAATTCAACATGTAAAATGCAGGAAGATTTTAAAATATTTTTAGTGGCGCCATCTGCTGTAAAGATACTGTACTATATCTAACACTCTTATGTTGCTTTTTCATGGACCTCCATGAGAAAAGGGTAAATCTAAGTTTACACATCAATTCCATCCAAGAGTCCCTGAAGAGTTGTGAACGTTTCAGTCCCATAATATTGAAAATTTAGGAATATTGGGAAATACATTTCAAGGGAAGAAAAAGGGGCAGTATTCCACATATCTTACGCAGTTTAAAGTGTGATCCTTGTAAAATATTTGAATATATTTAAGATATTCCTCTCTGATAAGCATATGAATAAATATTCGGAATGAAAAATTAAAGTTAAAGATAATTTTTAAAACAGCATTTTTTTTAATAGCTTTAAGAATTAATTATTGAAGTTTTTTTTTTTTAAGTACTGCTTTTAAAACTATCGATTTTCATGCAATGTTTTGTATTAAAATGACTAAGTTCTGCGTGCTGATAAATATTTTATAAGCTTCACAAGTTTTTAAACATTTTATTTCATTGATGATAACAGTCCTTATTCTAATGAATATAGATATCAATCTCTTAACCCTGTAAAAGTGTACAATAGCCGAAACTGATAGAAATAATACAAGTTTTTAACTCTAAAAGCAAACGCTAGATGACGCGCTGACATTCTAAACGCTGTATTCTGAAATAATTTAGTGAGACTATAATAGTAATTTTATTATTAATATTTTATATGCATTAAGAAAGTTTAGTTTTCTTTGATAACAGAACATTTAATTAGACTATAAGAACATTTATTTTAAAAAAAATGGCGAAAATAATATATAGGCTTTTAATTAAAAAAAAATAGCTTGATGACGCAGTAACAGTTTCAAAACACTGTATCCTGACATAATTTAATGAAACTATGCTGAAGCTTAACGATTAAATTTTCAAAAAAGCGATCGTCCGAATGGAATATAATTATAAAAAAAAAATAAAAAATATGCGTTACGCATAGATTATGAAACACTTTCTAAAGCGCTATCAGAATATTTTAAGAAACAATTATTTTTCTTAGGATGAAGGAGACACCTAAATAAGCAATTAAGAAAAGACATGACATATCTGAAAATGGAATATAATTATATATATATATATATATATATATGCGTTACGCATAGATTATGAAACACTTTCTAAAGCACTATCAGAATATTTTTACGAAACAATTATTTTTCATAGGATGAAGAAGATACCTAAATAAGCAATTAAGAAAACACATAACATATCTGAAAATGGAATATAATTATAAAAAAAATTAAATTATGCGTTACGCATAGATTATGAAACACTTTCTAAAGCACTATCAGAATATTTTTACGAAACAATTATTTTTCATAAGATGAAGGAGATACCGAAATAAGCAATTAAGAAAACACATAACATATCTGAAAACCCATTTTCATAAATTTTGCATCCTTTTTTGCAGTTCGATATGCGAACTATAGGTTTTTATACATAACACATAGTAAACTAAAATTCAGTCGAGCTGGTAAACGCACATAATACAACTGAAAACGCTTTTCCGGCAATTACAATCCGTAGACGGCAATTTATTCATGTCCTTTTATGCAACCCTGTATATGAAGTTATTCATATTGTACTCACACTATATAGTATAGTAAAATTTAGTTCCGCTGAGATGAGAAACACGAAATGCAATTGACAATGCTTTCAACAATTCCCGTCGGCAGAAAATTAAGTTATATTTTTTGGCAGCTCTGTATATAATCTATATCAGACCTATCCAAAATAAAATAGGGGTGTACCTTAACTGGTGGCAACCTATCAAAAGCGTCATTATTCACATGGCCGGAAACATGCAACAATATTATCTCACTATAGTACTGCAGCGATACAAACACTTCTCCACGATACACATACTAGAGTCCTGCACGGGTTGGGTTGTACCCGAACCGAACACAAAATTTTTGCTGAAAGTCAACCCGAAACACGACCCGAACTGGACACACTTCAATCTGAAAACGACCCAGCCCAACGCGGACCCGAAGTGAAAGAAAATTAATCCTTTTTTTAATACGATTATGGAAAAGTAGTCTACAATTACATCTCTAATATCAATTTTATCTTTTTTGTATAAAAATGAGCACAAATAATTCAAATATATAGTTTTTTCATTAAAAAAATATTCAGGAATTTCTTTTGAAATATCGGGTCAACCCGAACCCCACCCGGAAGTATTAACACTCAACCCAAAACCGACCCGAACCGAAAAATTAGCGTTAAGTCGACCCGAAATGCTGGTCCGTTCGGGTTCGGGTAAAGTCGGGTAACAGAAATGAATTGCAGAAAACTTCCTATAAATCATAGTACATTTAACATTGTATTTTTTGAAGAGGGTGGGCGCATTTTCAAAAATGTTTGCAGGGGAAAGAACCAAAAACCTCAATGCCTCCTGTAAATACTAAAAAATAATAAACATGCAGATATAATGAATATAAAGCAAATCATCCTTTTAAATAATTTTTTCTTTATAAAAAAAGTTAGTAATAAGAAACATTCAAAAGAACTCAAGAAAACATTTAAAGGGCGCCATGACACCGTGTCCGCGTAGGACAACTCATACGCATCACGTAATGTTCTAAAATTTAATTACGCTTCAAAATGCGTAACTCAACTAAAAACGCACTTCCCGTAATTAACGCTGATAGACTACAATGCATATGAATTATTTTGTGCGGTCCTGTAAAAGAACATTAAATGCTACATGACTTATTTTCTTAACGTAAGTTGTTATAGTGCGCATCAATAGTGTATATAAATTTTATAAAACGCACTTCAAACAATTAAGCTTATAGGCAGACGTAACATCGGGTTCTTTGTGTGTCCCTGTAAAAGAACCATAAAAACTACGCAGCCTATTTTCAATAGGAAACATGCTGTAATGCATATCAGCAATAGATATAAATTCTGTTATGTTTAAAGTAGAACAACACTTTTAAATTGTACTTTATATAATTATCCGCAATAGACAATTTTTCGAATTCTTTGTGTCACCCTGTGAAAAATCTATAAATGCTACACCCTTCAATTTCAGTAGAAAACATGCCATAGTGAACATCAATGCCATATATCAATTTCGTATTAGTCCAAGCATATTTACTCCCCCAGGTGTATACCTTCATTCGGTATTCACGGGTTTCGCGACTCCAGACAGCAGTCCTACAGAGATCGGGTTATACCCGACCTGAACCCAAAGTTTCAGTTTAAAGTCAACCCGAAACCTGAACTCGACAAAAAAATTCGTCAACCCGAACCGACACACTTCATCCTGAAACCGACCCTGAAAATTATCCCTATTTTAATACAGTTGTGGAAAAATAGTCTACAACTACATTTCTTATCAATTTTATCTTTCTTGTATAAAAATGAACACTCATTAATATTCAAAAATATAGAATTTTTTTTTATTTAAAAAATATTCAGGTCTTTATTTTGAAAAATCGGATCAACTCAAATCTGACCTAAAAGTGTCAAAACCCATCCCAAACCTGAAACATTTAAAGTCTAACCGACCCGCATCTGAAAACATTGGCGTCAACCCAACCCGAAACGAACTGCATATCGGATAAAATCGGGTTACCCGACCAGATGCAGAATTCTACCCCGTACTCCTGAGCGATATTTCTATCTTTCCCATTTCTTCTCCTTTTGATTGTCTGTCCTTTGTTCTTTGTTTCACTCTTTTTCATCTTCTCTCTTCAATTTGTTATCATTCTCTTCTTATTCAGGTTTATTGAGTTAGTTTGTTTATTTATTAACACATTTTGTTCAAATTGTTCTTTGTTATATTAAATTGATTTTCGCTCTTTCGGTGTTTAAAAAAATGGAAAATAGAAAAGGATAAAATATTAAAAAGAAAAATATATAAAATTAATTTAAAAATGGAAAAAATACAACAAAATTTTCTATCGCACAACTTTCAATGGTCTTATTGCTGTCTATGCCGATTTTCTGTAGCACATCATACTTACATTTTACTTACCCAATTTACTTAATTTAATAAAAACTGGACATATTTCATTTTATGTAAGACCGTACATTCCAAACCCACAGCGCGGTTTCACATGTCAACTCTTCGGGCATCCTGCCGGGGAAATCTTACCCGTGGTCAATGAAGCGCAGAGAGCCATGAAAATGTAAACTGCAAATCTCCAGTTAGCTGTGTAAATTGTAAAAATAAAACACCCATCTTATTCAAAATCTTGTAAACGGTGGAAAAGGAAAAAAATACAGATAAAAATACCCACAAAGCAGAATTTACTGAAATACATTTTAAGCATGTACCGCCCATAGATAGTAGTTATTCGAATTATTTTGCTCAGCCCTGTTAAAGAACTATAAATGTTACACAACATATTATCAATGGAGAACATGCTGCAGTAAGCCTTAGTAGCATATACAAAATTTTTAGAGTTTCAAATAACATAATGGCAGTAAAATGCATTTGAAGCATAAACCGCCCACAGACGGTAGTGTATTCGAATTCTTTTGCGCGGCCCTGCACAATTACTATAAATGGTATATCAAAAAAACACGCCGTAGTTAACTGTAAGAACATACTAAAATTACATTAGCGTCAGCGTTCTACAAACCCCGCAATTAAGCGTTTCAAAAAAAGTTTCATAAATTCGTTTCATAAAATCTTTGCATAAATTCGTTTAATAAAATCGTTACATAAAATCGTTTCATAAAAATCGTTTCATAAATTAGTTTTATAAAATCAATACGTAAAATCGTTCATTGGGATTTTATATATACTAGGGAGTCGAACCCCGGGCTTCTAGGGTTACAGAACATAGTTGAAAAACATTTTTTTTTCTCATTCTAATAGATTTTTCGTATTTAATATATATTTTTTAAACTGATTCATTAACAATGCCAAAAAGAATTTTTATAAAAAAAATATCAATAATATATTCAAATAAAATTTTGAAACTTAATAACGCGATACTTTTTTTTTTAGCCGCATGCCAAGAGTTATTGACCAGAGAAATCGTCCCAAGATTTCGCTGCTTATTGCAGGTTTTTTTTAATTCTGAAAATTTCAACTGTTTAAGCACGTAGTTTGAGAACATGTTTGTTAAATTTGCATTTTATTTATATTATATTATTATTTATATTTATATATTGATGAAGGTTTAATTTTCTGGAATATTAGCCGGGAATAAATGCGGAACTATTTATATTGTTTTAAATGCAAACGGATTAATCTTTCGCAATCGGTCTGCACGTGATATATATAGATTTAAAAATAATTCATTCGTGAAAATTACTTTAAAATTATTTTAAAATTATCTTTCCTGAGATATTGCTCATATTTAGCGTTAAAGAATAAAGTCATCCCTCACTTGCAAAAGAGGCAAGCGCTCCATTCCATAACAGTCATGCAGAATGAAGTGTCTCCACAGAGTGCTTCCACTACTCCTGTCACAACAATCCTCAAGTCTACATTTGAAAAGTCTCTCTTTTCTGCACGAAAGGTCTCCAAGGTCTCCAGATCTTACACCTTGTAACTTTTGGTTATGAGGCTACAGTCACATGCGTAGAGAGATCGACCTATGTTACTGGCCCAGTTGAAAGATGCTATATGTCATCATGTTTCAGGTATACCCCCTGAAATGCTCTTCAGTGCTGTGCAGGCTGTTTTTCATATTTAGAGCTGTACATGAAATCGTACAGCTTTAAATATTGAAATAATTTGATTATATCATAACAAAAACGAAAAATCACGCACCAGGCATATATTATGAAACACTTTCCAAGAATAACAAATTATTATTAAAAGATTTCATTTTTTCATATAATGACATGAAATTCCTAAATAAGTAATTTAAAAAACACATAACTCAATAAAAATCCTTTTTCAGCAATTGCTGTCCATATGCGTTAACATGTGTAAATTCTATAGTGCAGCCTGGTATATTATCTATAGAATTTATACACACCACGTAATACACTAAAAATTAGATAAGTTTAAAAATGCGTACCACTGTGGAAAATGTACTTCCAGCAATTATAGATCTAGTCAGTCCTGTAACCGAATTATTTTGTGTGCCCCTGTAAATGAACAATATATGCTACGCACTCCATAATCTATAGAAAACATGTTGTGGTGCACCTCAGTGCTCCTTTTGAATTTCATTATGTTTGAAGTATTATAACATCTTTAAAATGCGCCGCAACCGATTTTTCTCCATAGATCACACTGTAATGCAATTCTTTTGTCTGTCTCTATAAACGAATTTTAAATGCCACTTATTCTATACTTCTGAAAAGCATGTTGTAGTCCACCTCAGTGATGCATATAAATCTCATTATGTTTCAAATAACATTAATAAAATGCATCATAAACTATTTTCCCCTTAGACCATAATCTAACAGGATTCTTTTGTGTGTCCCTGTATACGAACTATAAATGCTACACACTTCATTTTCAATACCGACCATTCTATACTAAGCTGAAATAATATATAAAACTAACATGTAAATTCGAGGGTATTTACGAGAGTAAGAGCATGGCCAGACAGACAAATAGAATTCATAAAACACTTTTCAACTTTGTTGGAAAGTGAATTAAAAGGCAATCGTTGTTCATTTCTTTCGTTATGTTTTTTAATAAATTGTTCCATAAAACTAAATTTTTCCTTGCAGTTTTGTCAGTAGTATGACCTATTTATCATAAAATATCAATTAAAATTTTTTTGAAAGGGTTCATCGTAACTATTGCTAAAATATTCTTAACATTTTAAAAATTTATTATTAGAATTTTAATATTATTCTTGGCCTGTCATATATTAATACAGTGATGGCAAAACTCACAAATATTATTTACTGACATCGCAATATACCAGACTTCGACTTTTAAAGTGTATTAAGACATTAACTGCCTTTGAAAAGGATAATATAAAATTAGTATACCAATTTCATATTATCTGTTTCAAAGGCCAGTTTTCAATATTACACAATTAAGTATTCGTATTAGATAAAGAATACAACATAGAACAAATAAAAGAATGACAACATTAAGCCGTTAAAATAACATAGTATCAGAACGATAACTGTCTATAATTCACTCTTACTTGGAATGATATGATAATCTGTCCTTCATATGGAAAGAAAAATTACATTTTGCAGAATGTTGCTGAAATGATTTTTCACATCGGAAATTCCACTCCAACTTATTTATTCTGTTATATAAACTTAATAACAAAGTCATGTCGTACAAGTAACCTGCATTAATAATGAATAAGACTGTTGTATATTAAGTTTGATAAATCTTGTTCATATTTAGTCGCTTTTTGACCTAAGTCTACAGAAATGGGTACAGTTTTTGATTAAGCTATATTTAAAAAAAATGAATTATAAAGCGTTTTAAATTCTTGAACATACAAGAAAAAGGAGTTGACGAACATGTTAGATTAAATAGTTTGGCACACATAAAGAGAAATTTATCATGCGTGAATATATACAAGATTAACTGATAATTTTAATAGTCTGTACGCTTTAATAGAATTTTAGTTCTCGTGTCAAATATAAAATTGATTTTTAGCACTTCCCAACGTAATAGAAAACTGTTTATGAATTCGGTTTGTCTGTCTGTCTGTGCGTACTCTAACTTTCATAAATATACTCGGATTGCTATGAAATTTTAATATGTTATTGATGTTAACTATAGAATGTTCGGTGTTGAAAATTAAGTATGTAGCACTCTCAATTTGTTTACAGGGTCACACAAAATAATTCTGTTACATTATGGTCTGTGAGAAAATCGTTTGCAGTGCATTTTATTGATGTTACGGTATTTCAAACATAATGAGATGGATATACATCACTGAGCCACTGAGATGGACTACAACGTGCTCTCTCAGGAGTACAGAATAAATAGCATTTATAGTTCATTTACAGGGATGTACAAAAGACTTCCATTACATTATGATCTATGGGAGGAAATTGTTTGTAATGAAGGTGAAATCACGGAACTGCACTTCAACATGTTTCCTGTAGATTACGGAGTGCATTTACAGAGACACACAAAATAATTTGGTAACAGGACTGACTCAATCGACAGTTGCTGGAAGTGCGTTTTCCGCTGTGGTATGCATTTTAAACTTACCTAATTTTGATTGTATTAGGTGGTGTGTATAAATGCAGGGCCACACGAAATAATTTGAACACATTACAAGATATGGACTGAAAATGGATATTTAAATGGATGTTGATGAAAATGGATTTTTACAGAGTTTCGAGTTTCTTTAAGTTACTTATTTAGATATTTCATTTCATTCTAGGAAAAAAATGAAATTTCTTACTAATATTCTGTTAGTGTTGGAAAGTGTTTAATAATCTATGTCTGATGCATGATTTTTCGTTCTCGTTTCTCATAAATTAATAATTATATACACTTAATTTTCAATGCCAGAGAATATTTCTTACGTGTCACACATTCTCCATCCCTGCATTAGTGTGATTAAAATGAATTTCCAGTTATTGATTTTTAGAGGTGATCCCTTTTAAAAAGCACAGATGGTATTACAGATGCCAGTAAAAGTACAGATTTATATTTATTTTTACTTTAATTGATAAAATAATCGTAAGATCAAAAATGATTGTCAGTACTTATAACAGGGTTCGAACGGATCAGGGAATTTTCCAGGAGTGTTACCAGTATTTTTTTTTTATAGAAAAAGAAATCTAGCTTAAACTCGCGAAACTTTGCCTTCTTTTAAGGAGAAATTTTTTGTAGGAAAATACTGGTATCTAAGAATTTCCTGGTCGCAAAATGCCAGGAGCCGTACGAACCTTGTTATTTCTTTAATCCTTTAACTGCTGGCGAATTATTTTCCCCCTTTATAAATCATGCACAAATTATATTTAATCCGTGAATTCGACACCTGTACAAATTCGCACCAACCAAAATTTCAAATGTCGGCGTTTTTTAAAACACGCTTTCATTAATTTGCATTTTTCATTAAAAAAATTAAATTTTTGGTAACGTTTTTCTACACCTTAGATAGATAGTACACACATAGATCCATATAGATAATAGTACATCATAAAAAGCTGTTATACTATATTTTGATCTAATTGTTGTATTTACATGCCGTTTACGTTAATATATTCTAAAATCGCTAACCTCCAAGCCAAAAATGTGAAATTTTCGAGGTTTTTATGTTCCAGACCACCTTATGTTATAATAAAAAATAATGGGGGTTAGTTCCATGATGAACTTCATTTGTACGATTCAGATTCTATCTTTTAATGCCGCTAATATTTTTTTTTCTTTTGCGTAACAGTTTATTTATTGAACTGTATAAAGTACTGTACACTTTACTATTTTTTAATTATAATTTTATGTAGCACCACCCAGGTACCAGAAAGATATTGGCCAATGTCCTACCAATATTGACCAATGTTTTGAATGTCGCTGAATGCCGTGCATCAAATTTACGACAACTGTCGATATTCAGTGAAATAATTTAAAATTAATGTTTAAAAGAAAGAATTTAAAAGAGTTGTTTACATTTCTTATAGCATTATAATACAGAAATAGTATTATAAAATATAAAATTTAATAAGTTGGCCGTTTTTAAGAAACTTTATTTTTAATGCCTTATTTTTAATATCTGGTTTACATTCACCAATCTCGTAAAAAATATATTTATTTTACAACATTTAGGGATGTTTATTGACATTCATAAAAAAAGGATATTTTTTTTGGACATTTAAAACAGTCTGTCGACATTCCCGCATATCTGACAAAGTTTGTAATCCTGAACGAAGTGAACGAATGGTTCTGAAGGGCCGCCCCGTTTGAATAGTTTGCTTCGAGGAGTATGTGATGGAGCCGTTTACCGTGAAATTTGCACCAAAAGAAAATTCCTACATAGAATATTTTTGTAAGTATTTATAGCTAGTGATATAGAAATCTATAGAGATTCCTATATATATTTTTTAGAACATTTTATATAGAAATTTATAGAGATTACTACAGATAAATTTCTTTTGAAACATTTTACATTAAAATCTATAAATATTACTAAAAAGAAATTTTATAAGGAAATCTACAATTATTGCTCTAGAATTATTTGTATTTTTTATTGAAAAATGTAATGTGGTGCCTATAACGATGTTAAAATAGAACAAAAATTGTTTTATACATAATAACCTTTTTACATGTAAACAAAAATAATTTTATGTAATTTTTAAATGGATGCTTATTGTTATTATTTTTTTTAACTTTCGAATTTCCGATTTTTTAATAACTTTATCGTTTATTATTGAAAGGATGCAAGTTTTGTTTCAATAGTGAGTCATTTTAGTTAGACACTATTCCTCTAAGTTATAATAATAATAATATGCTCATTCGGCTAATTTGTATGCGTATTAACTTGTAAGTAGTACACCCATTTTTGAGGAAGTATGTACATCTATTTATGACTTAAAAATTAATAAAAAATTTATAGTATTTAATTTCTTACAAAACCAAATTCGAAAGAGTAGGGTTATTTATACTTTTCTTTACAGTTCTGTATAAGTGGGGTGAGGCACATGATTTTTAAGATAGCAAACTTTTAAATTCCTTACAATTTTTAAATATTGTACCAGCCTTTAAATTTTCTTACAAAATTTCTAGCAAACTTTAAAAATACGTTTAATTTATGTGCATGTTAACATGTAAATAGTGCATAAAATTTTGGGAACTGCATCTATTTATTACTTAAAATGAACAAAAATATATATTTAATTTATTAAAACGCAAATTTAAAAAGACTAGAGTTGTTTAACTCTTTTTTTTACAATTTTGGAAAAGTAGGTCATATGACATCAAGCTTTACAATTTCGCTTTATGACATTTCAGAGTTACAAGACTTTAATAAAAAGTGGTATTTGAATAAACATTTGCTAAAAGAACGTCAGAAAATAAGTCGATTGTGATTTGAACAGATGAAAGGGTGTGAGAATTAGATGATAGTTTTATGAGCCATTTTTCTACTAACTGAAATATCCAATTCCACCACTTTTTACTAAAATCTTTTTATAAACATGTTTCCTCTCGTTCGCGAATTTTTATACTTTAGTACCGGAATGTGACTTATTCTTCCTACATAGTGAGACTAGACTCCCTTGAACAGAGACGTTCCTGCAAGTCGCTGTTGCTTAAGGTGCTATTAGCTCCATCTTTATGAATCACCCTGTATATGAAAAGTTAAAATCCATTCGCAAAAATATTTCTAAACAGGTAGCAGAAAGATATCGGTCAACATCAAAATTTAATATTGGCCAACGTAAAATGCCCCCCCCCCCCCTTCTAAATGATATTCGTGAATATTATTTTTTTGACATTTAGCAATGTTGACCAATATTTCCAAACATCTGTGAATAGCATTTTTTGCCATTAAGTGATATATTTTTCTGTCATTTCTGAATATCATCATTTGACATTGGGCGATATCTTTTTTTTACATTCCTGAATAAAATTTTAAGATATTGAACTCATATGTTTTTTGACATTAGTGAATAACACATTTTTATTTTTAAAATGATATTTTTTCAGCACCCTAAGCAACAAGCAAAAGCAACTACGATTTGCGGATGTGGTGAACCCCTCACTTCGCAAGGAGAGGTCTCGGTATATAGCAAGACGAAAGGGAGAGCACAACACAGTACTTCCTAAGGAAAAAATGTGTTTATAGAAAGTTCTTAGTAAAGAGTGGTGGAAGGGTGGAAGTGGATTTTTCTGTTAGTAAGAAAATTTTTGACAAAACTATCATCTAATTCTCTTATATTGTTTCATCCGTTCAAATCACAATCGTCTTATTTTTTAACGTTTTCCTAGCAAAGTTTTATTCAAATATCACACTCTATTATTAAGTTTACAAAAAAAATCGAAAGAAATATTAAAGCTTGTTGTCATAAAAATCGTGCGTCCCCGCTTGCACAAAACTGTAAAGAAAGGATTAAACAATCTTATTATGTTGAGTTTTCTTCTGTAAGAAATAAAATATATATTTTTATTAATTTTAAGTCATAAATATATGTACATTTTCAAAAAATTATCCATTACTTACAAGTTACACATATAAACTAGCCATGAAAGTTTATTATTGTTATTGTATATAATAATAATTATTATTATTACTTAGATGAATAAAGTCTAAATATTCATCTAAGATCATCTACTATTGAAACAAAACTTGTATTCTTTCAATAATAAAAAACAAATTTCTTATAAAAATCGTAAATTCGAAAACATTTTAATAAGATAAGCAAACATCAATTTAAAGAATTACATAAAATGATTTTTTCTGTATATAAAAGCATTATTATGTCTTAAATATTTCTTTAGTTTTTGATATATTTTAACATCGTTATAGGCTCTACATTACTTTTTTAAATACAAATAACTCTAGAGCAATAATGGCAAATTTCCTTATAAAATTTCTATCAGCAGTATCAAGAGATTTTAATATAAAATGTTGCTATACCAATACTAAAATATCTATATAAAATGTTCTAAAGAAAATTTTCTACAGCAATTTCTATAAAATTTTTCAAAAGAATTTTTTTCTATATAAATAACTATAGCTTCCTACAGAAAAAAAAAAATATGTAGACATTTTCTTAATGTGCAAATTTTAGGGCAGACGGTTCCAGCACATGCTGTTCGACGCAAACTATATGAATGAGCGGTACTTTAAAACCGTCCGTTCACTTCGGTCAAGTTTACAAACTTCGTCAGATATGCTGAAGGTCTATCACTTGTGTATGTATTCATCTTGAAGTATACATACAAGTCGATACATAACCCTGAATGTTGTGAAAGTAATATCATTTTTACGACATTTGGTCAGTGTAAACCATATATAAAAAATAAGACATTCAAAAATTAAATTTTTTATAAACGGCAAACTGATTAAATTTTATTTTTTAGAATACTTTTTCTGTATTATAATGTTATAAGTAATGCAAGAAACTCGATCCAAAGATCTGTCACCATTTCTATTACATTTCTGAATTCATTTTTGTTCGAAAACGTATGAAATTGGTAGGTGTTCTTATTCAGAAACTATGTAATCGAAACAGCGTTTTCCAATTTTTTGTAAAAGAACTTTCCGAAAATACTATAAAAGTTGGCGTTTTGAACCGAATTTCTGGACGCGACAGTGCGGGAATAAAGAAAAAACCTATAGCCATGTGACAAAAATAGCTTTTAACTCAATAAATAATTTATTTATCAAAAAAATGGAAAACTGCATTCGATTCCAAATCGCTTCAGCGGTTAACCCTGCCATTTTTTTATGCCTTTACGTTTCAAAATGAGTCAGAAATTCTCGCATTTATGGAGCAGGGAATTTGAGAACCGCGTTAAATATGCTTTCTTTTAAAAACTAATTTTAAGTTATATCCATGAATACCGGCAGGTATTGTAAATTTGATGTACGACATTCAGCGAATTCGAAATAAAATCTTGTATATTTTTTGAACTAATAAAGATAAGTAAAAAATTGAAACATATCTGAAATCTGCATACTTTTTCTATTAGATCATGTAATTGTCGTATATTTGTTTTTTCTGTGTATGTACGTGTACTTTAAAATATATTAGTTAAAATGACAGTTTTTGAAAAATTATATCACATGAAGGTAAAAAAATAACAATATGCATTTTTATGTGTTAAAGCTAGCTCCGAGCATGTCCGGAAATAAAAGCAGGCTGTTAATGTTATCTCTTTTCCCTCTTGAACTATAACAATTTAAATATTGAAGAGTTTCAAAAATCAGTATTTTCGAGTGCTTGTAGCTTAAAAGGGAGTAGTGGTATTCATGTCCGATTTGGTAAGGAAAGGCCTTTCTATATAGTGTCTGTAATCTGTAAGGCGTTTTCTGTTTTATCAACTTGGACTATGAAATATGTAGTCTTGAAATAGTAGAATTGACAGCTAAGTTACGAATAAAAGGGAAATTTAGAAACAAAAATATTTTAATAAATATATTTTCTCGTTTAATTAGTTAAAAATACACTGAGCTTCAGAAAAATATTTCGAACTAAATCTAGAAGATTTATGCAATAAAATGTTTTTTTGTTTCTCAATGACCTTTTATTCGTGGCTAGTTGTCATTTCTCCAGTTTCAAGATTCTTAATCTCATAGACCAGATGGGAAAACAGAAAATGACTTTTACAGATTGAGAGAGAACATTGCATCCTTGCTAGCCAAATGGCATATGAATACCACTTCCCCCTTTTGAGTTACAAGCTGTCGAAAATGCTGATTTTTGAAACTTTTCAACATTTAAATTGTTATAATTCAGGAAGGAAAAGAGAACATAACAGTGTGGGGTTTTTTTATGAGTATACTTTGTTTCGAAACCCGTTCGGAAAGTTAAATGTATCTTCATAAAAATAATAATAATAATAATAATAATAACAATAAAAAAATCCGCAAAGAAAATCGAAAAAGTAAAAAAGGAGCTCTGTAGAGATCGACCACAACTATATCCAATGCAAAAAAAATTGTTTAAAAATATTGAAATGTAAACGAGATATTGTAAAAGAACTGTCCTATAGGATTAACATTAGCAAGCGGGTGTTTTCACGTGAGGGGACAGGGCCATTAAGACAACTAGACTGTTATTAACTAAAGATTTCCGAGAAAATACAGAAACAAAACTCTATTACCGATTTGAACTACAATGATGGATGCTTAAAGAGAAATTTCCTAACTTCAAACATTGGATTAAATAAAGCGATTCTAAGGTATGTAATTATGTATATTTACTTTATTAACTAATTTTTTAAGTGTGCAAATGCATTTAAATTTCTTAAGTAAAACTCAGTTTTATATAAATTATGTATTATTTTAATAATGTAAAAAACCCTCTCCTGAATATCAATACTACTTAAACTATTGATTTTTTCAAACTTTCTTAATTTTCTCGTTTAAGAAGTTTTTGCCTTTCATTCCCTTTGGAAACTTCTTAAAAGGTTTTCACTATATAAATCAACATTACGCCAGGGGATGGTTTTGAGGTCTGGGTTCATGATCGGTGAAAGTGAAAATATACCGAAATTTTCCGGAATCGCTTTCCTGCGGACGGCTTCAATTTACTTTTTGTATTGGAAGCTACCTAAAAATTACATGGCACTTCGAGTACATTTACGAGAGTTAGAGCACGGATAGGTGGCCAGACAGACAAACTGAATTCATAAACATTTTTCAACTACGTTGGAAACTGTTAAAAAGAAATTTTTAAAAGATATTTGTATACTTAGAAGTTATATTATAAACTATTGCAAATATGGATGATAGATGGCAGCACTAGCAAGGCAACCATATGCGAATTCAATTCTCTAATTAATTCTCTATCTCTTCTCTCCAATTTAAGAGTAATTCAATACTCCCCCCAACAAATAGATCAGTTTAGTCTGGGCCCACCAAGGACCCCTATTCAATCTGTTCTTTATATTATTAGAGTAAGGGTACATCAAATATTTCCTTTTACTTTCAAAATTAAATTTGTGCTTTGAAAGAGGTCTCAAACGATTCTGTTTATAACGACGAGTTGTGCGGTAGTTCTCGGGTTATTTGCTTTTATGAGAATGCGAACTAATGTAAAGTAAACGTCTTTAACAATAATTCGTTAGTCACAAATATGTCTATAATGATAACTTTTCATTTTATGATGTATCTTAAGTTTTGATGCCTACATATCTTTAAAATTTTACTCATCTTGGAGACTATTGAATTAAAATCTATCTTTAATTAATTCAATGGTAAGTTTCAAATATTGCTTTTGAGAAAAAAATAGGTCGCTTATACTTTTAGTTTCCCAGGAGGTTGGAAAAAAAGAAAGTTGAAGAAGTACTATTAATTCAAACCTATGTCCTAATAAATAACAGTTCTATTGTAACTAAATGAATATTAAATTAAACAAAGAACCAATGATAGTGGTCTAATTTATGACTTGTCTAAATTGCAGTTTTATATATTGGATCCTATAGGGTTTAAAATACCCCGCATATAATGCTTTGTGTTGACACACTTTCATTTAGACACAGGCAGATTAGTTCATTTTTTGTAAATGCAGTTTGGGATATTGGCTCCTCTCCTATAGGGTAGAAAATATCCCACATACATATACCATGTCACATAAATGTCGATGGAGATCTACTGTGGAGAAGGAATTAGATTTTGATGTCTTTGTAAAGCTGAAAATGGGTAATTTTAGCTAGCAGCCATTGGCCAGTAAATGAGATTTTTTCAGTAGCCAGTTTTTGGCCTGCAGATATTTAGTAGCCATCGATTGGTCAGTGTAAATATTACCGTTCGCAGGCAAAATGTACATAAATAGCAATGGAAATTGATAAAGCAATATACAGAATTTTCATAAAATTGCTTTTATTTAAATCTAATAGTAATGATAAATTATTGTTAATTTTGCGAAAGAAAACCCACAAAAGCTGGTTGCTATGAGCCAACTTTGTCTTTAAGTAAATATTATGATAGTTAATGATTTAACTGTACAAACTTTTGAGGTTTATTTTGATGTGTTCAGTTATTTTCTTTCTTTTTATTTAAAAACAACTTTATAAAAATAGAGGCATTTAAAAGAACTACTGTTTATTACATTTATTTGATGACGTTAAGGGTTTTAAAATGTGAACGTTTTCCCCTTTTAGGAAATTAGCTGAATTAAAATGAAATTCATTGACCAAAAAAAGGGTAGAAAATTATTTGGACAGTCCGGAAAATTTTTAATCACAATATTTAAAAGTTTAATTGCCTGCTGATGTTTAAGGTCAGTTGAAATAATTGTAAATGATTTTTTTCATTATTTAGTTGAATTTTCTTATTTATGACGTATATATGTCCAGGCTTTTTCGTTCCAGCTGTTATTTCACTCCTCTAGGATAAATTTATTTGAAAATAAAATTGTCTAGGAGGATTTTAACACCAACAGCAGCATGTTTACAATTACCACACGTTTTTACATTTACCCCTGAGAATAAGGGATAAATGTAAACAGCATAATTTTTTTCAGGATGGTCAAAAGTAAATCAGTTGCTGATGCATGAATATCAGAGGGTAAAGAGCAGTCTTCCGGTATTTTCACCATTTGAATACAATGTTTATAATTGCTCCAGTTTGCAATTACTCCAATTTCCAGCTTTTCTTGTTTCAAAAAATCCTGAAGTAGAAAAAAAGGATCTACCTGAGTACATTAACTGATAGGATTAGAAAATTGAAAGGATTAGAAAATTTAACATTCTTGACTGTAAACTGACACATACCTGAATGTTGTAAAAGTAATATCATTTTTACGACATTTGGTCAATGTAAACCATTTTTTAAAAATAAGACATTCAAAAATTAAATTTTTTCTATAAACGGCAAATTGATTAAATTTTATTTTTAGAATACTATTTCTGTATTATAATCTTACTAGCCGGTCTTCGCTCGTCTAGCCGGTCGCTTCCGAGTGGGTCCCAGATACATAGTGCAGCGTACTGCCCTGACTTCGCTTGGGGCCCACAAAGTACATTTTACATGCAATCAGAAAATATAAATTAAATACTTTAAATTAAAAATTTACGAAAATAACTAATAAGAACATCAAAAAACACTTATAAATAAAGATTTCGTGACATAAATATTTTTTTTTTCATGAGCCCCTGACAAAAAAACTACTGGGCCGTACCCGTAATTATCTAGGGTTGGGCCCCAAGTAGTACTTTGAATCTGGGCGCCACTCGGAAGCGACTCGCTATAAAAAATCAGCAATAGTTCTCTTTTTCGTCTAATCTTCCGCAATCGGGTTCAGAGCCGATGTAGCCCACAAACTCGCTAGATCTAAAATCGCTGAAATACATGATTAACTACTCTTCTTGTAGATTTGTAAAGCGGAGTTTCACATTCTTACTTAAAACTGCTGCTGAGATATGGCACAATTATCTAAAACTTTCAACACACAGTGTAACCCACTTGATGGATTATTATCTAAAATTGCTGAAATACATATTTAACTAATTTTTAATACATTTGTTATCCTAAATTTCATGCTCCTACCTGTTACTGAGTTATGGGAAAATGACATAAAAAAATCGACCCCCATTTAACCCCTCTTAGTAGCTGAATTTTTAAAATCGCGGAAATACATGTTTAACTATTTTTTAGTAATTTGTTATCCTGAATCTGTGATTTCAAGCTCCTAACTAAAAATGCTGCTCAGATATGGCGAACATTCGAAATGACCAAAACTTTTCGACCCCATTTAGCCCGTTAATGGGTGAATTTCTAAAATCGCTGAAATATGTGTTTAATTATTTTTATAGCAGATTTGGTATCCTGAATTTCACGCTATTATCCAATACTACTGATGAGATGTGGTAAAAAGGTGAAATCATCGAAAATTATCGACACCCCATTTAACCCCCTTAGTAAATGAATTTCTAAAATCGCCTAAAATATATGTTTAACTATTCTTTAGTATATTTGTTATCCCGAAATTCACGCTCCTACCTATAACTTCTATTGAGAAATGGCAAAATGACATAAAACATTCGACCCACTATTTAACCCCCCTTAGTGGCCGAATTTCTAAAATCACTGAAATACTTGTTTAACTTATTTTTAAGGAGATTTGTTATCATGAATTTCATGATTCTACCTATAATTTCTACTGAGATATGGCAAAATGACCTAAAATATTTGACCTCCTATTTAACCCCCCTTAGTTTCTGAATTTCTAAAATTTCTGAAATACATGTACATCTATAATTTTTGTAGATTTGTTATATCGAATTCCGAGCTCCTAACTAAAAATGCTGCTGAGATATGGCGAACAGGCAAAGTGACCTAAAACTTTCAACTTAACCCATTTAACCCCCTTAATGGATGCAGAGTTGCCAAGTCTCCGGATTTTTGCACACCAGTAATATTTTAGAGAAAATGTTGTTCTTTTAAAACTCAAAATGCTCCGATTAAATAAAACAGCATTTTCTGTACTGAATTACTGGTATCCAAACAGCCGGAGACTTGGCAGGTCTGTGGATGAATTTCTAAAATCGCTGAAATATGTGATTAATTATTTTTTTAGTAGATTTGTTATACTGAATTTCACGTTCCTACCCTAAAACTTCTGCTGAGATATGGCGAAAACGCGAAATGACTAAAACCTTTCGACCACCCATTTAACCCCCTTAGTGGTTGAATTTTTAAAATCGCTGAAATATGTGTTTAACTAACTTTTAGTAAATTTGTTATCCTGAATTTCGCGCTTTTAACTAAGACTGTTGTTGAGATATGGCGAAACGGCAAAATGACCTAAAACTTTAGGCCCCCATTTAACCCCCTAAGTGGTTGAATTTCCAAAATTGCTGAAATACGTGTTTAACTATTTTTTTAGTAGATTTGTTATCTTGAATTTCACGTTCTTACATAAAACTGCTGATGAGATACGGTGAAAATGTGAAATCACCGAAAATTTTCGACCCCCATTTAACCCACTTAGTGGTTGCATTTCTAAAATCGCCTGAAATCTATGTTTAACTATTCTTTAGTAGAATTGTTATCCCGAATTTCACGCTCCTACTTAAAACTTCTGCTAAGATATCCCGAAAAGACGAAATTATCTAAAACTTTCGATCCCCCATTTAACCCCCTTAGGGTATGAGTTTTCTAAAATCCTTTCTTAGTGGGTGCCTACATCGTGTAACGAACATGTCTTCCAAATTTCATTATTCTAGGACAAACGGTTGAGGCTCGGCGTTGATTATGAAAAAATCAAGCTACTCTTTTATAAGTATAGATAAGTAATGCAAGAAACTCGATCCAAAGGTCTGTCACAATTTCTATTAGATTTCTGAATTAATTTTTGTTCAGAAACGTATGAAATTGGCAGGTGTTCTTATTCAGAAACTATGTAATCGAAACAGCGTTTTCCAATTTTTTGTAAAAGAACTTTCAGAAAATACTATTAAAGTTGGCGTTTTGAACCGAATTTCCGGACGCGACAGTGCGGGAATAAAGAGAAAACCTATAGCCATATGACAAAAATAGCTTTTAACTCAATAAATAATTTATTTACCAAAAAATGGAAAACTGCATTCGATTCCAAATCGCTTCAGAGGTTAACCCTGCCAATTTCTTATGCCTTTACGTTTCAAAATGAGTCAGAAATTCTCGCATTTATTGAGCAGGGAATTTGAGAACCGGCTTAAATATGCTTTCTTTTAAAACTAATTTTAAGTTATATTCATGAATACCGGCAGGTGTTGTAAATTTGATGTACGATTCAGCGAATTCGAAATAAAATCTTGTATATTTTTTGAACTAATAAAGACAAGTAAAAAATTGAAACATGTCTGAAATCTGCACACTTTTTCTATTAGATCATGTAATTGTGGTAGATTTGTTTTTTCTTTGTGTGTACGTGTACTTTAAAATATATTAGTCAAGATGACAGTTTTTGAAAAATTATATCACATGGAGGTAAAAAGATAACAATATGCATTTTTATGTGTTAAAACTAGCTCCGAGCATGTCCGGAAATAAAAGCAGGCTGTTAATGTTATCTCTTTTCCCTCTTGAACTATAACAATTTAAATGCTGAAGAGTTTCAAAAATCAGTATTTTTGAGTGCCTGTAGCTTAAAAGGGAGTAGTGGTATTCATGTCCGATTTGGTAAGGAAGGGCCTTTCTATTTAGTATCTGTAAGGCGTTTTCTGTTTTAGCAACTTGGTCTATGAAATATGGAGTCTTGCAATAGTAGAATTGACAGCCAAGTTACGAATGAAAGGGACATTTAGAAACAAGAAGTTTTTTATCTAATATATTTTCTGGTTTAAATAGTTAAAAATACACTGAACTCCAGAAACTTATTTCTAACTAAACCTAGATGATTTAATGTCCCTTTTATTCGTGGCTAGTTGTCATTTCTCCCCTTTCAAGACTCCAGATCCAACACCCCCTATATATGATTATAGGGGGTGTTGGATATAGGGGGTGTTGGTACAGATCTCATAGACCAGTTGGGAAAACAGAACATGACTTACAGATTGAAACAGTAGATAAAGATGTACTTGCTAGTCAAATAGCATATGAATACCACTTCCCCCTTTTGAGTTACAAGCTGTCAAAAATGCTGATTTTTGAAAATTTTCAACATTTAAATTGTTATAATTCAGGAGGGAATAGAGAAGATAACAGTGTGGGGTTTTTTTATGAGGATACTTTCCAAACCCGTTCCAAAAGTTAAAAAGTACCTTCATAAGAAAATCCGCAAAAAAAATCGAAAGACTAAATAAAGAGCTCTGTACAGATCGACCACGGCTATCCAATGCAAAAAAGAGTGTGTAAAAATATTGAAATGTAAACGAGATATTGTAAAATAACTGTCCCATAGGATTAACATTAGCGAGCGGGTGTTTTCGCGTGAGGAGCAGGACCCTTAAGACAACTAGACTGTTTTCAACTGAAGAATACCGAGAAAATACAGAAACAAAAATCTATAATGATGGATGCTTAAAGAGAAATTTCCTATCTTCAAACATTGGATTAAATAAAGAGATTCTAATGTAGGAAATTATGTATTTTTACTTCATTAACAAATTTTTTAAGTGTGCAAATCTGTTTAAATTTCTTAAGTAAAACTCAACTTTATATAAATTACTCTATGTATTAATTTAATAATGTAAAAAACCCTCTCCTGAATATCAATACTTAAACTATTGATATTTTCAAACATTTTTAATTTTCCCGTTTAAGAAGTTTTTGCCTTCCATTCCCTTAGGAAAATTCTTAAGCAGATTTTACTATATAAATCAACAATACGCCAGGGGATGGTTTTGAGGTCTGGGTTCATGATCGATGAAAGTGAAAATAAACCGAAATTTTCAGGAATCGCTTTCCTCCGGACGGCTGCAATTTACTTTTTGTATTGGAAGCCTCCTAAAAATTATATGGCACTTCGAGTACATTTACGAGAGTTAGATCACGGACAGTCAGCCAGACAGTCAAACTGAATTCATAAACGTTTTTGAACTACGTTGGAAACTGTTAAAAAGAAATGTTTAAAAGATATTCATATACTAAAAAGTTATATTATAAACTATTGCAAACATGAATGATAGATGGCAGCACTAGCAATGCAACCATAGGTGAATTCAACTCTCTCTAATTTAGCAGTAATTCAATACCGCCCAATGAATAGATTAGTTGAGTCTGGGCCCACCAAGGACCCCTATGCAATCCGTTCTTTATATTATTAGAATAAGGTATATCAAATATTTCATTTTACTTTCAAAATTAAATTTGTACTTTGAAAGAGGTCTCAAACGATACCGTTTATAACGACTAGTTTTGCAGTAGTTCTCGGAATATTTGCTTTTATGAGAATGCGAACTAATGTAAACGTGTTTAACAATAATTCGTTAGTCACAAGTACGTCTCTAATGATAACTTTGCATTTTTGAATGGCTATGATGATGTATCTTATGTTTTGATGGCTACATATCTTTAAAATTGTACTCATCTTGGAGACTATTGAATTAAAATCTATATTTAATTTAATTAATTCAATGGTAAGTTTAAAGTATTGCTTTTGAGAAAAAAATAGGTTGCCTATACTTCCTGTTTCTCAGGAAGTTGGGAAAAAAGAAAGTTGAAGAAGAAGTATTCATTCAAACCTATGTCCTAATAAATAAAAAAATCCTATTGTAAATAAATGACTAGCAAATTAAACAAAGAACCTATGATAGTGGTCTAATTTATGACTTGTCCTAATTTGCAATTTTCTATATAAGATCGTATAGGGTTTAAAATATCCCGCATATTGACGCACTTTCATTTAGACACAGACAGATTAGTTCATTTTTTGTAAATGCAGTTTGGGATATTGGCTCCTCTCCTATAGGGCAGAAAATATCCCACATACATATACCATCTCACATAGATGTCGATGGAGATCTACTGTGGAGAAGCAATCAGATTTTGATGTCTTTGTAAAGCTGAAAATGTGTAATTTTAGCTAGCAGCCATTGGCTAGTAAATGAGATTTTTTCAGTAGCCAGTTTTTGCCCTGCAGATATTTAGTAGCCATTGATTGGTCAGTGTAAATATTACCGTTAGCAGGCAAAATGTACATAAATAGCATTGGAAATTGATAAAGCAATATACAGAATTTTCATAAAGTTGCTTTTATTTAAATCTAATAGTAATGATAAATTATTGTTAATTTTGTGAAAAAACGACCACAAAAGCTGGTTCTTAAGAGCCAACTTTGTCTTTAAGTAAATATTATGATAGTTAATGATTTAACTGTACAAACTTTTGAGGTTTATTTTGATGTGTTCAGTTATTTTCTTTCTTTTTATTTAGAAACAACTTTATAGTTACATATAGTTATACAACTTATAGTTACATATAGTTATTTATATATAGTTTACTTTTAGAAACAGCATAAACAGGCATTTAAAAGGACACCTGTTTATTACATTTATTTGATGTCGTTAAGGGTTTAAAAATGTGAATGTTTTCCCCTTTTAAGAAATTAGCTGAGTTAAAATGAAATTCATTGACCAAAAAAAGGGTAGAAAATTACTTGGCCAGTCGGGTAAGTTTTTATCCCCATATTTAAGTTTAATTGCCTCCTGATGTTTAGGGTCAGTTGGGGGTAATTGTAAATGATTTTCTTCATTATTCAGTAAAAGTTGAATTTTCTTATGTATGACGTATATCTCCAAGCTTTTATTTCACTTCTCTAGGATAAATTTATTTGGAAATAAAATTGTCTAGGACGATTTTAACACTAACAGCAGCATGTTTACAATTACCACGCTTTTTTCCATTTACCCCTGAGACTAAAGGATAAATGTAAACAGCATAATTTTTTCCAGGATGGTCAAAAGAAAATCAGTTGCAGATGCATGAATATCAGAGGGTAAAAAACAGTCTTCCCGTATTTTCAGCATTTAAATACAATGTTCATAATTGCCCGATTTGGCAGTTTGCAATTACTCCAATCTCCAACTTTTGATGTTTCAAAAGATCATGAAGTAGCAAAAAAAGGATTTAGCTACCTGAGTACATTAAATGATGGGCATGCAGTAAAGGATTAGAAAATTTAACATTCTTGTCTGTAAACTACACTTTCGACTTTACATTATTTAACTCCTTCGGGAAGGCAGTCCTGTAAGAACATTTTATTTTTTAGTGTCATTATTTCCGACTAGTAATGTTTGCTTTATTTGATCCAAAAATTCTACACTTAGACAAGGTAAAGTTTACTGATTAAAAAATAGTGGTAATCAAAAATTAAAAAAAAACACAAGCACCTAACACAGAACATATAGGGGGAAGTAGGGTAAAACCGGGCACCTAACAGTTTTCCTTTGTTGACAGAAGTCTAGAAGGGCGGAAAATCAGAACACTCCACAAAAGTGTTTGGGGACATCTGGCCTGGGCTATTAAAAAACCCCAACTGTTGCCACAGGAAAATTCTTATCTACTTGGGAAAAGGCGTTTTCTAGGACCATCAGCTCCGAATTTTGGTGGAAAAGTAAAACCGGGTACTAATCATAAATAAAGTTTCTACACTTCCAGTAGCAAAAAGCTTTATTGTAATAAATTTTTAATAAATTTTTAAAACATGTATACATTTTTTTAAGGTCAGTAACTTTTTTTTCAGGTTTTACAGCAATTTTTAATGTTGTCATGTAATGGCTTTCTCAACTTTTACTTCTTGTATCCGCTGCACTCTACTTTTCCCCTCTTTGAAGATTGAACATTGTATCCATCCTTCAAAACCTGTTGAGTGAAAAAACAATTCATTGCAGAATTCAATGCAAAATCATGGGTAACCGATTTTCCCTAAACAGACAACCAAAAATCAACATAGTCGTTCTCCTGCATTGCTGAAAGTACACACTTCTACTTGGCATCAAAACATCGTGTGAAACCTATAGAAAAAAGTGGTTTACTTACATTAATTGATCCATCAGCCTGGATTTATTTGAAGAGCAGAAAAGACAGCGAAAAATTAAAACTTTTGAGGTGGGTTTTTTTCCAATATTACTGCATGGACACAGAGATCAACTCACTTCAAAAACCTATGATACACTCTTATGGACGCTAAAGGATGTAGTTAAGATCAGTACTGTCCAGTAATGTAGGATAACTAATAATATGTGTATTATTTTCCTCTAATCAGATGTTATTTGAAGTCATATCAGATGTTAATAGATTATGATAGTAACTTTTGCAGATGATTGTGTAGCTATTGGCAGCTTTATTGACTTAAGTAATAATGAAATCATTCTGTAGATCAATTATATATGCTGTTTAAAGTTGGCAAATGAAATAGTATTTGTAGATATGGGTTTAATTTTTGTTACAAAATAATAATAATACGATGCTTCCAACAGAAAAATATTTAACAGATTTATTATATTTGATAGCATATATATATATAATCCATATATATAGAAATCTGGATCATACATTAATGGTATAGACAGTGACAGTATTCAATATTTCTTGCCAAAATGCATTAAAAATCTTAATTTATAATTATTAACTATATCAAGATAACTTACCATCTATAGTTATAAAAGAGTAACTTGATTTTCTCATAATCAATGCCGAGCCTCAACCGTTTGTCCTAGAACAATGAAATTTGAAAGACATGTTCTTTACACAATGTAGGCACCCACTAAGAAAGGATTTTTGAAAATTCACACCCTAAGAGGGTTAAATGGGGAGTCGAAAGTTTTAGATAAATTTGTCTTTTCGGCATATCTCAACAGGAGTTTTAAGTAGGAACGTGGAATTCGGGATAACAATTCTACTAAAGAATAGTTAAACATGTCTTTGAAGAGGTTTTAGAAATTCAACTACTAAGTAGGTTAAACAGGGGGGGGGGGGGGTTGGAAATTTTCGGTGATTTCACATTTTCACCATATTTTATCAGCAGTTTTAGGTAAGAGTGTGAAATTCAAGATAACAAATCTACTAAAAAATAATTAAACACATATTTCAGCGATTTTAGAAATTCAATCAGTAAAGGGTTTAAATGGAGGGGTCTACAGTTTTAGGTCTTTTCGCCATATCGCAACAACAGTTTCAGTTAAAAGTGCGAAATTCAGGATAACAAATTTACTAAGAGTTAGTTAAACACAGATTTCAACTATTTAAAAAATTCAACCACTAAGGGCATTAAATGGGGTGTCGAAAGTTTTTAGTCATTTCGCGTTTTCGTCATATCTCAGCAGCAGTTTTAGGTAGGAACGTGAAATACAGGATAAAAAATCTACTAAAAAAATAATTAAACATATATTTCAGTGATTTTAGCAATTCATCCATTAAAGAGGTTAAATGGGGGGTCAAAAGTTTTAGGTCATTTTGCCTGTTCGCCATATCTCGGCACCATTTTTAGTTAGGGGCTTGGAATTCGGGATAACAAATCTTCAAAAAATGTAGATAAAAATGTATTTCAACAATTTTAGAAATTCAGCAACTAAGGGAGGTTAAATAGGAGGTCAAATATTTTAGGTCAATTTGTCATATCTCAGTAGAAATTATAGGTAGAATTATGAAACTCAAGATAACAAATCTACTAAAAAATAGTTAAACACGTATTTCAGCAATTTTAGAAATTCAGACACTAAAAGGGTTAAATGGGGGTTGAATGTTTTATGCCATTTTGCCATATCTCTGTAGACGTTATAGTTAAGAACATGAAATTCAGGATAACAAATCTACTAAAGAAAAGTTAAACATGCATTTCAGGCGATTTTAGAAACTCAACTACAAAGGGGGTTAAACGAAGGGTCAGAAATTTTCGTTGATTTCACTTTTCACCCTATTTCATCAGCAGTTTTAGTAAAAAGCGTTAAATTCAGGATAACAAATCTCCTTAAAAAAATAGTTAACCCCTTCAGGGGCAAAGTACTCTTGTAGCTAAAAATATTGAAACGATTGATTGACACCAGGATTCACTAACAAATTTATTTTAAAATAAGTAAAAGCTTTTCCTCAAGTACCTTATAAATTCAAAATTTGATTATAAAATTCTGGTGTCATTGTGGCATTAAAATTAAGTGGTATATATTATATACCGGTGCCCTTCAAGGGGTTAAACAAGTATTTCAGTGGTTTTAGAAATTCGGCCACTAAGGGAGGTTAAATAGTGATCAAATATTTTATGTCATTTTGCCATTTCTGAATAGAAGTTATAGGTAAGAGCATGAATTTTGGGATAACAAATCTACTAAAGAATAGTTAAACAAGTATTTTAGACGATTTTAGAAATTCAACTACTAAGTGGATTAAATGGGGGGTCAATAATTTTCGATAATTTCACCTTTTCACCATATCTCATCATTAGTTTTGGATAAGAGCATCAAATTCAGGATAGCAAATCTACTATAAAAATAATTAAATACATATTTCAGCGATTTTGGAAATTCATCCATTAAGGGGTCGAAAATTTTAGATCATTTCGAATGTTCGCCATATCTCAGCATCATTTTTAGTAAGGAGCTTGAAATCACAGATTCAGGATAACAAATCTACTGAAAAATAGTTAAACATGTATTTCTGCGATTTTAGAAATTCAGTCACTAAAGGGGATTAAATGGGGGTCGAATTTTTTGTCATTTTGACATATCTCAGTAATAGGTAGGAGCGTGAAATTTAGGGTAACAAATGTACTAAAAAATAGTTAAATATGTATTTCAGCAATTTTAGATAATAATCCCTCAAGGGCGGGTCACACTGTGTGTCGAAAATTTTAGGTAATTGTGCCATATCTCAGCAGCAGTTTTAAGTAAGAATGTGAAATTCCACTTTACAAATCTACAAAAAAATAGTTAATTACATATTTCAGCGATTTTAGAGCTAGCGAGTTTGTAAGCAACATTGGCTGTGAACCCGATGGCGGAAGATTAGACAGAAAAGAGAACTATCGCTGATTTTTTATTATATATTTTGTGACATTTTTCCCAAGGAATACGATTTTTAATTTCCCATTTTAAATATTTTTTTTTCCATTTTAGTCTTTTAGAGATCGGATTTAAAATTTTAAATAAAATATTACACTTCCACCTTTTTTCAAAATACATTTTTTTAAAGTAAAAAATTTCGATTTAAATACTGATTGCCATATTTATAGGCTAGGGTATGCACAAGGATGCCTTATGGTGATTACCATATAGTCGGATTACAAGCGTGCAACTGATTGGGTCCTGTTAAAATTATTTCATTTTAATGATTTGTGCACACAAAATAACTGAACCACGTTATAGTGATCGCTGCATTAACGATGTATGGCTGAGAAATACAGAGCCCTGTTATTTTGATCACCTCATTACTAATTTATGGGCATGATAGTACCCATTTACAATGATCACCATTTATCTTAGGCAATCCCATTTTCATTTATTTCATCTGAAAGATCTCCGTTCGTCTTAGATAAATACGCACAGGGCCAGTGGTATTTTGTCAGAGGGATTATGGAAAAAATTATTATTAATGTCACGAAATATTTATTTACGTGATTTTATATATATTATTTAGTTATTTTCGTATAGTTTAAAATAAAGTATTTTATTTAAATTTCTCTGTTTGCATGTAAAATGCAATTTCTGGGCCCCAAGGGAAGTCAAGATAGTACACTGCAGAATGTATTTGGGCCCTACTCAGAAGCGACTGGCTAGTAATGTATGTATATGGTGTTCTCTTTATCATTGATCAATAGCTAAACATAAACCTTAGTTTTAGACAAATACTTCTATTTGCAAAAATGCTTCAACTGCAATTACTCATGGAACAGGCAGAATTGAAGGCCCTTCAAGACGAGCTTTAAACTTGTTTTTCTCCAAATGATGTTTTTCAAAGTGGTTGACCATTTTCTCGAGAACAATCACTAATTCCTTTCATTTTTTTAATTAGAAGAAAACTAATTGTTGTTGCTAGAGCTTATACCACCCAAAAGTATAATTTTTATTGATTAATTATTTTTTCAAACTCACAAAAGGTAAAACAAGAACAAATAATCATGCATCAAGCTTAGATTATGGAACACTTTCCAAAATAATTTTACAAATCTTTACTATTTAATAAGGTGAAAGATGATATCTAAGTAAACAATTTGGAAAATGCATAACACATTTTAAAACCCAATTTTTTTAATTACCAACAATATTCAGAAAAATATCTGAATTATTTTGAGTAGTGCTGTAAATGATCTATAGATTTGTATATACACTACATAGAATGTTTAATTTTAGTTCAGTTAGGAAAAGCATAGCACAGCTTATTCTCCTTATGAAATTTCCGCCAATAAATGGAAATGTACGAGGACTTTTGTGATGCCCTGTATACAATCTATAGAATTTATACACACCAAGTAATAAACAAAAAATAACTTAAATTTAAAAGAGTGTTCAGCAACTGAAAATGCACGTCTAGCAATTATTGTTAACACAGTACCGAATTCTTTTGTGTCCGTGTAAATGAACGATGAATGTCATACACAAAATATTCTATAGCAATCCTCTTATAATGCACCTTACTGATATACTATATCAATTTCAATATGTTTGAAATAGAGCAACCTTATTAAAATAAACCACAAATGATTTTTCTCCATAGATTGTAATGTAATGGAAGTCTTTTGAGTGTCCCTGTAAAAGAATTATAAGTGCTATGCACACCATATTCTATAGTAAGCCTCTTGTAGTGCACCTCAGTGATATATATCAATTTCAATAGGTTTGAAATTGTGTAACAGCATTAAAATAAACCACAAATGATTTTTCCCATAGACCGTAAAGTAATGGAACACTTTTGAGTGTCCCTGTAAGAAACTATAAGTTCTACACACTTCATTTTCAATACTGAACATGCCATAGTAAACCTCAATAACATATACCAATTGCATGACAATCGAAATATGTTTATGCAAGTTAGAGCACTGACAGACAGACAAATGAATTCATAAACACTTGTTAACTTCGTTGGAAAGTGTTAAAAAAAGGGAGGTGAAAAAATAAACTTTTTTTGTTCCAATTACTGCCATTTTCTCAAAAATCAACTTTTTAAACTAAATGTTGGTAATCCAGACCTCCAGGTAGGTCCTGCAGAGAATTTAATGCCCTTTCTTAATTTGCCTACTAAATTTATTTCAGATGCTTATGACCAGAGAAAAACAGTCGCCCGATTTGAAGTTCATGGTGCGTATCTGAAGGTACTTCCTGTTGCACAAGGTGAATTATTCACATTTTTTTTTATATACAAAAAAAATTAAATATAGTTGAAATGCCAATAAATATAATGCAGTCCAAAAATGATATCTCTTTTCTTTGTGACTGGAAAAAAAAAATTGTAAAAAGCACGTGAATTTTAGACCAAAGAAGTAGAACCTCCCCTTAATACACTGGACAACTGGAGCAGCTTAGAGTTCATTCATTGTTATCAGCAGCAATCAGAGGAGGGCAGGTGGTGCCAACAGTTGGGAAGGGTGTCCCAATCCCTTCAACATATGAAAAATCATTTACATCAAAATAATTACTTTTTTTAAAGTTACAAAATTTAATTTTTTTATGTTTCCTGGATCCTACAAATTTTATTTAGAAAAACTTTCTATGTTCTAACAAATAAAACTGTAAAAATGTTCATTTTTGTAAGACCAAAATTTGCCGAGTTATGACAAAAAATAACTATTTTGACATAAATGGATTTTCATATCATGAACAACATTTGAAAGATTTTTGCAGTTGGAACTGTATACCTCTAAAACTAACATCTAGGAATTAGCTATTTATAGGACATTCTGTCTAAATGTTTTAAATAACAAAATATACAATTTTAGTATAATAAATGAGTCTTTATTAAATAAATATAAACAGATAAAAATGATGTTTTGTACAAACAAGAAATAAATATGATGCATAAAATAAAAATCAGAATTATGAACATTGCCTTTTAACTAATTTATAATAACTTCCATTTTTATTCATTAGTTCATCATGTGTTCCAGTCTCAACTATTTTACCATGTTCCAAGACTGCAATACAGTCTGCCCCTTGAATAGTTGAAAGTCTGTGAGCTATAACGATACAAGTCCTGCCTTGTCTAGCTTGATCTAGTGCACTTTGTACCAACTATAAACAGAAAAATACAAATGCTGGTAAGAATAAGGTTGTAATGATGTAACAAAATATAGGTAAGCATTGTTTTAAAGAAAATTTCACTCATATGTGACACATATTTGAATATATATATATAATCCAGTTAAACAATTAAAAAGTCCATCAAAATTAAGTTTTGATAAAAATATTAGATTTTGATGAATTTGCATTATTTTGATATCAATCCAAGTTTACAAATGAAGTTACATTTTTCTCAAGAGCCCCTCTAAGTAGAAAACAAAGTGAATATTTTTTTGAAAAATAATTAAACTTCTTTTACATAATATTTATATTTTTCACCACATTCATAATTCACATATTACTTATTATCCATGTAATATGTCCATTCTAGTTATAATGAATTCTTGCCCTTATCATTCCAAATCTGGCAATCCATTTGTTGGGCACCTGAATAGAAGCAAAGATGAGTTAAAAATAAATATAATCTAGAGGCAATTTTAGTAATTGGGTCATACACTATATAGGTCTAATTGGTCAAAAAGAGTTACAACACCCTCATTATTTTATTGCCAAATAAACAGAGAGGAAAATGAAAATAGCCATTCAGTTGAGAATTAAGTCTTCTTTAAATTTATGTTAAAAAAAAGCTTAGAAGGTCATCTTCATACAAAAATTGTATCAAACTTTGAAATTTTCAATATGAACACCTAATTTTTACATCATATTTAGATTTTTTAATAAATTTTATCTTGGAACACCAAATGGGAAGTCATTCGTTGAAGTAGTTTAGGAATTATGATTTAAAATTTTGAACTTCTAATGTTAAATTCATTTTTAATAGTTGAAAAACAAGCTGAAATGTCGTTAATTTTTTAAGCATAACTCATTTGCTTGTAATTTAGAATGTGGATAGCTTGAGGATAAATTTCTATTATATGGAAACCAATCTTTAAATTTCTCTTACCAGGATTGCTCATGAGCAATTCCAAGCCAATGTTACTATTTCCAATATTTTATTGTTTACATCAAATAGGTAATATATATTTTTTTCTGATAGTATTACACCTAATTTTTTTATATTTGCATTGCATTTTATAAAATTTTGAATATTCAAAATCAATAAAATCCATTATAATCAGCATGGCTTATTTTTATGAGTTTATTTGTTTGTCTGTTACATGTTAAATGTTGGTCTGTTATAGGAAAAATTACATATTTTTCATAACTATCTTATGGCAACAGTCCAAAAGATGTATGTTTCAGAACTCCCTCTGAATGAAAATACATTCTTATTATGATAAATTGCAAGTTATTTTATAAGTAATATCGATAAACATCAAGTTATCCAAAAAACATGGTAATTCCTGTTTGTCTGTTACATTACCAATTTTTTAATCATAATTATTTCATTAAATAATTTATTCATAATACTATATTAATTTATCTTCTAATATCATATGCATATTGTAGTCATCTTTGAATTACATAATTATTATTTTTTAAATGAGGTAAGGCCATTTTTTCCTCTATGATAATTAGTCTGTTATAATGGAATTGCCCTCATGTTGTGTTCGTTTTTTGAATTAAACACATATCAATTTTACAAAGAATACTTAAAGAGAGAATCAGAATACATATGCACATAACAGATATCGTATCACAAAACAAACCTTTTCACTTTCAGTATCAAGAGCAGAGGTAGCTTCATCCAATAGCAACACTTTTGGATTCCTAACTAAAGCTCGAGCTATGGCTATTCGCTGCTTTTGACCACCAGAAAGTTGTGTGCCTCGTTCACCCACAGGAGTATCATAACCCTAAAATAAAAGAAATATACTATGTAATATATTAATAAGCATTCAAAATAAAAACAAGGATTTGATTCTCAGCAAAATAATTCTCAGTATTATGAAAAATAAATGTAGGAACAATATGTTTTAATAAGCTGAAACAGAAGCTTTAAATAGAAAAAAAAATAGAATAATGTATACCAATACAGAGCAGTCACTAGAGTATACTGTGTTTGAAAAACTATATCTTTAAATTTTAAAATAATATAATAATAGCAATAAGTTTTAAAATATTTAACCTGAGTAAAATACTTAAATTTAAAGAGACTTTCTAAAAATGTAGTTTGTTGGCATCACTTGCCTACTTTCCATGGAGGGGCAACTTCAGTAGTATGAGTCGCTGAAAACACAAGTTATATTTGCAAATAAAGAAGGCACTGTATATATTACCAGGCAAAATATCATTCGATTGTATGTTAAAATCTGAAAATATTTTGTTTATTTTTAATTTTAGAGATTATATACTATAAATTTAAAATGGTGTATAAATGCTTTAATACTGGATGTAAAATGGGTTATGAAAGTGACACACAAAAAAAGAAAAAATGAGGGAAAAACAAAGTTGAGTTTGTTCTGTGCCCCACAGGTGAATGGGTTTTTTTAGGCTTTAACCTATAATTATATGCTTGTAATTATTTTTAAATTAATAATTTTTTATTCTATATTGATCTTAGTATATATGTTTTTAAAATGTTATACTTAATGAATGCTAAACATTGCTGTGGCATGTATTTTATTGCACACACATATACATATATATTCAAGGTGTTTAAAAAATGACCGGTATGTTTGAAAAATCAATAAAAACTAAACGGGCAGCAATAGAAATACACTGTTTGTTGCAATATGCTTGGGACAACAGTAAATTTTCATGCAGACAAACTTTCGAAATTAGTTACAATTTTCAACAACAGATGGCGCTGCAGTATGGAAAAATCTAAACCACGATATTTTCCAAATATCCACCATGTGCAGCAATAATATAGCGTAGTCTCTGACCGAAATTACCAGAAACCTTTGTAAACCTGTGACTTCTTTCTGTGGGGACACGTGAAAGACCAGGTGTACCACCACAATCCAGAAACAATTGAACAACTGAAGCAGTACATCTCTTCTGCATATGAAACCATCCCGCCTGACATGTTTACAAAGGTTTCTGGTAATTTCGTTCAGTGACTACGCCATATTATTGCTGCGCATGGTGGATATGTGGAAAATATCGTGGTTTAGATTTTTCTAGACTGCAGCGCCATCTGTTGTTGAAAATTGTAACTAATTTCAAAAGTTTGTCTGCCTGAAAATTTACTGTTGTCCCAAGCACATTGCAACAAATGGTGTATTTCAATCGCTGCCCGTTTAGTTTTTATTGATTTTTCAAATATACCGGTCATTTTTGAAACACTGTGTGTATATATATATATATATATATATATATATATATATATAATTTATGAATGCTAGAAGTTGCTTTGACTTATTGATATGTAACTGTTAAAACACAATTTAAGTTGTTTAATTTTTTTTTTTATTTAGCTAGGTAGTTTTTTGCTCATAATTATTGTTAAATTAAGAAACAATTATTCTATATTGCTCTGATTTATTTTACCAGAAAGCAACAAATAGGAATTTTTAATTTTCTAGATTTTAAATCATTTGAGAAGGCATTCCAAAAATTCAGCATTTAAGTTATGAAAATAATAGGAAAAAAAACTCATTTGAATAAGAAATTTAATATTCTGAAAGAAAAAGAGGTTTTAAATAAGTTTTTAATAACAATATAATTTTCAAATCATCAGATAAGCTCATTACCTTTTCTATCTGTAGCAGGGTGTATGAAGGTGAAAGCATTTATGTATGAAGAAAGGAGAGTTTTTGAACCATTCATAACTAGGATTATATTAAAGTTATTCTTTATGTTTTTGCAAAAATTAGTTCCTGGACAATGATCTATTATTTATTCAAGTTTTCTATCCCAAATAATTAAAATAAAAATTTGTTTTTAACTGTACATTTATTAAATGCATAGATATCAAAAGTTATAAATTATTCAAAAATTATCAATATACACTATATTTCTAATGATGACCGGTCACTTGCGATTTTAGACGTTTTGTTAAATATCTGGAAAGATACATGAGGAATTATCCTGAAACTTCAGGAGTGTAAACAACATGATAGACATCATATTTCCGCAAAGTTTTTTTTCCGAAACTCCATAAGGGGCCATCAACAAATTGAACAAAAATGAATATCTTTTGGATAACCCTGTAAAAACTAATATTGCAAAAGCATTCAAACTGTAGATTATGATTAAGTGGCTTATTGTAATAAGTTGGGTTCATTTTTATAAAGATAGCATGTATACTCAAAGAGAAATTCAGGTTTTTATAAAAACAGTCTCAAATTTTACCAAGCTTTTTGCTTATAATTTGCAGAGTTTTTACTATAAAAACGTTATTTTCAGAAAATATGACAAGCAAAATTGTACACAATACCCTGTAATCAGAATTAAAAAAATAATAAAATTGTATGAAAAATGAGCAGGTTCACTAAATATTGTTTCACTGTGCATGCGCGAATTCAATCAAAATATACTGTGCATAATATATTAGCTAAATGTATACACCAACTTTTATGAAAGTGAAAAACATAGCTTGAAAATTCTGATAGTAATCGTCGATTAAGTTCAAAATTCACTGTTCCCAAAAGGAAGCAAAAAGATGAGGGGTTGTATCAAATATAGAATGAGAGACACTTCATTCTTATTATGTCACAACTTTCATAAGCTAGTCTATTTGGATACAACCCCTCAGCTTTTTGCATAAATTTAACAAATTCTGGCACTCATATTGTGGATGGAGAAAGATCGAACACTATAAGCCTCATTGCAACATTTGTTGTCATTAAATCATTAGGATTTTTTAAAAACCCTATGCAGAAAATAAATTTCAAATTTCGTGACAAATTGAAGATTTTTTTCGCAAAAATCTTTGACAAAATTCACGATAGTTTGACAAAATTTACGATTTTTTTTCATGATCGTTTGACAAAATTCTAGATGGTTTTTTTACGTTCTTTTGACAAAATTCACGTTTCCTTTCAGATTCGTTTTATGAAATTCATTTGATGAAATTCGCGATTTTTTCATGATTTTAGACAAAATTCAAGCTTTTTCTCGGTGACTGTTTGATGAAATTTGCAATTTTTTTTGTGTGATCAATAGATGAGATTTGTAGTTTTATTCCACTAATGATTGATGAAATTAGTGATTTATTTCACGATCGTTTGACAAAATTCCCGATTTCTTTCATGATTGTTTGACAAAATTAGAGTTTTCTTTTTTACCATAGTTTGACGAAATTTGCATTTTTTTTTTCACGATAGTTTGATGAAATTCACAATTTTTTAATGATCATTTGACAAAATTCACACTTTTTTTTTGGTGACTGATTGATGAAATTCGTGATTTTTTTGTGTGATCAATAGATAAGATTTGGAGTTTTATTCCATGAATGATTGATGAAATTCACGATTTATTTCATGATCCTTTGATGAAATTCGTGATTTCTTTCAGGATCATTTGACGAAATTCGTGATTTCTTTCAGAATCATTTGACGAAATTCGTGATTTCTTTCAGAATCATTTGACGAAATTCATGATTTCTTTCAGAATCATTTGACAAAATTCACAATTTTTTATATGATTGTTTGACGAAATTCATGTTTTATCAGTGATTGATTGATGAAAGGTGTGTTTTTTTCTGCAATCGATAGATGAGTTTTATTCTGTGAATGATTGACGAAATTAGTGATTTTTTTCCCCGTGATTAATTGGTGAAATTCACAATTTTTTCCAGCTGCTGATTGATGATCTCAATTCATGCTTTTTCTTGAATTCATGCTTTTTTCTGCAACCATTTGATGAAATTCGTTATTTACTTCTGTGACTGTTTGTCAAAATTCACGATTTTTTACCCACAACAGATTGATGAAATTCACAATTTTATATGCAATTGATTAATAAAACTCGCAGGGTTTTTTTTCCGGCCAATAGATGAAATTTACGCTTTTATTTTGTGAGCAATTGACAAAATTCGGGGTTACATTTGACAAGTGATCGACGAAATACACAAATTTTTTGGTGACAGTTTTTCCAAAATTTGATAGATGTGTTTTTCTTTATCAAAAGCTCTTGTACTTTTGTTGTATTTCATCCATTACCCCCCCCCCCTTTAAAAAAAGTACACAGATTTTAATGCAGATTTGCACCGAACCTAAGAATGATAAAATTTAGTGCAGAAAAAGTGGAATTCTCTATTTCTGTGGAAAAGTAGCATGTCTGAGAAACACCAATAGCCAGACTACTATCTACAGTAGCACTAGCTATTGGAGGAAAAACTGTATTGTAAAATTTTAATGCTACTTTCCTCTACAAATTTCATTCTTCATGCTACTTTCTGAAAGTGAAAACAAAATTTTAATAATTATATTAAGTACTGGGTAATCTTGTTTAATTTTCCCACAGGTTAACATGGAATTTTGTAATTAGTGTGAACAACTGAAATGTATTTTTATTGTCTTACAGACAGTATATAATAGTCAAGTTATTTGATTTAAATTATAATGTATAAAACCACATTGCACTGAAGTGGTTAGACTACAAGAAAATGCTAGTCTGCCTACCAGTTTGCCGGATGAACAGGGATATAAATTGACATGTAAAAAGAGAGGCAGGCAAGGCAAGTAATTTGATTAATGTTTGTGCTTTGCATCATAATCAGTAATATTTGTCTAATAATGAAAATACTGAAAAAACAAGTGGCAGAATTCACCCCTAGCATTTGCATAATCTTATTTTTAATGCCATTGAGAACATTCCAAAATATGTAACAGCAAAAAAGGCAGACCAAAATTCCGTTATGAACACACTGGCACATATGTATAAAATGTGGCAATTGGAAAAACTTTAAAATAAGTGAAGCCATTTGTGTAATTTTTCTGCTTTGTTTCCTAGTCTGCAATTTTCGAATAATAATGAAATACTGAAGACAGATAATTTGGATGTTACAAAAGTGGTGGCAAACATTAAAAAAAAAAAAAAATCATAAAAGCTGAAATTTATGCATGTTGCAAATTGTGTTTGTAATGAAATTGCAGTCTGCCTTTTAGCATTTGCACAATTTTGAATGTCCTGAAATGAATTATATTTAAATCAAGATTATGCAAATTCCTTGACTGGAGTCTACTTTTTTACACATTTGATGATACGTGCTATCCCTTTTGTAACATCCAAATGGTATGCTTTAAAATTTTCATTATTAAACTAATTGTATAGTATCCAGCACTTGTTGCATCTTCTTTCAGTTCCATATAGTGGACCTTGGATAGACATTGAAAATAGTATTTGATTCCAGATAATACACCTGGAATCAAACCTGGTATAAAAGTTATTCTACCTTTTGTACATAATAAAAATATTTTAACTCAAAAACATCAATTTATTAAATTAACTATGTAAATTTAGACAATGAAATTACAAAGCACAAATATTGTAAGCAATAGCCATTCACTTTTCTTACCTTACTTGTAAATAATAGATACTCGAGTAAAAAAAAAAATGATCATACTGCAATTAATGGAAGTTTTTTTTTTCAACATTTATCAAAACAATGTAAAATTAATCTCTAAGCACTCAAAGTCTTTGAATTACTTTTTAATGATAAAAAATAGTAAATGGTATACATACATGAGGAAGATTCTTTATGAAATCATGAATGTTGGCAGTTTGAGCAGCTTTCTCAATATCAGCCTGGTTGACTGTGTCTTCAATTCCATATATAATATTTTCTTTTATAGAACAGTTGAATAATACAGGTTCTTGACTCACAACAGCAATAAAACTTCTTAAATATTTCAAGTTGACTGTTTTAATGTCAAAACCATCTATTTTCTAATAAAAATAAATAAATATTTCCTTAATTAAAGATAAGCAATTAATAACTCAATAACTATAATAAGCAATTATGTAACAATACTCACCACTGTTCCCTGTTCTGGGTCATAGAATCTCTCAATAAGTGATATTATTGTACTTTTGCCACATCCACTAGGACCAACTAATGCAAGTGTTTTACCTGGCTTAACACTTAGGTTAATGCCTTGCAGAACACAGATATTTTTACGACATGGATAACGAAAATGTAAATTTTTTAGTTCTATTTTACCATGAATTTCCTGAAAAAAAAAATTCTTTTTAGAAATTTATAATGAATATGATATTTTAATTGTGCTAATATTATAAAAACTGGATAATACAGATTTAGATATTTCTTCAATGATTTTAAATGCACCTTTATCATAGACTAAAGAAAATTGAATGCTTGCAGTAAATTGTTTTAATTTAAAAATACTTTAGTAGAATCGTTTTTCATTTTTTTTAAATGTCTATTAATACAGAATTTAAAAAAATACAAAGGAGAATATAAAAAAAATGTAAGTAATAATATAAATAGTAATGCAAAATACCTGAAATTATTATTAAATATTCACACAATATGATGTGTAAGAAAAAATGCAATGGGAATTTGCACAAAATAGGTAAAATAAATATTACTAAAAGCTTACAGGCCTTATTCCTCCTTCTGAACAACTGTCAATTTTGGGCTGTGTATTAATAAGATTGAAAATAAGTCCAGCAGAAAGCTTTGCTTTAGTATAATCTGGTAGATATGAAGTCCACTGTCCAGCAGATACTGCACTGAATGCCATAGCAAAAAATACTCTGCAAATACAAGCTTCAATAAATTCCTTATTAATTTGAAAAAAAAAAATAGAAGAAAATTATTTCTACCACTTCAAATATCTAAGCTGCCAATAATTACAAATAACTTGTTTTATGTTACTGAATTGATGGGATTTTGTTAAGCATTGGCCAGTTTTGACCATAAGGATACCTTCAGAGAGGACATTATAGAAGAAAATGATTATATCAGTGAAAGTATTGTTCTCGTACAAAGAAAACCCTGCCCAGAGTGTACTGGTTTCAAACATGCAAACATAGGCTCAAGCTTCTTATTTTGTTGCCATCATGTGAATCACTGGCCTGAAAAGGCCCATATATTACTAAACTTGTATTTTTTTCAACTAAGAGAATAAAGTGAAAATTAAATAAGTACTTAGCTTCTATTACTACTGTACATTAAGAAATATTTCTCCATTAATTATATATTAGTGTCAATATTTTTTATTACTTTGTATTATGTTTCAATCAAATTTTATACAATGTACAGTTTAAATTCAGAAGTAAAAGATTTTTATTAATACGTGTTTCTATGAACCAAGCTTAGTACAATATTAATTTCATGTACATAAACATGCAAATAAATTTTTCAAATGATAATAAAAGATAATTGATAAATTAAAAATGAAAAGATGATATAAACTGAAGATAAATTGAAGACATTTTATCATATAATGTGTGATAATGAATGCCAGTTTTATATTGCAATTTTTAATGCAGATAACACATAAACTATGTCTGCAGTTTAAACACTATTCCATTTTTCACAAAATAATTTAATCATTGGATAAAGATTTTTTATTATATATTTCAGTTGTTGGATCTAATTTAATAAATTTAAAACAATTTTAATTAAATAGTAAGAGAGAATGAATGATTTAAGTATTACAATATGGCATACTTTATGACAACTTCTCTAGATTAGATGAAAAATGTTTTTGTTTTAAATATGTGTGTGCATATAGATCTCAGTAAATATAAATAGTAAAGAAGAATAAAAATGAATAGAAATAAGAAATTGGATTGCAATGAAAAATTTTAACAGTGCATTATACAACTATTATATAATCTATTGCTTTGTCTAAACAGAAAATTTAAAAGTATACATTAAAAGAAATTCCTTTACAATGTTATATTTGTCTACAATGAAATTATAAATGAAACAAAACTTATTTCTAATATTATAATTCTAGATTCTATGAAGAAGATTTAAGAGTATGCCAATCTAAAAAAAAAAAAAAAAAAAAAAATCAATCTTGTACCATTATTAAAAAAAATTGGTCAGCTTAGCTATATCATTAAATGTTAATGTATAAAAAAGGAGAAAAAAAAGAATTTTAATTGCTATCTTTCCTACAAATTGTATTTTTTTCTCTTTTGTGATGGAACATTTTAATCATGTTCCTAATATATTTAGAAATCATATTACCTTTATATAGTTGTATTTTTTATCATTATAATTTAAATATGCCTTGGAAATTTATTTATCAATTCAAATGTGCTGCAAGATTTTTTTTTTTTTTTTATTTAAAAACACTGAAATAGGCTATAAAATTATGCACTGAAACAATATCTTTTAACCCTTTCTAACCACACAAGCTGTTCCATTTTCAGTGTGTTCAAATTTTACCTACAGTAATTTAACTTAGACATCTTAATATTTAAAAAAATATATTTTAGTTAACTAATTTGAACAATGCATTTTTAATCTGGCAACTGTATGCACTGGAAATTAACTGTTTACATCATAAACATCATGTGCAGATTTCAGAGAGCCTACTGTTTTGATAAATTATCTAAACTCTTTCAATAAATATGAATGATTATTATAAGCATATAAAATGTTTATTCAGCAATCCACAAATAAAGAAATCTGAACACACAACATTTTTTTTTCTTTTTCTTTTCCTCAGTGTTTTAGTTTAAAATTCATTAATACAAATTATCAACTTATACTGATGGAAAATTTGATTAAAATAATTACCTATATACATTGACAGGTTTCATACCATCATATGCCACTAAATATGCACCCAATCGAAATGCAGCAGAATATGTGAAAAACATAATAGCTTGAGAAAAAGCAAAAGTCACACCATAAACTATAGCATTCTTCTTGCTTTCCCTATAAGGATGACATAGAATATAATATAGAAAAAATAATGGGATATATTTAAAGTTCAATAATAATAAGATAAAATATGCCTTTTAATTAAAATACATGTAAAATACAACAAAAACATTTATCATGATATATATGTATGCAATAAAATTTGAGTTTCCCACAATTTGTTTTTACTACAAAACAATCACAAGCTTTTTTCTGGTTATTTAAGCTCACAGAATTTATGGTTAAACTTTCATACAAGGTTTCCAAAGTCTAAAATTTGTGAATACCTAAGAATATAAAATATTTTTACTCTATAATTGTTGAAAAAATATTTTACTAATAAATTTTTGCCATCCATAATATTTAAAACAGATGCTGCATTATTTATCCAGCTTTATAACTGTTTATCATTAAAATGTATCTCATATTTTTATTAAAATTGGAAGCCAAAAAATTTTAAAAGCAATATAACTGGAATACAAAAAATGAAACATTTTTCTGCTCAAAAATAGGAAAGCATATCATAAGACTAATATGGGTATGTCATTACACAACATAATAGTCAAGTACTGAACTAGCAATGTAGTGCTGAAATAAATAAAATATAAAATGGGAAGAATTCCACAATCCTACAGCTAGCTTTTGTGTCATTAAAAACAAAAGTGTCAGAAAAATATTTCATCACTTGAAAATTTCATTCAGTTTTCAAGTAAAAATAAGGACTCTCCAACTACTGGTAAAAAAATAAATACCTAGAAGGGCCCTTAGACATGAAAATTAAAAATAAGGACTTCAAAACCTTTTATAAGGATAGTGAAAATCCTGTTTAAGTTCAGAAGGCTAAGAAACATATGGTAATACAAATTTTCAATAATTTTAAATAAGTAGGTCGTGATATATAATTTGAACAATATTTTATGTATTTCATTACATTTTATTTTGTATAGTCCAAACATAATGTGCTTGCATATTTTGGATTAAACTGTTTTAAAATATTATTTGTTTAATAATGTGATTACTAAAAATTCATAAATCTACCCTATATATTTAAAATCCTAATGTAACAATTATATGAAATGTATTTGTAAAAATTTTATGAAACACTTAAATATGGGGATTGTAGAATGTTGACAAAAATGTAATTTTAGTATGTTGTTACAGTAATCAACAACATGTTTTTTTCTTGAAAAGAGTGTATTCAACATTTATAGCTATTTTAAAATAAATTCTATTACACTACCATCTAAGGGCAGTAATTACTTAAAATGCATTTTAGTGCCATTATGTTATTTGAAACCCTATAAAAATTGTATATGTTATTAAGGCATGTTCTCCATTGAATATGAGATGTAATATTTATAGTTCTTATACAGAACAACACAAAAAAATTCAGATGCATTAGATTTTATTGCAAATTGCTGTCGGAAGAGCTATTTTCTATGAACTTTATTTAACTTATAGTGCTTCATGTATATATGTATAACTGTCTTCATTTAACTTTTTGAATTCATGTTAAACTCACTTAATACAAATGAATTTGGTCAAATCTTTAGAATAAACTTCTGCTATGGTCTAATTTATGTATTGATAAACATTTTCACAATATATATATATTTTTTTTACTCTTGTAGCACCCGTGGTGGGAAATTGCACAACTAAGATTTTAAAATGGATTTTTTTATGTATTCTCATATGGCAACCATACTCCAAGTTAAAATTAGATAGGATAATTTTAAACCAAATTTCTTTTATGCTGATGCCTCCTATAAAAATAGGTAGTACTGATTGAATACAATTTCTTTTTCATTTACAGTGACCCTCTGCCAAGGCAGGAAATAGGTTAACTACATTTAAATAAAATTGAATTTTTATGTTTTACTGTAATAAAACATTTACAGTGATTACTTTGCATTTTAGCTCATTACTAATGTAAACAACATTTTAAATTATTAATACAGAAATAACTACAAGTTAGCAATTCATTAGTGATACTAAACAACCAAACGCAAGATATATGCAATTAATCTGTCTATTGGTCAGTCTGCCCATATACAGTTCAAATTTCTTAAAATACTTTTAAATCTAAGAATTTGAAATTTATTATTGAGGTAGATTACAATTATTTCCACCAATGGATGAACTAGGAATAAGTTTGCAATGTGTGAGTCTATTGAATGTTTGGTGGTTTGCATAAAAAGGGATGCAGGACCCTGGTATAAATATAATTTTTTTGTCACCATTAGAATACATATGGTTGAAAATCCCTAAAATAATTTTTTATTCATTTCATGTCATTAGTTGTAAAGTGAGCAAATATGTAAAATCGACAACTTAACCAAAGATAGTTTTAATAGTTTGGATTAAAATAGAAAATCTAGTTTCAGACTTTTTATGTATGCTAAATACAAACAAGTCAATGAGATATTTATGCATTTCCAGATGAGCATCATTATTTTTGTTAACAAACAACTGTGAGATCATTATTTTAATAATTTTAGCTGCAATATCACCCAATACTCAAAATGAATTTCTTTGAACTGAAACAGTCACCAAATATATTTTAACACATTTTTAATGTGTTTTTAAAACAGAATGATGAAAATCTGTATTTAGAATAAATGTATCATGAAACTATAATGTTTTCAAAGTTTGTATAAAAATACAGTATACAGGCCTTCAAGAACATTTAACTATAACAGTAGTATGTTACTTTTAAGAATGAGAGTTATGAGATGTACAGATTTTTTTTGTTAGGAGAGGGGCACTGTACACTGCCTTGGTAGAAGTTTTTAATAATGTCCAAAAGTAGTATTTTGGAATTGGAATTTGTAAAAAGAATGGGAGGAAAGTGAAACATTCAAGTAAGCTAAAAAAAAAATTAAGGTTTATATGATAAACTAAGAACTCTTTTTCTTTTTTAATGTGGTTCATTTGATATCCAAATATAAATTAGTCTCTTATTGAATAAAACAAAATATTTGACTGGTCTTTTTCATATTTTAACTTATTTTGAAAAACAAAGTAAGTTTTTTTTAATGAGAAAAAGTTTTACTTTAGATCGTGTGATAGGGAGAAAATAAAGTTTTAAACCTCTAAGTGATTAACCTGTATTTTTCAATTTCTAGAAAACAAATCAGGTGTACACAAAAATATTTTAAACAGAATTATATTTTAAGAAATATCTAAACTGATGGGAAGTGAAAGTTTTTATACAATCGAGCCATAAAAGAAAATATGAACTAATTTTTGTATGAATTTTTATAAAAATGCAAGAAAACATTAGATGACTGAAAGGTGAAAGAGACTCTTAAATTATAAAACTTTTTTTCAGTGCATTCCTAAAACAAATTTTCAGTTCTGAAATACATTAAAATATTTCAAAGTTGATAAATGCTTTCATGGTGAGTAAATCAAATACATAATCTAGTGTCTGATGTTTCCATAATTTAGACAATAAAATTATTTTCTTCGAAGCATCCTACTTTATAGATACAAAGCAATAAAAAAAATTATCCATTAAATAAGACAAATTTGGGTACAAATAGTACTTACATGTATGGTAATAAAAGATTGTCTACATATTTTTCGTAGAATGCTTGTTCAAGAGTGAGACTTTGGACAGTCCTTATATTTTCAATAGCTTCAGAGGCAACCTACAAAATATCATTAAAAGGAGAACAATTAAATGGGAGTTACTATACAGCATATACATATATTTTTTAAAGCCCTTCAGAAACTAGTCAGATGTGCCAATCCCAAAACTTTCTTCTATCTCACAAAGATTTTGCATACACTAAAAAGAATCAGTACCAATTTATATCAAGGTTTGACTGAATCTAAACTTTTATTAAATTCCGTGCATTAGTTCTTGAGATATGACTATTGCTAAAATCATGTAAATCCGGCAAAATGCAACATAGCAGCACCACCTGTTGGGAGATTTAGACCAAAACCTAATCAACAACAACTCATGTCAACGTCTAACTGAATCTGAAGTTTGGTGAAAATCTGTGCATTAGTTCTTCATATAGATATGTGATAATAATGAAAAAAGTATCATAGCAGCGCCACCTGTTGGGCAATTTATACCAAAACATAAGCAGCATCTATTTATGTCAAGGTCTAACATAATCTGAAGTTTGATGAAATTCCGTGCATTAGTTCTTGAGATATAGCTATCGTAAAAATTGAGAAAAAAGTGGTATAGCAGCGCCACCTGTTGGGATATCTACACCAAAACATAATCAGCGTCTATTTATGTCAAGGTTTTAACTGAACCTGAAGATTGATGAAATTCCATGCATTAGTTCTTGAGATATAGCTATCATAAAAATTGAGAAAAAAGAGGTATAGCAGTGCCACCTGTTGGGATATCTACACCAAAACATAATCAGCGTCTATTTATGTCAAGGTCTAACTCAACCTGAAGTTGGATGAAAATAAGTGCATTAGTTCTTGAGATACAGCTATTGCAGAAATTGCAAAAAAGGATGCATAGCAGCACCACCTGTCGGGTGATTTTCACCCAAAACTAATCAGCACCAATTTATATCAGTGACAAACTGAATATAAAGTTTATTAAATTTCTTGCATTAGTTCTTGAGATAGAGTGCCCACAAAATTTTTGTCACATACAGACAGACAAACTCACAGACAGACATTTTCTAAAAATGGTCAAATTGTGTTCAGGACCTTCTAAAACGTATAAATCCGTCGAAAATTTTCATGAATCCAATACTTTCTTCTTGTAAAGATAGAAGAAAGTAAAAAGGTTGTGTACAAAACTAGAGGCAATTTTCAAGGTGAACTACTATATGAGATTTGAATTCATTAGCAATGAAAAAAACTACAATGAGTAACAGTTAAGTTTTTTTTAGAAATATTAAAATACTACAAAAATTTTATCAATAATCCATCTTAAAAACAATAAACATTAAATAAATAATCATAGCTAAAATTCAATGTTATGATAAACATTTATACATATTTATGTTGTTTAAATCTAATAATTTCACCATGGTAAGTACTTACATTCCCAGCATCACTCATAAGTTCAGCATCTCTTCTTTGATGACCTTTCAGGACTTTCATTTGCAAAGCACCCGTAATCAAAAGTATAGGTACAACAGCAAGAAGTGCTAAAGCAAGTTTCCATCCAAATATAAAAGCAATAATAATACTTGCTCCTAGAGTAACTGCAGCAGATATTACAGTTCCAATTCTGGTACCAGCTGCCTGAAATTAAACATAATAAAATAATATGCATTGCACATTGCATGGGAAGAATTGATATATATTTATAATATGTGTGTGTTTCAAATTCTGATGACACTAACGTGATAAAGATACAAACTTAGGATACTGTTTGTAATTGGCTGTTTTGTGTTTATTGACAAAAATCCAGATCAGGATACAAAAATCACAAAAGATATTTAGAACAAATATTATTTAACAACTACACAGCTGCATTTGTGGCTAGAAGATACATAGATCTAAGTTATTTAGTAAAAGTAAGCAAAAACATTAAGAGTTGGTTCATATATACATATGGATAAAGTAATTTAATACACTGCATTTGATAGAGGATATTTGAGGTATTTCTCTTAATACAATATAGAGATTTACCAAGTAAATGATATGGAAGAACTATTTTAAGAGTTTATTAGCCACATATAAAGTATAACAACTTGATATTTGCAAATAAAATATACAATGTAATAATGCATGTAATAAAAACATCAGTAAAGCTGATACAAACCAAATTAATGTTTTAGAAAAGATATAGAAAAATTAAATTCTATAAATTGTGAATAAAGTTCACTACCCTCAAAAACAATAAAAAGCATTGGTTTTTAAAAACATCAGAATTTTACAGGCTTCTTTTAACTAATGCTTTAATGACTACCTGACTGGATCCACTGAACATTAAAACAATCTTTGTTCATTTTTCTTCATGTACATAATAATTAAGACGTTAAATATAAATGTCATAATCATTACAATATTACTTTTCCTTTCTGCTTCATACAGTTTTTGCTGTATTACTAAAAAAAAAATATTTGTTGTAAATCTGATTCTTCCGTATTTTATTAAATTTATACATTTAAATATGGGTCTAATGGACCTGAATAGTAATTCTTGTATAATCTATTTTTCAGAGTCAAACTTATAATCACTTGCTTCTGAAAATAATATAAGGTATTTTTTAGAGTACAGTAAATTTATTTTTATACAGATTTGAAAGGTTTTAATAATGCTTCAGTCACATCATTCTTGTTATAAAGAAGCTAAATGAAAATAGTTCATAATAGTATATGTTCGCGTCTAGATTACAACTTATATTAGTCAACGCTTGTCCAAACAACATATATTCAAACATTCGAAGAAACATAAGTGATTTTTTTTTTAATATATCAAAAAAATATTTATTCTATTAATGTTCTTATGGAAAATATTAAAGTGAAATTTCATTTGTACTGGACATATTTTGTCAATAAAAATTATTTATGTAGGATTAGTTTGGGTAATTGTAAACAAATTTCTACACTTTTCAGTAATAACAGAATTTTGTTATTTATAAGGTATAACCTTTCATGTTTCATTAAAAAAGGAAAAAAATATATAAAATATAAGTAACTTACACTTTTAATCATTGGAACATCAGTTGCAAGTCTTGTTGCAATTTTGCCTGTGGTATGACGTTCATCTTCGAACCAACCAATATCTTGTCTAAGAATATTTGAGAATGCATTATTTCTGAGTTTCATGGTCAGTTTTTCACCAGCTGCGCTATAACCTAAAGTCTGTTTAAACAAAAATGACATTTCCCATTAGTAATAAATAGTAACACATAGAAAACTAAAAAAATACTGTCAGAACCAGACCAAAAGAGTAACAATAAAAACAATGAGCCAATCAATTGTTACATATAAGAAAGCAAAATCTGACAGAATTAATTTGAATGTGCTTGAGATATGATTACAAAATATCCTAAAGGGTTTTATAATCATTTATTTTACAGAAATCTAACATTAATTTTCAGTTTCACCAATTTTTAAAAATTTGTGACTTTTGTGTCAAATTAATTTGTTGTCACTTTTATATCAAGTACTTAAATAATAAATAAGAATGAAATTGATATGCAAAATTAAGCCAATCTAACAGATCTCAAAGTTCTAAAAACAATGAAAGTAAGAATAATTTTTTAAGCCATTGGTAGTTAATGATGAATATGTAATTCATATGAACAAAAAATACCCAAAGTAATAAGGAAGAAAATCAACTGATACTGCTAAAGTAAAATTGCTTTTTAAAAAATTCAAGAAATCACCTCACATTATGAAAATTTTTATTATATTGAAGCCCTAACCTCTTAGATAGAAAAACAGGATGAAGGAAATTGTGCACTTTTTCTGTTGTAAATATTATTCTGTGGATTGTTTCAGATACATTTATTTTGCATCCATAATAACAATTTATTATTAACAATTTGAATCTCTTTCAGCTATAACTGCCTAAATATCTACGCAAGTTATTTATATCTGAAGAAACTCATTTTGAAGCTATCCTTACAACCTAATATATATTTTTTAAATATTGGATCATCAAGAAAGTTCTGCAGTTTTTCAAAGTGAAGCATGGTTTCATCTACTTATATTTTTGCTACTGCTGATAAGGAGACTTTGAATGACCCAGACATAAATATTCGGTCTTTTCTGTTTGTGTTGCATAATTCTTGCTTGGGTTGTGGCATAATTTTTGTTTCAGTGGAGTGCTAAGAATAGAGAATCAAAAATTTGTTTTCATCAATTATGCTCGTTTATTTCAAGAAAGGTTAAAATGCTAGTCAGACTGTTCATAAAATTTGTATTGTATATGGACAAAGTGCTGTTTCAGATGATACAGTTCAGTTGATTGAAAAGTTTAAGCATAGAAATTTCAGCCTCGGAAGATGATGCCCGCTCTGTACGACCATCATCATCTGTAAAGCAGGACCTTTTAAAAGAAGCTACAAAGTGATCATGCACTGAACTTTTTGGAATATTTAGTTTGTGTGACAGCTCCTGAACATTGTAACGTGGATTTTCAGTGATAGCTTGTTTTAAGGAGTCTTCCTTTACAGATGATGGTCATCCAAAGAGGATTCATCTCCTAGGCTGAAATTTCTGGGCTTAAACTTCTTAAACAACATTCAAACTGTGTTATCTGAAAACAGCATTTTTTCCATATACAAAACAAATTTTACGAGCAGTCAGACTAACATTTTTACCTTTCTTGAAATAAAAGAGTGTAATTGACAAAAATGAACTTTTTGGTTCTCCATTCTTAGCACTACACTGAAAAAAGTATGCCGCAATACAAGCAACAATTATGCAATGCAATCAGAAAAGACTGAATGTACATATCTAGGTCATTCAAGGTCACTCATTATCAGCAGTAACAAAATAACTAGATAAAACTGCACTTTTCTTTGAAAAACCACAGAACTTTCTGGATGACCCAATATAATAATAATAACCTGCATTATTTTCAGAATATCATGTCACACAAAATTAGATTAAAGATTTCATTACTTACTCGAAATATATGTGCTATGCATGTCACACCAGCCAAAACTAAAAACATCATAGACCAAAAGAAAGCAGCATCTATTAAATCTTGTCCAGTCAAGGTAAAAGTCTATCAAATAAAATGCATTAATATAGATCGTTGAATTGATGATGCTTAACATACAGCATAAAAAGCATTTGAATTGTTTCACAAAAAGATTCTACAGATAAGTTAAAGTTAAAAGTTAAAAAAATTATATTGTTAATGTTAAATGATGGAATGATATGATTTTAATGTTTAAATAATACATTACTTATTAAAGATTATTAATATATTATACATTACTTAGAATTATACTTAATTTTGTGAATTAAAACTAAACATGCTTACATTAAAAATTTCACTGTAAAATATTGCATAAACAGGCATAACTGCTCCAGTAACTACAGAAAATATAGATCCAAGAACAATTTCTTTCCACTCATCCTTACAGACTTTGAAAATCTGGAAAGCTGAAGGAATCATAATGTTTTCCTAAAAAAATTCAAAAGAAATTTACAATGGCTAGCTCATTTGAAACTAGTCAAAATGCATCAGAAGAAAAAAAAAATTAAAACTCCATGCAAAAATTTATTTTTATAATCAGTAAAGAATATTTCACAAAGAAATATAGTTGAAATATACAGAAGATAATTAAAATAAAATCAAAGGGGAAGTGTTTGAAATTCAACTGTGAAAATCCATTAATCCTCAAATAGACAAATGCTATCCTCCAGAAAAATAATATTGTATTGTACGTATTAAAATCAACCTTTTAAATAAAATATATCAAATTTTAATTAACCCGCAAGAACTCGCTAGATTTCTTGTCACACCAGAACTTAATACTTTATTCTTAGTCTTAATACTTTATTCACAAAAAAATGTAAAATGATAAAAAAAAAGTTTCTTAAATTTAATTTAAAATGAATAAAAGGGTTTAAATAAGAGTCTGATTGCAACAGCTGGGACAAAAAAAAGTATGATGGTGAGAGAAAACCTCACGCGCGAGTTCTCCCGGGTTAAATTTTATGAAAAAAAAATATAGTTATTAAATAAATATATAAAATATAGTTATAAAAAATGCTAAAAAATGTTAGCTTACAATATTTTCTTTTTTTATATACAATAAAATTGCATGGTAACTGATATAGATAAAAAATAATAAGAAGAAATAAATGAGAAAATTAAATCAGATAAAAAGAGAGACCAGAAACACCAGTGATAAATTTAATTTCGTGTACAAGTGAGAGGGAATGTTGCAGATCTGAAAGTAGTTTTACGTTATTTCGCATATGGTGGTGGCAAGACCTAAAGAAACTGGCATATAACTGGGAGCTATGTTCTCTTTATAAATTTTCAAATATATATATATTTCTTATTTTACTGAAATGATTGCAGTAAAGCATTTATTTTTGGCAATGTATTGAAGAATAGACAAAGAATTTAGTGTCTCGTCAATGGGTTTCCTAACTTATTAATTTCAATTTTTTTTCTTACTTGGATTATTTTTAAGTGCATAACCTTTCCCCTTTTCTCTAGCGATTACTTTATTCGTAATTATATAAATACATAGCACCTGTAGTTGTCATCTGGTCCGGCCGTCTGTCCACATATAATGCAAAAACTACCCAACAGACTTGTTTGAAATTTAATATATACTAGATGGTACCTGTCAAAATTTGACGGGGTCATTCCATGTCAATTCAACCACACCAGTACACCCATGGTCACCGATTTTGATGAAACTTGGTATATTCAATAAACATATAGTATCAAATAACCCCCTAATTTTTTTTTATCTCTGGCTTCAATACTTTTTTATTTACAGCGATTTAAAATTTCTTCAAATTCACCTTTTTGCATATATCCGAGAAGCGCTATACAAACTACACTTGGTTGTAAAAAAAATTCTATTTCGTTCCCAAACCTTTCAATTGTTTTCAAAATTTATTTGCTTACCAACAAAAATATGATAAACACAGAAAAAAATACTAGAGGGCTGTAAATATTTATTTTGGGCCCCTAAAAAATAATAAATTATTATTAATTTTTATTTTTGTTCGAAAAAACATAATTTTCAAAAAATGCAATATCAGGGAGAGGGACAGGTATAATCTTGATGCATTTTTTTTAAAAATGAGCCTAAATATATGTTCTAACTTATACTGGAATAAAATTGGTGGTTTTTTAATTCCTTCTGAAGAAAAAAAAAAAGAAAATCACCCAATGCCACCAATAAAATGGCAACATCATGAAAATTTCAATACCACATTTCTGTTAATTTTTAAGAAAGTTATTTTATGTAATGTAACTAAGCTAAAAATATTACTTAAATATGTTATTTAAAATTGTATTAATTTTTTTAATAATTTTTTGATGAAAGAAGAATTAAAACTTGCATTCACAAAACAATAATTAAATATGCTTTGCATGATTTTTTTTTCATCATTTGGCTTTGCAATTGACAAAATGAAATTCTCAAGGAAAATATAGATATATAATATTTAGGTGTGATCTAATTAATTATCAAATGGGATTATATGGGTCTTTGGAACACATATTAGTTTTTATGCTAATTAATTACAAAATTAGGGTTTTTAACTAAGAATAATTCCTATCAAATTAAGAACTACATTAAATATATTTAAAAAATTAAGTGTTTTTGAACAAATTAATTTTAACTATACAGTTAAAATCATTACTGTTTAAAATGGATTAATTCAGTATATTCTGATATAAAAAATGAATCCTCAGTATGTTTGTAAAAATAAACTGGCCCAGTTTACCTTCCCTTTATGCTTAGTTGCTTCCTGTTTATATTACAAGGCAGATGTTAGGGTTAACCAGAAAACTGATGCAATCATTCAAAGTATTGTGCAGCATCAATTTTTTAATTTTTTTCTTTCTTTTTGTTTACTGTGTATTTATTGCTGGTTTATGAAAATACTCACAATAAACTTTAAATAAGAGCATATATCATTCTGTCCTTTCTCAAATTCTGCTTTGCATGCAGAGAGTATTTGAGAAATGTTTATTTATTTATTTTTTTATCTTTTATTCAGTTAGTGTTAGTTTCCTGAATTAGATATATGCTTTAAAAATCTTCAGTGGAATAACTGTATTTTTTTTTTAAATATTACTGTGATTTTTTATGAAATGGAGAGTACTACATATGATGTGGGGGTGAGGGGGAACTTCAACAGAATGTCACAAGTCATTAACTACATTAAAACGAATGGTATTGTAAATGAATCAAATGATCTCTCTGAAGAAGACAAAATACTTTTAAAGTTAAGAACAGAAGCTACTGAAGAATTGTATACCATTTGTTTTCATCATAGAATTGTATATTTGAAAAAGTTTGAATCCCTTCAGAAAAAATGTTGTGATCCCTTCAAAAGGCACAAAAAGTATGTGAAAAATACATTGCGTGCTGTAAATTTTCAGCAACATAATGATCTTTTACTCAAGGGACTTAAAGTTAAGCCAGGATAAAATTTATGCTGTCAATGTAGGACAATGCTCTTGTTCAAAAGTGCATTTCAGAATGAAAAATGTCTGTACAACAACACAGATACAAATTCTGACAGCCCACATGGGTTACACTCCCATTGCAAGCAGAAGCAAAGAAGATGACATACAAAAACTAAATTAATCTTTTGTCGATGTAGATTGTTCTCCATTAAAATTACATGCTCTTGCAAAAAAAAGCAAGGCTTCATATGACAAAATGTAGAGTTTAATATCGGAAAAAGAGATTTGTAGCTTTTTAGCTAATTGCAGCCAATAACTGTTAGCCAAATTAAAATAGCTTTAGCCATGAAAAAAAAACTTTTATTTATACAAAATTTCTATATAAATGAGTATTATTTTTAATTATACAATATACAAACTGTACACCACTCTGTAAGATTGACCCTCTGGAGATCTGGCCATACATCACACATCAAATGCTTTTTAAAATAAAAATTCTTTTCAAACTTCCCCTTCCAAATTAATCATCATTAAGTTACTTAAATTTTTGATTGTCAGTCTATTTCTCAAGTCAGTTTTTATTATATTCACGAGACTCAATTCCTCTTTCACAATCTGCTTTAGACAACAGAATTGTTGCTATAAATTCATACAAAGTCACATTGGGAAACATGTCAGTAATGCCATTTTTATGGGGAAAAAAGAATACAATTAGCTGGTTTCATTTCTTTACCCCTTGTAGCCAGAACCTGCCTAAACAGAATCCATTCATGAACAGTTTTGGTTTCATTTCCTAAGTTGGGATCATCAACAAAAAACAAACTCTTTTAATTTCCTCAATACCTCTAATGCAAATGATATCCCACTATTTGTAAGATGCTTGCACAGGGAGAGCGAGACAAATTTTGAAGTGAATTGCTAGGATAGAGAAGGTGTAAGATTTTTTTTTTACGCGGCAGCAGCAGGTTTATGAAGTGCAGAGCAACAAAATGGAAATATATATTTTTTGGCTGTTGTTATTTGGCGAATCCACTAAATGCTTTGGGGGCAAAAGGTGCTTTCAGTTAGCTTTTTGGCTATTTGGCTAGCGCTAGATTAAACACTAAAATGAAATTGCATTCATTTGAAAAAAATAAAAATAAAAGGCTAAAAGCAAAAAAATTGAAGAAATTCTTGATATCAAAATTCCAGAAGTAGATTCAATGGCAGAAGACCTTGTTGCACAGAAGGCAGAAGATATGGATAAATTAGCAGATATCATAAAAGACAAACTAATATTAGAAAAATTTAATAAAAAACAAATTCAGTTAAGAATTCCAGCATCACTATCATGGACACACAAAAAAAGATACATTTAATGTATTAGACTACGCATTCGTAGTTCAGAAACTTGTCAAAGAGAAAGGAATATTAGCTGAACCAGAACCTAAAAGAGAAAAACAATTGATACCCGATGTCCTTGACATGGTTAAAAACTTTTATGAAAATCATATTTCAAGGATTATGACAGGAATGAAAGATGTTGTGAGCTTGGGGGGGGGGGGGTACACATTAGTATAAGATTACTTTTTTTTTTACGTAAATTGTATATTAATTTTAAGCAAGGGTTTCCAAACACTAGGATGGGTTTCTCAAAATTTTGTAGCCTGTGCCCAAAAGGGTGTATTCTTGCTTGTGTATGTAAGCCTGTGTTTATATTCAGATTTAATTGAAAGTAAAATGCTTAACTTTCTCATTGTTGAATTATTCTATAAATAACATTTAAACTGTATTTATTGCAAGGAAGAATAATATTAATCATTAGCAAAGACTTTCTAACACACAATACATGACAATTAAGAAAAATACAACTACTGAGAACATGTCATTTTAAGTTCTATAAATAAATAAGAAATATATTTATAAAATAAGTTACTAAGAAAAATGAAAATTTAATTTAAATAGATGTTTAATTATTAAACTACATTCCAAAATTATATTACAGTTATGTAAAATAAAAATTATATTCATGATGCTGCCATTTTATTGGTGGCATTAGGCGATTTTCTTTTTTTTTCATCAGAAGGAATTAAAAAACCACCAATTTTATTCCAGAATAAGTTAGAACATATATTTAGGCTCATTTTTAAAAAAAATGTTCCAAGATTATACCTGTCCCTCTCCCTGATATTGCATTTTTAGAAAATCATGTTTTTTCGAACAAAAATAAAAATTAATAATAATTTATTATTTTTTAGGGGACCAAAATAAATACTTACAGCTCTCTAGTATTTTTTTCACTGTTTATCATATTTTTGTTGGCAAGTAAGTAAATTTTGAAAACAATTGAAAGGTTTGGGAACCAAATAGAATTTTTTTTACAACCAAGTGCAGCTTGTTTAGCGCTTCTCGGATATATGCAAAAAGGTGAATTTGAAGAAATTTTGAATGGCTGTAAATAAAAAAGTATTGAAGTCAGTGATAAAAAAAATTAGGGGGTTATTTAGTACCATATGTTTATTGAATATACCAAGTTTCATCAAAATCGGAGACCATGGGTGTACAAATCCCATTTTTGTGGTTGAATTGACATGGAATGACCCGACGGTAATTAACTTGAAAGTTCCTTTAGAAATATGCTTTTATTTTTAATTAGCTGCTTTTAAATTAATTAAATATTGAAAATTTTATGAATTTTTATATTGTGTAAGCAATTTCTATAGAAATAAAATGATACATTCTGTTGTCAGTCCAGCCTACTCAACTAATGAAGTGAAAAAAATTTAAGCTTATAATTTACATCCTATTATACGTGAATTAATTTAGCAAGAATTTAACTAAAAATAATAATTGAATGATTTATTTTTACTTACTACAGTCTCAAAAATTAAAAAAATATATATCAATATTTAGTATTTTCTATTTTTTTTTCTTAATTACGCGTCTTTTAAAATTTTTCATTAATTTTATTTTTATCAGCCTGACTCTAAAACACAGATAAACCATGGATATCAAAGTGATTTCTTTTATAATTCTTATATGGATATTTTTGTGTCTTTCTTTTTTATCTTCTTTTGTTTTAAGGAGAATAATAATATACTTTTCTCAGTTATTCAAATATATCTTGTTGATAATTATCATACAATATATAGATAAAAGTTTAGATCACTTTATTTAATCGATAACTACATGCAAAATCTATTAATTTAAATATTTATAATATAAAATAAGTAATTTAAAAAATATTGTTGGTTGTTAAATTTTATTTACCACAGTCCGAATATTTTGAAAAAATAACAATATTTAGTATTTCTGATTTTTTTTTTTTTTTTAAACTACCCAACCTTTAAAAATTTTCATTAAATTAATTTTTATCAGTCTGATTCTAAAACCCCAAATTTAAAATTTTCTGTTTGTAGCTAACGATTTATAATATATATTTTTTAATTACTTCAATTTATATTTTCCATTTTTACACATTATTTTTTGTTAAATCATGGATATCAATATAATTTAGAGTTCCTGTATGAATATTTTCCCTTCGTTTTGTTTTCTCTCCTTTTATTTTTCCTTTTTTATGAAAAGTAATCTCATCTTATTATATATGTGACATCTTGATAATGATCATACCAAATATAATAAAATTTTTAGACCACTTCAATTTATTTAATCAATAATTAGATGCACAATCTTTTAATTTAAATATAAATTTAGTAATTAAAACAAAAATTCTTGGGTGTTAAATTTTAATTATAAAGTATTCAAATAAAAAATATATAAATTATCTAACTTTTTCACCTGAATATAGCATTATTAAAATGAATTATTGCCAATAAAATAAAATAAATCATTCTGTACGTAGTGGGGATCAAACCGACACGATGACAGAAACAGAGAAGAAACACGTACCTTATACCACTGGGCAATCTTTTTCTCATTCGAGTGTGCTCTAAAACTTGTTAGGTTCTAGATTTAAGTTTACGCATGCGCAAATGAGACAAATTCGTGTGAAAAATTTATTTGACGAAAATCACTTTTCCTTTTAATATATAAGATAATCATTGCAGAATTTTGGCAAGTCATTTCAAATTTTATGAAAATCAAATCAAAACTTAAAAAGTTATTAATAAAAGTTTTCTTCATTCTATTAAATCCTATCATATGTAATTAATTCAATGATATTAAATGGAAAAAGAGTCTAAATATGGATTTCAAATTTGAAATTTTCAAAGCTAGGCTTAAGTTTCCCATTGGAATTTTCAGTAAATATCAACAAAAAATAAAATGTTGGCAATTTAAAATGTACTTATTTTATTATGGAAATTAATTGTATCATAATAACAGATGACATAAATATTTATAAAACTAGTTATAGAATGAATGCACCTCATCTGTCACGTTTGACGTACAATTTCCAACTTGTTTTACTTTAAAACCCCATGCTAAAATGAAACAGATAGTAATTAAAATTAAATCTTACACTAATAGGCCTACAAAAGCTTATTTTCTAGAAAGTACATCTGTCCATATCAAATATGAGATTTTTTTTTTTGCAAAGATATATAGGCACCTTTCATACCAAGATATACTTAACCTGGAAAAGCATGTGACAAGAAGAGCTTATTTTTCAGAAAATGAATATGGAAAAAAAAGACTGCTAAAAGATATATATGAATGACAACTAGTAATTTAGAATAATTAGAGTCATAGACTTACTTAAAAAAGAAATTAAAATTAATTTAATGAAATAAGAACCTAAAGAACATTAGAAAATGAATTTAAGCAATACCTCTTTAATTTCACTTTCAAGTCTAGTAAGTAGTCTGTGATTTTCGTGAACGGACTTCGCTCTAGACCTCTTTCTTAAACTTACACTTTCACTCAGATCAGGTTCATTTTTGTTATCTAAAGGAAAAATAATGTTTAAAACATATTAACAAACATAAAATAAGGTTTAAAACTTATAAAAAAATAACTAACTTTAAATAGCTATTTTATAATGTGTAATTTAAACCAGTTAGGAAATTTAGAAGTATACTAGTATATCTTTGTTAACAAGAAAAAAAATATACACAAAACTGAAAGCATTGTTTTTACAATATTAAATGATTATTATTAACAAGTAAAAATTTATCAGTGACCAAAAAACAGACTGCAAAAATGACACATAAATCAATCATAAAATGACATCAATTATTTGAAATTGAAGGAAACCAAAACAAAAGAAAAGCACAAAGATTCCATTTTTATAATACAATCAAATTATTTCAATATTTATAGCCACACAATTTCATGTTTTTTTTTCTTTGTTTATTATTATTTAATAACATTTTATTATGACTGGCAATGAATAAATATTAAATGTTCAGAACTTCAATAGATTGTCATAATGAAACAAACAGAAAGACTGATGACACACACACACAGATTTATTTAAACTAAGTGCTCTTACAAGCATGCTACACAACAGAGCGCCTCCAGACAGAAGAAAAATATACCAGAAACACTTTCTAGAACAAATAAAGAATGCCCAGAAAACTTCCAGAATATGCATTAAAGAATGAAAAACAAATTAATAAATTAACATTAATTTTTTATGTGCAACTGTCACTTTTTCTGTTACAAAGGAATTGGCTGGGTTCGAACCTGCAATCTTCGACTTTTAAGCTAGAGATGCTTGTTGACTTCATGGCAATGTACTTTTTAATTGAACAGCCATTTATAAGCAATTTGAAAGTATCCAGTTATTCCAGGAAACATATTATATCTGATTATAGCTTATACCACTTGTGGAGCAAATATCAAAATTTTGGTACCACATTTATTAAAATCCATCCATCCATTCTATTGGAGAATAAATTATCTTACATTGTTCATGGTCAAAAATACTACCCTTCTTTTCTGTAAGCTGCCGGGTAATGAATAGCTAAACAATATGTCTTAGTTATTGATATGTTTAAGTATGAAAGTGCTTTTAAGGAATCTAAATTTGTTTAAAGCATACTAATACATTTACAGTCAATATTACGTATTATTTACTATGCATAATATAATTTTAATCAATGATAAATTTGAAACATTTTAATATACTTTTGTAAAGCTTATGCAGTTTCACTCAAAAGTTGCTATCAATCTCAAATACAAGGATGTTCTTTCAGAAAATAACATATGTTATAAAGATGTGAAAAAGGCATCAAAATACATTAAAATGGTCAATTTTTGTAAAAAAAAATTTATATTTTCAGTTTTTGGATTTATCAAATAGAGCATTTATTTAGCTTTACAAAACAGTTTTCATTTTGTATCTACGTCAATTAGAATTTGTAAAGTTCCACAAATCAAAAGTTATCATTAAAATAGCTAGAAATAGGTCTGTAAAGCTGTCAAACAAAATTAAAATACCATATTTTTAACAAATATATTTTTTTAAGCATCTTTTCCTCATATTTAAAATAATTAACATTTTATGAGAATATTTGGCAACAAATAATTTAATTTAAATCTAGCAGATATGTTGCAACTTTTCAAAATAATAAGCTAACTGGGAAAACAAATTTAGAGTCTGTAACTTATTAATACCTGAAATCTTTAGTATATTAGTCATACTTTAAAATATAAAAGCAATATATAGATTTTTTACAAATTCTTTTTGAAATAATTTGAGAATCTATGAGAAAACTATTGTATTCTATATGCACTAGCAAATATTTTAACACAGAAAGTAACCTGTAGTTTTTTAATCCTGTAAAGACCACCAAATAATTCATTTTTATTAAAATCAACTGGTGATTAAAAGATTTCTATTTCATTATAGTTTAAACATTTTAGATGAATATTATGAGAGAAACACATATTAAAAAGAAGCTTTCAATTCTCTAGTCTCTTTCTGACCAATGGATACCATGCCCATTTTCATAAAGATTAAATTTCTAAATCAGTGAAACTACATTTCAATGCACTTTATTTCAGGCAGTGTATTTATATATTAAAAGAATGACTTTTGAGCATTTTTTAATTAACTAAAATTAAATTATACCAGGCTTTTGTCTAATATACAGCGATTTTTTATCCCTACTTTTTCAGTAAAACTTTCTGTTACTTCAATAAATGACAATATGCTGTTTCAGTGCTTGAATGTATATTTGTTAATCTTATAACTGAAAGACTATTATAATTAATCCCTTAATTAACATATGCTGTAAAATAAATATATACTAAGAATACATTCATCATTACCAGAACAAATTTCAGAAGCATCAGTAAATACTTGGTTGGTAACTAACTGATAATAAAGGCCCTTCTTTGTCATCAATTCTTCATGGGTTCCTTTCTCTTTAATTTCTCCATTTTCCATAGCACAAATTACATCAGCACCTTTTATTGTAGAAAGCCTGTGAGCTATAACTATTGTAGTCCTACCTTCTCTAGCCTATAAAATATTCCAAAAAATTAACAAATTAATTCAAGCTATATTTAAAATATAAAAGTTTAGCAATTTTGCACATCCAGAAACTAGACATGGGCTATGAGAGGGTAATTCAAAAAGATTCGACAAACTTTAAGAGGTACTACAACAAACAATTTCCGTATAGAAAACTAGGGTTACAATCCCAATCAATTCAGTCAAAAAACACAGTGTCTCACTCAAATCTGAATTTGGATTTTTGTTTGTAATTCAACAATAATGATGATATTTAAACAAAATTTGAAATATAATGACTTGTGTGAAATGTAAGTATATTATGAGAAATGGTAGACATGGCTATCTTTCTTATCCAAAATATGCTGAACTAGATGCTCCATCTTTCCGAATGCAAATGATAGTTCATACGGTTTCACTTACCAAAATGCTGTAACTTCCCTCATTTTTCATGATATCATTGTATTTGATATGAAACAAGTCTGTTGAAAATTGCTTCCATATATTTTTATTTTAATTAAAGTTATGAATGATTGTACAGATAGACACCCTGTATTTTTCAATGAAAAAATAGATTACGACCCTTGTTTCCTATGCAAAAACTGTTTGGGTGTGCACAACTACTTCTTAAAATTTTCCCAATCATTTTTTAAGTGCCCTGTATACTGTAGAAGACCACTAATTTGTAAAGCTTCAGATCAAGGATTAGTTAAAGTTTAGCTCAGTATCCAATTTCTATGAATTCAGTAAAGCCAAAAAACTCTTTTGTGAAATTTTTAATTCAATATGTCTTTCCAATAAAACTTTTCAACATTTCCTTTTAATATTTGTTTTCCAATATCGTCTTTCAATTTATGTTAAAAAAATAAGTTTAGGGGTTGCCTTCATACTGAAATTGTACCAAACTCTGAACATACCAAAAATTACCTTTGAAAATTTAAGGACTTTCAAGGACCATACAAACTCTGGAAACCAGCTACTTTCCTTTCATTGTCTTGTTAAAAAATTCTCAACTGCTTGTCTGATTTTTTTTTTTTTTTTTTTTTTTTTGGGGGGGGGGGGGGGGGGTGAAATATGTTCAAGAACGAACTGTCTTGAAGGATTAAGATATATATAATTATTTCATTAAAATAGATATATATGTTGTGACTATAGTAATATTTTTTTAACTATTATTGTATTAGTTTATTTTACAAGACCTAAATATGTAGCAACAAATATGTAATATGACTAAAAAAAATGAGAAAAAATACATAAAAAAATTCTTCAGAGTTAGCAAAATATACAAAAAAATAAAGTTTTCAACTACTCACAGGTAATAAGTCATTACATTCTATATGGTTTATTTTTAGTTAATGTAAACAGTTCCATATGTAATTTTTATTTTGTTCAATTAAAAAAACACTATGCTATAAGACAGATAACCACAGATAGTTATTAAAGATACATAAACATATAAGAACTTTTTTTGGCCCATGTTAGTGTATATCATATTCGTTTATTGAAATTATAGCTAATATTAAATTTTATATAGAGTGGACATTTGAAATTGGACTGGACAGTTTTCCTTATTAGCAAACATTTTAAATTAAATTTAATGTTTTTCACTTTCCTTTTTTTGAAAAATAGAGATAACTATAATCATAATTATAAAATATGTATACAGGGTGTTCCAAAATTCGACCAACAAATTAAGAGGGATGATAGAAGGCATCAAGAGGATGAAAACTTACTATAAGATAGGATATGGGGTTGCAAACCACTTTTAGTAGGAAAAAAAAATATCTCAAAAACAGTTATGAAGGTTGTGACATAGAGTGGAACAAAAAGAGCCAATAATAAGTAGAAAAAACATTTATATGACGTCAAGCATGATTACAATACATTGCAGTTCAACATCAGAAAGGAGACGATGACACATTTTTATAGAAATTGCTCGAAGTTGCGGCCACGATGGTCAATGCATAGTCAACACCGATGGATGAAGGATTGCTGGATACATTAAAACATATTCCTATAAAAGTGTTTCGATGTCTCCTTTCTGATGTTGAACAGTAATGCATTGTAATCATGCTTTACGTCAAATAAGTGTTTTTTCTATTATTGGCCCTTTTTGTTCCACTCGACGTCACACCCTTCATAACTATTTTTGCGATTTTCTGCCACTAAACATGGTTTGCAACCCCATGTTCTATCGTTTTTTCATCCTCTTGATGCCTTCTATCACCCCCTCTTAATCCGTCGGTCGAATTTTGGAACACCCTGTATATGCTTTTCACAAGTCCTATTCTATCACTAAACTTGCTTCATGTTTTAACATTTGCCAAAAAAAATGTGGTGAATATGGTGGTGTGACTCAACAGCTGAGTCATTTGGCAGTGATCATATTAATGAGTAACCTGCTTTTTTATTTAAAGACAGGATGAAAACTGTGTCTTGTATGTGTTATATTACATAACATTTAATCAAACTCTCACTTTAAACAAATATTTCAAGAATCAGAGCCACATGTAGACTATACTTTTTTGCTATTTCTTTCCCAATTTTATAAGATTGTTCTAGAATTAAATAATACAAAAACAAAAGAAATTGTATAAAATAAACTTTTCATTACAGAAATGACCTTTCAAATCAAAACAAGAATACTTTGTTAAACAGGAATATATATATATATATATATAATTATTAGCTGTAATAATTTTTAAAGCACTAAACTTTTCAGATATTAACTTTTAAATAAACCTTTTCAGATAGACAATCGGTATTTTGAGTATAATTGATGTACAAAGGGCTTTTTTTTCCATACCAGACATCAGTAATAGAGATGAGTTCGGGCTCACTTTTCAGAGCCCGGGCCTGCCCGAGCCCGACGATTTTAAAATCCGAGCCCGCCCGAGCCCGATACTGAAAGTGTGCAATAGAAAAAAAATTGCATAATATTTACAAATTGTTTTAAAGATTTTTAAACCTCTTATTACATGAAAATAACTGTATCCCAAGAATATAATTATTTTTTTGGAAATTTACATTCAATCGTCTCAAAAGAGAAATTTGGTGTAAAATAAAAATATACTTCCTTAAAAGATTGTCATAGTTTTCTCTCCCAACAAACAAATCTGATGGGCACATTAACGAAGTGAGTTTTATTAATAAATGCATGATATTTGCAGACATTGCAATTTATATATCAAAGAATCGAACAACTTTTTTTATTTCCCACAAAAGGGGTATACCTTAAATTATAATAGATTCTTTCCTCAAAACAATCTTTCGTGATTCTCATGTCCCTAAACATCAGGTTAAATAAAAACACCGTAATCTGTATGATACGATTCTCTTATAAAAAAGAGGAAAAACTGTTCGATTGCTTTCTATCGGAATAACAATACATGCTAATTAATTATATGTACTTACGAATGGAAGTGACTTCGATAATGTGCAGAGCAGAGTGTGAGCAGCCTTCATGATGAAAATGTAAGAATCACTAACGTTATTTTCCTTTGAAGAGCGATTATTACTCGCACACTATAGAAGACTAAAAATTTGCAAACCTTAAGCTAAAGCTGGTTGACTAAAAACAAAAGTAAATAGTCCTTCTGGCCTGTACCGGGAGGAAAAGGTAGCTTTCCTATATCTTCGTTTTAAAATTTTAGCTAATGTTACACGAAAACAGCAAGTTAAAATGCAAAGGAACGTTTACAAAAGATTCGTTAATACTGAATTTGAATAAGAAATTTGCGAAATTATTGAGCAATAGCCAAATTGGCTTCATTTATAAAGACTTATTTTGGTCGCCAAATTTGGCAATATTTCGCCAAATGTCGCCAATTTTGGCGAGAATTTGGCGCTAATGGATATGAATATATAGTTTTATGCGTATGATTGGAAAAATTATTACAACAATGAAAGAAAATAATTTGCGAGTAATTGCATTAATGTGCTGTTTTGTTTCAAAATGTCAGCCACCCTAGAATTTCAAACTGCTCTATCTCAGCCATTTTTTAAGATAGAGGTAAACCAAAAAATGTTCTGGAATCCTTGTATCAAGGCCTAACACGTAATTAAAAAATAAATTTAGGATTTTTAACTTTTTTGTATATTTATTTTAGTTTTAAATTTTTAAATGGCCGCCATCTTGAAACAAAATGGCAGACCAAGCTGGCCAACGAACTCTGTCGAGACATTGGTGAGCTTAATACATACAATTGGTTTCATCGAAATTGATTTATAAATACGAGCGTTATCGTATGACATAGGTCATATATATATATATATATATATATATATATATATATATATATATATATATATATATATATATGGATATATATATAAATCAACATTTGAACGGAGGGTGGTTTTGGGGTCTGGGGGTCATGATCGGTGAAAATATATCGAAATTTTCCAGAACTGCTTTCCTCCGAACGGCTGCAATAGGTAGCTTTATACTTTTTTGTATTGAAAGCTACCTAAAATTTACTTCGCATTAGATCTCTATAAAAAAATAAAATAAATAAACGTTCCAATTAAAACATTGCATTTCCTGCTGTTACAAGCTAAAATCGAACAACAAATAGCGCCATATGAACAGTCGTCATCTTTGAAAGACATAAATCTGCTAATATGTATGATTTTTTTTTTCTTTTGAAATAGCATTCTATTACTTGAAAAGAAAAACAAAATTTCTGTTTTTCTTCATTCTGATCCAAATAGCATTAAAATGACTTGAACGAATGAATGCCGAGTAATTTTTAAGAAAAAAAAAGTTATTTTTATTTTTTCTAAGCGAGAATAAATAACATTCTCAGTTTTAGAAAGAATGAGCCCGAGCCTGCCCGGGCTCGGACAGCCCGTCTCATCTCTAATCAGTAACACAATAATTTCAACTTTAACTGTTCTATTTAGATAAATATGTAACCACAGTATAGACTACAAGAAAATGCCTTGATCATTTATATACATCATAAAACTGGAAATTTTTACATTCATATACTTAGAATTTCTTAGAGGATTAAAAGTATGGTAACAAACTAAAAAAAATTAAAGTACTACAAATTTTTTAATCAGATAATCAAGAGAAATGTAGTTTAATTATATTATTGATTATAAAAACAATACAGATTGAACTGAAATGTATATATCAGTGGAAAAGGTAAAACATTACTTTATCTAGAGCTTGCTGTACGATAGCTTCACTTTCAGAATCCAGAGCAGATGTAGCTTCATCCAAAAGTAGTATCCTTGGGTCTCTTACCAGGGCTCGTGCAATAGCAATTCTTTGCTTCTGGCCACCAGACATCTGAGCACCCCTTTCTCCTACTAGGGTGTCATAACCCTGTATAAAATCAAATAATGATATCATAATTTAGTTAATACTATTGATTATTGAAACATATTGATCATTATTGCTTTTATTAGAGTTTACAATTCAGTGTATGAATAACATTGATTTGTTTTCTTTATTTCTTACAAAATAACTGTAATAATGGAAATACTTTATATTATATACAATTATCAAGGCAGAATGCCTGAATAAAGTTAAGAGTAAATCCATCTGACTCATGAATTACATGAAAGTGAAATTTATATATTTAACAATTATTTCAGCAAAGTAAACAGGAATATTTTATTAGTATCAATTTAATAATTAATTTTGCAAGCTGTGTTTAAATTACCTTAGGCAGCTGAGAAATAAAATCATGAGCATTTGCCATTTTAGCAGCAGCAACAATATTCTGAAATGTAATTCCTTGATATCCATATTCAATATTCTGAGCAATAGATCCACTAAACAGAACTGGTTCTTGACTAACAAGTCCTATTTTAGAGCGTAGCCAGTGAACATTTAAAGACTTTAAATCAAAACCATCAACTGTGATCTAACAAATTAAATAGATGGATGTAAATTAAGAGAATTTTATATAAAGTAAATATGTAACAATAAAATAAAACAAACAATAATCACTATAACAGGTAGAAAAGCTTTATATAGATCAACATTTTTTTACCTATTACCATGTTAAAATTCAGGATTTTTTAATAGTTTTTAGTAAACACAGGAGTTACTAAAACCATTTTGAACGTAAATTATTGCATTACATATTTCATTCCAAAGAAATTTTTATGAAACGCTGATTGTTTTCTTATGTGCATAATATATTAAGAGCAAAATCAGTGTTTTTATTTAACTTACATGCAATTTTTTTTTTAAGTTTGAGCTATTTTGTGCATTGAAATGAACTTCAAAAAATAAGTTCAAAGATTTATAAAATCCAATTTATGGGGAAGTTCAATAACTTAGAAAAACAAATGTAAGCAAGACTTTTACAATTGCACACTGTATAAAATAATCGTGATCTACTTTTTGTCCCACAACATTAAATTCATCAAACTTTATGAAACAAAAATAGCTTATTAATTGATGAATTTGAACTATTTTATGTTTATAGTGAAGGAGGATTTTATTTTTAAATATGTCTAATTTGAACAAAGCTACAAGTTAATACCAGTAGTAATATGTTATGCAGGACAGAAATTGAATTTGAAGGCAAACCAGTAATTAACAAGTCAAAGTTTTGAAATAACTTTTAATAGCAGACAGTTAAAAGGTAGAACCAAAACAGTTAAACTTTTAAAAATATAATAAAATTTTCTCATTAAAATAATCAATAATATTGTCAGTGTTTTATTTAAACCAATGTTAAATATAACATTGTAAAGTAACTTGGTAAATGAAAAGACTAGTTTTAAGTGACTTAACTAACTGAATTTAATAATCAAATTTAACATTTCTTAAATAGAAGAAAAAAACCATAGCTTTTATAATGTTTTAAAGACTTAATGGTAATAGATAAATGTAATGTGATATGATAAATAAATATAGTTATTTTTCATATTATGTTTCTAGGAGACAATGTCATCCTTTTATTGACAGTAAAGTGTAAGTTTTAATTAACCTACAACTTTGAGCTGAAATAACTTCCCAGTATCACTATGTGTTGCTATGAATGCATACATACAATGAGAGAGGGCATAAAAGAAACTTGTTTAACATCACTTCCACTTTTTCAAAATGTTTTCAAAACCATCATATTCAACCGAAGATCATATTTTTATTGTTAAAAATTCGTATTTATTGTGAAAATGCAACACATTTTCTACAGAAGTGGTCTTCAACATTAAAAAACCAACCTAATCCTTCTAAAGCAATGATAAAGATCTGATAAGATAATTTGAAAGTTTTTGGGTATGTAATGGACATCATCTGTATCTGACAACTTTTTGACTAGGTTGCACTGCTGTGTTAGCTCTAAAGGTTCTCACTTTGAAAATATTATCCATTACATTCTTTTGCATGTTATTTTCGATAAAAAAAGTTATATTACTACCATCTACAATGACACAAAAGATATTTCAGTACAAAGTTATAGGTTAATTAAAACTCACATTTTATATACTGATACATGACTTACACTGCCTTTTAAAGGATCATAGAAGCGTAGAATTAAGTTAATGATGGTAGACTTTCCACTTCCACTGGACCCACACAGGGCTACAGTTTTCCCTTCTGGTATGAACAAAGAAAAATCTTTTAATACCTACAGAAAAAATTAACCAAACCATTTGTAATAATGATATATAAAGATCAATGACAAAGTAACAGTTTTTAAGAAAAGTATAAACAATATGCATCATACATATGTGATGCATCATGTATATGTGTTATATATATAACACATATTAAAAAAAACTTCTGAAACATATTAAGAGCTACTTAAAAAAAAAGAACTAAGCATAACAGTAATTACATTTTATAGCATTTACTTTATAATATTCAAAGAAAATGAACATACTACAAATTGAGAACTTTTTAAAATTAGTATGTAGACTTAATGCCTATAAAGTTGTTCAATGACTGAGCAACTCATAAACATTTTATCCAACAGGAAAACAATGCCATGCAAAATATGAACAAAAAGCATCCAAAGACATTAATAATTCTTGCTGATTAAATTGTGTTCACTCAAATAGTAGAATGGATATGTTGTTCAATTCTGATAAATGACATCAACAGGCTTGTTGAATCACCAGAAATATACTGTCACCTATATATAATTTTGGAATGAAATTTTGTTAAGCATCAGCCAATTTTGAGCATATTGCTATGGCCAAATGGGAAGGGCTTTAAAACTCCTCTCTGAAGGCATCCCTCCTTGGGTGCCTCCAGAGAGGACTTTTAAAGGGAAAATGACCCAAATTATCATTCTTGCACAAGGAAAACCCTGAAAACCTGACACAGTCAACAAACCAGGTTGGTGAACTTCGGCCCAAGCTTCTCATTTTGTGACCAACACTAAATACAATTTTGGAAGTAGCATTTCCCTTATACAGGGCTCCAACTCAACTCCAGTAACAATTGGAAAAAAAAAAAGACTTTTTTTTTTAAAGGGACCACATATTTTATAAAAAAAAGACCTTTAGCTACTTTAGCAAATTGTAACTTCAGCAATTGTAAAATATAAACATAGAAATCCCCCTCCACCTATTTGTCACTTATTTAAAAATGTCAAAAGTATAATTTGATATAAAGAAAACTACTTTCAATATTTACTACTATTATGCAAAAAATAGGGCTACACACCATACTGTTTTTAACTGAACAACTTGGTTTCGGATCAATTTTCCTGATCCCATTTCCTCATAGTAAATTAGACAAAATGCCCACATATTTCAGAAACTGAAAAAATCTTCGTTGTTAATTGACCAATTACATTCAAATATTCAACAAGTTGTAATAATAATTAGGCCTCTTAACAAATTTCTATTAAAATATAACAAGTTTTTAGAAAATTAGAGGATCCCACAAAAAAGCACACCAATATAGCCACAACCAAAAGGAGCTGACAGTGATCTGAGGTTTATTTATTCTGCTCAGAGAAATCTAACATTAGGACAATTCCATTGTAACAGACTAAAAGTCATAGAGGAAAAAAATGGCCTTACCTCACTTAAAAAATAATAATTATGTAATTCAAAGATGGTTACAATTAGCATATGATATTAGAAGATAAATTAATATAGTTATCACGAATAAATTATTTAATGTACATAATTATGATTAAAATATGGTAATGTAACAGACAAACCGGAATTACCATGCTTTTCGGATACCTTGATGTTTATCGATATTTCTTATAAAATAACTTACAATTTATTATCAGAAACAGATCAGCTTGCAATGGATAATTTTTCTCGTTATGAAGAAATGTTCACAGAATAGAACTTTTCAAAAACATGAGACAAATGCCCATAAGGTTACAGTTTGTTTCAATATATAATAAATTTATTGCAAAAGGAAAAATATGATTAAAGCATGATAGAAAATAATATAAAAAGGATGAGAATTTCTATCTAAGTAATATAAAAAACTCAGCCCACTTATTTTAACAGACATGATAATATACAAAGGCAGAAAATGTAAATTTTTACTATTATAGAAATTAATAAAAACCAGAACATTAAAAATGACAATGCTGTTTAGAGACAAAATATCAATGTCATCACACAGTTGTTGATTTTAAAAGAATTCATACAAAAATGTTTTACTTGACAGTGTAATATTCTAAAAAAATAATAATCAGAAATAACCTTTATAGATTTTCTTGTAGGATAAGCAAAATGGACATTATGAAATTCAATATTTGGAGAAAATGATTTTGGCTGGATGCCTTCTATGCTATAAGGATCTATTTTAGGAACCTAAAAGATAATGAATAAAAGTTAATTTAATTTATACAGCATTACAACTCAATAAAAAGCTCTCTGAAAATTAACAAATTAAAACACAGATATAACAAAATAAAGAAATTGGGGTCATAAACATTACCATAAAATTCTGATTGTAAGCCCCTCCCATTTTTAAGTAATTTTGACTTTCTTTTCCATTCCCAAATTCTTGCCTCCTACCCCCCCCCCCCCCACCACCACCACCACACACACACACAATTTTTTTTGCCCAAAAAATTTTAAAAATCCAAAAGAGAGAATTTTAAATCCTTTGATTTTTTTGGCAGATTTCTTGTGTCCTTCTGGTAATGTAACATTAAATAAAAAATCAATCCTCTAAACTACATTCTTCCCCTCTATCCAAAATTTATACTTCCCCCTCTCCCTCAGAATACAAAGCTTAAAATCTTTAAAACTCTTTAGCTATAAAAAATTTATGCTCTATTTCTTGCTCTCTAGTAATAAATAAAAAAATCAGCCATTTAAATTATATCTCTACGACCAAAATGTTTGCTTCGCCCCTTTGCACCCCCCCCCCCCAAGCAAAAAAAATTGCTTTAAAACTCTATTTTTAAAAAATCTTCTGTCCTATTTGTTGCTCTCTATTAATAATAAATAAATAACAAATCATCTAAATTACAAACTCTTTCCTTCAAAAATCATATTTCTCCTTCATCTCCATCAGAATACAAAGTTTAAAATTTGTAAAACTCTTATTTGAAGAAATCTTCTGTCCTATTTGTTGCGCTCAAGTAAAAATAAATAATCTGACACCAAAATTTTAACTCTACTCCAGAAATATTTGCCCCCTCCCCACACACAAAATTTAAAAATGAATAATAATTCATCTAAATTACCCTCTGTCTCCCCCCACCCCCCACAAAGCAAATGGTTTAAAATCTTTAATATTAATTTTTTTTTTTTTAATTCTACCCTATTTCTTATTTTGTAGTAAGGTAACCCAACTCATCTAATCTACATCATATCATATAAGTATCGCTCATCTAAAATTATCCCCTTGAAATATTTGCTCTGTCTTTTCCTCCCAAGGGGGTGTGTGGTGGATTTTTAAATATGTGAGAGGAAAGCAAAAATTTTCATTTTTTTTTTTTTGCAAGTTTGGCTGTTTTCATCCTGAATCAAGTGTATGTTTTATGTTTTAAAATAAATATGTTCTCTAAAATAACTCCCCCTGCCTATCAACAAAATATTGGCTTGAGAACAGATTTTGTTTTATTGTAACAATAAATAATCAATCATCTAAATTTCCCCTCAAAATTACTGCTTCCCCTTTATGCCCTACCCTCTGGTACCAAAAATGCATAGTTTAACCTTTATAACTCTTTAATTTTAAATTTCTTTCTCTTTCTGACTTATTTAATACTCTATACTAACAATAAATAAGCCTAATCCATCCCTTAAATGATCTCATCCTAAAATCACTGCTTCTGTATCCCTGCTCCCCCAATCTCATCTCATGAAGACCCTCTCCCCTCCAAATGCACCTTCTAAAATTTAAAGTCTTTAAAATTCTTAATTCTTTTCTGCTCTATTTGTGATTTTGTTGTAACCATATTTAAATAACCATCAAAATTATTCTCCTCGCCCCAAAACAAAGTCCTTTCTTTCTTTGCCCCCCTCCCAGTACACACTTTAAAATCTTTAAAAAGTTTTTGTTTTTGCTCTATTTATAACTTTTTAGCAACAATAATTAAATAATTATCTAAATTGCTTCTGCCACCCCCTCCAAAAAAATTGCTTCTCCCTATGTGATGCAATGTACCTACATTGATAGATTTTATGATAATAAAGATGTACTATTGATTGAGATTGATTGACAAAAACAAGAGAGCAAAGAAAGTTAAGGGGCCGCTTCACTGAAATTCCCAATCACGAAATCCCATGTTAACTTATGGGAAAACTTGGAAACGTGATTACTCATTACCTAATACAATTATTAAAATATGATTTTCACCATCAGAAAGTAGACATCATATGCCAAAGTTGTGCATTTTTAAAAATTGTCTCCTTAAATTTTAAGTATTTGTAAGAAGATGATAAAATTTCATCAAGTGGACTTTTCAAAGTTTATAGGGAATTTTTAAATAGTTAATATTTAAGGAGACAATTTTTAAAAATGCACAACTTCAGCATGTGATGTCTCCTTTCTGGTGAGGATTTAAAACTCATTTATATACCTAATATATGCATGTATAGATGAAAATTAAGCTCACTTGAAAAAAAAAAAAAACACCTATTTTTAAAACAAAGAAAATTTGATCCTGAGCAATTCATTCAACTTCCCATTATGCAGATGATCTTGCACTTGATATGATCGGATAAGAATAGCAATTTATCAATTTATTGACTGGAGACATTGATTAAAAAATTGATATCATCGATAAAAAAAAATATTGATACAATCACTAAAAAAAACTTGATACTATCTATAAAAAAATTGGTACTATCAATAAAAAATTTTATACTATTGATAAAATCAATTTGACCATACTATCAATAAAATCGATTTGACCATACTATCAATAAAATCGATTAGACCATACTATCGATAAAATCGATTTGACCATACTATTGATAAAATCGATTAGACCATACTATCGATAAAATCGATTAGACCATATTATTGATAAAATCGATTAGACCATATTATCGATAAAATCGATAAAACATATTGTTATCGCCCAATTATTGCTATAGATCATTATCTAAAAACTCATTTTGATTTAGTCTTTTTTAGCTTGATTTGTTTTGAAATGAAACATATTTGAAAACATCTCATCAGCAAACATTTTGCATAGCATAGTCGTCCCACACAGGTTTCCACAGGAGGAAGACAAGTAAATCAAACTTGTTCTGCTAAAACCTTTAAATTAATAAATTTATAAATTTTCTAATCTGCTAAAACAGAAAAAAAAGAAAGAAAACAGTTGTTTCAGAATTGCCTTTTTAAACATTCAGATTGCAGATGAAATTTAAATTAACACTTTTAATAAATTAATAAAATTAATTATAAAACTGAAAAATTTAAAATTAAAAAATTAATTATAAAACTGAAAATTTAAAATTTTTTTTTTTTTTTTTTACTTAAATTTAAGGAACAAATATAGAATCAATAAAATCAGGAAATATTAGATTAAGACTTTGATGGACAAAAATAAAGGAAGAAAATGTTGGACAGATAATTCATAACCTTATGTCCAAAGAACCAGAAACAGACTGTGTCAAATTTCAAATTAACAATCCATGTTTAGGTACTGTCACAATGTACAAACTTTTATCTGTGGCTCTTTTAAAATAAGCACTCTTTTGAATAATTGTGAATCAAAGACAACACTTGTGAGGAAAATAAATACAGATGGAACCAACACATTCTCTTTGCCCTACACTGCTTTTTCTTCCATTTAAATATCACTCAATACTTATTTTATCTAAAAGAGAACTTTTTGAAAAATATAATATTTATATCATGAAGACTTTTCATATTTACATACATACACAATGTCTTATTCCTAAGATACATTTTGAAACATTCATATAGCTTTTCTACTTCTAGTAAAAATTGTTTCACCAACACCCATTCACCAAGATTTTTCAGCAAACATGTAAAACTGCTTACTTTTGATCCTATATTAATAGAAATTTGTAGGTTGCAAATCACTTAAGCTAAAACTACAATAAAAAAAATATTTCTTAATCTCATTCATTTGTTAAAGTTGACTCTGAAGTAGTCATTAGAACTATTGTAATTATAACTCCAGTATTACACATTTAACCAGCAATTACTCCAAGAGCTTTACAAAAAGTTAGGAAACAAACCAGTATGAGTAGACATATGTTTAGTGATTTAGAGTTAAAATACCTTAAAAGATTATACACAATTTGAATTTCCAGAAGAAGCTTCATTATAAGTGTCAAACTACAAAGATAATATTTCATACCGATTCAATAACTTCATACACTTTTTGAGCAGATCCTTGAGCTGTAGCTATTGCAGTCATATGGGGTATTGCATTACCAAGTGAGAATGACCCTATCATTACTGCAAAAAATACCTATAAAGAAAATAAAATGTTATTTTATCAAATTATGCTTTTTATTATTTTTTTAATAGGTGAAGTTATATCAGAATAATATTTATTCCTAAAGAAGTATAGATTTTATTTTCAATCCAGTGGTTTTGAACTATCACATTTATAATAGTAAAAAAAAAGAGAGAGAGAGAGAGAGAACAATCTTTAAAAGAAAACTTAAAGCAGAACAAAGTTTCTAATCAACAGCACTTATATATTTAGCTTCCATGGCAATAGAAGTCTAATGGACTTTCAAAACCCTGCAAATAACCTGAACACATGTAATAAAAAATATATTGCTACTATACAACTTAAACTAGCATTTTTATCTTTTGAACATTATTACAGCAATTAAAAGCTTTATCTCATGATTTCAAGTTTTAGTCTAGTAACTCAAAATGCATTGTAAAAGAATTTTATTAATTTTTTTTAAATAAAAGTGGGTAATCTAACATTATTTTTATAAGATTTACTTACAGCAAAAACATCCCCAGCAGTCATCTTTTGGGCTATTACCATCTGAGATCCATACCTAAAGATTTTAGGAAGAAATTAAATTAAAATAGAAATTAAAGTGAAGCATAACAAAATAGTTGAGAATATATTCATAACAATAATAATAATAATAATAAAATAAATGGATATATTTTTAAAATATTTTGAGGCTATTGAATATATTCAAAAGTAACAGAATTGTAACAACAACACAGTTAGAAGCAATAATTAAATCTTAATAAGATATGCAACTTCAGTAACATAGTTAAAAAACAGAATATGTAAAATAATTTAGGATGAGCAAGCAAAGTAAGGTAGACATGTTAAACAGAATTCAAACTAAAATATATAAATTGTAAGTTTTAATTATTTTATAATGGGCCATAATTATAAAAATATTTCATGACACACATTTATTAGTTTATCAAAATTGCCTTAGGGAATGTTGAATATGAATACAGTAACTTAAAATATGGCATTATCATGAAGAACAACAGTAAATAGATGGTTATTTTTTCATACAAAAACAAATTTCTTACCAAAAAGCTAAAGCATATGCTCCATATAGCACCAGAAAAGTAAATCCAAAAGCAAGTCCAATAAATACATATTTTCTTAAAGCTATTTTCATTCCTTCAAGTAGAGCTGAACTATATCTGAAATAAAACAGCAATTTTAAAAGTAAACTGTAATTTTCTTTTTTTTAAAAATCACATACAAAAAAAAGGAGGGGGGGGGTTGTTAGAAATATAGCATGTATACTTAAATATGGTATATAATATGCATGATACATAAGGTATAAAAACATAGGAAATATACAAAATAAAGAGCATATTACAAACAAAAATGCACTTCTAGCAATTACCATCCACAGATGATACACATCCTATTTCTATTACACAGCCCTGCATATAAATTTGTTTATATTCTACAAGCATGTCTTAGTATACTAAAATATAGTTTAGCAGGAAAATGCATAATACTTAAAACTCACTCTAAGCAAGTCATGCCCATGCTCATTAATGCTTATGAATACTTTTGTGAAGTTCTGTAAACAACCTGTAGAATTTATACATACCACATAATAACTATAGCTAAGCTTAAAAACATGTACAACTGAAAAGCACTTTCAGCACTTCTTACTCATAGACAATACTGTAGCCGAATTTTTGTGTCCCTGTAAATGTGTAAATGATTGATAAACACTACTCTATATTTTACAGAAAACATATTGTAGTGCATCTCAGTAGTGCATATCAATTCAATTATGTTTGAAGCAGACTAACATCATTAAAATACAGTACAAACAGCTTTTCTCCATAAACCATGATGTAACTGAATTCTTTTGTGAGTCCCTGTAAATGGACTCTCTGAAAATGGACCACAGGGAAGACCAAGTTATGCTCAGTTCAAATTAGCTTTATGTTCAACTCAATATAACAATAAAATAATAAATTTATAACTCAATATAATAATAAATTCTGTGTTCAATGCGATATTTCAGATTCTCTGTACAACATATAACAATCAGTTCTATGTGTTATGATTGGTTGAACTCTTTTTTTGAGAATGTTCTATGGGTGCTGATTGGTTGAATCATTATCTCGGCTCCTATTGAGAATATCTAGAAAATTCCTTCATATTCTAAAAGTAAATTTTTTTGCCAAATGTCGGCAAAAATTTGGCAAAAAGTCGAAAACTTCGCAACATTTTTTTCATTTTGCGCTGAGCATTATGTTTTTGCATTGGTAATCTTGAAAGTCAAATTTCTTGCCAAATCTCACCAATGTCACCATTATTTTGCCAAATTTTGCGATATTTGGCAAAGTGTTGCCAACTTTGACTTTGTTTACTGCCAACTGTTCAACATCATAACTGTTTCAACCTTCATTCACATCGAAATGCATTGACGTGTAGTGACTCCAAAAGGACCCACTAATCAAATTTTCTCTAACATGTAACCTAGACCTATGGTCTTCTCGTGCTTGAAAATGGTAGGATACAAAATTTTGTCAAAATCATTTACATAAAATTAGCTTGACCCTGACCCATAGTGACCCACTAATTGTATTTTCTTGAACATGTGACCTAGCCCAATGGTCTTCTTGTAATCCAAAATGGTAGGATACAAAATTTAATAAAAATTGTTTCATCCTTTTTTTGCATAAAATTAGCTTGACCTTGACCTATAGTGACCCATTAATCAAATTTTCTTGATCATGTGACCTAGTCCAATGGTCTTCCTGTGCCTGAAAATGGTAAGATACAAAATTTAGTCAAAATTGTTAGAGCCATTTCTAGATAAAATTAGCATGACCCATAATGACACAAAAAGGACCCACTAATTGAATTTTCTTGAACATGTGATCCAACCCAAGGGTCTTCTCAAAATCGAAAATGGTAGGATACAAAATTTAGTCAAAATCATTCAAGCCATTTTTAGATAAAATTAGCATACACACACACAGACAGACAGACTGACTGACTGACTGACAAGATTTGCTCATATTATAATCTATGATAAATGCTAAACACTGCATTTTAAATATGAAATGTCCTATAGTAAACCTCAATAACATATACAAATCACATGGTGATCCAATTGTATTTATAATTTTCAACTATGTTGGAAAGTGCTAAAAAATTATTTTTTAAACTGTGGAGAGGTAGACTCTTAATACAAAGGCACACATAGATTGTGTCTAGTGTACAGGGTTTTAAATTAGCAGTGGTAAGTTGCATTTTGTGCCTATAAATTTCAATTTAGACTGATCTTATAGTCTGTTGTCATTTTTTACCTTAAATTTTTAAGTTTTCCTTTGTTTGTATGATACAAATTCACTTTTCTCAATTAAACATTTACTCCTTTTCCTAATAATGTAACCAATACATACTGATCCACCCCATTCAACCATTCTCATTAAGCTAAACACACTATTTAAGTAAAATATTTCATTTCATAATAGGTGGATCCTTTAAGAACAACTGAATGTGAGGGGGATTTCAATTATTCAAATTTAATTAACACTTTCCAACCTAGTTGAAAAGTGTTCATGACTTCGGTTTGTCTGGCCGTCTGTCCGTGCTCTAACTCCCGTAAATATGCTCGGATTGCCCTGCAAATTTTATATGTTATAATCGTTATCTATAGCATGTTCCCTATTTCAACGGAAGTGTGTAGCACTTATAGTTTTTTTACAGGGACACTCAAAAGAATTCCGTTACATTGCGGTCTATGGGGAAAAATCATTTGCGGTTTATTTAAATAATGTTTCCATACTTTAAACGCATTGAAATTTATATATATCACTAAGGTGCATTAGAAGAAGCTTAATATGGAATAGGGTGTGCATAGCACTTATACTTACTTTACAGGGACAGTCAAAAGAATTCCGTTACATTACGTCTATGGAGAAAAATCGTCTGCGGTTTATTTAAATAATGTTTCACTATTTTAAACGCATTGAAATTTATATAAGGTTCATTACAAGAGACTTACTACAGAATATTGTGTGTATAGCAGTTATCGTTCATTTACAGGGACACACAAAAGAATTCTCTACTGTATGTTAACAATAATTCCTGGAAGTGCGTTTTAAGTTACTGAATGCGATTTTAATTTTAAATCGCTTTTTGTATATTACGTGGTGTGTATAAATTCTGTAGATCCTATACAGGGAAGTACAAAAGTTCGGGAACACATTTCCGTATTATTTAACTCCAGACGGAGAATTTTAATCTGTGCTACGTGTTTCCTAACTGAACTAAAATTTAGCATCCTATGTAGTATATATACAAATCTATAGATCCTATACAGGGCTGAATAAAGTATTCGGATTACTTAGATGTTATCTTTTAGCTTATAAAAGAGTATGATTCGTAAAATTATTTTGGAAGCATTGGAAAGTGTTACATAATCTATGCTTGACGCATGATTTTTCGTTCTTGTTGAAAGATAAACAAGATTATCTGCTACTTCCTTTAGTCATTGATTTGTTATTTGTTAAGCTGTATGGATTCAGACTTGCAATTGATTTAAAGGGGGAAAAGTAGAATACAATAGAACAAGACACTTAAAAAAAAGAATTTTAAAATGAATTGGCTTATTATTATAACTCAATACACAATATGTTATATGAATACATGGTTTAAACTTCGAGACGCATTTTCGACATGGTTTTGAGATGCATTTTTGACATGTTTTGAGATGCATTTTTCACATGTTTTGAGATGCATTTTTCACATGTTTTGAGATGCATTTTCGACATGGTTTCAAGACACAATAAACTTTGAGCGTTATAAACTTTGCGGCATACATTTAACAAGCAAAAATGTTTGTAAGTAACTGGAATATCATGAAACCACTTTAGGGGAACAATTTACATGCTTGAGAACAACAAAAACTGATTTTTTTTTTTTTTTTTTTTTTTTTTTTTTTACTTAACCATTGCCGTGAACTGATATATCCCTTTACAATGCTGTAGGTTTCACTGCAATATTAGCATTATTTAAATTGATATAATTCGATAAATATAAGGTAGTTTTAAAACATTAAGTAATGATTAATTGTCTCAAGGATAATAGTCATATATATAATTAAGTTTTTTATTTAAAGTTTGAAATATATTTTTTTAGCTTTAAAAAAAAATTACAGAGAAAACAACATTGCCCTTTTGTTCAGTGGTCAGAGGGTTAAAGTAGTAGAACTTCCCTTTAAAATTACGTTTATTAGTTTTTAACTATTATAAGATGCACAAGCAAAATTAAAAGAAAATAATTTATAATAATTATTAAAAATTTCCTTAAAAAATATATAAAATGTGAGGCAGATGATTTTTTTAAACATTATACATACACTCATACATACCTTTTTATCTCTCTCTCTTGGCCGTTGAAAGCAGTAACTGTTTTAATTGATGACAAAACTTCTTCTGCTATACCACCAGCCACTGCATATTTTTGTTGTTCTCTAGCTGATGAGGAGGCAACTAACTTTATTGAAAATAAACTTTAAATCATATACAGAACAAAATTTTTTAAGAAAAAAGTATTTCAAGACAAAATGAAGAACAAATTATTAAATATTTCCGCTAAATGTCTATAGAAAATGTTAACCAAACAGTTATAACACATACTTAAAAGTAGAAACATTCTATTTTTTATATGCACATCATAATAAAAAAAAGAAATATGAGAAAGAAAACTCACAAAAATTATCATTCTTTACAGTTATGTGCCCTAGTTAATAAAATTAAATAATTAAAATTATTTTTAAAAAAATGAAACTAAAACTAATTGAAATTTTTCCATATGTAATAAACAATTTCATACATTACAAATATACACCATGCATACTGAATGAGAATTAAACTACAATTATTTTATTAGTAGAATTAAATTTGTATTCCTCGTTTAAAGGTTCAAATCTAAATTTTTTAGAAAATGTTACATGATTTAAATTTTGTAAAGCTTAATTAAAAAATCCGTTAAAATGACTAATAACATTTTAAGAATAGATAAAATTTCTAAGATAAAGATGTTCAAATATTACACAAATACTAAAAATAACAATATATGATTTTCAGCAGAACTGCTATGTTATTAGGGACATAAAATGAAAAATAACCAGAATAATACAGGGACAGCAAACTTGCAACCCAACTGGAACAACTTTTCATGAATAGTTTTCTTCACCTTATTTAATCTCAGAATGTCTTTCTTTAAAAAAAGTTGCTGGAATGCTACAGAACTGCTTAGATAATCTATTGAAAATTTAACATTTCAATATAGGATATGGGATTTGTTTGGTATTAGGTAGAGAGAGAAGGGGTTATTAAAAGTTCATAAAGTATAGTAAATAAAAAGCACCATTGGCCATCTAAGTTCATTAATTAAATTTAATAATTAGATTACCTAAAAAATACTTATTAATTTAACATTGTGTTTATTTCGAAGATCATTTCCCTTTTAAAGCCATATGCAATCATCTAAAGTTATCCAAAATAATAGAAGTTACAATTAGAAAACAAGTTAGAGAAAAAGGCTTTATTTTAAAACCTAGATCGACAAAATTTCCTTTACCTAAGAAAGAAGCACTTAATGCTAATAATTAATAAAACACAAATTTAAGTAAACTATAAAGAAAATTTATTTACAAAAATGTAGATGGTTAGAAAATATGACAAAAATTAAAGTAAAAAGTAAAAATTTAAGATTAACAGATGTTACGTAGAACATCTTAATTAAATTGCATTACAAACTTTGCATTAAAGTTTTTCTTATTAAATTGATGAATTCTTTTAATCATTAACATGATTTTCAATCTTAAAAATTCATTTCTAATGTTAAGATTTATTATCACATTTACTTTATCAGTTACTTAATAAAACATCTTTATTTTACATTAGCTAAAATCTTAATTATGCCACATATCCTCCCATTCCTACACAAAATCAAAGTCATTAAAATATCATTGAATAAAATCATTAAAAATAACACATATAATGAGTTGTATGTAAAGTGCTAATTTAGCAATAGCTCATGAAGTTAAATGTGTTCATAACAACTTGCACATTGTGCATTTTATGTATACTTGTAAAAGCATCTTTTAGTCATCCTGATTAAGACTTGATTCAAATAAATCAAAACACATTATTTCATTTCCTGAAGCATGAGCTAAAATTCATAGCCATATGTATAATCATGAGACTAAAAAAGTGACCTTACTAGGTCATATCTAGCATGAAAGTCATACATGGTCATATGAGGAAAAAAAAAGAAATGCACATCATACTAAGCATTAAAAATTTATACATAAATAATTACATTTACAAAGATTTGTATCAGGATGATTTGCAAATTATGTATATACCTATTTTCTTTAAACTGTATTATTGGAAAAGGGGTTTACAAAGATTTTTATCAGGATGATTTGCAAATTATGTATATACCTATTTTCTTTAAACTATATTATTGGAAAAGGGGTCTTGTAAGGCCTGCCTTCTCTGTATGCTGATAGGCTTTTTCATCTACAAAAGAAAAGTCCTTTACCTCTTCCTTCTGTATGATGCGTGGGCTCGCTATCGGGGAAACTCTTTCAATCCCTATAAATATTGCTGATACAATATAACGGGTTTCACCATTGCAGGGGTCAGATTCACTCAGGAAGAATTGGAGCAGGTTTTGGAGCAGTCAAAAACGGCTTTTGGAGCAGGAAAGTGAGTTTTTGAAGCAACAAAAAACGACTTGTGGAGCAGAAAATCGAGTTTTTGGAACAGCAAAAGCTCTTCTTTTGAAAATAAATTCAGTATCACCATTGTACCCAACACATATGTTGAAATCTCATACAGTAAAAAATCTATACTCCGGACCTCAGCGATTCCAAATTTCGGATCAATTGCCATAAAAAACAAAGAAATGAAAAGTAATTTAACCCCTCCCTTACTCCATGAAATATTTATATCAGGGATGCATTAGCAATACTAACTAGTATGGTGTGGCCATCACAAAATATTCTTCTATATAAATCAAATCGTCTGCAACAAAAATTAAATGCCAATGTATTCGAGCTTGAGATATAGCTATCGCAGAAATCATGAAAACAAAACATAGAAGCGACACTTGTCGGGCAGTATGCACCCAAAATTAATAAGGATCTATTTAGGTCAAGGTCTAACAGAGTCTGAAATTTCATGAAATTATGTGCATTAGTTCTTGAGATATAGTTATTGCACAAATCGTGAAAAATGTAGCATAGCAATGCCCCCTGTCAGACAATTTAAACCAAAACTTAATCAGCATTTATTTATGTCAAAGTGTAAATCTGAATTTTGAAGAAATTCTGTGCATTAGTTCTTGAAGTATAGCTATCAAGGAAATCATGAAAAATGCAGCATAGCAGCTTCACTTGTTGGGCAGTTTACAACAAAACTTAATTGGCACAATTTATGTCAAAGTCTAACTGTATCTGAAGTTTGTTTAAATTACGTATTTCAGTTCTTGAGATAGGGTGCAAACAAACAAAAACAGCAATTACTCACAAAAAGTCCTTTTCCTAAATATAATTCAAAATTGCAGATAATGTCCTATTTCGGGTCACGGAACATGATTCCAACCTGCGCTTCTGTTGCAGGTCAGGTTGGCTTTAAATGCTTCGGGTTGATCTGATTTTTCAAAAGTAAGTCCTGAATATTTTTCCAATAAAAAAATTATATATTTGTTGGCATTAAATCAAAAAATATTTTTTCCCATAACGACCAATTTTTTACAAATACGACTGATTAACAAAATTTGCAATTTTTTTCAGTCACTAATTGGCAAAATTAACAATTTTTTCTGTGATCGATTCACGAATTTCGCAGTTTTCTTTCGTGATCGTTGGAAAGAAATTGCAGTTTTATTTCAAGACCAAAAATCACAGTTTTATTTCGCAATCACCTTACGAAAATTGCAGTTTTATTTCGCAATCGTCTGACGAAAATCAGGTTTTTTTTCACGGTCACTTGCTGATAATCGTAGTCTTATTTCTCCAATTTATGACAAAAACCTTGATTTTATTTTGTGACCCTCTCACGAAAATCACGGTTTTATTTCTCGATCGTCTGATGAAAATTGCAGTTTTATTTCGCAGTCGTTTGACGGAAATCACAGTTTTATTTCATGATTGTTTGATGAAAATTACTGTTTTATTTCAAGATTGTTTGATGAAAATTACGGTTTTATTTCATGATTGCTTGATGAAAATTACAGCTTTATTTCGCGAATGTTTGATGAAAATCGCGGTCTTATTTCGCAGTCACTTGTCGAAAATAGTTTTAAATCGAGGTTTTATTTCGCAATCATCTGATGAAAATTGCAGTTTTATTTAGCGATCGTTTCATGAAAATTGTGGTATTATTTCTCAGTCACTTCCGAAAATCATGGTTTTTACTTCGAGGTCGCTTGATGAAAATCGAGGTTTTACTTTGAGGTCGTCTGACGAAAATTGCAGCTTATTTCGCGGAAATCACGGTTTTATTTTGGGAACGGTTGACGAAAATTGTGGTATTATTTCTCGGTCACTTGCCAAAAATAATGGTTTTACTTCGAGGTCGCTTGATGAAAATCGAGGTTTAATTTTGCGGTCAATTGCCGAAAATCACAGTCATATATTGCGGTTACTTGCCGAAAATCGAGGTTTTGTTTCGTGACCGTCTGACGAAAATTGCAGTTTCAATTTGCGATAGTTTGAAGAAAATCGCAATATTATTTCTCGGTCACTTGCCAAAAATCATGATTTTACTTCAAGTTCGCTTGCCAAAAATAGAGGTTTTATTTTGTGCAAGTCCAATGATAATCGCTGTTTTTTTCTGTGATCACTTGACGAAAATCTTGATTTCAGATCATAGATTTGATTTTTTAAAATTAAAAAAGGGGAAATCTGCCGTTTGGCGGGAAAATGGCGCAAAGAAATCAGATTTCACCGTAGAAAAGAAAAACAAAATGCTCGTTTTGGAGCAAAAATAGTAAAAAAAATGCATTTGTAGCAGATTGTAGCAGATATTTTCATTTGGAGCAGTTTGGTGCAATTGGAGCAGGTCTGTGACCCCTGCCATTGCCTCATAAACCATAGTAACGTTTATGTAATGTTTCGTTGTACTCCATTATTGTTAGTAGGTGCTTTATACAGTAGGTTTACGCAAACAAAAAATGTTGTTTAATTATTCATTGGTAATTTAATGTGGTTATTAAATAAATCATCTTGTTGCTGATATGCTGATCATTTTTATATCAAACATGCTAATATTAATTGCATATTTAATAAAATTCAATACATTACCCAATAAAGTTTGTAATAGAAAAAAAAAGCAGATGATTAGAAAGGTTATTTCTTTCCACAAAAAGTCAAAGAACATATTTACAAAATAGTGGTGACAATTGTCCTTCTTGCAAGTAGGTTTGCTGTCCCTGGTCTATTATGTAAATTTTAATCTGCACAACCTTTCATACAAAGGATAAGTAATGCAAACAATTGCATGACCTATCCAACCTTTCAAGCACCATAATAACTTAGTAAATAAAGCAATTATTTTTAATATTTCTTTAAAAAGAAGAAATATAACTGGTTACTTTTCCTAGAAAAGCTGAAGATAACGCTAGCAAAGGTGTCAAGGACATTATAACTAATGTTAACTGCCATCCTTTCAAAAATCCAACTGCAAATCCAACAAGAAATGTAGCAGTATACTGAATCACCATAGAAAACTTATCTCCAATTCCTTCCCTAACTCGCTCAAGATCACTGTAAAGAACAATTTATATGATCAATCAATATTTTACATTATTTAGGCAGAGCAATTTTTTTTTAAATCATTATTTTAAAAAGTACAATTATACATTTTTTAATATAGGCCTGTGAATATTAAGCAGCAGTAATTTTATATGTTAATATACACATCATTCATTATCATTATAAAATAAAATATTTTAATAATAAACATAAAATTATATACAGTCACAGATTCAGACAAACAACTAGATAAATTTGTAAAATTAAAACAGTTATTAAATATTTTAAATATTTCAGTGTTTTATAAGATATTAATATAAATATTATTCATTGTATAATCAGATATTTCAAGAAAAAACATAAAATTATGTAGGGTCACAAAGGTCAAGGAAAAAAAAATATGTGATATATTTGTGACTTGTCAATTATTATTAAATGATTTACTATTTGAATGCAAACAACACAGCACTTATAACAGTTGTAACTAGATCTAGGCACTAAGGTTGTAACTAGACAGGCAGAGCCATATGCAAGCTAGGAGGTTTTAAAAAAAGTAATTTAAATTCTTACCAAAAAAAAAAAAAATGTTGCATTTGTATCTGAATTTCTGGATAGAATACCATATTTGCAAAAAATCTGCCTAAACAAAGTAAATATGGCAAGAGATGTCACACTTAGGAAGGGGGGAAAAATTCAGTAGACATGCTGCCATTTATAGCTACTATAAACTATTTCAAAACAGCACAAAGTGCAGATAACACATGCTTATAACAGCTTTCGATATTATATAAAATAACTGTTTTTAATATCAATATAAACAAATATACTAAATGCCAAAAATATCAACATGTAGATTTTAGGATATTTAAAACTTTAGTAAAATACTTCCAGGCAAAAGCAAAAACAGGAGATGCAAAATGAAAAAGAAAGAAAAAGTGAATGAACATTAAAAGATTTATTAAATATTATAATATCATAAAATATTATATTTCTTTATAAAAATATATCTAACTAGTAGAAATTTCTGAAACATTTCAATTTAAGGAAAAAAAAAAAAGAGATTGGGTGTTATTCGGGTTTACTCTATTTTTTTTTTTTGTTGTTGTTGTTGCAAATCAAATTAACTCTAGGTTTTTGCTGCAGTTCAGACTGGCTAAAATTTTTTAGGTTGAGATTTGGCTTTTGTAGATTGGATTCATTCTGGTATACCCAATTTTTCAAAAAAGACAAGACTATTTTATAAGATGGAGAAACTATATATCTTAATAGGATTGAACACATTGGTGCATTGTTTCATAAAAATAATATTAATTGCATGTTTGAAGACTATTTTCCCATAATTGCATTAAAATGTGACATTGATTATCATCATTTTGGGTTTCAAAGTTGAAATGTGCCTCATTGTGGATCATGAAAAATTATTTTGCTGGGCTTTGGTTGACTTTAAATAAAATTTTCAAGTTCAGATCAACTACAAACCATCATGTGCAGGATTCTACCATGCAGGAAATAAAAAATTAAACTTGTACAACAGCAAGACAATTTTAGAGTCTAAAAATGCATTTAATGACAATTGAATGGGTATATTTGATTCTTCACTGCTATTAGAAGAAAGTTTTTTTATAGCGGAAGTTTATTCCTACTACAATTCCAAAAATAAAAACAAAATCTAATCATATTACAGTCAGACGCAGTTAAGACGCTCATGGTTAATATGCGATCTCACTTAATATGTGGGTTTTTCCAGTTCCTTGAACATCGCCAATAAAACTAATGCAAAAATATCATGCTTAATATGCAAATGGTTATTACATGAGTCCGCTTAATATGCAATAAAGTTTCAGTTTCTTGAGGCAAGAAATATCACTTAATATGCGAATTAATAGATCAAGATGCAAATTTCTTCTCTCTTCTGCAGTTTTGCCAATTTAGTGGGATTTTTTTTATTCAGATATCTATCACTATTTCCAAATAGTAATATTCGATCTATTGAATGACAGATTAAATAAGGTGAATATTACTAATCAGAAATAGTGGTAACTATTTGAATAAGAGTCTCACTAAATTAGCAAAACTGGAACTAGTCTTTGACCCTGCATCCTAATATTCTTTGCTTATATCTATTGCTGCTTTATGTATGTTTTTACTGAAGTAAAGAAAGATAGATGAATTTGTGTCACTTTTTGTTATTCTTCTTTCTTTGCGTAGTGTACATTGTCAATTTTTGTTTTTTCCTCTTGTACACTGTAGTGAATAAAGTCTACTGCGTACATGTTTGAAGAGAAATGGATTTTTTTTTTCAATACTATTTCTTAGTTACTTTCTTCTGATTCCTACCTTCTACTGTTTTATTTATGTCCAGCAGGTTACTTGCACCGCGAATTTCATGGAATCAAGTCGTCTCTGATTGTGTGTGTCAAGTTTTAGCAAATTTTCTATTAATATGGAGAACAGTAAAAAAAAAAAAAAGGAAGGCGTTATTCAATATCACAAGTTATAAAGATGATTTTAATAACTGGATTGTTCTGCAAAGAGTTCGTATTTTTAGTTGTGAAAAAAAAAATGCTTGGAAGAAAATTTTTTTTACTGTTTTATTTTTGGTTGTAACGTACAAGTTAAAGGCATATTTGAATACACATTTTTTTCAGTTATTCTTTTAGTCAGGACTAGAAAAACACAATGAATTAAACTTGAATATAGTTAAATTTTAATCTAAATATGTGTAAAAGACACAATTTTTGATTATAAACATATAAGCAAAAGCTCTAAAGTTCATTTAGACAATTAGATGTGTAAATAAGTAGATCCTGCAACATTATACAAATCAAGTTTAATACATGAACGCACTAAATACATGACTTTTACATAGTCCCTTGAAATGCATCTTAACGGGGTTCGACTGTATCGTGATTTTTTTATATGAAATGGAAGCCCAGTAGATTTGTGGTTGCGCAATGTGCTACCACGCTATAGGGTCAGAGTTCGACTCCCAGCTGGGAAAGGTTCACTCAACCTTTCATCTCTTCGGGGTCGATAAAATGAGTATCCAGCTTGCTTGAGAACTAAACACTGAGCGGTCCATATAATGCTGACCACCTGATTGGGACATATGCTAGCAGGTATAGCATCCCACGGCCCATGGTCAAGAAAACAGGGTTGGGTACTATAGACTATCATCCTTAAGGATTGTAATGCCACAAAGTTTAGAATTTTTGGTTATTTCAAATTAATTCAGCATCAGAAAACAAAAATTAGCTGATGCAGAATAGTACCTTATTATTATTATTTTAATAATGGTCATTTAGTGTTTGGTGGACCAGTTTTTTTTCAATACCAGTTGTATACAAAATCCAAGTGCTAAAAGTTGGTTTAGATTTGAACAACAAATATAGATTAATGCAAATAGTGACAGGTACTTAATTTGCTCTAGAAACAAACAAAAAACAAATTAAATCCAATTTTAAACATTTCCATTGCAAATTATGTTCACAAGTTCTGATGGCTTACGAATCTAAAAATAATGGCAAACTACCAAATTTCTCTTGATCATTATTTTTTTGGAAAATAGCTCTGTATTGGTCCATTAACATGTTTAGATCAGTGCCCTTTTTCATATTTTGCAGAATGAGTCAGCATATGATTATTCTTTTGATGACCCTTGTTTGCTTCAGTTTTTGTAAGAGGGCATCTTCCAATGTTAGCATTCTTCAGATGAGGATCAAATTTGTATCAGAAAAGGACTACACAAAATAAGCACAGTAGAAGAAATACTAAGCAAAATTTGTCAAAAAGTAATGAAACCATATCTTCCTTTCATTACTCTCCTTTGATAATTTGAAGAATAATGAAACAATGTCATTGTTAATTTACTGAAGACGAATGTTCTTTGTGTTAAAGTTTTATATTTTACAATTGCCATAAAGTCATTAAAAATATTATTCTCAAGAAGAAATAAACAAGAGGATAGAACAAGATAATAATTCTAGAGATAATTAAACATCAAATAAAAGCTCATTGATCAAGAGAGATAATGCAAAAATTTTATACAGAGAAAATTGTACCTACTCATTTAATTTTGTAGTTAATTCACCTGTTTGATTTTTATCAAACCATGAAATTTCATGCCTTAACACTTGGTAAAAGAACTCTTGCCGAATTATATAAGTTTGCCGTTCACAAGCCATGACCCAAGACATTATCTGAAAAAATTAGAAAAACAAAAGAAGAAATTTAAAACTTACATTTTATTTTCAAATATTAAATTTCAGCAGGAGAATATTACACAAAATAGAACTGTTTATCTGTTTCATAAACAGTTTTTATTTATTAAGAATGCAACATTTTCAAATTAAGTACAAGAAATTTGAATAAATTATTCATAAATGTTATAACTTTGTTCAGTTAACTTCCAGTAACTCACAAACATATAAAGTTAAACAAATTCAGAAGCATAGTTCTTTTTCCATCAGACAAAAGTTTAGTAATCATATTGTAATTATAACAAAATACATTACATTTTACAAGAAACTTACTTGAAATGCTGAAGCAAAGAGCACAGCAAGTCCAATGAATGCATACAATATTGCATAGGTTGTCATATAATTCTGGAACATATCAGGTGGTATTGCTTCAAAGACATTTACTGGTTCATTAGCAACTACAAAGTTCAAATATTGACTATAAGCAATTAAAGCATTTAGTAATGTTTAAAGAATCAGAATAAATGAGTAAAGCAGAAATTTAGAAATATTTTAATAAAAAAAATTTACCAGTAAAATTAGAGTAATTGAAATACAAATCAGATGGATTTTGCTGGATAGACTGTAAAAGAAATTTGTTTGTCATCTCTCCAAACACAACTGCGAGTAAAGGCCAGCCAACTCCATTGATAAATGCAAAAAATGTACCCAGGATCATAAATAGAACATCAAGTTTTTTACTGAACCGAAACTGAAATTAGAACATGCATATCTATTAAATTGGATCAGAAAAAATATATTACTACAAATAATAAAATGAAAGTATTTTCAAAAAATAGACAATGATTTCATTTATAAGCCTATTTAAATAATTTTTTTTCAAATTAAAAAAAAAACTATATTTACACAAACATTAAATCACATATTTTGTTCACTTTACTGTTAAATCATATAATTTAAATGAATAACATGCAGAATAATCCAAAGTACTTCAACAACAGCAAAAAATATATAAATAAATAAGTAAATAACAATTCTTTTCACTAAATTTCCATTCATATATATTATAAATATATATTTATTATTTTCGTATCTAAAAGTTAAAAACTTTGTTTCATTCCTTAAACATATTAAATGCCACCTATCATAAAAAAGAAATTTAAAAAAATCACAAAAATATTAAATCTAGCCCTCAATTCAATCTTATACTCTTAACTAACATAATATGGTTAATAATTTCAAAATATTTACTTCACAATTAAAATTCACAGGCATAATAAAAATATATTGCTTAATTAATAAATGGTAAATTCTGTATCTTTCATATTTAACACACACTTAAATGGACTAGTAATTTAACACTGTATTATAAACACGCCCTGTTAAACCATGTTGACAAATTCTCACAAAAACTTCATCTTGTCAGAATTTTGCATCAATGGTTGGAATTCCAAGTAATAGTCCTGCCTATAGAAAGAAAAATTCTTTTTCATAAGCCTAACTTGTAGGGCTGCAAAAAAGGCAAGACCAGTCAGCTTTTGTCAAAAAAGAACACTTTTTTTTTTAAAGCTAACTTTATGGATTCATTCCATGTCAAATCAACCAACCATTTTCAATATCAACCTGACCATTTCAGATTTTAATGAAACCTTCAGGGATCATTCTTCCTGATGATATAAATGGGAATATACTTTTATACTATTTTTATCTCATTAAGTTTTCATACAATTAATTCTTTAAATTTCAAAAAATCATCATTTTTTGGCTTGTATTTCATTATATTGTTGGCTTTCAATTTTTAATTTCTCAAGTTCTATCAGGCATAGACAGTTGTCCGACACTTCATTTTAAAGAGAATTTCATAAGCCTTAATTTGCTATGCAAGTTGACTAGACTTGGTTAAAAAAAATTAATAATAATTATATTTAAATATTTAAAAAAGTCCTTCCGGCCTGTACCGGGAGGAAAGGGTAGCTTTCCTATATCTTCGTTTTAAAATTTTAGCTAATATTACACGAAAACAGCAAGTTAAAATGCAAAGAAACGTTTACAAAAGATTCGTTAACACTGAATTTGAATAAGAAATTCACCAAATTATTGAGCAATAGCCAAATTGGCTTCATTTATGAAGACTTATTTTGGATGCCAAATTTGGCAATATTTCGCCAAATGTTGGCAATTTTGGCGAGAATTTGGCGCTAACAGATATGAATATATAGTTTTATGCGTATGATTGAGAAAATTATTACAACAATGAAATAAAATAATTTGCGAGTAATCGCGTTAATGTGCTGTTTTGTTTCAAAATGTCAGCCACCTTAGAATTTCAAACTGCTCTATCTCAGACATTTTTTAATATATGTTATTGAGGTTTACTATGACATGTTTGGTATTGAAAATAAAGTATGTAGCATTAACAGGAGCACTCAAAAGAATTCTGTTACATTACGGTCTATGGGGAAAAATCATTCACAGTATATTTTAATGATGTTACACTATTTCAAACATATTGTGAAATTGATATACTTCACTGATGTGCATTGCAAGAGGATTACTACAGAATATGGTGTGCATAGCATTTATCATTCATTTAGAACAGCCATACTCCAACTTTTTTCTCGCGGGCCACAAACAAAGGTTTGCGACGTTACGCGGGCCGCAACACACATAAAGAAAGGTACATAAAATAGCAAATAACGGTAAATAAAATAGTAATATATTATAAGTAGTATAACAAAGCAATATAACAAAGTTAGTATTATCAGTAGGGTTGAACAGTTTTCGCAGAAGAAATGTTACCAAAATATTTTAACATTACTATTTCCAAACAATAACCTTCGTAGTATATTTTTACTGCAGATGTTGTAGAAATAAGTCACAAAGTTTGAATAATGGTGTACAAATTGTTTGATGTCAATTACTTCCACGACAAACATTCAACCATAAAAAGAAGCATGTGCAGGACCGTAACCGTAAAACTGAATACTATAAGAATGCAGAATTTATACGTTCTAAAGGAGAGAGTGGGAGATTTTCTTATCTATTTTTACTAACAGTGTATTTTGTTCAATACAAAAACTTTATATTTATTAGTTTTTTAATTTTAGAAATATATAGTGCAAATTTAACTAATTTAAAATAGTTAATTGATTAGTGTTGAAGATTAAGAAATGTATACACCACTGTAACACAAACAGGACTACATGCAAAAAGAATTTTTGACTAAGGAAACGGCATTTAAGATGTTTTAACATAATTTAAAATTGATTAGAAATGACAAGACAGATTTCATCTTCTTATGAGCAAATATAAAACAGTGAAGGTTTTGAATACATTTTATGCACATCTCAGTTATAAATATGGATTAATGACTATGTACCTCGAGCCGCACACAAAAGGTTGACGGGCCACATGTGACCCGCAGGTTGGGTATAGCTGATTTAGAAGGACACACAAAAGAATTCATTTACAATAGTTAGAGCTTGAAATTCAATTTTTTCTAGGAGGGGAGTCTCCCTCTCAACATTTATAAATGGAGGGGAGTCGAACTGTTTGAGGGGAAGAAAAAAAATCTTTAAACCGTATTATTTTACTTGCTATTTAAAGAATTATATTAATACAGGCATGACAGAATACCATTGAAAATATTAAAATCGGCAACTCAGAATAATTATACAAAATGTTTTTTTTATTTTAGAAAAAGGTAGAAAGTACTATATATATATATATATATATATATATATATATATAAAACTTCTATTTTTCAACTTTCAACAAATGTTATGGACCCTTAACAATTGGGTTGTTAAATGAATTTCTGAATTTAGAGTTTATTCAATTTTGTCTACTGAAGCTTCTTTCACGAGGTAAGCTTGTGACAGGCACAGCGGTGCAACTTTTATAACTCTGGAAAATTTCGGAACCATATGCTCACTTAAAAATTTTTCAGAAAACTTGATGTGCTTTCATTTTTAACTACTTGCATGAACAATGTATATTTGGGCTGGTGGCATTATATTATCAAGATCCTTTTCTGAATAGAATTGTTTTAGCAAATATATGAACAAAAAAAAAGCCTAAACTGGAATCCCTGGTATTTCCATCGATTGAACTAGGTTCTATGCATTGAAATTTTAAATCCAACTTCAAAGTTTGAAAGGAAAACTGTCAATTCATATCTTCTATTAACACTACAAATGTATGTTGACTTTAAAATGTCAAGTCCTAATTTCTGTGAATTGCAAGGATCAACTAGTTTGTTGTTTCTAAATATGCTTCCGTGAAGTTCGGGATTTTGGTTCCTCTTTCTTAGAATTCCGTTAAAAATAGATTGAACTCCTACAAGCTCTGGTACCACCACCTGTTTACATGCCCCTGTTCTGAACAAAAACACTCCCCATTTCGAAATTTGGAAGATGATGAAGACGAGAATGATTCCCAGGTAAAGATTGGTAACAATGATGCTTTTGAGTGTTTCTCAAAAGGCTTTTGCTTGGTTGGAACAACAAGAACAGTGTGATCCCTCTGAAGTAATGTTTTTTTAAGAAAACTTCATGACAGAGCTTCACGGCAGAGGATGGCCAATTTACGCCAGATGAAGCTTCCATTTAAATCATTGTAAGTTTTTTATTTCAAAATAAATTTATTTTCACATAAAATTTGAATTTAGATATTTATTTAGCAGTTTAAATAGTCATAATAGCGGTTCAATGACGATGTTACATATTAAACTAGATGATTATTGATAAATCCTCGATTATCCGATATAGGTCCGGTCCCAATTATATCGGATAATTGAGGTTCTACTGTACATAGTTTATTTTAGATATTTTTCCTGATGTATAGAGTATGCTTTCTGGTGTTGCTTATTTATCTAATTATAAGGGTTTAAACTATTAATGTAATTAGACTAATAATATTAATAATTAAAAAAATATTAGCATTAATTATTACTAATGATTTAAACTATTTTGTTGAAAACATAAGAAATCTATATTTTAAAGCCAGAATTAAAAGTTCTTTCTTTCTGGAACTATTTTTAGTTCCTTGCATAATGTAATAATATCAAATGATCATATACAATTTTTAATACAGATTACAATTTTATGTCTGAAGTTGCTTGTTTATACACCAATTAAATGCTCAAATATTAAAAAGCACAAATAGCATATACTAGGTGTACCGGTTAATTCCCGCTGTTTTTTATTGATTTTTGAAGCTAAAAATACATAGGAAATAATAAAAATGGATTATTCAAACCAGCGGCCATCGCTAGCTACACATTTTTCCCATCTTTCTGGCAATTTGTGGACGCCTCGCCAAAAAATTTTTCATTTTTTGAGCCAAACCAGTCATCGAGCCATTTTTTCACATTTTCGTACGAATCGAAGTGTTGCTCTGCCAATGCGTGCGACATTGATGAAAACAAATAGTAGTCGGACGGGGCCAGGTCCGGAGAGTACGGCGGGTGAGGCAGCAGTTCCCATCCCAGCGCTTTTACGGTGTCCGTGACCAAAGTTGTGGTATGAGCCGGAGCATTGTCATGCTGCAAAATCACTTTTCCATGTCTTCTAGCCCATTCTGGCCGTTTTAATCGGCTTTTAATCGATCGGAAATAGTTTGTTGTGAAACCTCTAAGCCTTCAGCCAACTGTTTTTGTGTTTCACACGGATCTTCGTCGAGCAAAGCTTCCAATTCGGGATCTTCAAACTTTTTTGGCTGACCTGGACGTTCTTTGTCTTCAACGCTGTAATCACCACTTTTAAATCGTCGAAACCAATCTTTGCATGTTGTTTCTGATAATGCATTGTCACCATGAACTTTCACAAGAGTTATATGATTTTCAGCAGCCGATTTCTTGGAATGAAACAGAAACAAAAGCACAGTCCGCAAATGCTCTTTGGAAGGAACGAAATTAGACATTTTTGAGCACGAATATTTATATGATGTTATTACTTTGAGAACTTTTGACATTTATGGTTTTCAAGCCTTATGTTAGTACAACAAAACACACTATATGTCAAATGATTGAACGTTGCATTAATAGCTGCTGCCATCTATTAAGTAAAACAGCGGGAATTAACCGGTACACCTAGTATGTGTGCATATATATATACAAATATCAGGTCATGTCGATGGAGGTTTTTTTCTTGGGGCCCATTTTGTAACGAAAGTTGAAATCCAGTTACTCAAATTCGAACCAAGCATTTATTAATAAAAAAAATTTTAAATCCTTTTGCTGAAGTTTTCCTCCCTAGTGAACTTGTTTGTTTACAAATTACACATTTTAAAACATCACAAAATAATAAATAATTAAATAAATAGTAAGTTTTTATGGAATAGATTTTTGTGAAAGGGCCTTTTTTATTAAAAGGAATTTTGTGAAGGGCCCATTTTATCAAATTGATTTTTGTGAAGGAGTTCATTTTATTAAATAGATTTTTGTGAAGGAGCCTGTTTTATTAAATAGATTTTTGTGAAGGGGCCCTAAATAGGCCCTAAATTTTGCCTGAATCGACCCTTGAATATGTACTATAGTAACTATCTTGATATAATTGAATAAAGTTCCTGGATGTAATTAATTTGTATCCTTCAAGCACCTGGACTAATGGCCATTTTGTGGTCTTATGATAAACTTTATACTTTTCACCCTTTGTTAATAACATGATGTACTCTATATGAATGACATATTTAATTTTATGACTTTCTATCATTGTTATTATGAAAGGTAGACCATGTATGGTCAGACAGATTAATTGTAAATATTTTTCATATTGTTGTTTTATGTATTTGTTCAGTTGTTTTATTATTATACATAATGAATTATTGATTTTGTAATAAATTCTGTGTTTTTAACTGTGTAATATTGCACACATACTTTATTAAAAGTTTCTTTTAAAAGTAAGGGTATGAAAATTACACAAGTTAATATGATATGCATTTATTTCATCTTCATTCTAGATGTGCAGATGGTAACTGAATTACAGATGTAAATCTTCAGGAAATTTTGAAGTGGCGGATAAAACCCAGTTTTTTTCAGGGGGTTTTTCTGGAAAAATTGATTTCTTACAAATGTTTCTCAAAAATAAGTTAAATTTTCTTTAAAAATATAAAATAATAAACATTTTTTTAATTTCTGCATACTAATTTTTTTTTTTTTTTTTTTTTACTGTACATGAATATATTACAAAAAAGAAAAAAGATATCAGCTTTTAAAAGTTTAACCTTTCAGTCTCAGAATTTTCACAGTAGCTTTTCTTGCTTAATTTAACACCATTGTTTGTAATATATCATGTCTCTGCTGAAATGATTTTTCAGTTGCATTTCTGCAAATGCCAGAAGAGAAAATTAAAAAAATAACAACAAAAATCTTATGAGTTTCAACCAACATCACTGCAGTTTGAAAGAAAATTTAAAATGCATTAAATACCTCAACATAGTATTGCTTAAGTATATAAATGATGCTATTTTAAAGAAAAAAATTATTGTAGTTGTGACATTATAAATATTGTAATTTTTAAATCTTCCATTCCTTAAAAATTTATACTAATTTACAATATTACATTTTTTTTTCTTACAATTAGAATTTTCATTTCCCAAGGATTTAGTTTTGGTATAGCTTTCCAGTCTAAACCTAAACCAACCCTATATGTTTTGGTTTTAGTTTAAGTTTTAGATTCTTAATATCAAAGTAATATATATACGTATGTATATTTCTTCAATGAAAGTTATAAAACAGGTGGATTTTTGAATACTTATAAAAATTGTTTTCAATTAAATTTTTCACAGAGAATTTACATTTCCTTTGCAAAGTTAGTTTGTATGCATTTATATTAAAAAATATATACAGTAAGACAAGTCTTAGAATTTATATTTTAAATAAAAGGAAGAGAAGAGAAAAAAGCTTGAAAAGACTAAATAATTTCAATTGCATGTTATTAAAAAAGAATTTTTTTCTAATAATAGTTAAATATTTCTGGAAATTATCATCTGATTACATGAAAAATCACAACTATGCCAATAAAAATAAATGCATGTTTCAAATTTTATATTCAATTTTCAACCTATTGGTATTATTGAAATAATTTTGCATATTCATTTTTAACAAGAGTAGTTGCATGTGTCTGCTTACATTTTTTTTCATGCGATCCTGTTTTTGCAGCTTTGCAAAACAGTGCATGCAATGCATTTTGCAATGCAACTTTGCAATGCATTACACAGTTTTGCAGCTTTTTTCTTTGTACAAAAAATATTGCCTTATAAAAATTGATAAAATTGTCATAAAAAATATAATCAAAATTTTGTGAATTAGAAATTATCGTTATATTTAGGTTCCTATTTAGATATTTTTAATAAGATCCTTCATACATATATACAGCTAGATGATAGATTCATTGATGATTTCAGCTGTTATGTGACAGGTTTTGTTATTGTAAAATCATCACATTTCTAGAGGATTTAAAAATTTTCCGAATTTTGTGAAGGGTCCTATGTTTTAAGTGAAAAAATTGTAAAGGGTCATTTAAAGGACTGGAGTTCTTCCTAAACTGCTTACAGATCATATTTTTCATGCGAGACACTGAACATGAAAAAATATCAGAATGCTGCCATAATAACATTTTGAATGTATTATTTTATAAATTAAATTTCAATTTTTCCAATTTGGAAAAATTGAAAAATACACCTTTGGATAAAAACCAGCTTTTTTCCCCCCAAAGTTTCTGGTTTTTTACCACGCATTCCCATCTCTAAACTGAATAAATGCATGTTTTTTTTTTTTTTTTTTTTTTTTTTAATAAAAATTGGTCCAAACTTAAATAAGGCTCCAGATTACTAAATAGAAGTGCAATAGGAAAAACATTTTTTTAACATTTATGTTGATTATGCAAAATGAAAACAAATCCTATACAAATAAATCATATTTTGAAAAAAAAAATCATGCACAAAACAGTTTGTAAAAAAAAAAAAAAAAAGATCACAAACTAATGCTGAGTATACTATATAATAAAAATCCCATTTTACTTACAAGTGAGAATACTGACACTTTTGCACCAGATGATTTGTATTTTGGTGGACTCTTCTGATGCCTGAAAAGATGAAAAAGAGAATGAGACAATAAGTTTTCAAAAATGAAATATGTACATATATGTAGTGTATACTCAAGAAAGAAAAAGGGTATGTGCTAATAATTAAAAGGTCATTACAGAAGAAAGAAAAAGTCATTATACAATAGAAAATGCCTTGTGTTATAGTAACAATTTTACAAAAAGTAATTTTTAGATATGTTAAATAAATTAACAATAATTTCAAATGATTTAATGAATTATCAGTTTTAAAATGCAATTAAATTAGAACATGATTGAATAAACTCCTTAATTTTCTCAAAGAAATGCATATGCTCAGGGGTGGGAAATTTTCAGAAAATCATACCAGCAAAGGATTTATCTTACCTGCCAGCAAGATACAATGTACAGTTGAAAATTATCATGACAAATTTTACACAAAAGACAAAAAAATTCATTACTACAATGCATTTTCATACTGACATGTTCTTAATTTTTTCTATATTGCCTAAAAAATTTTTAATATAAACTTAAGAATATATATAACAAAGAAATGTTTAGTGTAGAATAGAACTTGGTTCTATTTACACATAATGGCAATTGAGAAGGTCGTGGCAAGATAGTGCCAAGCCACAATTTTGAACTTCTGAGATATTTCAATTTGAAAATTGGATCAAAAAATCAAATCAAGATATATAACCTAAAGTTTTTTCGCCAATGTCTTAGTAACATTTGAGATATTCTGAGTAACAATATGGCATTACTTTAATGATATTACTATATTACGTTTTTCGTAAATTAGCTATCTACATTGTGGGCATAAACATCAGGGGCAAAAACGAAACCTGGGACATATGCTGCCACCAAGTGACATTAGAAACAAATTATATGTTGGATATTATAATTTACAGTTTTAAGCAGCAGATTACAGTGTTAGGTTTATTTCACCAAAAATGTGGCTTGGCACTTTCTTGCCCCGACCCCTTCAATTGGGAGTGTTACAAAATTTGGGTAACAAATAAAAAGTATTCAGTAATTTTCTATCGCCTGTAATCCTTTAGACTGCCTAAAAATTTGCTCACCCTGTCAGAAAATCCACTCACCAGTGGCAAGAAGAATGATGTAATTCCCCACCCCTGCATATGCTGATCATCTAATCATAAAAATAAGAAATTCAACTTTGTTCTTCTTTCATAGGATAATGATGTTAAATGTTTATTTCCATTAAAAAGTAAAGTACAATAAAATAAATAAACAAAGCTTTATATAAGTCTGTTTTTAAATTATGTGCCCTTAACCGATGAAATTTGTGGGTGTTTCTTTTCCACATTTCAGTATAAATACAGATATTTTAAACTGGAGTAATTCATTACTTACTCATTAAAAATAAACATTTTTTACAGCAACCAACACAACAAATTTATTATTTTTATTCCAAAGATTTTGTTTTTTTGTGTTGCTATAACAAGTTAAAATTATATGCACCAAAAGTAGTCACCTGGAGGTTACATTACTCTCTCCCTAGTAATAGTTACAACCATAATCTATATGTAAAAAAATAATATACAATTTACATACATATAAAATACAATGAGAACACAAATACAGGGCCAAAGCTAGCTTTTTTTTTCACCAAGGCCAAACATGGATTTCGGCAAAGTAAATTTACAAAGAGAAATTAGCTAAGTTTGTAATAGCTGATTTATTTTAAAATTTAAAATATGTAATAATAAAATACAATAGATAATATTGAACCACGTAATCAGCTTTGTCAAATATTTATTCATTAAAATCTCTGAAAACAGAATTGAAAGGAACCAGAAAAAATTTCACTTCATACAGGTTTCTGTATTAGCAGGTAAAATTGTTGGTATATTCTCTCTGTTGGGACCACATAATTTTTTCATTTAAGACAGTATATTCCGTTGTAGCTCATTTCATTTTCACATATTTTACTGTAGTTGCAATTTTAAAATATTACAATTGAAGAGTTTAAAATCATAGTGATGAGAGTCATATTGTCACAAGAGCTCAAAAAACTGGGATTTTCTACAGGCATAACAATGAATTCTAATATTATAATATATCTTCATGGGCTAGCTACAGCAGTTTCATGGAACTATCACTTATACTGCTCATCTTATTAATAGACATATGTCTAGATACTTTCCTGAACCTCACTCTAACTTTCAAAATTATGATAAACTTTCAATAATTTGTTTGTTTCTGTGATACTTTATTGTGGAATCTAGAAAACTAAAAAGGATTGTTCCAGTTAAAGAATTATCTATGAAGTTTTGAAACTGTTATACATCTTCTTTAATCTTAATTATTCATTTATTAAAATCTTATATTCATCTTATAGAAGATCATTTTCCCCTTTATATTCTAATTTGCCTGTCAAGAAAAAATACTACACAATAAAAAAACTTACACTTTTTTTATCCCCTACTTTTAGAACCAAAGAAAGGGTACAAAAAAAAGGTGTACAAAATATGCAAAATAAATATGGTACTAAAATATAACTTACCTTTTCTACAAGCTCTATATCAAGTACATATTCTTTTCATTTTGTTTAAAGTCCTCTAAATCATGCATAATCAACTTAATCTCTACCACTAATTAGTGGGCATTTAAAAGCTTTCAGATGAGTAATAAGAATTTGTCAGAAATTTAAAAAGTGCCATAGATAACTAGAAACAGAATATTTTTGCAGACAACTTCCAAATCACTTATCATTCCCAGAATTCTATGCATATCCAAATTACTCTGTAAACCATAAACCTTTCCTTACAAACCTATTCACAATATGCTGATTCTCACCCAATTGATCAGAGGCAGATCCAGTTCTCCATTTAGAGAGAGGTCATATCTCTCTTTTAAGGCTGCTCATTAAACTTCCCGATTACCTGTGCTAATGTTATTCCTATGGCCGTAGGATGCATTCGTATTTTTTAAATATCTCCTCGGAAAATTAATATTTTTAACTTCTGTTTCGTTTGTACTGCTCTTAAAGAATGTCTCTTTTTTTTTTAGTTGTCAATTTTTTTCTAAAATATATACTGAATTTTATATGAAATGTTAAAATCGTATTCAGTTTCGCTAAGATTTTAACACATAAAAATATAAATTAAGCACATAGTTTAGAAATATTTTGATAACTAAGAAAAAAAAGAGACATTCTTTAAGAACAGTACACAGAAAACAGAAGTTAAAAATATTAATTTCCTGGGGAGATATTTTAAAAATACGAATGCATCCTACGCCCATCGGAATAACATTAGCGAGGGGAATCGGGAAGTTTACTGACGAGCAGCCTTAAGAGGGAGGGGAGATTTTTTGTTAATATAGTCCACACAGACTATGCGCATCCAGGAAAGTTTATTTTCTGTTGCAAAATTTCTTTTAAATTGTCGCAGGTTGGATAATTTCCACTCTCGTAATTAACACTCTTTAATTGTGCGACATACAACTTCTTTGTTAAAATCATCTAATCCTGTCACACGTTTTAACTGTGTAACTTTTATTTGAAGGAGCAGATTTAGTTTTCCAATCAAGCTCTACAAAAGACTGCCATCATGAAATGAATAGCACTGTATTCAGAGAATGGTTCATCAATTTATTGATCACTTGAAGAACCCAGCGTCATAGTAATAGACAACACCAGCTACCATTCGAATTATTTAGAAAAAATCCCATCCACAAAGACCCGAGCAATGAATCAAATGAGCAATTTTTCATATCTTATGTTTATTTACAACTTCAAACTGTCTGCTTTATGACACATTAACAAAGTTATTTTCATTCGTAAATGCATAAAATTTGCTATAAAATTCATAAATGTATCAAATTAGAAAGTTCTATTCAGATACTATTATTATATTAAGGTAAAAGTTTATTAAGAAAATGTTGCCAAAGCCGACATTTTAGGTGGATTTTTGGGAGTCAAGAAAAACAACAATTTTCAGGCATGGAAAAGGAAAATAGGATAAACATTTTTCCCATCTTTAAAATGACACCAAACTCTTATAATTACAATACATTATAAAAAAAAGAATTTATAACTGTACATAGGATTATTATTTTCTTGTCATAAGTTAGTATTTATGTATTAAAAACAAAAATCAAATTTAAACTAACAATAAATATATAGGTTCATTGAATCCAAGAAGAAAATGGGAGAAAGTTTGCTAAAGATGTAAATCCAAATATATCTGATCAACTTATGTGATGTACAATGATTAATTTATCAAAACAAGTATTATTCTGGATGGTTTAGCTGTTTCAGAATTTTCAAAAGAAAAAAAAATTCTCGATGCTAAATATACGCACATCAAATTGATTTTTGCTCCAGAAATAGATCTCCAAAAATGCATCACTGAAATTATCCTGAAGTGTTGTATGAATAGGACAAAATATTCTATTTCAAAAAGAACCTTATGGAAACTTCTTTTCCCTTTTAAAGTCTTAAAAAAATTCACTCTAGAAAGACACTTTAAATAACTTTTAGATGCTTATAATATAAGCTTACCATTGATTTGATGGTGCTCTTTTGCACAGCAATTCAGAAACAAACTCCAAAGATTTGAGTAGATAAAATATCCGATTATTAAATTTTTCATACCCCCTCCTCCCCTCTCCTTATATGCTTCCAATATTTTCTTTGCATTTTGGTGCGACCGGAGCAGGGTTGGCAAGTTTCTTCCAAAGGGGAAAAAACCACAGAAAAAAACGTACGGAAGAAATAGGTTTCTTCCAAGTGGAAGAAACTTTTTCTTTAAGAATTTACCATATAAGTTGCAACTTTGTAAGATACAATAAAAATAAATGCATATTTCTAATAGATAACGTTAAATAAATTTAATTAGATCTATAAAAATTTAATTATATATGGTAAATTGATAATTACACCAGTTTTTTAGCCAAGATAACACACCTGTCTAAAGCTTTCCAATCATTGTGTATCTGAATAAAATAGTACTTTTCCATTACACTAACACCAAAATGTATACAAATGTGCCATTTATTTCAACCCTGAAAGTGCAAAGGATTTTTATTGCAAACCGTGCCAAATATTGTGATTTGCAATTTATTGACTGAATCATATTATTACTTAATCGTAACCTCGCAAAACATCTCAATTTGCTATTTTTCAAATAAACAATATTTAATAAGTAATATAGACAATATTTAAGTTGTAACTTATATTTATTGTTGACACTGATATGGATTTTACCATTTGGCAGTTACCAGGTGATGAGGAAGCTGCAATAAAACTTTTGGATACATAAAAAAAACTTTTATGCAAAAACCATGAACGTCTTCATTCAAAAAGTGAAATGTTTGCTGCAATGCTGAGAGACATTTACAATTGTATGCCTGTAGTTAAAATTAAATTTTATTATATCGTATAATATTTATTTGCTCTTTTATTTTAAGTCTATGTTTGTATTGATTTAATATAAAAGTTCATGAAAGTCTGTAATTTTCAAATGTTATATTTTTAATTGCTCAATTTTGTGCCAACAATTTATTTTTGTTTCAAATGAATCATTTCACATTACCCATACATTTTATTATTTACACATTTTCCTCTTAACGCAAGAAATAAAATATCTGAATTTTAAAAGCTAACTATCCTACTAAAAATGGTATGTGATACAATAATCTCATTGCTATATTTTGATTTATAGTCTGTTCTATAGGTGCAGATTCCCAAAATCTGTAAGGAGCCAGTGGCTCCTAAACCCAAAAAATCCAGTGGCCACATTGTGAAACAAACTCATAAAAACAATAGCATTTATATGTCTATATGGGATTTATTGTTTACTATTAAAGCTTAAAAGTAATAAACAGTAAATTTTAAAATAAAATTTACACAAAACTTAAATAAATTATTTATTTTTTCTTTATAAAAATTGGGCAACAGGATTTTATAGAATCTTCCAACCATAATTGTATACAGTTTGTAGGAATAAATATTTATAACGTAAGGCCACAAATAAACGATTCTGTAACTTTTTTGTTCTATAGATAAATGCCCCCCCCCCCTCCAAAGTGTTTTTTATAGCTGAAAATAAATGCTGGCATGCTATCACCATGCTAAATCACCATGGGCATTTGCATCAAAAAGTATGTCTATAAAAATCAAAAGAAAAAATATATATGAAAAAATATGGAGATTTATTTTCTTTTAGATTTTAATAAAATAAATTGAACAATTTTTGACATTCAGGGATAATTTCTTTTTAAAGAAGAAAACGGGAAACTTGTAGATCTGTGGAAATGTGGTATCCATGCTTAATCATGTTTTTTTAATTATGAACAACAGAAAAAGTAAAAAAGGGGTAACTATCGCAGAAAATGTGCAGAATTGATTTAAAAAATAATTTTTTTTTAAAAATGCGGAAATCTAACAGTCGGTGGAAAAGGGACATCCCTGTAAGACACTTCGACTTAGACATGGAAAGTTAGTGGCCAAAGAAAAAAATCCAGTCGCCACGTGGCGACTGTGAATCTGCACCTATAGTCTGTTCATGCAAAGGAGATAACGAAAGTAAACAAACGGGTTGCAAAAAAATCGCCAAGGAGCTACACATTTGGCACAAATCCCTAGGTTGGCGAATTTTATTTTTTATTTCGATTTGTTAATTTTTTAAACATTTATTTTGATAATTATATGAAAACAACACAAGTTGCTAACTGACTTACATCGAGATTTTAAACAACAAGTTGGAAATTGTACGTCAAACCTGACAAACGAGGTGCGTTCATACTATAGCTAGTTATATAAATATTCCGATCTTCATGATTTTTTATTCTGCGGAATGAATTATATCGTCTGCAGATTAATGTGTCATAAAATAAGTATCTCGGTTGCTTGACAATTCAACCTCGGAAGCTCCTATAACAAGAAAGCACAGATTTAAAAAATATAATAAATTCAGATTTCCTAATAAATGTTTTTATTAATATCTCCTAAACTTCTGATTCGATTTTTAAAAAATTTGAAATGTCTCGACAAAATTCTGCAAAGATAATATATCTTAAATTTTAAACCATTCGGTTGGGTAGTTTTTGTGTTGTTATGTTCGGACAGACGGACCAAGCGACGACAATAGGTGATCTACGCATTTATATAATTACGAACGCACCTAAAATGTAAAAGTTTAAGACGTCAAAATATAAATTCTCTATTTATTTTAAACAGCGTTGAATTCAGACATATTTTTTCCTGGTGGGATTTCGGTGCCTCCAGGCGAGACATTATAGTTGCGGGGGGGGGGATTATACTTTTTGACCATTCATTAAAAGTATAAAATCTGAAATCCGGGAGGGGACATTTTAATGCCCCGAACGGAATTTCCTCCCGGGGCAAACCTTCTGAATTCAACATTGTTATAAACCATCATCTGGAGTTAATTTTGTTAAATACAAAATAGTACAAAACTATTTATATCTTACATTATTGAAGCCCACTTACCTCATAAATCATTCAGAAGATGAAGTTGAAGTATCGGAACTATTAGAATCTAGATTGATTACCATGGAATCTACTATATTATCTATAGCAGTGGCGCAGCCAGAATTCGGTTCTAGGGGGGGTTTTGAGTTTATAATAAAGGTGGTCGCCGGTTATATGGATCATCGGTTAATGGAATCAGTCTTTTAAATGAATGAAATGAAAATGCTTTTCTCCGCAATGAAGTTGGTTATGATTCATTTAAACAGCGTTTACAATATTAGAGTTACAAACTATAAAATGCACCAATGAAATAACACAAAACTATGTTAGATTTATTAAGTGTTTAAAAATGATGAGGGGAAAACTTAAAGATGGAAGAACACACTACAGCAAATAATTTTTACATAGAAAATAACAGAGTTGGAATCCATTTGTTCAATCAAAAATACACAAGGTTTCCAAGAGAATCACGAATTCTTATTCCTAGCTTTAATAATAATGAAGCAATTTTAACAAAATTTTCAATAGACTTATTTACCTTGCTTTTTGCCAAATGTAACAAGTCATTTAGAACTTTTAGGGCTATAGTCTTGAAATTTTATATGGATGTTACTTAAAAGATGTAAATGCTCCCCAGAATTTATTTTTTCAATTCGAAATTTAAAAGAATGCAAGAGTAAGAAGCATTCTAAAATTGCGATTTATGTGACACAATTGGTATGAAAACTTGGAATTTGGCATGATGATTACTTTTATGTAGTAAATGCTTCCTTATAACATTTTTAGAAACATTTAAAAATTTAAAAGGACGAAATGAGCTGAAAACTTTCTAAAAGTGTTCTAAATTATGATTTAGTTGAAACTGTTAGTGTATAAATCTAGTATAAATTTAGTATGGAGATTTTAAATTTTCTCTAAATTTAGTATAGAGATTACTTTTAAGATGGAAATGCTTGGCATAAAGAATTTATTATACATGGTAAATTTAAAGGTGTGAAACAGCTGAAAGCATTCTAAATTACGATTTATTTAGAACCTCACGTCATATCGGGCCTTTCGAAGACTATCTTTTTTCTATGCTAAAAGTAACTAAACGTCTGTATTTCGACACAATCCATTTTGCATCTTGCATCAAGCATCTTGGAAGATTAAAATTACAGCGCCTACAAAAATTTGGAAACGCTCTGATGAATAAAAGTATTTTAAAAAATCTGAGAATTTTTTGATGACAATGCAAAAAGAAAGTCGGGTATTTTGACGTGGGTTTGCTCGGCGTCGGCTCATGTTTTCAGTATTAAATGTGACTTAGTCTTTTTTTGACGTGACTCTGTTCTCTTCGACTTTAGTCAAAGACTTAGACTTTCTTCACGGAATTTTAAAGAGGGGTTGGATACAGTTATATTTGCAATCGAATAAAATTTCAGAGCTTTCGGACAGTAACTTTTTTGTGTTGTTATTTTAAAGGACACGTCGCCAAAAAAAAAAAAAAAAGACACGAGAAGAAAGCATTTTTTTTACAGCTAGATATCAATATTTTTCCACGGTCTGTAAAACCATTATATTTACCATGGCTTTGCAAATTTGATAAAATCTGGTAGCCAGTAAAAAAATTCTAGTTACCAGTAAAAAAATATAACCTGCTCCCCTCCGAATTCACTAATTTTCAAAAGCACAAAAGTTTTTTATCAATTAATTTAGAAAAATAATAAGCCTAATGTAGGATTATTAGTTACATAGTTTAGAACAGTGACATCATTTAAAAAGATGGTATAAACAAAGTTTTCTAATGAAATTTATCAAAATTATTTATCTATGAAAAAAAATGTAAAGGCTGCATTAACCGGTATGTTCAGGAAATGCTGATTGCCGAAGGTTTCAAATGTCTGGATAAGTGAGTGCTGCAAAATCTATATCTGATGAGGGGGGCATGGATGAAACAGTGAAGCAGGAAAACAATTTCTGCCTATTTTCGTGTCGAAGTCAGTCATATAATTATTTTTTATTAATTTAAAATTTGCATTTGTTAAACTTATTTTTACTTAATTAAAAATGCCGAAAATGAGAAAAAATGCCATTTATGGTCATTTCTTAGGTCAATTTTTGTACAAAAAATTATAATAATAAAAAAAAATCGGGTTAAATAACTTGGTGGCTAGATAGAAAAACTAGGTCGCACTGCATTTGTCAAGATCTGTTTATAACTGATGAAAAATTTATAGAATTCAGATAACTGGGGTTATTTTTTTTAAACTATGAAACGAGAGACCCTTAAGAGGAAAAAAAACAAACAAGAAGGTGTCTTTTAAAAATGCTTTTCTGTCTAATAATCAATATTTTTTAGTGAAAATTTCATTAAAAAATAAAAATTGATATAAGATATATAACCATACGAATTTGAGGTAATTATCATGAGCCCAGGCACCGCCGGACGGGTCAGCTAGTATAATTTTAATGACATGCAGATAGCATTCGTTAAAATGTAATAAGTTTAAATCAATGCATAACTAATATATTGCTGATCAATTTAAATTAATGCACGGTTAGCGTAAAATTGTGCGTAATTATAGATAGTATTTTTCTAAAAAAATGCATTTAACGCCTTTTTTTTTCAAAATCCATACTCACAGGCAGGTCTTAAATTCTAGGAAAAAAGAGTACCGGAGCTCATACATATACGCTATAAGCAAGAACCCGAAGGCTCTCATCCTGTGAAGAAACATATCGGAAACTTGAGGCTTCCATGAAAAAAAATATTTTATTTGAAGAAATATAATTGAAAAAATGAGGCGGTCCCCCAGCACTCAGAACGTCTATATCTTCACATCATGAAAACTCAAAATCAAATGCCTTTTTTTGAGATGCCACAAATTTATCCGCGTCGACCCATAGGGTACAGAAGAAAATTCGTTAGGGAGAAGCACATCTGCTCATAATTGAAAAATAGCTTTTTATAACTTTAAGTACTTTTTTTAAATTCTTACTTTTGCAAAGATTTTTTTCCTGGGTACGCACATAGCTTGGTCTTAGATATAACTGAGAGCAAAAAAAAGCTGCTTGAAACTGAGAGAGACTTACAAAGTGTATGTTTTTTTTTTTTCCTCTCGAATTCGATGATCTGTTATTGTTTCAAACGTGGAACAAAGACAGAAATGCAATTAAAAAACAGACTACTGTATACTATATAACTCAAAGCGTCTGTGTGAGAGTATATGACCCATCTTGTACTATAAGATGTCTCGACAAAGTGACGCAGTCCAAAAATCAAGTTTTGACATAACCTATGCGTGTAATATGCACTTTCACAGTTTTAAGTAGAATTTTCGCCATTTAATTGAATCACATTGTTGAATAGAATTTGATTTAAAAAAGCGGTGGATTCTGCCAAGGCGGAAAGGCCAAAAAACTTAATTTTAACTTTAGTAGTTTTGATTCATATAAGCGGCAATTATAGTAATTTTTTTAGCTCTGGGGGGTGTTTTAACCCCCAAACCACCCCCCCTTGGCTGCACCACTGATCTATAGCATTATCTAAATGACACATTTGTTTTTTCACTGTATTGGTTACATGTTGAATGAATCTTTTCCATTCTTCAGTGCCAATTTTGCTGATACTTTGAGAGAATATATCTTTTACATGAGGCATTTTGAATGTTCGGACATTCATACATGGATGCAATCAAACGCTCTTTCATTAAGCAGTTAACAACAGCTTTTTTATTAGGTCTCCAAATTAGCTTTATTTCCGTATACATTTCAAGAAATTGTACAACTTGCTTTTGTTGCTGCATGTTTAAATATATCTTAACGTTCAAGGATTATACTATGGTATAAAAACTAATTTAAAACTTTCTGAAAGCGATAAGACGAACGAACAATGAACTTGAAAAGATTACAGAGCAAAACACACTACACTAGATATTTCTCAGAAATTTAAATATTAACACTTAAACGTAAATGCCGCCAGCAAGTCAGCAGACGAAAATGGTTGACTGGTTGGTTTCGTTGTCACAACAGAAAAAAAAAACGCAGTGATAATCCATGGACAATATCAGGGCAACACTAGATACCGTGATACTCATAACTGAATTTATAGGGCGGTTGCAATTGACGTCACCTTGGAGGTAAACAGTACAAATAGGCAGTTCTGATTGGTGGAATTACCCTTACCTCCAAGTGAATACAATGGTTGATCAGCTGATTGCAGCTGCCCTATTCATTTCACTGCTGAATTACATAGTAAACAAATTTTCAGTCACATTGATCTTGCAAAAGCCTACCACCGAATTCCCATCAACCCTGCTGATGTTCATAAAACTGCATTTGGCCTTTTTGAAAGCACGCGCATGCAGTTTGGCCTTTGCAATACGTCGTCTACTTTTCAACGCTTTATTGATGGCATAACTCGTGACTTATACCGCGACCTACGTTATACACGGCCGGAGCATGACGTTTAAAACGTCACATGGAGTGGATCATTTTTACACGATGATTGGTGCAGAGCGGCGCTCCCACTTTTTTGCACCAATCGCTGAGTAAAAAGGATCCACTCCATGTGACGTTTTTAACGTCATGCACCGGCCGTGTATAACGTAGGTCACGCTTATACGCATTTGTTAATGATTTGCTAATCGCGTCAGAAAATGAAATGGAACATATGAACCATCTTCAGTTGTTGTTTTCTACACTTCAGGAGTATGGTCTGTGTATTCAAGTTGATAAGTGTCAATTTGGTCAATTTACTATTGAATGTTTGGGATTCAAGCTTTCAGCTGCAGGAATTGAACCCCTACCTGATCGCATTAAATGCATCCTAGAATTTCACCAGCCCACTACCTTAACTCAATTGAGACGCTATTAGGGTCTTTTCATTTTTTATTGACGATTCATTCCCAAAGCTGCCGATATATATTAGTTCCGCTTGTTAAATTCCTTGAAGGACACACAAATAAGAAAAAACATCCTTCTCCAATGCTAACCAAAATGAGCATTTGCAGTGGAACGAGGAAGCCATTCTTTCGTTCACTGCTTCAAAAGAAGCTATAGCTAGAACAACGTATTACGACATCCTGTTCCTGGTGCACAGTTACGTTTATGGGTGGATGCAAGAAATGTAGAGATCGGGGGATCTTTAATGCAGCTATCTGGAAACCAATGGGAAGCAATAGCATTTTATTCCTGTAAAATAAATAAAACACAGAAGAATTGGTCGACTTCGATCGTGAATTATTTGCTATTTACTCTTCCATAAGAAAATTCAGACACATGCTAGAAGATCGAAATTTCATTATTTATACGGATCAAAAACCCCTTACATTCGCATTTAAACAAAACACTGATAAATGTAGCACTCGGCAATTGAGACATTTGGATTATATTTCTCAGTTTTCTAGTGATGTTCAATACACAAAAGGCTCCGACAACACCGTGGCCGATGCTTTATCACGAAAAGAGATAGACTCAATTTCCCCAAATGTGTTAGATTTTAAAGAGTTTGCCTCTGCTCAGACCACTGATGAAGAGCTGAGAAAACTTCTAGAATCGAGCACCACCACTTTAAAATTGGAAAAACAGTATTTTTCACTCGAAGATATACATTTATATTGCGATATGTCACAAAAACTACCTCGACCATTTGTTCCTAAAAGAATGCGACAACCCGTTTTCCAAACTTTACATTATTTTTTCCATCCAGGCATCTCAGCTTCATTCGAATTAATATCCAAACAATTTGTATGGCCTGTCATGCATAGAGACATAAAATCCATGGTACGAAGTTGTACTAAATGTCAAAAAGCCAAAGTTTTCCAACATACCAAATCACCAATTGGCACCTTCTCTGAACCTGATGCTCGTTTTGAACATATTCATGTAGATTTTATCGGACCACTGCCATCCTGCGATGGCAACCAGTATTGCATGACCATCATTGATAGGTTCACGAGATGGCCAGAAGTCATACTAACAGCTGACATAACTGCAGAGACAGCTGCTCGCGCATTAGTACACGGATTGATCTCGAGATTCTGATCCTTGTTACTTTATCTCCTGACCAGGGCAAAAATTTTGAATCTACTCTCTCCACAGAGCTAATTAATACACTGCTCAAAACAATTAAAGGATATTTGAAGTTTCATATAAAATAAAGATATAAACGAAATTTTTTTTGCCGAAAATAGAAGAAGAGAATCACAAATGCAAATTATTCTGGTTTTCAAACTGTGGAGTATGCAAATTTTGAGTTCGACGTCAAAAACGTCGCTTCAGCGGCAGCGAATGAAATTTGACTTTCAACTGGATAAAAGAGAATGAAGACAAGGATGATCGGCATTCAGTGATTGCTTTGTTTCGATGAGTACGATGTCTCAGCGAAGTCATTTGACAGATTCTGAAGCTTGGAGAATTGTTGGTATGTTAGAAGGGGGCTAAACTCAAGCCGAAGTAGCGCAAGCCATTGGAGTGTCACAAAGTGTCATTTCCAGGATCTGAAACCGTTTTTTGGAGAGTGGATGTGCAGGCCGAAGACCAGGGCAAGGTCGTAGACGAGCAACAACGCCCAATGAAGATCGGTATTTAGCGTTAACAGCTCGGAGACACCGAAACATGAACGCTACTCTTCTCCAACAACACCTTCGCTCGGCTACAGGCACCACGATTTCAACTCAGACTGTCCGAAACCGGCTCCATGCTGTAGGTCTGTATGCTCGCCGACCGATGGTATGTGTTAGATTAACATCAAGGCATCGTCGCGACCGCAGGGAGTGGGCAACCGAGCATGTCAACTGGAGGAGAAATGAATGGAGCAATATTCTGTTTTCTGACGAGTCCCGTTTTTCTGTGCATCCGGATAATAGGCGTATTTTCATCTGGAGGGACCGTGGCAGTAGGAATAATCCTGCGTTCGTGCACGAAAGTGTCAGATTTGGCGGTGGAGGAGTGTTGGTGTATGGTGGCATCTCCATTGACGGGCGCACTGACCTCTACATCATTCGAGATGGAGCTCTGACTGGTCGCCGATATAGGGATGAGATCCTCAGACTTATTGTAGTCCCTTACGCTGCAGCAATCGGAGATAACTTCATTTTAATGGACGATAACTGCAGGCCACATCGTGCAAACCTGGTGGAGGATTTCCTTTTCGAGGAAGGAATCGTTCGAATGGAATGGCCAGCGTGTTCTCCAGACATGAATCCAATCGAGCATGTTTGGGACGCTCTAGGAAGACAAGTTTCTGGCCGCCAACAACCTCCACAAACTCTCCAAGAACTGGAAAGAGCTCTTCTGGAAGAGTGGGGCAGAATACCCCAACTCGTAATTAATAGCCTCATTGAGTCCATGCCTCAAAGGTGTTGAACGTTACTGGCCGCCCGTGGAAACCATACCCCCTACTGAATATGATTTTCTTTGAAGAAAACACCTTTTCTTATTCCTTTTTTCTCATATGCACAAATTGTGTTTTTTTCCTTTTGTACACAAATGCGCAATAAAATGCATTTTTTTTCTGCCAAACATGTGTAATTTATTCTCATATAACCTACTATGTCTGTCGACCATGTATCAATCAGCTAAAAAGTTTCCCAGATACAAAATCCACCTAAAACTGCAATATCCTTTAATTGTTTTGAGCAGTGTATATTAGGATGTTGTGGTGGTTGGACAATAAAAGGCGAAGAATATTATCATACGGTATTTTAATAACACTGAAATAATATTAATATTCCAATAATTATATCTCGTGATCATTAAGCAGAATATAGTATCGAGTACACTGAGTTATGACCGCAAAAGACCACGCCGACATGACAATCATTATTAAAAATGATTCGTTAAATAAATATTCATATATACTTGATAATCAAGAACAAAGAAAATAAAAGCAAAAGTATTAACTGAAGTGACCTAAAAAACAAAAGTGGTGGATGCAGATAAAAGGAATGCACTGGGAATCCAGCTTCGAAAATCTTTATTTATAAAGAATTTTCTTGAAAAAATTTATTCATAATTAGAGTTGCAAAGAACGGGTTTATTCCCGGATTTATTTCCAATAGACCCGGTTTATTCTCAGGTTTATTCCCAAAAGACCTGGTTTATTACCAAAAAACCCGGTTTATTCCCAAAAAACCCGGTTTATTCCCGGGTTTTTTGTAGCCTTTGCAACTCTATTCATAATGGATGCTCTTATTTATAGATCCATTTTTTTAGAATGAGTAGTAAACAATCGATATTTTTCAATATGCACTTATCATGTGAAAAATAATAAAATTTTCTCTCGGGGATTAAGGAGATACTTGTCTTAAAAATCAAATCATTTACATGATTTATCAGCAATTCAAAACACAGAACATAGCACCAGTCGAATAAAATAAAACTGCTATTGCCATACAGCATTAGCAGGTTCTACCCACTTAGCATTACTAACAATCGTCGTTGCATCACCGTTGGTGGAACTGTTATCATCCTTTTCGTAATCAGAAGAGAATATGCAGCCCATCAAACTATCTTAATTTTTAAAATTTTCTTTCATTTTACTGCTTTCGCTGCATGCACATGATTCTTCGCAGAAAACAAGGCGCTACCTTCCACGCCTGTAGTAAAAATACCAGTGAGCCAAAGCGCGCAGACTCGGCGTTGCAAGAGGGAAAGGGGGTTGCCATAATAATTAAAATCGCCAATTGGCAGGGATAAAAATACTAGAACCTTGCGTTGGCATAATTTGTAATGTTATAGGATATGAAAGCTGCTTTAATTAGATTAAATTTTTATAGAATCTTTTTAAGATACGATGCCAATTAGTAGTAAAGTGTTACAATCTTGAAATTAGGTATTAAACTGATTTGAATTTGATTGGCTAGGAGAGGAGCTACAAGAGGAAGTGACTTCACGTTTAGAAGGTTGTAAAATGTTCTCGATGATTTCTTTCCCGGGGGTTCAGATTTCAAAACTATATATATCATTTTAAAATAAAACGAAATGTTACGTAAGAAAGAAAAGCTTACAGAGGAAGCTTTAAAACGGAAGGAATTAAAATAACTTTAGAATGCGAATTTTAATATTAAATGAATAAAGATTAATAAAACATTTCTTAAATTAAATTTAAAAAAAATGGCAGTGGTTGTAAGGAACTACAACAGATGTAACATGTAAACGCACCAGAACAACAGCTTATCACCCCCAGTCAAACGGTTTTATCGAACGATTTCATCGTCATTTCAAGGGCTCTCTTATAGCGCACAACCAAACTAAATGGACTGAGATTCTTCCCGTAGTCTTGCTAGGTTTGCGCACTTCTCTGAAAAAGGACATCAAAGCAACCTGTGCTCAGCTTGTTAATGGCACCAATCTCAGACTACCCTCCGATATTATTTCCAGCGACACTATAAGTCAACCACTTACCCTTACCTATGTGTATAAGTTAATTGAAACAATGAGGTCATTAAACCCTATTGCCGCTTCCATGCATGGTAATTAGAGTTGCAAAGACTAGAAAAAACCCGGGAATAAACCGGGTTTTTGGGGAATAAACCGGGTCTTTTGGGATTAAACTGGGTCTATTGGAAATAACCCGGGAATAAACCCGTTCTTTGCAACTCTAATGGTAATCCCAAAACTTATGGCAATCCCTCATTAAAAACTGGTTCACATGTATTTTTAAGATCAGATAAAGTCAATTCTCCCTTAACACCCCCTTATACAGAACTTCATCGAGTGATTGATAGGACGCACAAAACTTTTGACTTGAAAATAAAAGGGAAACGGTGTACAGTATCCATTGACCGCATTAAACCGCGGTCTACGTTATACACGGCCGGTGCATGACGTTTAAAACGTCACATGGAGTGGATCATTTTTACATGGCGATTGGTGCAAAGCATTGCACCAATCGCCGTGTAAAAATGATCCACTCCATATGTCGTTTTAAACATCATGCACAGTACCGTATATAATGTAGGTCGCGATTAAACCTGCATATCAGTTATCAGATTCTCTCGCACCTTCCCAAACTCAAGCGCAATATGAGCCAATGAATTCCCAAACAACTCCTCTCTCAGACTTCGGACAGAAGCCGGCGAGAGGAGAGGCCTTTTCATCCTTTCGCAATTCTTCACCCTCCCCCGCGTCCGGAGCAGATCAGGTCACGTGGTACGTCAGTCGAACTTTGAAGCGCTTGCTATGTGTTCGGTATTCTTTCTCTCCCAGCGGCGTTTACGAATAAATTTCTTTCGTTGTGTTATTGAAATAAAAGTTTATTTTTATAATTAAACTAGCTGTTACCCGTGACTTCGTTCACGTAACATTAAAAAAATAATAAATGCATTAATTTAGCAAAGCATTTCATTCGATAATTAAAAACATATATAGTTAACCAAATCTTTATCACATTTTATAGGAGACAATACGGTATTTCTTTGCTATAGGGGCCTTAACATTACACAGTCTTAAAAAAGTGAAATTTCATGCCAAATAATATATACAATCGCGAAAATAAAACTGCAAACAATGTAAAAAGAAGGGCCCAGTAAAATCGTGAAAATCGATGAATCCCACTTCGTAAAACAAAAAATAACACTGAGAGAATTCTTCTATACAACAGTGCATTTTAGGTGATATTTGGTGTGAAATTTGTATAGGTATTCATTTCTAAATGGGCATTATTATATTGTTTATCTGTATAGACATGTGTTATATATTTCTTACTACATTATTATTTTATGTCTTGTTTATGTATATATTAAATAAAGTGCTTCTCGCTAAGTGGTGTAAATATTGAACAAACTGCTTGTGGATTTTATACATTGATAGGGATTTCATACAGATATAACAATCTCATGCGATTCTAAAATGTAAATAAAGGTTGCTAGAAAGTACATTAAATTCTGCCTAATGTAACCTCGATATTTTTTCTATCGCGTCAAGGACACTCTAAACAAATAACTACCGACAACACCAATCTGATGATCTAAATTTACATATTTTTGTTAGTATATATAGGATTATTTTAATTTATTTCGTGCGCTTGAAAATTTTTACGCTTTTTCTAGGGTTAAGTGTCGAATAAATGTTCTTTCTTGTTATTTTATTTTGCCATTTCTATTTATTCTACTTTCCATTCATTCCATTTATGGATATTGATTTAATTTACATATTCGTTTCAAAGAATATTGTTTAAAGTTATTATTAGGATTAGGCTAGGATACGATTAGGGTTAGGATTAAGATTATAAACTGGACAACAATGGTATGATTAATTCAGGTTTAACCCTTTCCGGCAAAGACAAATTCTGTTCGTAAAATGCGAAATTACTGATTGACACCGGAATTTACAAACGACTTTTTTAGAAAATAAGAAATCCTTCTTTTAAGCTTTCATTATAGAAGAGAAATTTTATTAAAATATTCTTGGTGCCGAATGCAAGTTTGGAAATAAAATTAGGTGTTCCCGGAGTGGGACCACTGTGCCGGAAAGGGTTAAAGGATGAACCCGGATGTCTATCTACATCATGAAGTAATAAGAAAATTAGAAAATTATCGTCTGATATTTTTTTAATATGTTTTACAGTCATAATTGGCATCAAAAGTGAGCGAGGAAATGATTATCTAAAATACCATTAAGTGTTGCAAAAACAAATCTGGTTACACCAATGTATTTAATTTTGCGTAAAATTTCACTTGATAAAAAAAAAGAAAATTTGCTATGGACCCGATTGCAGATCCCTAACCTTCCTATTCTCGGAAATTTTCTACTTATATGTGAAAAACTTTTCTACTACATACAACGCGCTTTCACGTTTATAATATTATGAATTAGCACGATCGGCTTGTTCAAGTTTACATAATTCGGCTGGAAGAAAAGTTTCATTACTTTTTTATTTCTTCTTTGCTTTTGCATTACACGAATTTATCGGTAAAATTGATTTTCGTTTCGATAACATTGTTGTTTTTTAAGTTTTTAAAAATATTGTAACTTTACTTAAACATTGCTTTAAAATCTATGCCATTTTTCTCAACCTACAAGACTTTACAAAAATCTATTATGGAACAGAACTTTAAAAAAAGCTATATTTAAAAATTACAACAAAGTTTTTACTATTTTAAAGCTAAAAGAAATGTTTAATTAAATTCCGGTTCGAAACGACCATTTACAAATGTGTTTTGATTGTGGGAAAATGATAGAGAAAAAATGCTTTTACTTCGACGCAATCATATTAAAGCTTTAGCTTTTATGAAAAAATGCAACTTTCTTTTAAAACATAAAGTTATTTTTATTAAGATTTTCTGATTTTCTATACAGATAATTTTGCGACGCGTATTATTGACATTTGCCGTCCAATATCTTTTCAAAGTTTTTTTTTTTACTTTTTAAAATTTAAATTAAAAATACGGTACCTTTATGTTAGCCGTGTGCAGACAATATACCGACAAGTATTATTCCTATCACCATCATTCGTATTGAATTCGTATTAAAATATAAATCTTTCACTCTTTCATTTAAAACACAGAACTTTAATTTACAACACATGCAGTTAAAATAATTCATTTCATGTGAAATAGAAAAAGAACAAAAATAGAGAAATTAATCACAAATAATTTGATAACCCAAGAGGCTTTCTTACGTCGTAGCATTACACTGGATGAGACATGTGCCAAATCGTACGAGCAACAACTGAAACGCCAGTCGAACGAATGGTGCCATTATGGGTCACCACGAAGATCGAAAGCTCGTCAGAACCCCAACAATGTGAAAGTTATGGTTGTTCTCGTGTACGACTGTGATGATGTTATCCTCATGCATTACGTTCCTCCACAGCAGACCATCAATGCGCAGTATTACCGTTCATTTTTGGAACACAATCTGATACCAGCTTTGAGAAAGAAGCGGCGACACTTTTTGCAGAACCCACCAATCATTTTGCACAACAATGCTCGTCCGCACACAGCGCAAGCTGTGGCAGATTTGTTCGGTAGATGGGGCTGTGAAGTGCTGTACCATCCACCATACGCCCCCGGACTTAAGACCTGACAGCCTAAGTGGAGCAGAATCACCGGATCAATAGGATTTGGTGTAGACTCTTGGATGCTCCATTTGGATAGTCCCTGATACGCTCTTTGGTGTGACACACCTCTGTGGCAGGAAAAGCACACTCCGGACTCCAATGCCCAGACGAGTGGACCGGGACACTCAAGGGCAGCGCGGCCAAAGGTCGGCCGACCCTCAACAGTGTCCGCGAGAACGACCGGAACGCCCTTTATTGAATTCAATAAAAGTTACAAACTGCGATAGTAAGACCGAACTGCCAAAAGAAAGAAACCGACATTGGGCAGTAACATAATAATATGAAATTAAAATGACCAAATTAAGTATATAAAAGAAATAATTAGTGCATGTAAAAATTCTAAAAGATGACAGTCTGCGGTACGAATATCGGGCTGCCAAAAAGCCGACACTGGGCAGCAACAAAAATAATTAAAAATAAGATGAAAAATAAAATAAATAAATTTAATTGTAGAAAAAAGTCCAATTTACTAGTATAGTCGAAAAGACTAATTCCAAACTAATACTTAGAAGAACATGTTGCCGGCAGAGCCCTTTGATCTAAACCGAGTGACTTTGGCTTGATTCCTAGGATGAAGGAACCACTTCGAGGCATTCGCTTCCGAACTGTTCCAGAGATTCGTCAAGCAGTAGACCGCTGAATTCGAACTATCAACACAACAGGCGCTGTTAAAGATATCCTACGTCTTTCACATAGCTGGCAACGGGTTGTACACAATGCTGGTGACTACATTGAAGGCCAGTAAAACTTTGTAACATGTATCTCTTTTGTATCAGTTGTAAATAAATAGTTGCCACTATTAAAGTTCCAACCCTCGTATTTATCTAATACTAATTCGTAATAAATAAATCTGAAATGTTACGCCTGCATTTACCTGTATTTATGCTTCCTCAAGTGATGCAATATGTAAACAAACGGTCTAGTAGCTACTTTTAAGGCGGTATTCAAAAGAATTTTTTTTTCACGCTCAACAACTCAAAATTTTGAGACACATTCTCAGACTCATTTTTCAAAATAAAAACATGAAACTTGGCGGCGTGATTTATGAAGACATTTATAAGGTCCCCATGTTTTTATTTTTCGTTCAATTAATTAGAAATTGATTTACAAACAATTATTTTCATAGTACGATATTTTTTTTGTTTCCAGCGCTATCGCTTCGGGAAATTCGGTTCAAAATGTCCACTTTGACAGCCTTTTTTAAAAATATATTCTGCCTTTATCAAAAAATCGAGACAATACGGACCTTATAAAGTTTCTGAATAAGAGAACCGGCCAATTGGATGCATTTTAGAGCAAAAATGAATTTACAAATGTGTCTCAAAATAAGCAGTTTGGATTTGAATACACCCTTAAGCCACGTGATTCCAACTATGACGTCACGTGAATAACGTCAAGGCTAACGAAAAAGACAGGCTGCCGCGGTGCATTCCACTTATCTTATTTTACAGACTGCTAGAATGACGTGATGCTCTTTTCGTACACATGCATTGGTGGACTCCCGCGGTCTGTAAAAAAAGATACTCGTAAAGCACCGCGGTAGCCTTTCTTTTTCGTTAGCCTCGAATAACATCCGAAACTGACGCACTACCTTTCACATTAGACCACTGCCGCTGGAGTCACGTGATGCTCTTTTCATGTACCTGCATTCGTGCATCACGTCATTCAAGCAGTCTGTAAAGAGACACGTGTAACGCACCGCGGCAGCCGGTCTTTTTCGTTAGCCTCGAATAATGTCCATTCCATTTCAGCTGACATCACAATTCTAGCAATTCATCGTTGAAATGATAATGATGGACAGAAAAGCTATTATTTTAATATGCGACTGTGGATAATTCATGTTTTCTGCTTGTAGTACTTTATAAAGCTCGTTTCACTATGGGGCTGTTCAGAAAAGAAGATCAGGCGGCGCGCGGGCGATGGAGATTTAAATATAGAGTGAGTCTATACTGTGAATGAAATTGAAAGGCCTGCGTTCATTATCATTGATTTGGACGTCCAAATCAATGATAATGAACGCAGGCCTTCATTTGACTAATTTACGTATTTTAATGATATTTTATTAAACTTTGAAGTGAACTTGATAGCCGAATGGTTAGAGCACTGCTCTAGATTCAGGAGATTGCGGGTTCGATTCCCCTGAATTTCTATTTGATTTTTCCATTTAAAAATGTTTTATCGGTTGCTTTGTATTTTTCATGATTAATGGAATATATTTCATAAAAGTAAAATTTGATATTATTAACAATTACTTATTTAATTAAATACGACAAATTCAGCTATTTTACGATTAAAATTTTACATTACAGTGCCTTTTAATATTTAAACATTATTATTTTTTTTCTTTCTTTCTTTTAGAAAATGTAAAATAAGTAATGAAAATATAATCAATTTGCACGAATTTTTCCAGGTATTTATAATGAGTACTTCAACAGTGAATTTTTAGTACGAATAGAATGCAAAGCATATTTTACAATGTAAAAAAATTATAAAAATAAATTGTAAAAATATACATTATGTTAAACTAGAAATATCAGTGCCTATTTTTGTAAAGAGGTAAAATGCATGTGGTTTACCGTTTTAATGAATATGCATAAAATCTAGTTAGAATGTTTATAAATTTTCTACTGAATGTATAAGTATTTTAGCATTTGTTTCTCGTGTTTTGTGATGTTTATTGCAATATTATAAATAATGCAATTTACATCAAAAAATGAATTTCAAGAAAAATATATTTTTAGAAATTAATAACTATGTTTCAACAATGTTGTTATCGAAAAATATATTTTAATAAAATGTTCAAAAGCTTTTTTATCAAATTTTAACAAAGATTTTATTTTACTATTACAAATAAAGAAATAAATCTTTTAACATGTTGGTATCACGACCTTGATTTATTAACATTCTATTTATCCCAAAAAATATAAAGCAACTAATAAATCATTTTTAAATTAAGAAAAATAGGAGAAAAAAACTGAAATAAATGGCGAGCATGGACTTTGTATCTATATGGAACCTGGAAGGTATACAATACAAACGTCAGTAAAGTACGTAACAATTTTTGGTATTTTAAGGTTAGCTGGGCGACAGTGAAAACATATAAATATATATATACAGATATATATCTACATATATGTTTGTGTATACATGTTATGTATATGCATATATATATGTGTGTGTATATATATTTATATTTGTTTCACTAGCGCCCGGCGAACCGAAAAGTAACCTTTTTTTTTTGAGAGTTTACATTAATTTTATTGAAACCAATACTGTGTTTCAGGAATTCGGTGATCCGAACGTCCTCTCCCTTGTTAGTTAAAGGTGCACTGTTTATAGAAAATTAAACTTTATTTTATTATATGCATTGTTTTGTACAATATATATATTTATGTAACTGCTGTCAATTAAACTAATCCATCAGTTTTAGTAGGTGCTGTAGTTTTAGAGACAGTTAGTTGACAGCAGTTATGTAACTATATGATGTACACACACACACACACATATATATATATACAGGGTGATTCATAAAAGATGGGCAGAACTTTAAGGGGTTATAGTACACTTAAAGACAAATAATATTAAATAGGAGACTAAGGGTCCCAGACGTATTCCCAAGGAGATAGGGGGCATTAAAGTTTAGGGTCCGAAATTTCAAATGATTATAAAACATGGAAAAATTGGTCGATTCGTTTGCGGTTTTTGCAAAAAATTTTCTTTATGCCAGTATTTTCTTGAAATAAAATTTTAAAGTTCAATTTCAAAAAATGCCGATAGGGGGCGCTTTAGACTTTGGAGTAACAAACAACTATTTTTTAACGTTATTTTTTGTATTTCTTTAAATGATTTCGAAAGCTTAGACTTAAACTTAAATTTTGATCTAAAAATCTGAGTCCTAACGAGTAGTTAAGTAGCGTAAACTGAAATTTGAAATTTGAAACCCTTCTCCCCCCAGAACAAAAATCAGTTATTCCCGATCTTTGTGTCGTAGATTAGGCTCTAACTACTGCCGCGTTTTGCTAAAATTATTCTTTATGTCAGTATTTTCTTGAAAATAAATTTTAAAGAAAATTTTCAAAAAATTCCGATAGAGGGCGCTTTAGACTTTGGAGTAACGAACAACTATTTTATACCGTTATTTTTTGTGTCTCATTAAATGCTTTCTAAAGCTTAGACTTAAACTTAAATTTTCAGCTCAAAATCTGAATCGCTGAGCGTGGTTCAGTAGCGAGGGGAGGGGGTTCAAATTTCAACTTCTGAACATAGTTCAGTTTGCACTACTTAACCATGCCCAACGATTCTGTGCTGTGATACGAGGCAAAAATACAACTTTCGTCAAGGACTGCATAGTCGGAATTCACTCATAAAGGCACTGGCACAGTTGGAAACGTCGCTCATGCAAACGTTAAAGCTCCATTCCTGACGCTAGTCACCGGGTGAAGAAGGAAACAGAAAGTATGCAAATGTCAAATGGGGAAGAAGAAGAACACGTATGCAAAATTTCGACACGATTCAGGCATAAAAACCACTGAACGGTGAGTCAAGTGTAAGTCGCTGTAGTAATGAATCGGAAGATGGTGCCCTTCACGAATAAGGAAAAGGCTGAGATGCATTTAATTTACGGAGCGGCAGATGGAAATGGTGCAGAGGCACAACGAATGTACGGAGAGCGATTTCCTAACAGGCGGTTGCCTAACCGCAAAACTTTCGAGCGCTTGCACAGACAGTTGTGTGAGACGGGATCATTTCTCGCTTCCCGGTCGAATGCAGGTCGTGCAAAAAAGGACGAATCAGTAGTTGTTGCAGAAGCCATTCTGGATGTAGTAGCGGCGCAGCCAAGTACAAGTACACGAACAGTGGCTAGCCAGGTGGATACCTCACAGTCCACGACTTGGAGGGTACTGAAGGATGAACATTTGCTCCCGTTTCATGTGCAACGAGTCCAGAAACTGTCTCCAGGGGATTATCCAAATCGTATTGAATTCGCCCGCTGGTTTCTGCAGCAGAACGCGCTAAATCCACATTTTGGACGAACTGTGCTTTTCACCGATGAATGTACCTTCACACGTGAAGGTACATTTAACACACACAATGCACATGTATGGGCGGATGTCAATCCACATGCTACGTACGATGGAGCGCCAGCCCATTACGTACGAGACGTCCGCAACTATCTGGACATCACATTTCCGAACAGATGGATTGGTCGAGGTGGTCCTGTTGCTTGGCCTGCTCGCTCGCCAGATCTTTCACCCCTCGATTTCTTTTTTTGGGGACGATTGAAGGCTCTTATGTATGAGACACCCATTGAATCCCCCGAGGAACTGGTCGCCAGACTTTCCGCCGCTGTAGGGGAAGTGCTCGAAAAGCCTGATGTTTTCGCGAATGTTCGCCGTTGCATTCGTCGCCGTTGTTCTGCGTGCATAACATCTGGTGGTCACAATTTTGAACATTTATTGTGATTACATGTTAATAAATATGCTTTGGTAACATAATCCTAATTTGTGTCTTTTTACCTCGTATCACAGCACACAATGTGTGGACATGGTAAACTGAACTGTGCTCAGGAGTAGAAATTTCAAACCCCTCTCCCCAGAAACTTAACCACGTCTAACGATTCAGATTTTGGGCTGAAAATTTAAGTCTAAGCTTTAGAAAGCATTTAATGAGACACAAAAAATAACGGTATAAAATAGTTGTTCGTTACTCCAAAGTCTAAAGCGCCCTCTATCGGAATTTTTTGAAAATTTTCTTTAAAATTTATTTTCAAGAAAATACTGACATAAAGAATAATTTTAGCAAAACGCGGCAGTAGTTAGAGCCTAATCTACGACACAAAGATCGGGAATAACTGATTTTTGTTCTGGGGGGAGAAGGGTTTCAAATTTCAAATTTCAGTTTACGCTACTTAACTACTCGTTAGGACTCAGATTTTTAGATCAAAATTTAAGTTTAAGTCTAAGCTTTCGAAATCATTTAAAGAAATACAAAAAATAACGTTAAAAAATAGTTGTTTGTTACTCCAAAGTCTAAAGCGCCCCCTATCGGCATTTTTTGAAATTGAACTTTAAAATTTTATTTCAAGAAAATACTGGCATAAAGAAAATTTTTTGCAAAAACCGCAAACGAATCGACCAATTTTTCCATGTTTTATAATCATTTGAAATTTCGGACCCTAAACTTTAATGCCCCCTATCTCCTTGGGAATACGTCTGGGACCCTTAGTCTCCTATTTAATATTATTTGTCTTTAAGTGTACTATAACCCCTTAAAGTTCTGCCCATCTTTTATGAATCACCCTGTATATATATGTATATATATATATATATATATATATATATATATATATATATATATATATATATATATATATACACATATATATATATACATCATACTTTGGTATTCTATTATTTTTATGTTGGATCATAAGGCTTAAAAAATTATTTTAGAATGTTAAAAAGTTGAAAAATTTCAGATATCCGATCATGCTGCTACAGCTGTATCAATCAACCTACCAAACCAAGTAAACTATAAACACAAAAAAAGTCCAATCACGTGATCAAATCACCCACAGATTTTTCCTGGGTCGATCGCGCGCCGCGCGGGCGAAATGTTTGCGAGTTATGAACGCCGATCGGGCTATCTGATCACGTGATGCTTTTCATGAATGTTTCGGGGGTTTGTTATGATGAAATAAAAATAGATATTCCTATTATAAGATCCATTTTTTTGAAGGATAAAGATGTGTAGTTGCTAGTTTCACCTAATCCGAGCCACAGAAGCTTAAAATAATTGAAATAATTAAATTATTTCAATATATTAAATTACTTCAATTTCCGATAAGACCTACTCCATAGCCATTCTCTCCGTCGCCCGCGCGCTGCGCGATCTTCGGTCCTGAACAAAGCCTTGGTGCTAAAGTGAGATGCACAAAAATTTCATTCAGTTCAAAACAAAGCTTACTTTACAGTACCTGTATATATCAGAATAGTTATATCGCGTTCAGATTATGACTGTTAAGTCACTTAGCTTAACTCTTTTGAACCGGATAACCCGGAATTAGGCTTTATGCGTTCACATTCCCAAACATTTTAAGTGACTTAACTTAGCCTACCCGATGTTTGGGCATGCGCACAAGTTGTTAAACTAATAAGTACACCTTCTGACCATTATTGTATTCAATATTTGTGGCGTGTTAAATAAAAAAATTGATTAAAAGGATAATTAAAAAAAACTGATTAATTACTTATAGAACTCAGCTCTAAATTTAAGAGAAGTTTCAACTAATAAATATAATTTAGAAGGCAGAGTTCCACTTAACTCATAGTTAAGAGCATATCGGAAGTTTAGTAACTTTCAGAAACTTGCTCAAGTCAAAAATCTTGATTCCGGGTCGTCCGCTTCAGAAAACTTGAAATTAAGTGACTTAACTTTCATAATCTGAACGCAATATTACATACAGGATGTAAAATTTGATAAGTTGAGGAAATTTTAATCAGAAAATAGGGTGCCTCTATAAGTGAATGGCAACGCACGGTCAATAACAATTGATTGGTCGAGGTGATTTTTGACAAAAACGAATCGCCAAGCATCTTGGCGAGCCTGTCATTATCACCTAACAAATATTCCTTGACTGGGGTGCCTTTATGCAATAAATGCGTAAACGTCTATTTACATTATGGTATTATCGTCCTAGGCGTTGGTGTTCCAGGCGTTAAATCATAAGACCCAATCAATCGGCGTCGTGTAAGTTGTTTTCTATTTTAAGAACTTAATTTTAAACTAGTCAAATTCTGGAATATAAACCAAGCAATTTGGCTTAATATTAAGTTGAAATATATTTGGAATGAATACATGCATATTTTATGACCAAAAAAAAAAAAGAGAGAGAGAGAAATGCCATGAAAATAAAATTGCCCTTTTGACTATTCGATGCACAAAAACTAAAATTGTCTAATTATGACAGTTCTTATTTATCTTACAAAAATTACAAGAAAAATTAATTTTTATCAATGCCACATAAAAATTCATGTTTTTAATAATTAAATTTTAATATATGCATCCACATGTCATACAAATGTTAGGAAAGTGCGTGGCTAACGAAAAATACAGGCTACCGCGGTGCATTCCACTTATCTTTTTTTACAGACCGCTAGAGCGTCGTGATGCTCGTTTCGTACATCTGCATTGGTGCATTCGAGCATCGCGTGACTCCCGCGGTCTGTAAAAAAAGATACGCTTAAAGCACCGCATTATCCTTTCTTTTTCGTTATCCTCGAGGAAAGCGCAGGTGACGTCACACGTAAACAAACACTATGAACCGCTAGCTAGCGCAAAACATTAGAAAATCGTATTACTCATAACAGTAAGTTCATTTGTGTTTAATATACAGTGCGTCTCAAAAGTATATGGACAGGCGATTTTTTGAAATAACAGTTCAGAAAATGAAACAATAATAAAGAAAAAACAATAAGCATATTGAGTCATAACATAAGTATATTGCAACAAAGAAAAAAATATAAGTTTTACAGAATTTTTGTAATAAAATCAAAATCAAAATAGGCTGTCCTAAAAAATATGAACTTTTGAGTATTTTGTATTTAAATGCAAATTTTGGATCCATTCTTTTGAATGGTCTTGAAAATACGATCAGGCATGCTTCGAACTATAGTGTTTGGAGAATGTGTGGCTGTAAATAGAACCAACTCTGCTCTACTTACTGCTTTAATTCCTGACTAGTCGAAAACTAACGACCATGGGCATACACCTCTCGTGCAAGTACTCTCCAAAAGTTTTCAAGTGTATTCATGTCTGGGCTGATGGCTGGCCAGTCTGTAACAGTCAGTTGATTCTACGTAAACCAAGCTGTTATTGAGTGGGATGTGTGAACTGACGCATTGTTCTGTTAGAATTTCCAATTTTCCCCTCCTAAGATGTTTCTAATCGGAAGCAGATTGCTTTTGATAATCCTCAGAGCACTGTCGACCATTAAGAAAAGCAATATCCATTGTTCTGTTGAAACAAAACGCGGCTCACACCATGAGAGAATCAATCCTCTTCTTGTTGTCGACTAAATAACTCACAAGTGTTTCGTCGTAGATCATGCCAATAGTATGTCCAACCATCAGGCCATCAAAATTGGATTTTTTTCTGACTGAAGAAAACATTTAACCATTCATCCGTCCAATGCATGTGCTTTTTAGCACAAAGAACGCGTGCCTTTCTATGGTTCAATTTCTGCATACATGTCTGACACATTCTGCGATATTTAAGAAATTTGCTTGCCTGTATGTGACGGTGAACAGTATGTCTCGAAATAAGAAACGCTAAACGCTAAAGTCCTCGCAATTTCACGAACAGACTTCTTTTGGGTTGAAACTGCTTCAAAAATGTATTTATCTTATAGCTGAGATGTTTTTCTTGGTGAACCTGAACTTTATTTGCAATCGCATTGTCACCTTTCGATAAAATTACATAAATTCTAGATCTGCTACGTTTAATTTGTTTAGCAATATCAGAAACTTTCACATTTTCAGCCTTTAAACGCCAAATTTTAGTTATATCAGTTGCAAGGAATTGAATGTTGAGAGGCATTTTCCAACTATTCAAGAATTGAAGAACGAGCAGTGATTTTATATTTCGAAGTGGTTACATCACATGTGCAGAACGCAGAATATGCATTTTTTTTATACGCTGGTAATAAAAGCGATTCTTTTCCTTGTCCACATATTTTTGGGACAGCTTATTTTGAATTATATTTTTTTACACACAATATAAGCATAATATTTCTGTATTATAATAAACTTATATTATGATTCCATATGTTAACTAATTTTTTTTGTGAGTATTACTTCATTTTTTGAACCGTTATTTAAAAAAATCGCCTGTCCATATACTTTTGAGATGCACTGTAGGAGACCTAAACGTCTTAGAATTAATTTTTTCACATCCTCGTGTTAAAGAATCATTTAATTTTCTTTGATTTTTTAAAATTAGTGTAGTAAGTCCAGAATAATAATTATTATTCCCACTTAAGTAATGTATGGATTATTTCGGAGACACGTGGTTCTGAAGTTGTTTAACATTGCATTGTATTTCCAAGTAGCACAAAACTGTTGGGCCACAGTTGTCTAATTGAAGAGATGGGTGGTCGGCCAACGGTAAGAAATGTCCGCCTTGTCGTACCATTTACCAACGAACCATTTGCCAACAAAGGCCCAACAATTTATTCCTACAAAGGCCCAACAACAATAACCCTACAATTACTCAAAAAATTTGAATTATACCGTTAAAAAGGGAAAATTATTTGAACATGCTGCAGCTGCTTCGGTTACAGGTGCACAGCCTGAAAATTTTGGGGTAGCATTAAATCAGATTTCTGGGATTTTTTTTTATATAAAAAAGAAAAATATAATTACATTACTTAGTAACTAACACGCTGTGTGTAATTAATTTTTATACATACAATGCACCCACTCCGTCTGTTTTTTGAAAATCAATTTTTTAATGAAAATTCTTCTTTTAAGATTTTTCTTGGAATTTTTGTAGAAACCTTTCCGGAATGTCATTTTTGTCGCAGATATTGTAAAAACCTACGATGAAAATGTTTCTTCAGATATATTGTTATTGAAAAAACGGACCAGTGGGAGCCCTGTATATACAAGATCACTCGACACATCTTCAAATCCATGGAGGTAATTATCGTATTTTTCTTTTTAGTTAAGGAAAATTTTCGGATGACTGCCAGTTCTATCTCAAATTTGTCAGGTTCTGACACCTACAAACAATAAGAAGCAACATGTCCTGATTTGTTTTCTTTTTTAGCCAACATCCGAATTTGCAGGGTTACTATTGGGTAAAAATCTAACCTAAAGTATAAAACTCCTTGATTTTCAGACAAATAATTCAATATGCAAACATGATTAAATCTGATACGAAAATGTATATCATGGACTTCCTAAATAATTTTACATTCATCTCATAGAATAAGTGGAAAATTCCCAACAACAACGTGAAACTTTGACACATTTTCTGATTCATTTTTAAACGCAAAGGCATAAAATACTTTTCTAATTTATCAATCCTTACAATCTTTTTTTGTTCGTCGAATGTAACGCCGCTCTTTTGAACGTAACGCTATTGTAAAATTTTAAATTTGTTTCTCTTGAAACTATGTTTTTCAAACTGGGCGACATTTTTTTCTCGAGAACTATTTGACCGATTTCCTACAATAAAAAAATGTACCAGTAGCTGGAACTTATACTACCGAAAAGTATAATTTTCATTGATTAATTATTTTTCCAAAAGCTTGCTAAAGGTAAAAAAAAAAAACGGCAAAAAATGACCTCTTTTCTTCAAATGACCGCCATTTTGTCAAAAGTCAACTTTTAAAATTGAATGTTGATATAATCTCTAGAAAATTCAATGGCCTTTCATAATTTAGTGACCAAATTTGTATCAGATGTTTGTGACCAGAGGAAAACGGTCATTCGATATAAAGTTCACACGGCGCGAAGCTGCAGGTACTCCCCCTCCAACAAGGCGTATTCTTCTTCTTTTTTTTTTTACACAGAAAAAAATTAAATATGCAAGTGAGATATCAATAAATATAATGCAATAAGTCCGAAGGGGATCTCTCTTTTCTTTGTAACCGAAAAAAAAAAATCGTAAAAATTACGTGAATTTTAGGCTAAAGAACCTTACCTTAATCAAAACATCTTACATCCATCTCTTATTATACTAAATATAGTTCATATGGGAAATACATAACTCAATTAAAAATATCCTTAAGGCTGTTAGTCAGCCAACTCCCCAATTCCCCTCGCTAATGTTAAATCTATGGACGTAGAATGCATTCGTATATTTAAAATATCTCCTCAGAACGCTGTTTTGATCCAAGAAACTCAAACAAAGACCTAAAAGTGGATGTTATTATTTGAAAAATGAAAGTTGGTACAATATTTAATATGTAGACAACCCTTTATTTCAAAAATTGCATTCGTATTCGGAATGTAGAAAAAATCCTAGTAGAATACTCCGTATTGCATCTCTCTGCGACAATTTGGTGAAAAAATACCATTTAGTGATGCGTTTATTTATTATTAATTTTTTTCCATGACTGTATTTGAAAATCGATTGCTAATATTATTTCCGTATTTTCACAGATTTTGTTTTCAATCCAGTGTTTGCATTTTGTTTTTACTGTTATACTATTAATAAAGTTTTTTCTAAGTTTAAAAAAATACACTACATTTTATAACGCTTGGTATATAAAACTTTCATTGAAAATAATGTTTATTGTAACATGTTAAAACAAACGGAATATTATATATTGATAACTACATTTAAAGATTTGAATGAAGGGAAATACGTTATCTTTATTCTTTAAACAATGGTAGTAGAAATAATACATTGAACTCTCAGAGTTTAAAGTTTAAAATGCATATACTATTTAAAATCTAGTTTTCAATTCATTTTTATTTTTTTATTTTCTATATTGAAAATATTACTTATCACAAGAAAATTTGATGGACTGTTAGTACTTTAATATCTGTAGAAAATTCCGTATTAGTTCCATATAACTTTTCGTTCTATTTCACAAGGGAAACGCTAAATAACAATAATGAAATCGGAATTTCGTTAAATTTTTTATCATGGTGTAAAACTGTGAGGCTTTATTTTAAAAATGTTCAACATTAAAAATAAGAATTATTTTTATATACCTTTTTTTTCCTTAAGAGGCATTTTGCAAAGAATATATATATATTTTTAAGAAACGATTTTCAAAGACTGGTTACAAGTTTCAATGAACAATATTTCAATGAATAGAAAATTGTATCCACGTATTTTGATGCGTATAGTTATTTGGAACGTTTTGAATTAATACGAATTCTGTTTTTTGGTATTTCTATGTTATTACTGGTGGGAATCTTAAAGATTTTATTTAACCATTAAATCTATATTAACACTTTGCAGGCGGAAGACTATGATCACAGTCCCGAATAGAACAGATATCGAAAGCCGGAGACTGTAATCTCAGTTGCGTGATTATTCTTCCGAATTCATACAAAAAATTTTGAATCGTAATTTTTTTTTTTTATTCACAGAATGCCTATCATTATTATAAAGCAGAAATAACTAGTTTAAACTTTCAGGTGACAATTGGGAATTTCTGAATAAACAAATCCGTCAGATTTGGCAACACTGCGGATAAGCTATCAGATTATTCTTCTTGTGATCGTGAACTTTCTGATGTTGACAGTATTTACTCAGAGAAGAGTGACAATTTTCCAATGTAAAAACACACTCGTATTTATCATTTGCCTAGCAGCGATTCAGATTCATATGCGGAATAACTAGATTTGTCCGCTATACGTTCAGAAACACTGAAAATGCCGCCCGCCTATAAAGTGTTAAAATGTAACAATATAAAAACTTCTTAAACATACATGTAGTGAATAAATTACGAAGTAATGTTTCATGTCACATGTTGAAAATTATCCGACTTCGTTTCAGCAAAAAAATCTGTACTACGTAAGGACTTCTCTAATTTAAAAAAAAAATGACGACAGATGCATTTGAAATAAATTAAATCTACTTTTAATTTTAATGAGTAATAATTTCAACGAGTTAAATATTTTCTCTCTATTTTATAGTTTATAAGCTAAAATACATTTAAATATTGGGATTTGATTATGAGTGAGTTGAACAATATTTCCTTTTATGTGACTGCTTAAAAGTAATGTGTGTATTGAACTATTTAAAGTATTTTACATCTAAATTATTTTAATAGTTAAAATGTGTGATAATGTGATCCGTAATAATTTAATATCCCTCTTAATAGAATAATATATTTTGACCGTACATTAGAAAAATTAAGAATAGTATTAAAAAATATATATATACTTAGGAATTGTTACATTAAAATGGATTTAGTTATGCAAGAATTTTATCTTTATAAATTGAGGAAAGCACATTTGCACGACCTGATATTTTTCAGCACAAAATTAAAGAAGTGCTTCAGCTCCATCTGACATTTTCGCTTGAATTTTACATACTGACTACACTACACACCTTTCTCGAAAATATTCTCCACACCCAATTCTATGCACTTTTGATTTTTCTTTTCCACTTCCAAATATAAGCCACCCTCAGAACTTTTTTGTGCAAAAAATGGATTTAAAAAATGCAAGCGTATTTGAAATCAAGGGTATTTGAATCTTCCACATTTTGGTGATTTCAGCTTAAAAAAAATTGCAATGAACCCCCCTCCCCCCTCACCTTCAACACACAAACTTAAAAATCTTGAGAACTCTTTGAAAATAATTCTGTACTATTTGTTGCTCTCTAATAACAATAAGTAAATAATTAATCATCTAAATTACAAATCCTTCCCTCCAAAATTCATGCCCCCTAACCAGCATACAAAGTTTCAAATCTGTAAAACTCTTTATTAAAAAATCTTCTGTCCTATTTAATGATTCTTAGAAATAATAAATAAATAATCCATCTAAATTATCCCTCTACACCCAAAATGTCCGCTTCCCTCCTTTGCCGCCGAACATACAAACTTTAAAATCCTTAAAATTCTATTTAAAAAAAAATCCGTTGTGTTTGTTGCTCTCTAGTAATAATAAATAAATAATCAATCATCTAAATTACCCTCCTTCATCCACAGAATTTACAGTTCCCCCTCTGTCCCCGAGCAAACAATTTGAAATTTTTAACATTAGTTTTTGAAGAAAAATTCTACCTTATTTCTTATTTTGTGGTAAAGTTAAATATCAGTCATCTAAATTCTCTTTTCCCCCAATATAAAATTTTTACTTCCTCATTTACTCCTTTGTTTTGGCCCACCGTAGAAAAGAAAAAGAAAAAGAAAAAAAAAGAGAGAGAGAGAGAAAATAATGGCTGTAAATTCAGTTCGGATTAATGCAAGGAAAAAGTACGCATAAAATTCTTTATATTTGTATGTGGTTTATTTTGTTACGGAGTTACATTATTAAACTTCAATCTAACTTTTCAAAGTTCAATAGCAACACCAGGTGTGTACTTAAGTAACCGGAAGTGTGTACTTAAGTAACCAGAAATGTGTGTTTCAGTAGATTCAAGACTCAGTGTTGAAATCAGACATTTTTCTTCAGGAGGGAATTTCGCAACACTAAGGGGGACAGTATGGATATATCCGAGGGAGAAAGTGAGGGCTAGCATTTTTAAACAATCCCCAAGCATAAAATCTCAAGTCTTCCGGGGGATATTTTGATGTTCACAAATGTTCAAAAATGATTACATCCCCTGAATTCACCACTAAATTAATCATCTTCTAATATTAAGGTAAGAAAAGTAAACTATGTAAATTTGAAAAGTTTAAAAAGTTTAAGAAGAATATGTCTAATCGATTTTCCGAAATAAAAACGTTAATTCCGTTTTCTGAAAAACATGATTTTCTTGAAGTAATTAATTTTTCGTAACAAAAAACGTTCTATCTCCAAAATCTATGTTATATTTTTATAACACTGCTAGCCTATAATTTATGTGATATTGTGAGCGTAATCAACTACCAGTTTAAACATCTGAGCATTTTCTGAAATTTTACAGCTATCTATATTATAAAGCAAAAACATGTCCGTGAGTATCCTGACGTCCTATTGACGGTGGCGAGGCTAACGAAAAAGACAGGCTACCGCGGTGCATTCCACTTATCTTTTTTTACAGACCGCTAGAGTGACTTGATGCTCTTTTCGTACACCTGCATTGGTGGATTCGAGCATCACGTGATTCCCGCGGTCTGTAAAAAAAGATAGGGGTAAAGCACCGCGGTAGCCTTTCTTTTTCGTTAGCCTCGGACGGTGGTAACACGTGGCAAATAAATTTCGCTTTTAATGCAACTTTTTTTTTTTTACTTTTTTTATTACACAATTTCAAATTTCACACCGTTAAATAAGAAAAAAAAATGTTCTTTCGAATGCAATTTATTTGAAAATTGTATCTTAATTTACTGAGTTTTAGGATTTTTAAAATAATTCTCAAGCATGATTTTTTGTAATCCAAATAAACACAAGTTTAAAAGATGTGTAATGGAACTACGATCACGAACTACACTGAAATAATGAGAATAAAAAAATACTTCATTGACTATTAACCAGTGGCAAGCGGCTAATACGAAAGTAATACCGTTTTTAGTAAATTTGGAAACTTTATTTAATACATAATTGATATGAAATGCTATTATTTAATTTTCATGTACTTAAAAAAATACGCACGTTATCTTTATTTTTATTTTTACTTGGTTGTTTTGCATTTCAAATAATAACTTCAAAAACTGTGCAATTATGGAATATTCTCATTTGTTTTTGAAAATGGCTCGAAGTGAGCCGAAATATGTCAACAACCCAATAACAGTTATTTTACTGTATATTATGTTGTTAATTTACACCTTTTAGCATTTAAAAGAAATATATTATTACAAGGTGTTATAATTTATTATATTGTGATATTTTTTATATAAAATTTCGTTTTGGTCGTATTGTTGGGCAATCTAAAAAATATATATTAAACATAAATAATCTATTGAGTCGTCAATTAAAAGTTATTTTCACAAATGTTCAGTATACATCGGGTAATATGTCCTTAAGAGGCTACTTCACTCAGACGAAAACACCCGCTCGCTAATGTTAATCCTACGGAGGAAATATTTTAAGATATCTCATTCGCATTTCAATATTTTTAAATACTTTTTTTTGCATTGGATAGCTGGGGTCAATCTATATGCATGCTCTTTTGTACTTTTTCGATTTTTGTTGCAGTTTTTTGCTCACAGGCTATCAAAGCCTGAGAGCTAATGTTCCCACCGGTTCTGTATGTACGTATGTATGTACGTAACGCGATAACTCTTGATAGAAATATCCGTTTTGCTTCAAATTTTGGTTATAAGTTTAAAGTGATAAGGCGCTTCCCTGATTAGTTTTGGGGGTTCATTGGTTAATTATAAAGGGGGGAACGGGGGACTAATCCCCCTTAATTTATATAAATGGGTTTTTCATGGAGAATTATACGATTTGATTCAAATTTGGTTTATAGGTACATTGGGATAAGGCGCTTCCCTCATTAATTTTGAAGGTTCATTGGTTACATATAAAGGGGGGGAACGGGGGGGGGCTAATACCCCATTAATTTAGATAAATGTATTTTTCATGCCAAATTATCCGATTTGATTAAAATTTTGTTTATAGATTCATTGTTATAAGGCTCTTTCCTGATTAGTTTTGGGAGTTCATTGGTTACGTATAAAGGGGGGAACGGGGGGGGCTAATACCCCCTTAATTTAGATAAATGTATTTTTCATGCCAAATTGTCCGATTTGATTAACATTTGGTTTATAGGTTCATTGTAATAAGGCGCTTCCCTGATCAGTTTTGGGGGTTCATTGGTTAAGTATAAAGAGGGAACGGGGGGTTAATCCCCCTTAATTTAGATAAATGGGTTTTTTATATAGAATTACCCAATTTTTTTCACATTTAGTTTATAGATTCACTGTGGTAAGGCGCATCCCTGATTAGTTTTGGGGGTTCATTGGTTAAATACAAAGGGGGAAACGGGGGGCTAATCCCCCCTGAATTTATTGTCGATCTCTATCTTTTTCGAGGGGCATTATTCTTTGAAGAAAGAGTATAATATACAATTAGTGTGAATAGCCTGTGAGCTCAATGCCATGAGTTTAAGTGGGCACTTTTCTTTTTATTTTATTGAGGATACTTTCACTTTCGAAACCGGTTTCGAAAGTTAAAGTATCTTAATAATAATAAAAAAAAACTTGTGATCAAAATCAAAAAAGTACAAAGGAGTGTGCATAGAGATTGACCTCAGCTATCGAATGCAAAAAAAAAAAAAAAATCATTTAAAAATATTGAAATGCGAACGAGGTATCGTAAAATATTTCCTCCATAGGATTAACATTAACGAGTGTGTGTTTTTGCCTGAGTGAAGTAGCCTCTTAACTCGGGAAGCTCGGGTTGGATTTCCTAACTTTTATAAATTAACAAACAAAACATATATGAAAAATCATCAAAGTGATAATTAGAATGGGTATGTTTGAAAGTTTTTCTTTTATGATTTTGATCATATTTCATTACATTCTTAGTAACCTCAATTGTATATTTATTGAAATAAAATTATTAAAATATGATTATTTTTGTCGTGAAGATATTTTTGGTAAGTATCATACATTGTATTACTTTTCCTTAAAAAAAGTAAAAAACAGAATTCCATCGAAACAATTTATTTAACAAATGAAATTATCTTTTTATACAATAATGTTTTTGAAACAACCAGTATTATACTTATTTTTGCTTTATTAAAAAAATGGATGTCAAACATAGTAGGATACATTAAGTCAGTGGTACTCATTATGCAGCCCTCGAGTTCATTTCATGCAGCCTCAGAAGTGAATACAGACTTTTGGATCCGAGCTTCAGAATACATTCCGAATTTAGCGTCTTGTGCTAAAAAGATTGCGAGCCTTTTAGTTTATCTTATTTATTTAAGATGGCATTTAGTCGATCGAAAGTAATTGTAAATAAATACAGGCCTCTCCTGACAAATTAAAATTTTAAAAATCGTCAGTGAATCGCGGTCCGAGAGATCTGCATAAATTGATAAATCGCGTTGCACTACCACGCTGGAAGTTCGTGGTTCGCCTCCGGATTTGGGCAAAGTCCATGCAAACTTTCATTCTTTCGGGATCTATAAAGTGAGTACAAAGCTTTCTTGGAAACTAAACACTAGAGGTTCTGCGTTAGGCTGACAACCTGATAGGGACATACGTTATATAGTATCCCAGGGTCCATGGTCAAGAAAGCAGAGTTGGGCGCTGCCGTCTATGGTACTCCATGTATTGTAGAGCTGAACAGTTTAGTTTGGTTTTAGTTTATTTAAATGTTTTTAGCAATATTTCAGAGGGAACGGAGCACTGAGAATTACATTTTGGTGTTATAACCCGCTGAACAAATGAACTTATTTAAAGCGACAAATTTTATTTAGTAGAATTCAACTGACTTTTGTGCTGTTCTTATCACACCCTATTTATTAAATAAAAAATTTTGGTTCTAAATATGTTTGTTTCAGTCACGCTTTATACGCCGTACACTGGCGAAATTTAGGTCATACGTTGGTGATGTTGAGTAGTTAGACAATTAAATATCTTCGATATTTTCAAGTCATTACACTGAAAATTTATATTTTTAGAGATTAATTTAATGTTTCAAGATGGACCGCGTTTCAAGAAGACTGTATCATTGATTGTAAGTATGTAAAATTTTGATTGCATTTATATAAAGATTTTAAGAAAAAATGTTAAATGATCAGTAAGTTTACATTTACGTACATATTTCTCTCAAAAGTTTGAAATTTCATTGTATTCCGTAGAAATATTGAATGCTTTAAAAAAATGTAATATTAACTGTACAACATTACCAATGTTAACTGCTTTAAAATGCTTTTATAAAAAATAAAGCAGTTTTAATATTTAATTATTTCACTCAAAAATGCACGAAACTACTTGAATTTTATACTGAGGTTCATATAATTTTAACCACAAATACCTATCGTGACCTATGGCTTAATAAAATATTGATCCATGGCCATTTAGAAACACAATTTTCCATTCTGACTATTTGCTTATTTTCGGAGAAAATTCGGAAACGCAGAAAGCGATCTGAGTTTTGGCTAAGATTTCGAAAAAAATCGCCACTGTGCGTTCGAAGTAGTGTTCCCAGGTGTACTGATTTGTGCGGGACGTCCCAATTTTCAAGAGTTCCAAGACCAGTCCCGCGGGAGCTCGAAATTCCAATTTGAGAGTGGAGGTTAATACAATAAAACCTGTGAAAACAAAACCTATCTATAACGGAAAAAAATTATGATTCCGTCAAAAGGAATACTGTATGAATCTACCCGATAAGACGGAAACTTAAACGGAATATTTTTACGGTCCTTAGCTATTGTGTTTTTAAAGGTTTTATTGTACTTTTTTTAGTAAAACCTGTGAAAACGGAAACTATTTATGACAGAATTATTTCTTAAATATATAAAATTCATGGTCCATACGGAAGAAATATAATAAGCAATTATAACTGCTCAATCGGAAACCTTTTCAAAACGCAATTTCGTTTCGGTTTTCAGCGAATTTCACAGGTTTTACTGTATAAGATTATTGTGCTTATTTTGTACAGTTAAACCTACTAAGGCGGAAAGTCAAGTGACTGGATAAATTCCATTTTAGACAAGTTTCCGCTTAACAGGTATACATGTATGATATTCCTTCCGTAGCGACTATAATTTTTTTATGCTTAAGACAGGAGTCCGTTACAGACAGGTTCCGTTTTCATAGGATTTACTCTTTTTTTATGTTCCGATTTAGAGCCGCTGTACCGCTTTTTGTATCAGTGAATCTGGCAACACTAGCTGGAATATACGGAAGTTAAATGCTTGTTATTTCTATTAGTGGGTATCTAGTATAAACATTCTATACTAATTTAATCTATTGCATAAATGCCTAACAAAATATACTATGTATGAGTTTGTACTAAATTGAAATTTCATTGACTTGTATAAACTATACTCTGTAATTATCCGTTTAAACAAGTTTTAGCTTTGTATGGCATACAACTGACGTTTGAAAATAATTTTACATAACAAAGAAATATATGTTAAAAGTTTTACAAATACCTTTCTTTCGGGCGAGTATCAGTAACAGTTCCATATCCACTAGAATTACCAGTTGACTTCGTAAGTGTAGTTTTTTCGTCGGTAGCACCACCCATCGTGAATAATGTTGCGAACAGTTTCAATGCATGTCGCGTTCTGCTGATTAAAATAAATTTGGTAGTTGATAACTTTTTGTTTTTATCTTTGAATCAATAGGATTTCGAAAATTTCATTCACCTCCTATCTATTTCCATTGTTATTGTAATAAGAAAATGACTCTAATACATAAAACGTGAGCAATAGGTCATAATCTACGTCAGATAACCGTGTTTCATGATGAGGCGAAAAGTTTGAGGAAGAGATAAATTTTATGAATTTGAGACATTTGTTAGATTTTTGCTTCAATGTCTGCGTCATTTTTTTTCAATTATTTCAAACAAAAACAAAGCACAATCTATTTATGTTATTTTATTTATTTATTGCTACAAATCACACTTTGAATTAAAAAAATTACGTAAATGAAACATTAAAGGTGCCTGAAATAAAAGAAGTGCTTTCAAAATGTTATTATATCGGTGCATTTTTATTTTTTAAAAATCGAGCATTTTATATAAAATAGGGGGAATTTTATGCAACGTTCACAGTATTAAAAAACGTGTTTTTATTTTACCCTTAACTGCTGTTAGCGGTCTCACAGACATCTCATATTTTCAATTTTCACAGTTGACTTGTAATTTTCAATTTAACCCATTAACCCCTTGAGGGGCTCCGGTATATAATATATACCACTTTCTAATATATAACTTTGTATTATTAAATAAAAATATTTACTATTATTTTTTTGCAGATTGAGAAGGTGAAAATTCATTATTAAAAATTACTGGTGTCGAAACATCGCAAAATTTGGCATTTTCACACCAGGTGCTTGCCCTCCAAGGGGTTAAAGCAAGAAATATTTTTCTCTTTAAAATGCAAAAGTTGCATTTCACACCAATTTTTCAAAGTAGCAACTTTAGTTTCCTTTTATTACGGAGTTTCTGTCATCAGATAAAGAGAATATTTCTCTTAAAATAGACTGGTATACAAACAAAATGGAGAGCAGCTATCTCGGTACCATATGGTACCAGTAGGTTTTAATGAGTTAACTACATATACTAGAGACATTTTGTTTCGTTTGAATCTCTAGTACTATCATTAGGGACTTCTGAATAGTAGAATTTTAATTATAATTGTCCTGTACAGAAAGTTTTGTACAGAAACAGTATCCTATGAGTTAATCGAGATTTTTATTCACCTTCCGATCAAGCGGTCTCAGAGACCGTTCATAATATATGCGACAATTTTTGTCACATCATTTAAAGGTTAAACAAGACAAGTATTCACTTGAGATTATCTATGGACAATCCAAAAAAGTTCTCGGAATGCATTTAGTATAATGAGCGGATCAAATAAATCTGTTTTAAACTATAAATTTTATTTAGTAAGTGAAGTCAAATGTGTACCGCAATGAAATAAGTTAATTTTTTTTATTAAATAACATTCTGCTTTTAAATGTATTTATATGCATTCCGAATACTTTTGGATCAGCGCCACGGGCCACTTTTCATAATATTGTACCTTCATAAAATTTCGACTTCTTAATTGCACACAAATCAAATCTATTTTAAATGCTAAATAAATTTAATACCTATCCAATGGGAGCGTAAAAAAATCATTTTTTTCTCTCCAAACTAGTGTTTTCATCATCCTCTTATACCTTCAGGAGTCCTGGGAAATAAAATTCTCAAAAAGAGAACTTTTTTATTTTTGGCTTAAAAAGTGACACAATATTTTTAGACCGAAACAGGAGTAATGGCGTATCCGTACAATAGCTAAATGAAATGTCATGAAATATGTATTTAGAACTATCTGTGTTGTACTAAATAAAATATTTCATCCATTTATCAGAACTAGCCGTACCTCTTGTCTGACTTTCCTGAAGTTTTATTTTTATTTACCTCTGATTGGAAAAATTTCACGGTTTATCAGCTTTAAAGGTATAGATCTATTCTTTAACGATATGAAAAATTTATATACAGTGTGATGTATTTTGCATGAATTTTACAGGATTTTAGTTTTTAGTTAATTTGTGTTAACCCTTTAAATGCCCTAAATTATGAATAAAAAAAAATATTATCTCAAAACTTTTTGTAATATGTTACAAAAGCAGATTCGGAGATTTATACAATAATAATATAAAAATACAAATCAAGTCGAGATAATAAACTAAAGTGGTACTTTTAAATACCGTCGGGTAAATATAGCTGAAAATTTTTCACAACTTCAAAAAACGAAAATTGTGCAACATTTAATTGCCTTTTTATATAGCATTTGTAATAGGGGAAATACATCCATTCTTGAAAGAAAAAACGAAAACTAATTTTATTTAATTCAAACATAAAAACAGATGGCACAATAACTAAATTTTTCTAAGTAACATAGGCCTGCAAAATAATGCTTTTTAATTTTTTTCGGCAGCATTTCGTGTAAGGACAGGTAGTTCAGGAGTTAAGAGAAAACAAGGTACCAGGTACTAGCAATGTAACATTGTTGAAAGACAGTTATGTAATAGGGGATGGAGTCATGGTTTGGGGCCGGAATCTCTCTTGGTGGTCACACTGACCTACTACCACTCTGACTGTGATATATCGGGACGAGAACCTTGCTCCGTATCTCACACCGTATACTGGTGCTATAGGTGATGAATTTATCCTAAAGGATGATAAAGCACGACCTCTCCGAGCTAGGCTTGCTGATGAACATATTGAAGATCAAAGTTCGGAGCGAATGGAATGGCCAGCTCAATCTCCGGACCTTAATCGGATAGAGCATCTTTGGAACTACCTCGAAAGGCAGGTGGCTGCCTTAAGTACTCCCCAGAGGTAGTTAAATAAGCTGCATAAAGTGTTGCTCTATGTATGGGCGTTGCTTCCCATTCCTGTGTCCGAAAACCTAAACAGCAGTATGGAAAGTCGATGCCACAAATGCGTTATAAGTAAGGTGCGGACGCATTCCCTATTAAATCCCATTAATTTAATTTTTTTCACAAATATCTGTGATTTATTTTGTATCAAAGAGTGGACTTTTGCAGAAAATGTAATTCTTTTCTCGTGAATCATGCTTTATGTTAAAATCAAGTGAAATTCAACAAATAACTGTTTAACGCACATTTTTTCCAACTTTCATGGTTTGCTCTATTTATTTATTTTCAAATAAGACACAAAAGACTGGTTGTACCTTAACTTTTGGAGGCCAGTGTATTAAACAACATGAGACACAAAAATCTTTTATCCTGTAAATGAAAAAACACTCTAAGTAAATGTTATGCATTTCTTTAATTAAAAAAATCTTCGTACGTTCCCACATTAGAGCTTCGTTGCAATTCAATAATGTGTAGCTTGTTAGATTTAAAAAGTTACTCTTAATCGGTTATTTTAAATATTTAAAACACAATTTTTCAAACACTGATCAATAACTTATAAGATGAAGAGTACAGATATTTAAGCTCAAATACATATTTTAAAGTTGATGTATTGATAAAAACAATCAACTATTTTGCAATATTTTATGAGAAATTCTATTTGAATCTTATTAAACTGGAATTAATAATAATTATTTTAAACAGACAGATTAAATCTTTAATTATCAAACTCTAAGAATGTTTGCATCATGTTTCACAGACCAATTTTGTTTTATGTTCTTTTAATCATCAGAAAATAAATCCTTAAATAAAATGAAATACTTAATAAAATCATTAATTTATAAGTTAGAACAGTAATACTCATTACGCGGCCAACGGGCCACAGCGTTATCACACTTTTAATAATATAAATCTTCACCTCAATTTATCTTAGAATTTCTGTCATTAATTAATAAGACAAATATCACTTTTTGGAAATAGAAGTGTAGGAATACTTTTTAGAAAAAGTAGTGAGTACCACGGAATTAGAAAAAAACATTTTGGCAAGCAAATTTTTCATGGCTGTTTTCTTTTTATATTTTTGTAAATATTTATGTGAAGTCATTTTTGATGTGAAAAGAGTTTTTTCTTGTTTCGCATTGGATTGCTCATATACTGCTATAGTATTTCAAAGTGAGGGAGGATAATGCCGTGACTATAATCAACTCACTAAAAAAGAAATTTAGCTTAAGACGAATCGCAAATGCAATCCAGGCGTAGAGATAAATCGCCACCCGTCACGTGATAATACAGATCCTTGAGATGAATTGTGGCCTAGTAAAGTAGACGATGGAGAAATGATAATTTTTGTGAACCGAACGATATTACAAAGTAGATTGAAAAGGCAGAATTATAAAATCTGTGGAATTTGTAACCCAGAAATATGGCCCTTGTTTAACTTTTTTATTTTTTTTAAAAGGCAGAATTTATTTATTAAATGTTTACGAAACATGATTATGTCTTATTATTTTTTCATCAAGAATATAATCCCAGAATTTGTTGTGGAATAAATATTTCTCCAACGATGCAATTTTTAGGTGCGTTCGTAATTATATAAATACGTAGCACCTATTGTCGTCGCTTGGTCCGTCTGTCTGTTTGTCCGTCTGTCTGTCCGTCCATTCGCATATAACAACGCAAAAACTACCCAACCGAATGGTTTGAAATTTAAGATATACTATCTTTGCAGAATTTTGTCGAGACATTTCAAATTTTATAAAAATAGAATCAAAACTTTAGGAAATATTAATAAAAATATTTATTAAGAAATTTGAATAAAAAAAAAAATCGGTGCTTTCTTGTTATAGGAGCTTCCGAAGTTTAACCGTCAAGCGACCGAGATACTTATTTTATTACAGAAATTAATCTGCAGACGATATAATTCATTTCACAGAATTATAAATCATCCAGATCTGAATATTTATATAACTAGCTATAGTACGAACGCACCTCATTTGTCACGTTTGACGTACAATTTCCAACTTGTTATATAATATTAAACTTTAATAGAATAAAGATATGAATATAAAAAACTAAATAGATGAATTATAAAAATGTATTGACAGATTATATTTAAAATTAATATTTGAAAATACTTTGAGGTACCAAGTGTATACGTTATTGAAAACTTTTAAGCTAGTTCCAATCAATTTCGCTGACAATTCATTAAATGTTTATTAAATTTGGGCACTATTTTAATATTCTGGTATTTGATATTCTTACTTTGAGTATATTGTAAACATTTAATTGCATTAACTTATTTTTTTAAAGCTTGTAAAATGATACGAAATTAAGAATGATTTAATTAAACAAAATTTGAGTATGTCTTTTGGTTACACATTTATATAATGTATATTATTTGTATATTTGCATATGTGAAAGACTTTCATATTTTAGTGTATATTTTAAAGTATTTTACCCTTCTTCACATGTACGTACATAAAAAACCCCGACGTATTCGCCGTTATTTTTGAATAGTTTGCAATAAAATCACAATAAAGATATCATTGAATTTGTAATAACGTCTTCTTTTACAATACTAATATTTAATTAGCATAAGGGATTATTTAAAAGTCATTTTAAAGTAAATAAAAAAATTTCCAACAACATCACCAGCTTTTTTTTTCATCATAAAAAAATTTGTCGCAGTACATTTACCAACAAATAATTTTTAAACAAAAAATGAAAGCAATTTCATGAGACTGTTTCTTAATCCTCGATTTACTTGTTATTAATATTGGCTATTGTTACTGACACTGCATGTATTTTTGTTATTTACTTACTCCATGCCAGTTAGCGCATTGTAGCGCGACCTACGTTATACACGGCCGGTGCATGACGTTTAAAACGTCACATGGAGTGGATTATTTTTATAGGGCGATTGGTGCAAAGCGGCGCGCCCCCCGTTTTGCACCAATCGCCGTATAAAAATGATCCACTCCATGTGACGTTTTAAACGTCATGCACCGGCCGTGTATAAGGTAGGTCGCGATTGTAGTGAGAGTGCTTTAGCACAACAGAGTTTTCTTTGTGACGACTATCGTTATTAATAGTCAATTTAATCTATATTGCTCCCAGTAGAGTGCCTTTATAAATAAGTGAGTGGTGACATATGCACAGGGCGCATGCTAAGATTGGAAGCTTTTGCCTAAATTATGGCAATCCACATTCAAGATATTAGCAATACGCTAATAGAAAAGTTCGATTAAACGAATGAGACAAATCAACAAACGTTAGATTGTCGGTAAATGCATGCTCGCCAAGATTTTTTTCCAAAATCCTATTGTCCAATCAAATTTTACTGCTCGTGTGTTCCTACTCTCTTAATTATGAAGGTACTCTAATTGCCATCATAGTGTACTAGAATTATAGTGAAAAAATTTGCATTAAAATCCGTTCAGATGTTGTTGAGAAAATTACAGAAATACATACGTACATAAATACATAACGGTCAAAAACAGAAGCTTCTTCTTTTGAAGTACTTAAAAATACTAAATTTTATGGAAATATGACCATAATAGAGGAAATATTTAAAATAAAACATTATTTAGAGTACCTGCCATAAATTTAGAAAAGTAAAGTAAAACTCGTATAAAAAATACTTTGCGTTATTTCTCTTCTTTTAAATAGTATACAATTACGCTTTTACCCCTTTTCTCACGAGTAACAGGTTCACATCGTAGCCCCATTAATTCCAAAATATTTTTGATATTTACAGACAATCAACATGCCTGATATCTGTGATAAGTGAGAATGTGATAGCAGAATAAGCCTGTATCACAACAAAACATACTTCGAGCGCGTTTGAGTGCATGAATGAACGCCCTTCTGGAAGAACAAACAAAAAAAGTGTGTACATAATAAAGTTAACACACAGCTGTTGTCTAGTTTTATAGACTCCAGTTTCGTCATAGTTCTTTGAAAAGAATTCTCATTTATACTCCAGAAACCTACCAAGCAATTTTTTGATTTATTTATTTATTAATCGCATTTTAATTTTTAACTTTTTACTTTTTGCTTTCGCATTTTTTACATAATTTATTCATTTATCATGAAAGATGATTTAAAAAATTCAGTAGGTTTCATAATTACCACTAATATTTCTAAATTGGAAGGCGTTAGTACCAATATCGTTTAATTCCAGTGTAATTTATAGCATAACGTCAAATTCCTAATGCATGTATTTTTATCATCTTTCTAAAGATTTTTTTTTTAAATGGAAGTGATAATAGGAAGTGGCCCTTAAAGCCAGTTGTAAAGTTTAATTACCTATTATCTACAAAACTGTAGATACGAATGAGCTATAAATTTACGCGTTTTAAAGAATATATTTTATGAGAAAAAATGTAGGTCATAATTAATAAATTTTATGAATATAAATTACAATTTTATTTTATAATTAAAAATTTGTTTTTGAACATAAAAATTGCTTAGATTATGATTGGGTAGCTACGTTGTTTCTTATTAGAAAGAAATACTGAGTTGGATGATTTTTTTGGAAACGATAAATTAAGATATGAAAAATAGATTTAATAGTTGAATCCCCAGTTTGTGACCACTGTGCAAGAAGTTTTAAGAGGAATCCATAAACTATAGATTTTTTCTAAGCTGATTTAATCTAAGGAACTCTAATAAAGATTAAAAAAAAGTTATCATTTACAAAATCGAGTTGGTACGCTTTTAAAAATTTAAACAACCCTTTATACTGAAAATGTTTTCACTTTTGGAAAGAAGATATTCAGAGTATAAGCGCCTAACCTTTGTTCTGGATTCCCATTAAACCAGTTGTACTCACTGCTCGGTTCACGGGCCGCAGAGCTACCACTTTTTCCTTATAAAAATCTGCACCTTATTTAATCGCAGGTTTTCTGTTATTAAATAAAGCGAATTTTACATTTCGCCAACAGTGAGATGAGAATACTTTTCGTAAATAATAGTCAGTACCAGTGCTATAAACGATTCGCGAATAAAATACGTATTTATCTCCTTTTTATGATCAGGATTGTTCTTTAACGGAACTCTGTACCCTTTGAACTATTTTTAAATAACTTTTTGGCATATTATTGAACGGTTTTATGAAGGAAAACAAGTAATGTTTAACAAAAATTTAACCGACTTCAAGAGATTGTTTGCTATTTTCTTGTTTTTATGACTGCCCTGCATCCTATCAACATTACACTCCTTCTCGATTCGGGTTATACCTAGCCAAATCCAAAATTTATATTTGAAGTTAGCACAAAACCCGACCCGAAACCGACGAACTTCAATCGCATATTTTAACACGTTAATAAATATTGCAATTCAACTATGAAAAAACACTCTAAAAGTATATTTTTGATATCAGTTTTATATTTTATGTAGAAAATTAAACATATATATAAACATTTATAGTTTTTCATCTTAAACAATATTGTGGATATTTGAAGAAAAAAAAAAGAGCAAAAGTCAAAACTTACTCCGAAACTAACCCGAACTCCCAAACATTGAGTCAACCATACCTACAACAAAAAAGTTATTGATAAATAATTTGGATTAACGACATATTTGGTTAACGACACAGGCGACAAAGTTAATGAGTTAACTCATTAACTGTTAACTCATTAACTCGTTATTATTATCGTTATTAACTCGTTATCATTAACTCGTCGTATTAACTCGTTAACTCATTAACGACAAAGTTAATGAGTTTTAATTTTATGAAGGCAACACATTAATAAATTGAATCACATACAAGCAGCTAGGGCTGATAAAGCAGAAGCAGATATATTTGTCATTAGCTTATCCAGAATTATAAAATAAGGATAATAAATACCTGCCTCAACAAATATACCATTCTGATATGACTGAGTTATTTCTGTAAAAAATGTCTAACAGAACATTTATCACAAAAGAAAGAAAAAACATTTCTTGAGCATGAAACAATTAATGATACGTTAATATTGCTTTTAGAAGCAAGCATATTTGGAGACTGCAAAGCAAAACTATGTTAATTTATCACCCAGAGAATCTCCGAGTATTCTGAAATTTCAATATCTTTAAATCAATCCCGGTGTTTCATGGAAGTCTAACAGCAAAGTTTGAATCACAAGAATAAAATTTAGTGATTGAATTCGCAAAGTGTTTAAACCAAACTTTCAAAGTCTATCTTGAGCAAAACAGCCTGCCTTTAAAATACATTTTAACCTTGGATAACGCACTTGGCCATCCAACGGTCATAAAAGAAGAGATACTAGAGCAATTAGATTTTATCAAATTGATTTATCTTTCTATCAAATCTACAGCTCTTATTCAACCTAAGAATAGGTGATAATTGCAAATTTAAAAAATGTTTACACAAGGGCATTTTTTGTCAGGTGCTTTAAAAATGTGTGAAGCTACCAACGTAACACTAAGAAAATTTTGGAAGAAAGAATTCAACATTGTCATAGCAATTAGGCTAATTGTAAGGATTTGGAAAGAAGTAACAATGAAATGGCTTCATGGAGGAGTCCTTATCTTTTCTATGATAATGAAGAAACTTTTGCTTTAGATAATGCACACAGATAGGAAAACGATATTGTGGTAAATTCTCGTGATCTTAACTTGGAGGTAGAGAAAGAAGATGTTAAAGAACTTTTGGAAATGCATGACCGTGAACTGACTACTGACAAGCCAAATGAATTTCTCCACCAGCAATGGGAAAAAGGAAATGGAAATTTCATCTAAAGATAAAGATGGATAGGAAATAAAAACCAATTCGATTGATGAAATCAAAAAATATTTTGGGAAAGCTGCAGGAAGTTCAAAATGTTACTATTAAATGAAATCCAAACTAATCAAAGATTATTAGAATTACAGATCTATTTAATGAAAAGTCCATGCAATTTTTCAGCAACATTTTAAAAAGAAGCAGAAAAAGACAAACATAAACAAATTTTTATACAGGTCAATTTGTTAAAAAACTCCGAAGTTTGCTCAAATGTCCTTTTGACGAAGATTTATAATTAAAAACTTTTTTCGTCCACAGTTCACTTTATTAAAGTTATTTTTTTTGTAACTAATATAACAAGTAACTGACATTTATGACAATTTTAGAACATTTTAAAGGAATTTTATCTGTATATTTTAATATGTACTAAGGTCATGGGGGAGGGTAGGAACAAATTAATAAATTTTCAATTAAATCTTATGGGAAATAGCGCCTTGGATAATGACGGAAATTCTGGAACGGGTTACCGTCGTTAATCACCGTACCATTGTACTGCAATGATTTTTCTGGAAGCATTGATTTCTCTAAAAAGAAATTAATGTTTATGATTGTAACTGGAGAAAATAAGAATATTTTGATTATTGTGCGAAATATGTCGGAAATGATACATTTTGTGATCATACTAGTAAGGAAAAGATCGATGAATAATTGTTACTGCTATAAACCGTGATCGTTGAATGTCTGATTTTATATCCGGTGTAAAAGTCAACCCATGAATTTTCTTTGCGATTTAGATGTTTAAAAATTCGACATATACACCGAAAAACACGGTAATAATTTACTGTGTCGTATAAGTGAAATGTTTTATCATTAGAATACGTAGAAATGAATCAGAAACTATGTTTAAATAATTACAAATAGAAAAAAGCACAAATACAAAAAGCACAAATAAAAAAAAGCACAAATAAAACAAATATATAAAAATGACCATAAATATAATTGCAAGAGATTAGTGGAAGAAGATGTTATGTAACAAAAGTTAAATGGCGAGAAAATTAAAGTGAAAGCTTTTTTATTGTAAAATATATTGATTTATCTTCCTTTTGGTAGCAAATGTTTAATATATTGACAGGTGGTACTGAGCTCTCTCAGACAAACATATTATTTAATTTTCAAATATTAAAAACTATTACCGTAATTTCCGGCGTATAATCCGCAGCTCAAAGAGTCGTTTTTCGACCCAGAAATATTATTTTATAAAATGTAACTTAAAAGATCGCTGTAAATGTTTAACTACAATTGTTGAATAAATTTTCTGGGTCGAAAAACGATTCTTTGAGCTGCGGATTATACGCCGGAAATTACGGTAATATTATTAAAATTATTAAATAGTAAAATATTTATGAAAATTATTGAAATATTAAAACATTAAAAATAAACATTAAACATTGACTGAGATCTTCAAGACTAATTAGAATCTTGCTATTTTAGCCGTGCCTACATAATAGGAAACCTTATAACACCTCCATTTGAAAAAAAATTGAGAAAATATATTATAACATTTTCTTCTACTAAGCTCTTCAATTATAAGAATTCAGTAATGACATTTTATGAATACGACAAAAATAAAATCATATTTGAATCAGGTCTACGTCTTGCCAATATTTTAGAAATTGGTTCTTTCATTTTCTTGTATCAGAATTTACACTGAAATATCTTTAGATTATTGCATTTAGTTGCCTTTTGAAATGCAGTTTCAATTTATTTGTGCAATAGTTATCCTTAGCTAGTCGTACCTTTTATCATGACACGGCTGTTTACGTGTTGTATAAATTTCTATAATCATTTTCCAGGTGGGAAACAACCAGGAGTCCCACTAGGTCTGTTTTTGAATACCAGTTTTTCCATACAATTATTTTCTGATTATATTTCTCTTGCAAATATTGTAGAAACCTACCACAAAAATAATTCTTTGAAAATACTGGTATATACAAAAAAGTAAAATAAAAACGGGCCAGTGGGAACCCTGAACTATGAAAATAAACAAACAACGGAAGCCCTCAATTTAAGTGTTGCTATCAATTGCGCAGATTTTACAAAAATAGCAAATTGAGTTTATAGGGTAGATGTGCCAGTAATGGACACCCTTAAGGAATTTCTTTAAAAATTATTTTTTAATTAATAGTTATAATTGTTATATTCCACATTTTTTAATATTGTATTAATCTACCAACAATATTTAACTATGCTCATAGTCACAATTCCCAATGTGAATCGAAATTTAATTGTAAATAACAGAAATAAATCAAAACACCCTAAATTCCAGTAATGGACACCCCACAAAAAGTAATAGATAATTAACATTATGATTGTATTTAAAACTAGAATTTAAAGAAGGCATATTAATGAAACAAAAAAAGCTGAATTTTTATTGGTTATTTTTTTATAAACCAAAAACGTTGAAGGTGGCCCATTACTGGAAGGCTGTCCATTACTGGCACATCTACCCTAGTTAAGGTTTATTTATAAAATTATTCATCGTAAAAAAAATAGGTTTGCAGGATTTTGACATTTGTGAAAGTGAAAAAAAAAGAGTTTAACCCATTTATGCCTAGCGTCCCAATTTTGGGACGCTTTAGTAAAATGGGAAAATGTGTATTTTACACCACTTTTTTTTAAAATAGAAATTTGGTGTCTTATTTTACTGAGGCGGCCTCAATAAAACAAGACACCAAATTTCTGATAAAAAAAAGTGGTGTGAAATGTACTTTTTCCCATTTTTGCTAAAGTATTGACGCCAAGGCATAAATGGGTTAATACTGTAAAAGTGTTCGATAATTTGAACCTTCGATACTTATTTTATCCTGACTTTAAAGAATTATTTAATTAATAATTATAACACAATCATATATTTATCAGGCTTTGGTAAAATAATCCTGAAGGGTTTATATTAAAATAGAAAAATTCATTTACTTACTTGTATTAATACATACTTACTGCAGTTTATTTAATCTTTTAAGTGAAAAGATTTAAATTAATTATTATTTTTTAATTAAAGTAATTTTTATTTAAATTTGTAGTATGAAAAAATGTCAAACTCTAAAAAAGCTACTTAAACAGAGAAATTCATTTACATACATGAATTAAGTTACTGTAATTTACTTTTTAATTTGTAATTTATTTATTTACTTTTTAAAGGTGAACATTTAGATTAGTCATTAATTTTTTATTCAAATTTGTAGTAGAGATGCACCGAATAGTGGTTTTGACTTAATACCGACTATTCGACATGCAGGCAAACCGATTACCGAATATTTGGCCAGTCGAACAGTAACTATTCGGCGGAATACCGAATAATCGGTTTTAAAGATGAACATTTAGATCAATCATTAATTTTTATTTAAATTTGTAGTAGAGATACACCTAATAGTGGTTTTGACTAAATACCAAATATTCGGCATGCAGGTAAACCGAATACCGAATATTTGGTCACTCGAACAGTAACTTCTCTGCGGAATACCGAATAATCGGTGGGCCAAATACGCCTGTAGCTTGGGGGATTAAATATATTAAAAAGTTAAATTTTAAAACAATTTTACATCACATTTAACACAAATACTTTCATTTTGACTAGCAGGATATTTTCACAAGTATACTTTACACTAAAAATATGTATGCTTTGAATTTGCTAAAAAGGGGAGAGCCTTAAAACTTTAACTAATAATCTTTCAACTTCATGGCTTCCCCTATGAATTATAACAAACGAATAAAATCCTCTTATATTCTAAAACAAATATTTCAAAATCTAAGAGAAATTTATTTTCTAAATCAATTATGAGCCATTTCCCCTTTCCGTTTTCTTTAAGCTAATTATCACTGACTGAGTGGGATGAATTAGAAGGGAAATTTTACAGTCATATGTTTATTTGTCATAAAGGGACTAAAGTGAAAAAAAATGAAACGTCATTTAACCCTTCTTTGCATGAGTTTTTCTTTTACAATTGTGTTTTTCTATACATATACTAAATATTAAACACCAGAAATTTTAAGATAGATTTTTAACTTTGTTCAGCAACATAGTTCACGGGAAATTTACTGGATTAATATTTCTATATAAATATAGTGGTGGCGGAGAAGTTGATTTATTTATTAAAAGTTAAATAAAAAGTGATGGAAATTTACATCACTATGCAATTAAGGGTTAAATGGTTGAAAATCAGCATTAATAACTTTCCTGCTTCTCTTCATTTACCAAGGAAGTTTTTAAGTGTCACCAGTGAACAGTATCTGGAGTGAGAGATTTTTTTCCGATTTTAGTAATATTCAGACTGTCTAAAATCTTGAAAGAAACTTTCAGGGATGATAATGCATGTCAAGACAATTTTTGTACAGAAAACCAAGGTCACAATTTTCTTATTCTGTCAAAAATACAGGGTAACTCACTACAATCTGAATTCACATTTTCTTTCACAACTTTAATGAAGATATTATATATTGACGATAATGAAGATATTATAGATTTCTATGAAGGTATTAAAGATTTTTATCAGAGTAACTTTTCTTTTTATGAAATGTGAGGACACCATGGTAAGTGCTGGAAGTGCACTGAATTTTGGACAGTGACACGATATGTATTTCCAGATGCATTTCGAATAAGGGAGCATCTAGCTCAGTGTTGTTTGGATGTGAATGGTGGCCATTTCGAGGCCTTCTTGTAATGCCACCATATTTCACAGAAAGAAAAGTGAATCTGTTGAATATATCTTTACAATATCTCCATTAATGTTAAAGTTACAAACGAAAATCAGAGTTCAGCTTGGGGTAAGGCATCGTATTTTTGAATGAACAAGTAGATTGCAATCCCGGTTTTCTATGCTAAAACTGTTTGTCTGGATGATTATCACCCATTAAAGTTTAGAAAAACCATGTATATAAAAATGCAAGAAACAGTTTGTTAACCGGCTGTATTCAGGAATTTACATTTAAGTATACATATTACTTTCCATGAATATTGCCATTGATGATTAATTTTCCTAAGTGTCATTTTTCAAACAACAAAACAATGTAAAAACAATCTCTTTTATTTAAATAATATTGTTTAATTATTCTGAATTAATATATTTATTCATTGACAGTTAAAAGTAGCAGTTATATAAGAATATTTAAGAACAAATTGAAAAGAATTATTTTATGCATTCGCTAGAAGGGCCAAATAGGTCAATTCGGAAGGAATATTCGGCGTATTCCTAATTTATAGTAAAAAAAAAATGATTTTAAACTCTAAAAATTCTGCTTAGAAAAATCACTTAGATGCATGCATTCATGCAAAATTTTATGGTTTATTTAATTTTTTAAGCAAGAGCATTTAGATTAATTATTATCTTGCGATAAGGACAAACAAATTGACAGACGAAGGAAAAAAAGCATCCTCTTTTCGCAAAAAAGTGATGATTTGTCGCGACATAGATAGGCAATATTTTTAAAAAAAAGTTAGAAAATATTAAATATGAAATGTGCAGTTAAAACATTAAAATAAAATTTGTATGAGGCATATATATACAATAAACAAAAAGCATCAAATTTCGCAACAGAAACTAAAACTAAGATATTTAATAATCCATAAATATGTAAAAAAAATCAAAGGCATCATAGAAGTAATAATTAACACTAAACATACCTACAATCAGTGATTTGACCGGTACCAAATGAAAAATATGTCGATTCGAACAAGAAATTTTTTCATAAAATAAATAAAATATAAATCACTTGGCAATAGGTTAAATAAAAAAGCTAATTACTATTTTTTTACTAGTTTAACAAAAATTCTGGTATGAAATATTTTTTATAAAACTTGAGTAAAATTCCTGGTATGTTCAGTTTTCAATGCAAAAATTACATAATTATATATACAATCATTTTAGTTGTTTATATTGTTACTATAAAACAGGGGTGTAAAAACCGGGTGCTAATGGGCCGATTGTCACTACTAAATTTCATTAGCATATTTGCCTAAATTTTATTAACATACTTTGCTTAATTTTATTAGTATTCTTATTAGGCGGAGTATACTAAAAATTTAGGGTGGCAATCGGCCCATTGGCGCCCAGTTTTTACACCCTTGCTTTAAAGTACGCGTCAAAATCAACACTCGATTTTGACAGGGCTCCCACTGGTCCGCTTTTTGAATACCAGTAATTCCTAAAAATATTTTTCATAATAGGTTTTACAACATTTGCAATAGAAATAAACTTTTGGGCAGGTTCATACAAAATTTTCAATAGAATTCTAAATAGAATTTTGTTTTAAAATAATGGTGTTCGAAAATCGGAACTACTGGGAGCTGCACTATTATCATAAGCAGTGATTTCACAGAGTTTCGTCAAACATGGGTTGTCACACCATTTTTGATTTTTCTCATATTTTGTATGTGCAAACCTACTATATAGAAAATAAGTTAAAATCCATTTGCAAAAAATTTTTATCTTAACAATATTTTTTAAACTCTGGGGTCGGAAACTGCGGTTTTACAAAATTCGAATGCTTATAAAATCTTTAATATATATATATATATATATATATTAAACTAGTCGAGATATACACAAATTTCAAAAAGATCTGAAATCTGCACAATTGTTTCTGTTAGATCATATAATTGTCGTGGATTTACCTGTACTTTCAATTATACTGAAATATTAGTCAAAATGCCAATTTTTGAAAAAATATGAAGGGAAAGTGTGTACACTATATGCGTTATTACTACTTCCAAACATGCCAATAAAAAAAGCCGGCTGTTATCTCTTTTTACACCTGTATTATAACAATAGAAATGTTGAGAATCTTCAAAAATCGGCATTTTTGACAGCCTGTAGCTGTAACTCGAAAAGTGGAAGTGGTATCCATATACGATTTGGGAAGGAGGGACTTCTATATATAGGCTACCTTCTGTAATCTGTAAATCGTTTTCTGTTTTTTCCAACTGTTTTATTTAAATACGGGTTAGGATCCCTTAGAAAGACCCCCATGGAGGGCACTCCCCCTAGGGTCTATATCCCTCGAACAGATAATTGGCCGTCATAAATCAATCAACCAACCGTTTTATTAGATACGGAGTCTTGAAATTGGAGAAATAGCTAGCTACAAATAAAAAGGACATTTAAAAACAAGAAACATTTTATTAAATAAATTTTCTGGATTTATTTATAAATTTTCTGGGTTAATTCTACAAATATTTTTCTAGCTAAACCCATAAAATTTATTCAAGCAAATCCTGTCGTAAATACCGATATTTGAATATTTTCAGCATTTAAATTATTATGATTCAGAAAGAAAAAAGATAACGGCCTTTTTTGTTTTATGGACATATTTGAAAATAGCAATAATACATAAAAATACATACTGTTATCTCTTTCCCTTCATGTGATATAATTTTTCAAAAACTGGCATTTTTATTAATAATTAAGTATATTTTAAAGTACTCATTAAAAACAATACGAATAAATCCACTACAATTACATGATCTACTGATTTCAGACCTTTTTGAATTTTTTGTTTATCGCTATCAGTTCAAAAAATATGTAAGATTTTATAAACCTTTGAATTTTATAATATCGCAGTTTCGACCTCCTCTAATTGAAAAGATATTTAAGATAGAAATGTTTTGGTAATATATTTGAACTTCTTTCTTATAATATATAGGAAAGAAGATTTCACAAAGTATGAAGAAAATAAAAAAATGGTGCGGCAACCATTTGACATTTGATAAAGGTTGCTTTGAGACCTATAAGCTACAAGGCTGTTGTCTCGAATGATCCATATTTTTTATTCACAGAAATACATACAGGACTTTGACCCATTACATAAATCTTCTTCTCGGGGACGGGATAGACAGAGAAGTTGACAGCACTGAAGATACAAACATCCATGCTTTACCCGAGATTCGAACCCTGGGCCCTCACCGCGGCTGTCGCCTCCGCTACCAACCACGCCGCTGGGCGGCTACGGCATCCAAATAGATAGATAAATAAATAAATAAAAAAATTTGTCGAAATTCTATGGAATGACACGTGAGAGATTTTGAATTAGAAATTCACCCAGGCATGTCTTAATAAAAATAATTAGACGAATTTGTTATATTAATATTCCTCAACTTTATTTATATTACTGATTTTAAGGTTTCTAGCTAAAAATATATCTATGCATTTTAATGTTTTTGTGCTTTTAATTATAATTTCTATTAAAAATTATCTTATCTCTGCTGTTGCTTTTTCATCAACAGGTTATTATCACACGAGTTTACGATCCGGGTGTACATGGCTTCGAAATTTATACTTTTGACAAGAAATTAAGTTATCCAGCCAGTGTGTAATCGGTCCCGTATTGTTTATTTACATGAGTCATATACATATTTTAATCGCTAAAATATGCAACCATTTACCGATTAAGATAACACCAGTAACCGAACTAAAAATGTTACAAACGTTTTCCCAACTAAATATTAAGCTCTATAAAATTGTAGAATTGTGACTTAAGCAGCAAAACCAATATTGTCATATATCGCCCAATAAAATTGTTGGGTTTACACTAGAAATATAATACTAGCAGTGTGACATCATGTTATAAATATTTACAAGGAAGCCGTAATATCATAAAAATACTAGTATTTCAATAAGAAGTAAATTCCAATTTAATGCGCAGATTTATTCTATATCGGGGTTTCTTAAAAAATCCTTGTAATGTTATTCCATACTTTTGTAGTATACGATGAAAATTAGTAAAGGATATTTGCTGTATATATCCAAAATGTAAACACACCTCGAAGTTTCGGGTGTAAAGCGTAAAATTGACCAAATATTGCAACAAGATTTAATCAATACTGTTAATATCAACTAAGTAATCAGTATCTTCTATTAGTATCTGCAACGAAAAAATGGATATATAGATCATTTATTAGTAAATTTAGCCAAGATTGTGTAACTAAGTAGTAATTTTTGATCAGTTTATCATGATCTAGGGTCGTTGATCTGTTATCTCATTGCAAACGTTTCCTACCTTCTTTCTATCACTTAGTTGAATAAAAGAAAAAGAATCGAGATTGACTTTAAAAACTTTTAAATGATAATAAGAAAGAAAGGGAATAAAGGAAGATAATGAAAAAAAAAGCAACTTATTTACAGAATTTTAATAAGTTGGATTCATTGTGAGAGAGATTAATGTTATTTAACACTAGAACTACCATGAGCCGTCATTTTGACGGTTACCAAATGAATATATTCCGATTCGAACCAGAAATTTCTTTTTAAAATAAATTAAATATAAAACTCACAGAAATACCTTAAATGAATAAGTTAAGTAGTTTTAAATAAAATTTCTGGTGTGAAATACTGGTGTGAAATAATTTTACTCAAGTTTTAAAAAAACTTGAGTAAAATTTCCGGTAGTTCTAGAGTTAAAAAATATATTCCAAAGTGTTGGATAATAGATCAGTTTTCAAATGCGAAAAGTTTTCTCGTAATATATCTGTAAGATGAATAATTACAAAATATTATTTTTAGAAACTATCAACACTCATGATATTCAATCCCGTTCATAAAAAACCTATACATTCGTCGTTATTCTGGTATTGTTTATAATAAACTAAAATCAAAGTAGACATGAAATTACATCTTTCTTAAGAATATTAATACTTTGTTAGCATAAAGGGTCATTTACATATATTTGAAATCAACATTAAATTTTCTATTAGAAACACATAATTAATTTGCAATAAAACGATTACCACATTGCGATTACCCCAAATACAAATTTTGATGGACATACAACCATAAATAAAGAAGAGATAGAAGAAAAAGTATTAGGGGTTATCCATAAAATAGAAAAATAAAACTAAAATAGCTGAGGAAAAATAACATGGAATGGATTTTTCTTACATTATATAGTTACACTTTAACCTCCATTCAGATTCCCATTGTAGACATTAATTATAATTGATATTTACAGACGATATTTTTCTCCAGGACAATGTAACAAACAGAATTTGCAGAAAACTTCATTGAAAAACATTTAATCATCCTCCTTATAGTCCGAACGTATCATCTTCGGACAAGATTTGTTTTGTATACCGTAAAAGAAGCGTTAGGAGAAGTATTTTCATCAGATGAAGAAGTCAAAGAATTTTCGTGTAATTGGCTTATTATACACCCTAATTCTTTTTATTATGCATGGATAAAAAGCTCTTAATATGGTAGAAAAAGTGTGTAGATGTAAAAGAAAGCTATCTAGAAAGATGACAGTGGCATAATTTTAGTAAATACCATTTGTAAAATAATCTATTAAAAAACTCGTTTATATTCGTTTCACCCTAGTAAAACAAAACTAATTACAAAATGAGATTCATTCAGGACTAATCACGAATTCTCAAATCAATGGAAAGTTATAGACGTTTCATATATTAGTAAAATCAACTATGAAAGCATAAATAAGTATTAATTTTTTATCAGTTTAATGATTTCTGAGGTCGTAGATCTTTTATCTCATTCAAAACGTGTTATAGCTTCTTTTCTATCACTTAATGCTGGACCAGAAAAAGAAAAAAAACAGAAAAGGAATCGAGATTGCTTTTAATTTCTGATGAAAAAAAAAATCTTGCGCAAAATCTTAATAAACTGGACTCATTGTAGAACAAGTAACATTTCTTTACAGAATCTTTTCAAAGAAATGAATAATAGGTCAGATTTTGAGATGAGAGAAGGTTTCTGATTGGATCTTTGTGAGATGAACTAACCTAAAATGCTCTTTAGAAAACATTAAAACATATCATTGCACGTGAATCTGAAACAAAAGTAATTTCAAACTGTCATTTGTACATGACTAACCTTGAGTTCTCAAACCAATCGAACTTTTCTTTAATATTTCTTATTTTCGTGCCATGGGGAAAGAAAAAGAAATTATTAATCACTACCGCTTACTGACGAGTGACAGAAACCTTCTGAAGAGGTCACACAAATTATAGTTTTATTTCAAAATATTAATATGAAAAAAGAAAAAGAGATTTAAGTGTTCCCAATTGCGCTCTGCTGGTTTTTGTATACAAAATATTTTCGAATACTCAGAATATTTTAATATATTAAACACAATTTATATATTTTAACAACCCTTTCTTTTCATTAATAAAGGTTTTTAAGAACCAATTAAAATAATTTTAAATACTTATTTAAAATAGGTAGTTTTCATTAAAACGAGAAATTACAATTTTAGAATGTATATTTACAACATAAGAAGATAATATAAGGCAAAATAAAAACACCAGTATCTTATATTTACAAAACAGAATGATGACATATGCCCCCCCCCCTTAACAATAAAGTATTAGTATGCATATTTACAATGTAGTGCGATGACCTCTGCCACATAAAATATAATATCTTTATTTTAAAAATTTAGTATTATTATTGATTTATTTATGTAATGTTCATAATTAATTTTATGAGAGAAATCGTACGTAACATAACGAAAACAATAATGATAAATATAAAGAACATAAAGATGAAAATAATAATATCTATCTTATAAAATGGACAAACAAATCAAAGCATTTGGGATTAGCGCTCTATATAATAATAATAATAATATATGATGGTTTAAAATTTAATGAAAGGTGTTCAGATTAATAAAATGGTGTTAAAATTGTGTTATGAATGACGATAAGATTTTATGAATGGGAAAGAATGGATTTATCTTTTCTTATTTCTTTGGAATAAAAATTCTTTAGGTGTTCATTTTTATTTTTTTTTCATGCTATGGTAGTTTTATTAATTACAAATATTTTTTTCTAAATATGTATTTTTAAAGATATCTATTAATTAATAATTCAATAATGTTCTTTAATAAACAGTAACAAAAGAAAAGAATGATGCGATAAAATTAAAATTCTACGAGTTTAAGAATTGAACCGGACAAAAAATTAGTCACCCTCAAGAGACTCTTTCTAATTTTCTAATACCGTTTCTTTCCAATAACTTTCCGCTATTTTCTAATAACTTTCTAATACCGTGTAACACCGCTCCTGGCTTTGAAAACCGCCTGGAATCGGTGAAAAAGAATATCCAAATGGTACTGCAGGTGACGAGGCTCATTCAAAGTGGGATTCAGAAACTGAAAAATAGCCGTAACTTCCGTTGACTCTCAACACTCTACCATTAAACGTCAACGGAATTTACGACAATTTTTCGGTTTCTGAGTACCAGTTTGAATGAGCCTTACACATCCAGTTGATCCCACTAGCTCATGCGTAAGTCACACAGAGCCACTAAATTGTAGGGATGCCGTTGTTGGTGTTTTACACGCTGGTCCGAATAATTCTACAGATTTTCTATGAGATTAAGATCGCATGATTTAGCAGCCATTCAATGCGCGAAAAGGTGTCAGAGTGTTCGTCAAACCAGTTGAATATGCATGTAGTCCTGTAAACACGGCTATTGTCATTTTGCAAAATAGATGTGCCCATAGTTAAATGAGGGGCACATGGTCATCTAGAATGTTAATATAAACATTCTGTTCATGTTCATGTTCATCAAAATCAGTGAGCCCAAGTTATTGTACGAAAATCATCCTTAAATCATCACACAATCCCGTCGCCTTGAACTACAATCTCCACACGATGTGGGTTTAATGTTGCATTTGGATGTCTATTCAAGCAACAGCTTGCGTAATTCGTAAAAAAAGCCAGAAAGTGTGTCGTCAGACCATACTACGCGCCTCCAGTCAGCTATAGTCCACGTTCATGGTTTTGTGGCCCAATGGAGACGTACAACTTTATATTCCACTGTGAGCACTGTCCTCTTGCGCGGTTTCCCGGCTCTAAATGTTCATTAAATGCAAGCTCCTTCGCAATGTTTGCTTGGAGACAGATAGACTTTCATTCACTGACTGCAGCAATTCTGTCAGATTTAAAAAAAGATTTTCATTGAAAAGGCGTGACACTCGTCTCTGGTCCCTATGGGTTAGGATCTTTTTCCGACAACAGTTCTGAAACCGCATTTCATGGTTACCTATGGTATGCCATTCCGTATAGACACGTTGAAAAGTACACTTCGATCACCAACATTTCGAGTAGTTTTACTAACTATGTGGTCATGAGAACGCCGAAGCACGGTAGCCTTTTTTTGACTCTCTGCTACATCCTTGTTTTTACTCAACTTAACGCACTATTTCCATACTTCAGAACGACTTACTCACTCTACCTTACAGCTACGATCACCTACCAACAGTCCAGACGCAGTTCACGACGTGACTATTCTGCAACGCCATCTCTATGGATTGAAGAAACCATTGTGCTTTCGCACCAACGTGACTATTTTTTGTACTGTGAGCTTATCTTACGTTAAAGTTATAACGCATTAGCTTGTTTACTTTCAATTAAATTTGGTGCTTTTTCACAAAAGTTGATCTTTTTCTTTTAGCGAAATATTGAGCTTATATATGCTTGTGAATGTAACAAGACAGCACCTAAAAATAAATATCCATTATTCAATTAAATATAAATTTCTATTAAAGAAAAAGAACGTCCTGGAAGACTTCTGCAACTAACGGTATAAAATAAATATCAGTACTACCTGGTTTTGAATGAATATCTGCTATTAAACGTTATGTTTAAAATAACGAATATAATATATATATATTTAATAGCCGATTTCACACTGAAATTTCAACATTTTTTAAAATTTTCTTTATACACATTCAAATTGAACAAAATATATTCAATAAACGATTAAAACTGATCTCATAAGTCTACTGCAAATTTAACCCATTCGGGACCATGGGTGCATATATGCACCCTCAAAAAGAGCATACAGAATTTCTTTTAGGCACCAGTAAAAAATAAAAGTAATATTTGCTTTCTCTAATTAGAGCATTTTTGTGATAGTTTAAGTAAAAGTAGCTTTTTTATTAAAAATGGTGCCAACCGAATAAAATTTGTGTAAAAGCAGCCGGTCCCGAAGGGGTTAATGTCATTTGGATGAGAAGTTTTGGAATTACAAGCATTTAGAATTTCGAATGCTTAATTATAAATAAATTTTACACACTTTCCTTCAATATTCCGATAACTTATACTGTCACCTTTTTTAGACTTTTTTCTATAAAGCTTTGGTAAGAAACTGAAATACTTTATTCAGTCCCTTTTTACAATTTGGATAAGTTTCTAGTTAATTCCACCTTATAATTGCAGAAAAATAAAACAATTGCGTGAAATATACAACATTGAATCTCTTTCTTATATGTACTAAATACACTGCTCAAAACAATTAAAGGATATTGCAGTTTTAGGTGGATTTTGTATCTGGGAAACTTTTTAGCTGATTGATACATGGTCGACAGACATAGTAGGTTATATGAGAATAAATTACACATGTCTGGCAGAAAAAAATGCATTTTATTGCGCATTTGTGTACAAAAGGAAAAAAACACAATTTGTGCATACGAGAAAAAAAGAATAAGAAATGGTGTTTTCTTCAAAGAAAATCATTTTCAGTAGGGGGTATGGTTTCCACGGGCGGCCAGCAACGTTGAACACCTTTGAGGCATGGACTCAATGAGGCTATTAATGACGAGTTGGGGTATTCTGCCCCACTCTTCCAGAAGAGCTCTTTCCAGTTCTTGGAGAGTTTGTGGGGGTTGTTGGCGGCCAGAAACTCGTCTTCCTAGAGCGTCCCAAACGTGCTCGATTGGATTCCTGTCTGGAGAACACGCTGGCCATTCCATTCGAACGATTCCTTCCTCGAAAAGGAAATCCTCCACCAGGTTTGCACGATGTGGCCTGCAGTTATCGTCCATTAAAATGAAGTTATCTCCGATTGCTGCAGCGTAAGGGACTACAATAGGTCTGAGGATCTCATCCCTATATCGGCGACCAGTCAGAGCTCGATCTCGAATGATGTAGAGGTCAGTGCGCCCGTCAATGGAGATGCCACCATACACCAACACTCCTCCACCGCCAAATCTGACACTTTCGTGCACGAACGCAGGATTATTCCTACTGCCACGGTCCCTCCAGATGAAAATACGCCTATTATCCGGATGCACAGAAAAACGGGACTCGTCAGAAAACAGAATATTGCTCCATTCATTTCTCCTCCAGTTGACATGCTCAGTTGCCCACTCCTTGCGGTCGCGACGATGCCTTGATGTTAATCGAACACATACCATCGGTCGACGAGCATACAGACCTACAGCATGGAGCCAGTTTCGGACAGTCTGAGTTGAAATCGTGGTGCCTGTAGCCGAGCGAAGGTGTTGTTGGAGAAGAGTAGCGTTCATGTTTCGGTGTCTCCGAGCTGTTAACGCTAAATACCGATCTTCATTGGGCGTTGTTGCCCGTCTACGACCTTGCCCTGGTCTTCGGCCTGCACATCCACTCTCCAAAAAACGGTTCCAGATCCTGGAAATGACACTTTGTGACACTCCAATGGCTTGCGCTACTTCGGCTTGATTTTGGCCCCCTTCTAACCTACCAACAATTCTCCAAGCTTCTGAATCTGTCAAATGACTTCGCTGAGACATCGTACTCATCGAAACAAATCAATCACTGAATGCTGATCATCCTTGTCTTCATTCTCTTTTATCCAGTTGAAAGTCAAATTTCATTCGCTGCCGCTGAAGCGACGTTTTTGACGTCGAACTCAAAATTTGCATACTCCACAGTTTGAAAACCAGAAAAATTTGCATTTGTGATTCTCTTCTTCTATTTTCGGCAAAAAAAATTTCGTTTATATCTTTATTTTATATAAAACTTCAAATATCCTTTAATTGTTTTGAGCAGTGTATTTAAAAACAAAACGGAAATAATGTTATCTTTGTTGTGAAAGAAATAATCTGTTTTACGCAGATGTGATGTATTTAACCCTTTCAGGTTCGTATTTATTTTTTCAATTTTTGGGAAAAAAACTTTTAGGTTTAAAACATTTAAAGTAGTATCCAAATGACAAAACTTAAAGTTTATTGAAATTTAACAAATATGTCATTTACTGAAATCTAATGAATATACATATTTTTGATACTATTAATACTTATTAACTACAAAAGCAGGGTTCCCACTCGATCCGTATTTTGAACACCACTTTTTTCAAAGAAAAATCTTCTTATATTACTTTTAGATGCTAAAGGTGTAAAATTAACAACTACAATATAAATTAAAATAACTTTTATTAGTTGTTTTACATGTTTCGACTCTTTCCGAGTCATTTTCAAAAACAAAATGAGAATATTCTAAAGCGGCACGGGCTTTGGGGTTATTATTTTCATGTACTTTTTTAAAAATTACGCACGTTATCTATTATTTTTTTACTTGATTGTTTATTTTCATATCTTTGACCATGGAAAATATGAAAGATATGAATCATTTGGGTGTATATCGTCCAACAGCTGGTGCCGGTATGCTGTCTTTATCAAAGCGTCTATGCCCGAATTTTCAAGGGAATGTCTCTTAAAAATGCAAAAAACAGATAGATCATTTTTTTAGCGCCGAAAAGCTTCGAAATTTAACAAAAAATAAAGTTTCAAAACTGAGTAAGTTTGGTCGTAGATGAATGGGATTTTTAATATTTTACTTGTCAGAGTTCGGATAAAATATTTCTAAATATTACTTATCATATAAAAATTTAAATTTCGCATTTTAATAGGTATGCAGCAATTGTAAAACAAATGTCATATCTAAAAGCTTTATTTGATTTGCATACTTTTTTATAATTGGAAGTATGTATCTATCACCCCATCTGTATAAGACATAAGCGAAATAAACTTTACTTTGAATCACTCGGTATTAGAGTCCTGCACCCGGTTGGCTATTCAGATTTTATCCGCACTCGTGTTGACGCTAATGTTTATCGTTGGGGATCGGATTCGGGTCGGGTTAATCCGATTTTTGAAAAGAAAGCCCAGAATATCGTTTCAGATAAAAAATAATATATTTAAATGCGGATGGGTTTTATATGGGGGTTATAGGGTTTATAATAACCTTAAATATACCTACAATTAGTGTTGAATCCAGTCATTTTTCTCCGGGAGGAACCCCAACGAGATGTCCGAATCCTCAACTGATGTGCAGTATTGATGATGTGTGAAATATGTCTGCGGCCATGGCCCAAGGTATCAAATTTCGAATTTGTTCCAAGTGTTTTTATTCACATTTGTTAGGGAAATCCACTTATTGATGTATGGGTTGTAAGTTAATGTTACCTGTAGTGTAGATGTTTGCCCTAAAACTTTATTTCGATTGTCTTATTATATTACTTAATTTAGCACTTTCTGAATTTGATATTATTATATTACAAATGCTCAAAACATTAACTCATGATAATGTTGTAAAATTAACGTAAGAAAAATCGCTCAATTTACTAATGGCTTGAATAGGATGTTTTAATCTAATTAAGCATAGTATTAAAAAAATGAAAACACTATTACTACCTTATGCAGTTCTTGGACAAGTATTCTTCATCAGTTTTTGTTGTTTTGACTGTATATAAATATTTCCTGTAAGTAAACTTTCTGTTATTTGTAAATTTAACGTAATCGTTTTCTGTGTACGTCATGTGTTAATTATTTTATTTAATGACCTATTTTACTGCCTAGAATGATTTTTAATAATGTTAATCCTTGAAGAGATTTTTTAAATCACTTACAAGTTAGAGTTTCTTCGAAAATAACTCAACGCTGTGTATTCTTTTAAGTTTTAATGTGTAGGTCAACTGTTATCTATGTTACTTTATCAGCTCTAATCAGAGGGAACGATCACGAAAAGTGCATTAAGAAAGTATATGGCTAGATGTTTGAGGATAGTAGTATATTTTTATAGCGAATTCTTTAAGGAGTGTCTAGTTCGCTGCAGCACTTTTCAAATGTAATAAGCAATTAGTTTGAATAGGTATATAGAAAAGAAAATATTGTGTAATATCTTATTAGGCTTAGATTATAAGTAGCTTTATTATATGTAATAGTTAACTGTATTACTATCACATTGGAAACGTTATAGTTATATACGATCGTAGTGAGCGGTCCGACATCTAGTAATTGTTGAAACTGATTGATCATGATTTATTATAAAAAGTGCGTTTCATTTCATGGTTTTCACTGCAAGTTAAAATTATCTGTGAATATAAACTTTAGGAATGCAACACATATAAAATGTTTTAAGAAATGTAGCGTAACATTCACGTGACTGTTCATGTTTTCAAATAGGCAAATATTTGAACAAGTAAAGAGTCTGCTTGTTGCCTCTTCTACCCGTGTCAATGCACCGTAACGCAAAGCTCTTTGACCTCGCCCATGATTTCTCCTTTTTCTTTGAATTGAGCTTGTGTGTTTTTGATTGTATTGATGCCTGTATGAGCTGCACATACCGATTGATTTTATTACATGTTATTCTATTATATAACTTTTTACAAGCTGATCTGAAATTTGCATACACCTATTTTAAAACTTCAAAATGTATGTTAATACATAGGGTTCTTTTTAGACATTCAAAAGAATCTACAATTAAGGTATAATCATCGTCTTTTAAAACAGCGACAGAATCAAAATATATACGGTTTACAACTGTAGATGTGAGCGGCAGATAACGATTGATTTTATTTACCTTACATTTTGTTACGTTGTGTTTTACAAGCTGTTTTTTTAAAAATTGATTTGCATATATTTTACGACATTAACACAATGTATGATTCATTTTTAGGATAAAAAGAGACTATAATTAAGATGCAGTTGCCACGTCCGAAATGTATACATTTAACAATGTTTTAATTATGATCGTGGTCTATGTAATTACACATATTAAACGTACTTTAAAAAGGAAAAAAAAATCCAATAAAAAAATTTAAACAAATATACTAGGCTCAGACAGAGGCATTTTTGTTATTTCACCATGATTAAAATCACTAACATTTTTTAAGGCACTTACAAATTTAATTCATACTAATTAATTTTAATTCATACAAATTTAAGATTAAATTAATTTTTTTATATAGAACAAACAATTTTTTTAAGGGGTGGATGATTCAAGTAGAAAAGAGAAGGTCTGCGTGCGCGTTTTTCTGTCTAAATCTTGACAGGTGTTTAAAATGTATATAATGTATAATATAGTCAGCTTATGAAAGCGTCAGAAAACCACCAGCTTCATTAAATAGATATATTTGAAGTGAAAACAAAAATGTTAAGTATTTTCCGACTTAAACCTTCCACATGCAAGACTGACACAGTTAACACGTAAACTGATTGTATTGATTCCTTGAAAACCTGAAGGCCATGAAATGATCTGGATTATCGCATATTTAATTCAAAATATGTACCAGAAATTTCAAACAGAAACTTTTTAAAAAGAATTAATGGAATATCTGCCATTAAATAAAGAAAAGATGACTACTAAAAATTGCTGGTAGGAATTTTGGCAAAACTGATTACGACGTGCCGGCCGTCGTATGATGCATTCATTCAAAAATACATACGATCGCCAGCGCATCTGATGGCAATTAACGTGTTAAGGCTCCTCCATCAGTCAGATTTGAAATTCCTTTCTCCAAATTAAAATAATGGCGATAGAATGCGTTCGTATTTTTCAAATTTCTTATTAGAGAATTAAAATTTTCAACTTCTTTTTTCTTTACTCTCTTTTAAGGGGGCACAAGAGCTTTAAGTATGTCGAAACAATTTAAAACATCACCATTTTCAAATTTTCAAAACTGACATAATATGCAATTGATATATGTATATATATATTATTTCCTGCTTAAATTATATATTCTTAAATAAAAAAAAATTACGGAAAAATAATTTTTTTTTCAAAAATAATATTTTAATTTTAATTTAAAAAATTCATATTACTAATACTGTAATGAAAATCATTAAGTGCCCCTGCTTGATAAAATTAGAAATTATGCATATAAAATTTTTGACAAAAATAGAATCGTAACATACTGATATTTAACATAAAACCAAGATATACACAAAAAGTAATGTTTAAAATTTAATTTTAACATAAAATTAAAAAAAAATCATTTTTTTAAAATGCAAAATAAATAAATAAATAAATAAATAAATAAACAAAATATGATATTTTTTTGGTTTTAGCATGAAGACTATAAAGTAACGCACACGTGGTTAAATTTTTGAAATTTTAACTTATATAGTTTGAAAGTAACAGTGCGCGCAAACTCAAAATTTATCAATCTGAGAAAACGATCTTAAAGTTTCAATATCTACTTAAACTATCCCCGTAAAACCACCTATAAATGATTATAACTCAAGAAACAATACGGAATTTTTAATGTGTTTTTTTTGCATATTGTTCAGAAATGTCTAAATATTCGGAATAAGACGAAATCTGAAAATTGATTTTGTGGAAGTTTAAAGATCCTGTGCCCCTAGGATGTTTCTTTATTTTTTGCTTTTTAATATATATATCTGAAATACACATTTAATTTAATAGTATTAAAATCTTATTCTATGGTTTAATTAAGATTTTACACTTAAAATATAAAATTAAATATATATTTTATAACTAATTTGCCAAGCAAAATATCAAAGAACTTCGTTTAGGAAGAGTAAACAGAGAAAATAAGTTAAAAATTTCAACTTTCTGATGAGAAATATAAAAAATACGACTACATTCCAAGACCACACATGATTAACATTGGAGAGCGAAATTTGAGATCTGACTGATATCGAGCCTCAAGTATATCTGAATTTTAGAATTGCTTCTCCTAAAAATGTTTAAACCGAGAGAATAAGCTTCGTTCAGTTTGCACAAGAATTTCATTGAATTGTGCCGTCGAAGTATAAATTTGCTACTCTAAGATACAAACAGTAGTTTTTTTTATAAGTTGTAATAATACATATATTAACTCATGTGTATTATTTTATTTCTGTTGAAAGTGAGTTGATTTTGTAAATGAAAATTAAAAATTACAGCTCAAAGTTATAAATATAAAATTTCCGATATTACTCATTATTAATGTGAAAAATCCAAAAATGCTACACATAGACGCAATGATAGTTTTTGGGACCGTTTACTGAATATTTGTTAAAATTTTCTTGATATTCTGATAGATATTGAAACACGAGACACGAGAGAATATTTAACAATATTAAACTTCAACAATGGAATTCTTTATACTTTTAATTGCTTCAGTTATCCATTACGTCTTTCAGTATACAGTCCGAAAATATTCCCCAAAATATTAACGAATTCATTCCGCAATTGTTATGTTTTGACAAATTTATTAAATAACTGAGCTTTTAATTTAAATTTAAACCAAAACGTTTTTTTTAAATAATGTTAAATTTTTATATTTACTAATTTACAACTACAGTGACCTCTCATTTGTACGACTCTCAGTTATACGTCTCTCTCGGTTACACACCGAATTCTCTTGGTCCCGTCCTCCTTTATGGGAAATAATGCTAAACTTCTCTCAGTTGTACGACTGCTTCTCTCACTTTTACGACGCTTTAAACGGTTAAGCGATTTTACATTTCTCACTGAAGAATTCATTTTTATAATCATTAACGTTTCTTACCTTTATCCTTTTGACTATTGTTAAATTGTTTATCAATAATGAATAGCATTTCTTATCTACCTTGGTGTGTTATTAACGATGAAATCTATGGCGGGAAGGTGGTTGTATGGAATTATCTTGTGCCTGCCATTCAACAAAACCGATTAACAAAAGCCAAATGACCACCTGCAGATCACGTCTCTGTATAGTACTGAATCGGAAATCAGGGTTATTGCAAAATGCACTTTCCTGGATCAATGTCCATCACATCCAGATATAAAAGATCTACCATTTCTGCAACAAATTAAAGCTCGATTTTTTCCAGAAAATTCTACAAACAGATTAAAGTTATTAGATTTAGTGATTATAAAGAATTTCAAGTAAACTACAGAAGGAGTTTGATTTGTCGTTTTATTTTTGATCGGGAAAACAAAAAGGAAGCTAAAGCAATTTCCATTTTAGATGCTATGAATTTCACAGCATCTGCATGGAAAAATGTGACATCGCAGACAGTTAAGAATTGTTTTAGAAAATGTGGTTTTTCACAAGACCAAATTGCTAGGTCAACAAATGAACCCGATTTTGAAAGCGTATGGGAATCCTTTAATGAGAAATCTTTGAGGATATCAATAATCAAGACGTGAGCGAAGAGGATGACGAAGATGAGAACAATGTTCCTGCTGTTGTAAATTTTTCAGAAGCAAGTGCCGCTTTAAATGCATTAAAGAATTTTGTCCACCAAAATGATTATTACCAAATTAGCTTAAAAGTTTCATTAGACTTAGAAGAAGACATTTTCTCTTTTCGTCGACTACAGAGACAAACTAATATAACTTAATTTTTTGAGAAAATCTGATCTGTTAATCTTCAAAATAAACATAGTGGTGAATGAAGTATTTTGTGAACTTCTTAAAATAAATTTTATTTTTTAATATTATTTTATAAATTTTGTTAAAATCTGTTTTTTGTACTAAAAACTTATCGTTTTTAATATAGGTAAAATAATTAATTCATATAAAGTTTGAAACTTGTATAAAGACGGTATCTCACTTATACGACTCTCTCAGTTATACGACTTTTTCCTACGATCCCCTGAAAGTCGTATAAGTGAGAGGTTACTGTAATTCTATTTTTCGTTATGTTTAGGTGTTATTATCTTAGGTGTTATTATCTATGTTTAGTGTTATTATGTTATGCACGTATCTATTTTCCCTTTGCAAGAGCAGTTCACACCATACTATACATTCCGAAAATGTAATTGTTTATAGTTATAATTTAAGCATCATATATCTGATTGATGCTTTTGTTTAGTCTAATTCTAAAGAGACAGTTCATAAAGTCATTTTGTTGTTTTTTCTTGCTGACTGCTAAGCATAATTCTGATAACACGACATTCCTATTTTATCTCAAATTTTGCAAAAACTACTAAAAGCTTTTTGTTAGATCACAACGAAGTGTTTACATTATGTAAAACTGCACAAACACTTCCTGACATACACTGTAAAAAATGGCCCATTTGCGTCATACAACTTTAGTTCAGTGTTGCCAGTCGGCTACGTTTTTAAAAATCAGATTTCTTGATTGCCACCACTTTTTTAAAATAGTATTATTCGTCTAATTGAATAACAGATTATATAAGATGAAAACAAGGCGAATTATACTATCTCAAAAAAGTGGTGGCAATCAAACAATCTGAATAATAAAAAAAAAAAGTAGCGGACTGGCACCACTGCTTCAGTTACTTTGTTTTTCCCACATTGCACGACGAGCCCGCTAGTCAAATGATACTAATAAGTTTTAAAAAAATGCAGTTTTCCGTAAATTTTCGGGCAAAGTGGTCTTTTAATTTCACAAACGTATTCTTAAACTGTGGAAACCTATAGTTTTCTCAAAGTTCTGGGTGGTCTTCTCCAAATGGTTTTTGAAGATAAGGGAAAACTTATTGGAATTGTTGGGAACTACGAAGTTATACTGAAATTTCTCAAACAGTTCTGCTGTATTAAGAAATGAAATTTATATATCATAAATAAGATTACCTCATTTCTATCAAGCTTTTAAAGCTCATTCATCCTAAACTAATTACTAACGGAATACATATACAAATAATATACCAAAATATACATACATTAATAAGAATGTTAATCTAGGGAGATTGCGAGAGAGATAAATCATGAAACCTTAAATATTCCCGAATGGTGAGCTTAAATAAGTACAGTCTGTATAACCTTTTCAGGGGTAAGTTATTCTGTTACTGTAATGTTGAAAATTTACCAGAATTTACGAATAATTTCATTAGAAAAAAAAAAAAAACAATTTTTCATGAAAGTAGTGAAAGCAAAATTTTATCCAAAAATTCTGGTACGGATTGTTATTAAAATTAAGTAGTATAAATAGTATAACCACTGCCCTTCAAAGAGCTAACGTTTATTTCCAGATTCTACCATTCTGATGTCCGATTATCACAATCAATTTTTTTGTGGTGCAAATGATTTTTCTTAAATCAACTATTAATTTATTTCATATTTATAATAAATTATATGTATTTAGTCATATGGTAAAAGTTTAGATACTAATGTTACAATGGTAAATTGACTAGATCAAAATAATAAGATTTTAAAAGAAATTTTTTAGGAATTAAAATTAATTAAATGAATTCGCTTATTTAAACAAAAACTTATAATTCAATCAAATCAAATAAAGAAATAAATTTGTATTTAATCCATTCACTTCTTTTATGTCAAATGGCTTAAAATTAATGCATATTTATCAATAACTTACCTTAGTTCAAAAAGCAAAAATAATGAAAACTTTCATTGTTTTTTAAAATTATATATTTTGCTTGGTTTCTACATTTTTGTTCTGTTTTTGAATATGCATTCATAGTACTAAGATAATGACATATAGTTGAATTTTATTTTCAATGAATTTGTAACCAATACAAAACCTGCAACTGGTCAATGGTAATGAATCATTATATTACATTTAAAAGTAAAGCATCAGAACAACTAAAAGAAATGCATATTTTTTGTAGTGGTAAAAGAAAAAAAAATCTATGTGTTCGAGAATAAATTTGCATAAGGAAAAATGGAATTAAGTTTCCCAGGGTTTTATCGCATTGTACATTTATTTTTTTCTTTTTTTTCTTTTTCTTTTATAAATTACTATGTTGGTGCATGATGCAGAATGGCCGAGTTAAGGTAATATAAATGGCCCAAAACTATGGCTCTTAAAATTAGGAAAAATTATCATGGGTTCGATTTCGGGAGGGTCTTTCTAGCTCGACAGAGTTTTGGTTTGTTTCCTTCAGTTTTAGCGCGAATTTGTCCTATGTTAAAAAACATTTATCTTCTCAAGACATTTCCCCACCTTCCCTATACCGATAGAAGATTCAATGTGAAAACATCGTAATAGCTATTTTGTTCCACATACGTATATGATAAAGAACATGAACATTGTTATAATCTGCAAATTCAATGTAATCAGTTAAATTTATGGCGAAGTTTTGTAGTCCCCCCTCACTTAATTTAAGTTTCCGCTGAGTACCTTTTTATCTAAAATGCTGATGTTCTTTACTTTTTTTAATTCCAGGGGCCGTTAAAAGAGTTCCTTAGACAACCAACTGCAAAACAACGGTGGTTTAAATGTTTCAACAACCCCTTGATCGAGAACTCAATAGTAACAATGTAAGCTAGACAATGGACATTGAAATGAGCAAAAATCGTCCAAAAATATGAGTTTTTTGTGTCAAAACATGTTGAAAGTTAAAAAATATCTGCTACATACTTGACAGAAAATATGTTTTTATGCTTCTTAAAGGTAAATAATGTAAATAAAATATCGTAAAGTATTTCAAAATAAATTTTTATCAAAACAAATTTTTCGTAATGTATATTTCACAAAGTAATTGAGAAATACAGCTCTTTGCAAAGAGCCAGGATAATTGGAGAATCATCTGCATTTTTTCCAATCAGCCTAATATTTTCCAGGCTTATTTCAAAGAGCCTATGCAGCTCTATTCAAATTGGGAAAATGACCCCTTGATTCTCAATCTCTATATTTTTCAGGCTTTTTGCAAAGAGCATATACAGCGTTAGGCTAATTAGAAAATGACCAGCTGATTGTCTAAATAGCCTAGTTTTATCCAGCTCTATTGCAATAAGTCCAAAGTAATGAATGTATATGCATAATTTAGTATAAGAAATAGGAACAAGAACATAGTTCTAGGTAGTTCTAGGGTTGAGACAGAAAGTCGCGTTGATGAGATCAGTCAATATATATGTACACATTTTTAAAAAGTATTTTAAGTTCCTGTTCCTATTTTATATACTAAAATTTTACATAAAAATTTACTACCTTATAATTATTACAATAAGTCTGGATTAAACTATGTTGTTTGGACAAACACGTGGTCATTATCTAATTATCCTAAACCGGCATAGACTCATAGCAACGAGTCTGAAAGAAAAATGAGGCCGATTGAGAAACAAGTGGTCATTTTCCAATTAGACTAACGCTGCATAGGCCCTTTGCATTAAGCCTTAAAAATGTCATACTGATTAAGAAACAAACATATACTTTTCAAATAGAATAATGCTGTATACGCTGTTTCCTATAATTCAGAAAAATATCAGGCTGATTGGGAAAATGTAGATGATTCTCCAATTAGTCTGGCGCTTTGCAAACAGCCTAGGCTATTTGCAATGAGCCGGATTTCTGAATTAGCCTACGACATAAACATCTTCAAAACGCTCAAAAATATGTTTTAATTTTTGATTAAAGAACACGTTATTTCTAAGGGACAATCTTGATACATGCTGAAACATATTTGGGCATTCATTTTGGAATATTGGTTTATTAAGGCCCTCAAATTAGTAATAAAGTCTATTAAGATTATTTTTCATGAAAATCGAGTTTCGCGCTAGATTTGTATTATGAGATTTCCAACAACTGTTCGTCAGATTAAAAATGAATGCAAAATTTTTTAATAAAGTTTTTTTAAGTAATAAAATGAAAAAAGTGGAGAAAATATTTTAAAATCTGGGACGCATAGAGCTTTTTTTTTAAAACTTATTAATTGCTTAATTTTTTTTTTTTTTTTTAAGAAATGAAAAAAACATGATTTTTTAAAAAATATTTATTTAATTTATGGTTCAGAGCTTTTATTTGAAGGTGGAGGAAGATGAAGGAAGTTTGAAGGTGTTGGAATAATGACTAATGAAAAATAATTTTTTTTTAAGTCCACATTTCCTTTAGCTTCTGTAAAAATATGTATATATTTGTGTACATGTTTATTTTAATACTTCCTCGAAGCATTAAAAAAGTTTTATATGAGAAAAGTGAAAAAAGAAAAATAAAAGTTTATTCATTGTGTTTGAAGAAATTCTAGCTGGAATGTCCTGAAAGGGTGGAAGTAAATGATAATTTGGCGAAAAACTACTTCTCTGTACTGATTTTGGCGGAGGTATCTATGGTTACGCTTCTCAGAAATTTTGCGCCGGCTATTTGAACTATCTGACCGTCTGGAGCACAGGTTGTCGCAATTACCTAGTTGTTGCAAGAAGAGGAAACTTTATTTTCGTGCTTTGTTTATACAGCCCTGTTGGACTTTAAATGTTCGTTTGTGACCGACGAAACTTATCGTGTGTTATCAAACTTTTTCTTGCGGTGATGTTTACCTCGGAGTAAGGTAAGTGATAAGTGCTGTTTTATATCTATTGTTAATACTCTGCACTCGAAAGATTCTTCAAAGATAATTTCAAAGTTATGATTTGAAAATTAAATAATTTTAATAGTTTTTAAATATTTTAAATAATGGACTTAAGCAAATACTTATTATTAAAAATTACGTTCGTTTGTTAAAATATTTTCAGATTTACAATGGAATAGGTTTTTAAGCTTATAATATGATGAGGATATTGAAAATGTTTACTAAAATCATTTTAACTTTAATAACATCGAAGTAATTGAAAGCCAAATAATCATTTGCAGAAGAAACAATGACATTATTTGTCTGCTTAAATATTTTCTGCTGTTTGTTTCATAGCTTAAACGTCAAATGAGTTAAATAATTTTATTTTTTCCCATTTTTTAATTTGAAACACATAAAGTCGTACTAACATGTTTAAGTAAATTTAAGGAATAATAATAATAGTAAAATAAGAATAATAATAGTAAAATATTAATATTTTCATATAATAGAAATTCATTTCAACGATTTTCATTGATAAAAAATATCAATGACACTCTGTCTGTTTAAATATTTTCTGCTGTATATTTCATAACAGAGTTGTGGTTTAAAACTGAGGTATGTTAACGAAATTGAATATTTTCCCTTTATTAAAAATATTTGTCCATATAATAACAGAAAATTATGTCAATAATGGACATTAAAAAAAGATAATGGCATTATTTTATGTTGTAAATTTCATAGAGTAGTTTTCCTATAAACCTGAGATATATGAAATAATTTTATTTCCCCCCTTTTTAAAGGTTTAATTATATATAGCCGTAACATAATATTTAAATAAATTTAAGAAATAAAAAAAATATTAAAATATTTCCCTATAATGGGAATTCATGTCAATGATTTGATGATGATTTTAATTTGATAAAATGACTAAATAATATTATACCTCTGCATGGAATATTTTCAAGATAATTGGAAAGTTTAATAATGTGTTAAAAAGTTTTAAATAATTATACAAACATATTATGTTTATTTTAACAATGTTAAGTTTAGTACATCTTGTTTTTAATTTTCAGTGTAATATTCTTTCCGAAGAATTAAATAATGAAAGCTATTTAACAATTTTATTATTTATTATATGTATTTATAGGCAGCAATGGAAATGTACTTTTGAATTTTTTTAATATAGATTTATAAAAATAAGCAGTGTAGTTTTGCTACGGTAACTCACAACCAAATGGACGTTTTATTACGAAAATTTATTTTATAAGCTTTAAAAAAACTACAATAAAATATTTTAAAAGTAAATGGATCAAGTGAATATTTTTTATTTCTATGTGCAGTCAACCAAAAAAAGGGAGAATAGCCCCATACGTTTTAATCACCAAATTGTTCCAGGAAAAACGGAAATAGTTATTCGACTGAAAATTGCGTCTTTTTTCAATTTATGTTTAAAAAATAAGCTTAAGGGTCATAGTTAATGAAATTGTACCAAACTCTGAAATTTTCAATACGAACACCATGTTTTGACATCATATTTGAATTTTACGGTAAATGTTATCTTAGGATACCAAACGGGAAGTCATTTGGTCAAATAGTTTAGGAGTTATGACGATTTAACGTTTGGAACTCCTAATGCTAAATTCATTTGTAATCGTTGCAAAACAGATTGAAATGTGGGTAGCTTTTGAAGCATAACTCAAGAACTACTCGGCGAAATGAGCTTTAATTTTGGATTCGCATATTTAAAGCTTTTGGAAATTGATTTCTGTTAAAAAAATTGTAGGTTACTGTTAATAAATTGTTCGAAAATTTATTTTGATAAAATATATTTTTTGTAATTAAGTTTCGAAAACAATATGAATTTTTTAATATATGAAATTATGTTTTTGCATAACTATAAATAGGTGAAGCATATGAACATTTATTTTTTGAAGAAATTTTAAGTAATTCTTTGTTTTTTGCATATATATATATATATTTAAAGATCTTATCATACCGATTTTTTATATTCTTTTACTTAAAACTTAATTGCGAAAAAGGTGATTTTAATTAACTACAGAATTTTAATGAATTAATGAAAATTAATGTTTTTGAACCTTAAAACCTTTCATATATCTTTTTTAAATGTTTCTGGAGTAAGAAAATTATTTATGATACATCAGCCAAAATCTTTTTTTTTTAAATTGAAAACTTTAATGAATAAATTTATGTAATAAAGTATAAAAATTTTGTCAAATCCTTAAAACATATGCGCATTCATTTTTGACGACCTTTATTATTTTTCTTTTTTGCATTTGAGAGAACATTTCTCCTTGTTTAGATTTGATTTCATATTCCTTTTTTAGCCACACACAGGGTGGCTTATTCTTTCAATCTCTATCATTTTTCATGTTTATGAAAAGTCACAGCAATCCATCGTTGCCACAGATTAATCTCGGAAAATGAAACATTTGAAGTTACTTAAAAAATTAATAACTCGAAAAGTATTTGTCACAAATTTTTTTTACAAACTGCGTTAGAATGGTAAAAAATTGTATTTTTCTTGATATAAATTACAAATCTAATGATTATGTCGTTATTCAAATATTAGATTTCAAAAATTACAAAACTTCACAATGGAGTACCGTAGCGAAACTTTTACGCGTAAAAAGATAATGATAAAGGCATTGTGGCTCGACGTGTATCGTGTATACTGGCCATAGCATGAGTAACGAATTATAGTAAACTTATTATTCTGTTAAAATATAAAAGTGAATTATGTATATACATTTTTAAAAAATAAAGAAAAACATTTTATCACAAACATCAACAATTTTTTTCTTCTATTTATTCCCTTATTCCAAAGATATCGTTTTATCGTCTGCTGCCATAGCAACATGAATTAAATTTCATTAAAAAAAATTGCTCAGTGGTAGAAAAATATTTTTCTAAATCGAATGGTTATTGAACAACTCAACACTTTAACAGGGGAATTTTTATTTGTTATTTAGATATTTTAAAATTGTTTGTAGTCATTGCGTTTTTATTCTGAGTTACAGCTAGTTTATTTATTTTTTAAATAAAAGCCGTGTGTGGCAATCTATATTCGGCCTTATAGCAGAATTTTCCCCTCTTGTAATTGTTTTTTTTTTTCTTTTAAGAAACAAAAATCATTCCGCAATATGTTCTTCTTAGTATCATTTACATATTTTGTTAAATCAGTCATATGTTCTAAACGCATTCTTTAATTTTAAGTATTTAGGTTTTCTCGAACAAAGTCAATGAAATAATGTAAAGTAGAGTTTATAATATTAAAAATTTACAACTATACATACATCTTTTTTTAAAGGTACAAACACAAAAATTACTGTTTATGCTTATGAGTTAGATTTCCTGTGGTTAAAATGTTAAAAAAATAGTTATCGTATGATGATATTAAATTTTCTCAAATTCTTTGAGCAATGTACGGACCGGGTGCGCCATAAATTCGTTACAACTGTAAAAAAAAAAAAATCATTAAAAAGGAACAAATGATGCCATAAATTTGGGGGTTTGCACGAATGAGATTAGAAAGAGATCGTATTTTTAGGTAGCTTTCAATACAAAAAGCTACCTATTGCAGCCGTTCGGAGGAAAGCAATTCCAAAAAATTTTGGTATATTTTCACCGATCATGACCCCCAGACCCCCAAACCACCATCCGTTCAAATGTTGATTCATATATATATCGATATATATAATATATATATATCTTACATATGTCATGCTGTAACTCTCTTATTTATGAACCGATTTGAATGTGACTGAATATGTGTATAGGACATACCAAGGTCTCGACCGAGTTCGTTGGCCAGCTTCATCCGCCATCTTGTTTCAAAATGGCGGTCAGTTAAAAAATTTAAAATTTATAAATATTCCATTAATATTTTTTGGAATATAAAAATTCTAAAAAATGTGCAAAAAATTATAAATTGAAAAAAAAAAATGTTTCTGTTAAGTGTTAGAACGTGATACGAGGATTCTTGAACATTCCTTGTTTTGGCTATATCTTAAAAAAGGGTAGAGATATGGCAGTTTGAAATTCTAGGGTGGCTAAGATTTTGAAACAATCTCATATTTGTTATGTTGTAACACTCGTATTTATGAACCGATATGAATGTGACTGATCATGTGTACAGAATATACCAAGATTTCGACCGACTTCGTTGGGCAGATTCATGCGCCATCTTGTTTAAAAATGGCTGAAACTTAAATTAAAAAAATATTTTAAAAAATTCAAAAAAATATATAAAAAATTATAAATTGAAAAAGTTGTTTCCGTTAATTGTTAGATCGTGATACAAGGATTCCGGAACATTTTTTGTTTTGGCTTTATCTTATGTAATTGCAAAGATATGGCAGTTTGAAATTGTACGGTGGCTGACATTTTGAAACAATCTGATATTTGTTATGCTGTAACTCTCATGATGAAATTCGCATTCAAAATCAGTATTAACATAAGCCGGGATTGAATCTTCTTTAATCGGGTTCCAAGAAATTTAGCTTTGGATGTTTGTGTAAAATGAGTTAAATTTTTAAAAACATGGACTATGAAAGCTACCTTTTCCTCCCGGTAGAGGCCGGAAGGACATTTTATAATAACAAAAAAGTTAAGGTTAAAAAAATTCCTATAGATGGCGCTGGCATGTATAATATAAAGCAGATTTGTGCAAATCAAGCTGTCAATATAATACCTCCATGCACATCATTCTTCTTCGATGCCAACAATGTGCTATCGTTACCAGATCAAGCGTTGTTGGTTAAGCTCTTTTATAAGAACGGGAAAAATAAGCAACCAGCGCCCTACGGAAATTCCGCACGGCAAAAGGTCTGAAGGCGAGAAAAAGGCTCGTTTCATGTACTGTGATACCAAAGCTTGACAAACGCTTCTAAAAGACAGGTCTTTTACTATAAACCTAATTTTCATACATCTGCTTCATATTATGTTTGGCAGCGCAATCTATCGGTAATTTTTTGAACAACTTTTTTTGTTCTTCTTTTGTTAATCAAATTCCTGCAAGCCTCAATATTTTAGCATCATTTGTTCCTTTTTAATGAATTTTCAAAGTTTTAACGAATTTATGGAATGTTTAATGAATATATATATATATATATATATATACATGAAAAAGTTTACGATGTTTCCCATTAAATTTGAGGCCCACCTGTTTGTCTAGGACTTACAGCGCTGGCTACTGGACAAAGGTTTCGAATCCTGACTCACGCATGGATATATCTGGTGGGTCGGTTGTAACTTTAAACAGAGGTCCCCGGTCTGTTTAGCCCTCGTGTACAAAATATGACCGTAGTGTGCTCAATAAACCATTAAATTTAGTTTATTCATTTCCTACTTATATATATATATATATATATATATATATATATAATTATAATATCTATGAATTTCTATATATATAAACAAAGTAATTTTATGTTATAATAATAATAATAGTAATAATAATAATAATAATAATAATAATAATAATAATTAATATTATTATTTTACTTTTGTATTAGAATTGCATGGCCCACGTCAGAAATGCAAAAAGGCAACCCAACAATAACAAAACTTTAAATCATTTAAGAATAACACTTGTAGGCATTTTCTTTTACGTATAATAAATAGATAAAATTTCGTATAAGGACGTCAGTGAGATAGTTATGTAAAATTTTATCTTAAGTTAATTCTACAAATTTTCTAACTAGATTTCAAAATATAGATGGCGAAAACGTAAGTGATTAGATAGTTGGTAAGGGAAAGATTGACTTCTTTTAGTCAGTGATTTTTATTTTTAGCTTTGAAACTGCAATATCAAAATCTAAAATAACTGCATCAGACTTTATTGAAAACAACTTAAAACAAGTGATTATTTTTCATGTATTTCAAATTTTCGGAATTGTGTAATTACTGGCATAATATTCTTTGAATGCCATTCAAATACGAAAACTTGTACGTAGGTGCCAGGGGGATATCATTATTTGTTTCTTCGCCTTATATAATCGAAGGTTCTACGCAGAAATCTACGATTAAACAACGCGAAGAAAACAAATGGTATTCAAAACCCGTAACTCTTGGCACCTATGATTTACATCAGAACTCTAATTTATGCAACATACCAGGTATGCGAAAAAATGTAGGCATGTAACTCTGTCATTTGATACATTTATTGCTTTTTCATATCTGAAGTCAGCTTAAATTAAAAAAAAAATAAGAGACAAAATTAAGTTTGGAAAATTTAATATGTATAATGTTTATCCTCAAAATATCTTATTAAAACCGCACAAATTTTATTTCTTTGAGATAGATTCATTATTTTTAGTTTAGATTACTTCACACATAGTTCATTGTACAAATATAATATCAATCATCATCACTAATTTAACAAAATATCTACAAAATATCACCGAGAGTTTTTCTCAATACTTTAGTGTTATTTTGTACGGTAAGAGTACGTACTGTATGAGTTTTAGAAGAAGTTTTGTACATTTTACAGTTTATTGATATGTACTATCTTATTAAAAATCAGTTGTAATTGATTAAGTATTAATTCGTTTATGGATAAACGTTTGTATAAAGAAAATAACATGAAGGAAATTAATGTTTTCATATATAAGAATTAACATCTACATACATTAAACATATGTAATGTATTTGCAATATAAAGAAAATTGCTTACGAGCTAGATTTACTAGATTTAGGAGTGGTTTTGTACAGCATACAGTATACTGATATCTTCTGACCTTTTTAAAATAACCAACCTCACATTAATTACATCCCTCACTGAAAGATAAATAATTTCGTGAACCAAATAAAGAGGAAATAATTAATGACTTCCTATATAATAATTAAAAATATATATACTACCTGTATTATAAATTTGGTAGGTTAAAGTACGTTCAAGTACTATTATTTGCATTTAAAAAATCGAATTGAAATGTCCTAGTCACCTCGAACTGCACTCAGAGCCGTTGGAACATACATTTTTGATTGGAAAGTGTCCAAAATGATTCTTGTTTCACAAGTTCATTAGATGCCCTAGTTTTTTATCCTCGTGAATTTCTTACCAGAAAAAAAAAAGAAAGACAAAAAAAAAAAAAAAAAGAGAGAGAATGCTAGAATATCTATTTTTAGTATCATTATTATATGAAGTACTTCGATGACAGTTATTCGCACATATTTTAAGAGTATCAGCATTTTAAATCTAGTGCTAAATAAACTAATAAACTAACTAATTTAATAGTATTACGATTTTCAGATTATATATCCATTTAAATCCGTATTAATAATAATAATAAAAAAAATAGTATATTTTTTAAGTTTAAAGCATTTTCTCAATTTTTAATATTTCAGAAGCTCATTTCGCATGTTTAATTATTAATATATGTTAAAAAAGTAAATTGTTTTAGAAAAATAAGCTATTTATGATGATTACTTTAAAAGTGTGCAGAGAACGTAGATTTCCCAAATGGGAAATAAATTTTTCGTTGTCTCTATATAAATCGGTTAATACGGCTTGACAACAGCAGGAATTTAATCTTTATTTTGCAGATAATTAAACTATTCCTTGCTATACAGAAGTATAAATGAAAATTTCATTATTACGTAGAATCAATAATCACTTTCAGAACAGGATATACGTATTTTATTACATATTTCAAAATTATATTTTAAAATGAAAATTAATATATGCGCTATAATATGTAAAATAAATACAAGTCACGATATACAAGATATTCCTTTTTATCGTTAACCAATGGCTAATTCATAAACCGTAAGTTTTAAAGATATAGTTCCAATTGCAAAAAAATATTTCAAATTTTGTTCTTCATTTGTGAAAATCCATTTATGTCAAAATAGTTCATTTTTAGATAACAAAATTTAAATTTTTATATGGTCCATGGGTCCTTTAAGTAATGTTTCGAACCCCCTCCCCCATGCTGTAACAAGTATAACAGTGAAAATCTCATTTTTGTTCGACTAAAACTTATTGGGTTATGATAATTTTAATTTTATAATTTTTCAGATTTTCTGGCCCTAAACATTTGTTTCAAGGCAGCCACTGGTGACTATTTTTTTAAAATTGTTATTTTCTCTAGTAGTACATTTAAATACTAAAAAGTCCTTCCGGCCTGTACCGGGAGGAAAAGGTAGCTTTCCTATATCTTCGTTTTAAAATTTTAGCTAATGTTACACGAAAACAGCAAGTTAAAATGCAAAGAAACGTTTACAAAAGATTCGTTAATACTGAATTTTAATAAGAATGTCGCCAAATTATTGAGCAATAGCCAAATTGGCTTAATTTATAAAGACTTATTTTGGTCGTCAAATTTGGCGATATTTCGCCAAATGTTACAAATTTTGCCAATTTTGTCGCCAATTTTGCCAATTTTATCGCCAATTTTGGCGCTAACGGATATGAATATATAGTTTTATGCGTATGATTGGGAAAATTATTACAACAATGAAAGAAAATAATTTGCGAGTAATCGCGTTAATGTGCTGTTTTGTTTCAAAATGTCAGTCACCCTAGAATTTCAAACTGCTCTATCTCAGCCATTTTTTAAGATAGAGGTAAACCAAAAAAGGCTCTGGAATCCTTGTATCAAGGCCTAACACGTAATTAAAAAATAAATTTAGGATTTTTAACTTTTTTGTATATTTATTTTAGTTTTAAATTTTTAAATGGCCGCCATCTTGAAACAAAATGGCGGACCAAGCTGGCCAACGAACTCTGTCGAGACATTGGTGAGCTTAATACATACAATTGGTTTCATCGAAATTGATTTATAAATACGAGCGTTATCGTATGACATAGGTCAGATATATATATATATATATAAATCAACATTTGAACGGAGGGTGGTTTTGGGGTCTGGGGGTCATGATCGGTGAAAATATATCGAAATTTTCCGGAACTGCTTTCCTCCGAACGGCTGCAATAGGTAGCTTTATACTTTTTTGTATTGAAAGCTACCTAAAATTACCTTGCTGATTATTAGAAATCTACCACGAATATAATTATTTTGTAGTTGGTAAATTTTTCTGTATATTGTAGACAAACAAACAATAAATAATAAAGTCCTTCCGGCCTGTACCGGAAGGAAAAGGTAGCTTTGCTTTCATAGTCCATGTTTTTAAAAAATCAACTCATTTTACTCAAATACTAGAAGCTAAAATGCTTGGAACATGATTATAGAAGATACAATCCCGGATTTAGTTAATACTGAATTTGAATGAGAATTTAAGCATGAGAGTTACAGCATAACAAAAATCAGAATGTTTCAAAATGTCAGTCACCCTAGAATTTCAAATTGCCATAACTCAGCCATTTTTTAAGATAAAGCCAGAACAAAAAATGTTCAGAATCCTTGTATCACGATCTAACAGTTAACGGAAACAACCTTTTCTATTTATAAATTTTTATACATATTTTTGAATTCTTTTAAAAAATAAAAAAAATTAACTGGCCGCCATTTTGAAACAAGATGGTGCATGAAGCTAGCCAACGAACTCGCTCCAGACCTTGGTATCTTCTGTACACTTGATAAGTAACATTCATATCGGTTCATAAATACGAGAGTTAGAGCATAACAAATATCAGATTGTTTCAAAATTTTAGTCTCGACAGAATTTCAAATTGTCATGTCTCAGCCATTTTTTAAGATACAGCCAAAACAAAAAATGTTTCAAAATCCTTGTATCACGTTCTAACAATTAACGAAACAATGTTTTCAATTTATAACTTTTTTCGGCATCTTTTTGAATTTTAAAAAATTTGAATTTTTTTAACTTGCTGCCATTTTGAAACAAGATGGTGGTCGAGACCTTGGTATGTTTTATACACATACTCAGTCGCATCCAAATCGGTTTATAAATAAGAGAGTTACGGCATGACAAATATCAGATATATATATATATATATATATATATATATATATATACATATCGATATATATATAGATATATATACATATATAAATCAACATTTGAATGGAGGGTGGTTTTGGGGCCTGGGGGTCATGATCGGTGAAAATATACCAAAATGTTTTGGAATTGTTTTCCTCCGAACGGCTGCAAGAGGTAGCTTTTTGTAATGAAAGTTACCTAAAAACCCTAATTCACTGTAGATAAATATATAAAATACTATAATAAATTGTAGGATTTATTGTAGATTTAATATTTTTGTTTATTGCAGACAAAATAATAATAAAAAATCGTCCGTGGCAGCTTTGCGTTTTTCCCTTTTTAGTGCCAGAAAACGAATATTCATAAAATTCATAAAATTCAAAGTAGCATAACTCGGTAAGTTTTTGTCATATAAAAATAGAATTTTTAAAGTTTTAGTTGATAGAGCAGGAATAAAGAATTTTTAGCATAACTTATAGAACCCAAAGACTGTATAATACTTAAAAATACTTAAATTACTTTTTTGACGTCAGCAAATTGTCATATGATGAAGAATAAAATTGAAACATTTTTTAAAATCTAACTATACCTCTAAAACTAACTGTTTAGGAATTTGCTTGACCAACGATAAGAAGAGAAGCCTTGTATTTCTTCTAGTCTGTAGAATATAATAAGCTGGAAAAAATAATTTAAAATGTTCTACATACAATACACACATGCGTACGGACTAATTCATATGTAATGTTAAAAAAAAAATATGAATGTTTTACTTAGGATAAAGTGTTATCCATCGTGAGATAGCATGTTTGAAAGTTTTATAATTAATAAAAAAATTATGAGGTTGGCTAAACTATGGAATGATGCATGGTGCGAAGGGCGGAGCGAAAAAATGGTTATATTGTGCAAAATTTTCGCCATTTTGTCTGTAGGATATACTGCGGTTTTCAATAATACGATTTATTTTATATTGGCTATTTTTAATGAAATTTTCTGTCATGTTTTTATGAAATCATAGACTACTTTCAATAAGTAAAATTATTTTTAACACACCACAGTTTCTTAATCTCATGCGTTTGAAATATACAGATTTTAAAGGAATGAAGTGAACTATTTCAGCAATAACTTAGAATCATGTAACGTAGAATATTTTATATGTTATAAAACTGAAAGAATTCTGAATCTAGATCCCCTAGAAGATATAAAAAATTTCTTCTAACAAGAAAATCGTAAAATTGTGTCGATTCATTATTTTTTTTACGAAAGCGATATAACACATAGTCACATTCATTATTATTTTCCATATGTTGTCACACATTTAGTTGATCATGTTGGATCAGTTGTCATTCCCATATGAGTGTAACTTCTTCCATAGTTTACTCAGAACATTCATGATTTATACCATTCTTTTTATTACTCTCAATTTAATTAATTTCTTTTTGTAACATATAAAATTATTTTACATGATTATGCTATCAGGTAACTTCTACAAAATGTTTAATAAAGTATGTTTACGAAGAATTTTAACATGCTTGTTTACTTTTGAAAGGATACATTACAATTTTTTTAGAAGACTATTAACCCTTTTATACTCTCAAATGTTAAATGGCATGGTGACTGGAAATTTCCACAATTTTTAAGAGTGAGATACTTGCATACTTGGCAAGTCTCCTGTATTTTGAGTACCACTATTCTCGAATGGAAATATTTGTTTCATTTATTCTCGGAATTTCTGAATAAAAAAAGCAAATAATTTTATTCGTAAATAGCCGAATTCAAAATACTGGAGATTTTCAAGAATGTACTTGGATGGCTTTTAGGGATTTCTTTGTAAAAATCATGTGTTTTCAACACTTTAAGTAATTGCTGATCTATGTGTAACATTAATGCTTGTGAATTAGGACTAACATATAACTACTTTAATTATTTTGCCCATAATACTTTGGCTTAAGGAAGGGGATTTTTTTTTTTATAACATGTTAGGAAAACGGAGTTTTTCGAAAAAAAACAGAAACATTCTTTTAATCTCAATTATACATAATTGTATGGCATAAGAATTTATAAAAGATGTGTATGGAAAAAATAAAAGAATGAATCGAAAAAAAAAACACGTTTGACATTTTTATGGCATTTTTGACATCTTTAGGGCTTTCGATCACCATTTCAATGGGAAGCGCTTTATAAAACACTGATATTTTATGTTATGTTACACTTTTCGAATGTCTTTTAAAGTACTTCTTTCGTAAATATTAAATGAACGTTCTATAAATCGTAAAACAAAATGGCAAGCATGTTTCGAAGAGGTATTTCTACCACTTACTGTTGTATTTATTATATAAATTTTATATAAATGCATAGGTCGTATCATAAGTATAAATGAAATAAAATGAATAGACTTTGTGAAAAATTCAATTTCTGAATCAGATTGGGAATCCACCTCTTTTGATGGCAATTAAAAAAAAAAAACATTTTTTGAGTACATAAACAAGCTGTACTCAAAATGTAAGGGAAAAGAGAATATTTTCTTTGACTATGATGTTTTTACTTTCTGTAAAAACATCAAAGGTTATGCCAATGATGATTTTAAAATCTGAGATAATACATTAGCACAAATGCATCCGACGGATCTTTTTGATATAGCTGTATATCCATCGTAACTTCTTATCATTTTCACTTCCTATCCATTCCCAGTTACTTTCGCACTTTTTGCCTGTTTGATCACACATTGGTATAAATGTATTTTTTACATTAATTTTCATCCCTTTAAAGTTGTATATAAATTTATCATTAAATTTTGATTTAAAGTTAAAATAAGAGAACATCCCACCTCTTTAACTTATTCTAAAGATAAATAATATGAATCTATCAAAAACAAAAATTTTAGTGAAGCGCTTTTCTTTCATTCTTTTAATATCTACAAGTTTGATTTATTCAGTTTGTTCTTTGAACAAGTTGACAAACCATGTAGGTGTGTTTCAAAATAGAAATCTGAATTCATACATGTGTACATTTATTTATACAGTTATGATCTTTAAAAGTAGGAATTTTGATCATCTGATTATTTTGCTACATCGTTTACTATTAGTAAATTTAACAAAGGGTTTTTTTAAAAACTCAGAGAAGCATAGATAAGGTGTAAAAATACGCCAGTCGGCAAAATAAACAAACAAAAAAACCCGCTTTCTAGTTACCAAATTACAACAGAAAAAAGCGAAAAGTATGTTTAAATTGAAAATTATGTTTTTTTTTAATTCTATATACACTGCTAAAATAAACCTTAGGGAAACAAGCATTATTGACGATTAGGTAAGCAAGCCTAATGATCATAACTCAAGTCATTTGAAAAAAAAACAAAAACATATATAGGTCATTCTCCAAAAAAGGGTCGATTACAGTCCTAGCATCATTTAAAAAATTTTCTTTATTTATTTGTGATTTTTAGGTGCGTTCGTAATTATATAAATACGTAGCACCTATAGTCGTCGTTTGCTCCGTCCGTCTGTCCGTCCGTCTGTCTGTCTGTCCGTCTGTCTGTCTGTCCGCATATAACAACGCAAAAACTACCCAACCAAATGATTTGCAATTTAAAATATATTATCTTTGCAGAATTTTGTCGAGACATTTCAAATTTTATTAAAATCGAATCAAAACTTTAGGAGATATTAATAAAAATATTTATTAAGAAATTTGAATTTTTTTTTTTTAAATCGGTGCTTTTTTGTTATAGGAGCTTCCGAAGTTTAATCGTCAAGCGACCGAGATACTTATTTTATGACAGAAATTAATCTGCAGACGATATAATTCATTTCACAGAATTAAAAATCATCAAGATCTGAATATTTATATAACTAGCTGATACATATATATCTGAATATTTACATAACTAGTTAAGATATTTGTATGAACAGTGTCATAAAATATATACTTAACTAGCTGTTTAACCCGTTCTACGCACGGGATATCATGAATTTAATTCTAAAACGTGCGTATGAACGCACCTCGTTTGTAACGTTTGACGTACAATTTCCAACTTGTTTTTATTGTTATGAATATTTAAAGAATAGAGAATCTTTTTATACAATTTACTATTCTATAGCTATTTCATATTATGTCTTAATATTAAGTAATACATGTGAAACCTCACCTCCGTGGCTTGTCCCCAATCACATTTTTAAAAATTCTTCTATTAAAAACTGAAATAAATTATATGTTAAATAGTTTTTTATTGTGAATTCCTTTTTAAATGAATCTTGGCCAATCTAAAATTGGTTTCAATAAATTAAAGAATTTTTGCAAATGCTATTTTTAAGTTATCCTTTTGTTTGTCCCAAATGAAATTCTCAACTCCTTTACTATCAGGTTTTAGCTTCAAACATTCATTCATAAATGGCAGTACTTGTCAATAATTTGTATTATAACAAAGGAAAAGAAGCCTCTTTGTTAGCTTTGTGGGGAAGATCTGCCATTTGCTGTCAGTTTATGTTTATTTTATACAAATAAACATAATTTCTGTATTTTGTCTTTTGGGATACTCCACTCTATTACTGCCAGTGAAAGGTAAGCAATGCATTATATTTATATATTTTACATTTGAATTTAAAAGATATTGCAACACAAACAATACTGTGTAAATGACATTAGTTTCAATTCAAATATTTACAAACAGTGCACCATTATATGAAATATCCTCACCTCCATACCCTCACCTCCGTTACTTATACTAATCAGGTATGGTGAGATTAAATTAAATATGAGTACTTAAAATTAATCAAAATGAAAGTTAATTGTTTACTTAATAATTATTTAAGTAACAGTGCATAATGTATAAAGTAAAAGTGTAAAAAAAATTAAGTAAAAAAAGAGATTTTAAAATTAAGATTTTTTTTTTTTTAAATATGCCCTTTTTTGAAGAATGACCCATATGACAAACTTTCAATTTGTCTTTTAATAGAGCAAATTATAATTTTGATATGAAAAAATATTAAGACATTTAAAAATATATTACTTCCCTGTTTCAGTTTTTAATATTTTTTAAATGTTATTTTGCTTCTTTTGTGACATTAAATGAAAATTATTTTTAGCTCAAAGACTTACAGATTAGTGATAAATAGGTTTTCTATTTAAAATATTCTCATACGGATTTTGTTCTCAAAATTCAGAAAAAGTGAAAGAAAGAAAACTCTCGAGATAAGACTGTTTCCTGTACTTTACGGCCTTTGAATTGGTTAAACATCTAAACAATGGAAATTGAGTAAGGAACTATCAGATAGTATCAATTATTGTCTCCATATGTTAACGGAACTCTAAAAAACATTATTTAAAAAAACATTATTATCAATTATATGATATATTTTGATTTTATAAACAAGAAATTTGCCGACATGTGTCTGAACAGATCTTCAGTTTGTTTGTTTTTTTAATTTAAAATTTGTAGTAAATATCTTTTTGGAATTAGACGAATCGATGCAGATGCATTTGCCTCATCTGTATTATGTGTATTTTTTATTAAAAGTTTTATAAACGTCTATGATGCAGTAATCAGTCTTTTAAAGAATGAATACAAAATAAATTGTAACACTTATTTACATTCTATTTTTTTAATTCGAAAATTTGTTTTCCTATTTAAATTTGCGATATAAGAGCAACCATTTTTTTTTCTTTTTATTGTAAAATTACAAAAATGTATACAAAAGTTAACGTAACCTCGTAAAACTTCAGTGTTACCCGCGATTCTGGAAACATTTAACTTTTCTTCAGAAACCCCAGAAGAATCAATCAGAAATCTTTAGAAATCAATAGGCCAATGAGATTTACGAAATTGCTTTTGAAATTAAAGGATCACGCTGCTGTCTGTAATTCTCGAAAAGGTTACGAAGTTATTCTTAAGTGTTGAAAAAAAAACCCTTTTTTTTATTCCCAAAAATTCTCGGAAATAATTTGAAGGTAAGAGCCATCGAATATTTCTGAGTCCATTTTTCTATGAAACATCCACGGAATACTTTGTGAATTTCAGTAAAAATGTGATCGATATATATGAAAGAAATGCTTTTCGATTTTTATAATAAAATAAAAATTAATGGTTTATAACTGAATCTACAGTGCATTAATATTTCTAAAGTAATTGAAACATATAAAAAGACGCTGCGAAATTGTCCATAAAAATTTATTATGCACATTTTTTTTTCTAAATTACTCATTATCTTACTTTTAAACAAAAGTAACAAAGCTATACACTTATTATTTCTAAAGGAAATTTCTCACGCGACGCTATAATTTGGCATTCGTAGCAGAAGACAAGCATTTTCATACAACAACAGTATCGATTAAGTTTTTACCCAAAAAAGGAAAAAATAAAGCTTATTTTCTCTAGACGACCTTGAATATAGTTATATATAGAAAGGAAGTATTTGTAACCTGATATGTCAAGACTATAAATCTTCCGAAAGCTCATATTATGAATCATTGAAAAGTTTTTCGTCGATTGAAATGTTTTCTATTTGATGCATAGTTAAATAAATATTTTAAAGTTATTTAATATTCAGAAATAGTCAGTTTTTATCCGAAGTATATCCGAAAGTCAAAATTAGTCTTCTGCAAAAAGGAAGAGGAAAAGTAATTTTTATAATTACTGTTTCTTTCAATCCAGATAATTCATAAAGTCATGTATTAAAGGAAAAAAAAAATATAAATAGCAGTCTATATTGCGCTTAACACATTCACGGCTGACGCGAATTCACGTCGTTTGGATATGTGCAACTCCATCCATGAGTGGTGTTTTTCATTTTATATGTTACATTATTATTTAATCATATACACAAAATTCGTATTTACACAATTAGTGTACATATAAATACTTTTATTATAAACAGTACAATTATTTTATGCATTTATTTGTAATATAAACACGAATACAGAAAAACGTTTTTATTAAATAATGCAATATACAGAAGTAACATGGTGGGGCTTCCTGTTAAAACAAAAACGAGCCGTCAGCAATATGTTAATATTTTCTTATTGTTTTTAACTGATAGGTTGTGTCGTCTGAATAACAAATCAATAACAGGGTTCGTACGCGATTACCACAATTTTTTAATATAATTTTTTATAATTTGCCTATATCGTAATTAGTTTTGTTAAGTTGAATGAATCAATTTCCGTTGAAATCGGGCCCATAGAACCCGAGAAAAAAATCCTCCCCTATATATCAATATTCATAAATTGTGGTAACCAAGGGCTTAAAAAATGATACCGAAGTTTATTTAGTACTTGGGAGATCTGGTAAGAATATTAGAAAAGATTTCGTTTGAATCAGACAATTTGAAATCCTAAATCTTTTATTTTCACTTTCCACTACCAGGAGGCGCACTCTTGTTCTAAGCAATCCTCTTTCCGAACAAAACTCCTGCACGTGTGCCCACTGCCTACGACACCATATAGCAGGCATGCTGTGCATGCGCTGCAAAATCTTTTAGTTCCACTTTTTACCACCAGGAGGCGCCAGATCTGTATTTTAATTAGTCATCTATATCTTAATTAGTTCCTGTTAAGTTGAATGGAACAATTCTCGTTGAAATAGGACTCATAGAACACGAGAAAATAACCCCCTCTCTTGGTGATTAATATTCAGAAATAGTGGTAACCAAGGGCTGAAAAAATGATACCGAAATTTATTTAGTACCTGGGGTATCTGAGAAGAATGTTGGCAAAGGTTTCATTTGAATCGGACCTACATCAAAAAAAGTTTTTTAAACCAACGACCTTTAACAATAAGAATTATCGTTAACTTTTAAACAGAAAAAAATGGCACGGTTGAAACAGAAACAAAATGACGCTTTTTTTTGTTTGTTTTGACATACAAATACAGTAAGTTGTCGTTGACAATTTCTGAAATCAAATATATAAATGACGTCACGTACATGAAAAAACTCTAAAACTCGCATAAAACAAATCGCGGAAAATTTACAAATCGCTGTTCGAATTCAGAATAATTTTTATTAAAAAGAGGGCAAAATTTACTATACGGAAGTTGTAATCAGCTGATAACCTTTTCATTTGCCAATGACAATTGTCCGTTTGACTTCCAGCCGTGCGTACAAATCTCTCAGTTACGAATCACAACTGCCCTTCAACGGTGTTTAACTTCCAGAGGGCGGTTTCTGACCTCATTTGACACAAAAAAGCTGCAAAACACGAAAAAACGTTAAAAAACGCATAAAAAGTGAAATTAAGAAAAAATATAATAAAAATATCTAAATCTGGAAAATTAATAACCCGCCCTTCCCTTTTTAAATGATGATTTTTTATCTGTAAAGAATTGTCAACTTTCTCCTAGCTACAAAGAGAGAAAAAAAATTACGATTTTGAGCATAACTGAGGCCGAAATGGAAGCAACCAACGAACCAATGAAGCATTGTGGAGAAATTTTCTTAGTGTCGAAGGAAAATAATCGCAAAAAATTCAAACATCGCTGTACGATTTTCGGAAAAACATTACTGAAAACAGGACGAAATTTACTATATTGGGCTAAGAGATTTGAAACGGATTCCTGTTACTAATGTGGAAAAATCGCAGCGAAACGTGAAAAAAACACGCTAAAAATCGCATAAAAATTATAAAAAAAATAAATTAAAAAAATGTATTCAAAAATTCCAAAATCGGGCTCCTAGGTGCAAAACTACATATATAGAAATACCTTTTCACCAAATTTTGTAGCTCTGCGTGCAACGGTATCTTCAGAACAGAGCCGACAAACACGCACATAGATACACAGATACACAAACTACTTTCTTCATTATAGTTAGAGTTTAATATAACATTAACTACCAACATCTGGAAGCACGGCAGTGCATCCGACAAGTCGAGAAAGCACAGCTGTAAGCATCAGTTTCTGGAAGTACCTCAAGGTACTTTTGACCCCCCCCCCCTATATCTTTGCGCTGGAGGTTTCTAAAAGACTGAAATTTCGTTTATCTACAATACGTTGCAAACGGGACCAAATTTTCATATTTCACGTTTCTATGTTTTCTATTGGGTATATGCAAAAGTAAGTTCCGTTTTTTGGTTAAAATTACATGTACATTTAGCAAGTGTATAAAAGTGGTACATTATTCAAAGTATGCTCTATTTGAAGTCACAACCTTCTCCCATCTTTCAGGCCATTTACGGATTCCCTGTCTGAAAAAGTCGCCGTCTTTTGAAGCGATCCATTTGTCAAGCCAATTTTTGATACTTTCATAAGATATGAATCGTACGTTTTGAAAGGCTGACTGCATCGACCGGAATAAATAGTAATCTGAAGGAGCAATGTCTGACGAATATGGCGGGAGGGATAGAACTTCCCAGTCCTGCCCTTCTAAGTAGGCTTAAACGACGCTTGCAGTATGTGGTTTTGCATTGTCATGCTCTAAAATCAGTTTATTATGTCTATTATGAAGGCTACACTAGATACCTGGCTTGCTCATTCATTATCATGACGTCACAAAAGGTGGCTGGCCGCGACCGGCGATTGGTGCAAAGCGACGAGCCCGTCGTTTTGTGCCAATCGCTGTATGTCTTTCAATTTGTCGTTTCGCTTTGAACCAATCGCTGGTAGCGGCCAGCCACCATTTGTGACGTCATGATAATGAATGAGCAAGCCCGGTATCTAGTGTAGCCCTGCTATTATCGCTTCTAACGCATTAGTTGTCGTCGGAAGACTTCGCGAGTTACAGTTTCAGAAGGTTTCAGTAGTTTATTCAGTTGCTCATTTACCTTCACTTTCTGCGTCTTCAACATAGAATAAACTTTCTTTAAATTGCCTGAACCACCTTCTACACATGCTATCAGGAAAAGCATGTTCACCGTAAGTTCCTAGAAATAAACGATGACTTTCAGCAGCGCTTTTCTTTAAATTATAAAAGTATAACGAAACTTCCCGCAATCGACGATTATTTGTCATAAAACTATCCATTTTAAATCGATTAGAAAACTATGTTGTTTGCACTTTAATCAAATGTCATATGCTACGTTTTGAAGGTTATGCAGAGCATGTATTATAGGGAAGCACAGAGATTAATTAGCATAGGGAAGTTATTACACCTTACTATGTTATGGGATAGGATGGCAATATTTAATTAAGGTCAATTATAAACAGCTGCCACATTCTCGTGCTGCGTAATTGTCAAGCCACAAAATAATCATTAACTAAAGATGTAGAGACTAGGATTTATTTATGAATGAAAATTTCAGAGTTAATAAGAGAGCTAAACTGGACTCTACATGATATCAGAACTTTTTACGGTAAAAGAGTCACGAGACTTGGCTACATTTTTTACATGTGATTTTTTGATGGGATTCAGTTTAATTTAAGCATATGTACAGCAAATTTTAGAGGAGGTGCGAGGTCATTGACAGGATGTATAATTTCCCCTCTTTATCAGAAACTCTACTCTCGATTATTCTTCCCATGTTCCCTATACTACCATGTAACATATACTAAAAAGATCCAACCTTTCTTACTTTCAAAATGATGCTGAAATATTTTTAGAAATGTGAAATCATGACCTGTGGTGCACCATACTGTGAATATGCAAAATAAATCATCACCAAAACAACATAAATATATTTGCTTTTACATATATTGGAAATGTTCTCCTTTATTTAGAAAATGATTACAAAAATACGTTGAAACAAAAGAAGGTGATAATATTAATTAAACGAACAAGTTAGTTTAGTTAAACATTTTTTAACGTCTGATGAAAAATTTTAATTAAATTATCATATATAAATCAGACATAAACACTAAATAAATACACTAAACATTAAATTAATATGTGCAAACGTTTCGGGCTATAACTTAGCTCCTCCTCAGTGCAATAACATACGCTGACCGGAGAGTTTTCAAACATGTATACAGTTACTAAAATAAACCAGTTAAAACTAGAGTTGCAAAGGCTAGAAAAAACCCGGTTTAAACCCGGGAATAAACCGGGTTTTTTGGTAATAAACCAGGTCTTTTGGGTATAAACCTGGGAATAAACCGGGTCTATTGGAAATACACCCGGGAATAAACCCGTTCTTTGCAACTCTAGTTAAAACTTAAAAGTTTTGAAACAACTTCCATTAAAGCAAAATCGTGTATTCAGGTGGAATAGCACAAGATTCATTGATCGGCGAAGTCTGTCTACGAGTGAACCAACCCTCGAGGAACATTCTACTCTTAACATTATTGCAGCTGGATCTGATTACTGCGATACTTGCGAAATCCGGAATATGATCTGTATCCAAAGAATGCTGCACTAGTTTTGATTGAAGGCTACCAGATTTATAGGCACGTTTGTGCTCGGCAAGACGAATGGCGCAAGTACGACCCGTTTCACCAATATAAACAGAGTTACAAACCCCACAAGGGATACTGTAGACTGCGCCGGTTTTAAGCAGGGGAGAGATTCTAGGTTTAAAATTACAAAGCAGTTCTTTCAAAACATTCTGTGGCCTGAAAGCTGTGCTGATATTAATAGACCTGAGCAAACTGGAAATTCTTTCAGAAAGATCCTTGTAGTAAGGAATAGACACATATCCAATGGGGCTTCCACGAACTAAAGGTGTTGACAAACGATGCTCAGAAAGTAACCTTTTCAGCCACCGCAATGGGTAACCATTATTTCTTAAGTCAGAAATTATTTTCTTTTTCTCCAATAGGAGGGCTGCATCAGTAGAACAATAACGGCTAGCACGATAGGCCAACGTTTTTACAAATGCGATTCGATGGGAAATTGGATTTATGGATTCAAAAGTTAAATATTGTCCAGAATTCGTACTCTTACGATACACAGATGTTAGCACTTCCTGAAACTCAGTATTTTCCACTCTTTCAACTCTTTGGCGGCAGCTACAGATATTCAAGCGGCGAGGCAGGATACTCGACACACCAGGAATCTTCCAGAACGTAAGTGAATTCATGCGACACCGCTGTTAAGCCTGCCCGACGACTTCTGGTAGTAATTTCGAAAACCTTCTGTAGTACAACCTTTCAATAAAATGTTTTCTGTCCCATTAATGTGTTGCTGTTTCTGTTCTTTTTCTCTGCTTCTTTGAACCATAGCTCGCAACTACGGCATTTTCGACCCTGCATTTCTATGTGATTCCGAGTCGTCTCTGTGCTCTCTACAACTCATGCAAGTTCGTCGGTTTGGTAGCGAAACACCCTGTATGTATATGTGAATATTTCTTTGCTGTGTACTTAACTAAGAACAGGAAAAAAATGTAATGTTGAAGGTAAAAAAATATGATTTTATCAGTTGAAAGATGTGGAGAACGTGTAGTAATAGAATTAAAAAGCTATTAATTATAATATGTAGGAAATGTTTGATGATAAAATTAAAGGGATGTTTATTAGTTATAAAAAGTGAAAATTATTAATTTTAAAAAATGTAACCATATAAAGAAGCATTTAAGTAGTGGTATTTGACAATACAATAATACTTATGACACTTCTGGTTTTGTGGTGTGAGAATAACATAAGGGCGTTTCCCGGAAGCATCAGCTAAAACAGCTGATTTTTCGCTTGAGCACCATGCTTTTAGAGAATTAGAGAAAAATTTATTAGATTGTTTCGCTTGAGCGTGGCACTTTGCGTGTCATGTCGAAGAGGTTATTTAGAGTTTGGATTGTTTCTATGTGTTGAAAATAGATAATAAATAAGAAACGAGTTTTATAAAAATATTGTCGAGGAAAACAAATTATAGTCAAGTATTCAGAGACGTATGTGTAAATTAAGTAAAAGAGAATTTAAAAAATGGAATCAAGAATTTGCGGATACATTTAAAGATAATAATTTTTAGTATATTGCAATATAGTATTAAAATAGTCATATGAAAATTTGCCTTGTATCTATTAGATGCACATTGAAACTAATAGCCATAGGGAAATTTTCATATGACTATTAGTTTTAATGTGCAGTTGATATTCATGTCTAGTGTAATAAATATCAGTAGTTCTATTGTATTTTAGCAATTTATTCCATTTTTTAAATATTGTTAAATATTTTTATGAGTTTTCAATACATATTTCTGATAAAAAATCTATACAGGGTTTGGAACTTAAAATGTGTTGTTGTGTATGTTCGGAAGTAAATGCATAAAAGTACAAGCCTCACAATGAAAACAAAATGCACTGTAGTTCAATATTTAAGATATTTTGCTTGTTTATTTTAAATTTTGACAATTTTTTATATGAAAAAAATTTCTAAAATAATCAAAAAACTAATATAAATATTTGATATCGTGCAAAGCTTGTTCAAATACAAAACATCCATCACTGTTAAAATGCCACTGGCGACCAAGTTTTTTAATCTAGCGGGAGTTTTTTGTACAAAAATGCACTAAGAAATGAGCACAAACGGCATTTTTTCTCTTCCCCACCCTACTCGTGCGCGGTAAGTAGTGATTTCCCACTTCTCTCCTACTTTTAATCGAAGAACAATGTTTAAAGGCATTTTCCATATCATGCATCGAAGATGCCATTTTTTTTCCATTCTAGCCAGTTAGCATGTCACAAGATTAGAATGTGTGCAGAGGGGAGTGGTTTCAATAAAACAGTAAGAAATAGTGTTAATCCAGCATCTGTGACATCTAAAATTTATATAATGCTAAAAAGAGTCCAAGTTTTATTTTTTGTAAGTTGGAAATCAGATTTTTATGTTCATATTTAAAACAGATTAATCTATTATATTCATTTTTAAGAATAGTAACATAAAAATTATTATAAGTAATTAATTTGAAGTAAATCCATAATACTTAATGAAATTTTTAAGAATAATTAATTTTAATAAAATAAAGAGTAATATGTATTTTAAAAATATTTCTTCATCACTTAAAATACTTGGCACCTTTATTCTCATGGCACCTGTGTGCACCTCACACATTGCATAATAGGTCGGCGCCACCCTGGTTTGGAGACATGTGTTTGGTACTGAGTTCTTTACCAATGTTTTTCGTGAGATAATTCGGTTTCAGTTTTTCGGAGAATTTTTGTGGGAGGGATGTGCGAGATATAATTTTTAATTACGTGACCATTAGAAATTTAATCGAGACGTGAAAGGTTGAGGGCACTTCTTCTTTGTGAAGAATAACTTCTTTAAAAAGAGGGAAAATAATTGAAATAAAAAATGTCAAAATTATATCTTTGAAAATAATTGATGATAATGATACTGTACATTTATTCATTCAGCCTTTGTAATATATACAATAAACAAACGGGGAGGGAATTTTTTGCTGGCTACAGAGTTTTATCTAATTTGTAAAGCCTTGGCTGTAACTCAAGTTATGTAAGAAGATATTTTTAAAAAATTATCTCTTTTTCTTCCCTCTAAGTATAGGTGGAGACGTAAAAACCTTACATTCTACGATTTATGAGCATTAAAGTTTTAAATTCTGTTATAATTTTGTTTATTTATTGTTCTGAAGTTTATATGACTTAATTTGGATTTTAGTTTTGGTGTATTTTAAGTTAAATAATATACATGTTTCTTAATTTAAGATTGTATATTAAGTTTCTACGTTTTTTTAACATCTTTTTTAAAAATTTTTGAATGTAAGACTGATACGCCTTTCGAAGTGTAGAGGTGTTGATTTTTAGTGTGTGTGTGTGTGGGGGGGGGGGGGGGTAGAAAATTTTTCTGCCTTTCAACCTACTGAAGAGGGAAAAAAGGCAGTCTATTTAATGTAAATTTTTAATGTTCTGGCGTTTATTGCTAATCATTTCATCTAGCGAGTTTGTTTGATATTATGCTCCTGCTTTCATATACTAAGATTTGGAAATTCATTTTTTTGAAAAAAAATATTTTTGTTGCATTTACTCTGCTTTAGCGCCTACGAAGCAATCTTCATTAGTAAAAATTTAAATATATATTATATATTGCTACATAACGATTACAAAGTAAACTTAAATTTTTAAATGATATATCCACATTAAACAAAATACAATTCTTGCGAAATTACCCAATAAGAAACTTAGACTATATTTTGTAAAACTCTTTTAAAAAACGGTGCATTTGAGAAAATTCTAAACAATTATTAGAAAAACTGAAGACATTCAATCACTATACTAACAAATGTTGTAAAGTCCTGATTTCCCTAGTCTCGTTTATTAAATTAAAATTAAATGTTTGAATAAGTATAAAGGAGAACGACTTAAACGAGTTTTTAATAAATAATTACAAACACTTCCATTTTTTAAAACTACATACAAAAAATAATACTTACTTTAAGTATTATTAGTGTACGTGTAGCCTATTTTTAAATTATAGTGTAATAATTTTATGAAACATTAATTGTATTATCATTTAATTTTGCATGATGAGGTGTACACATACTTTGATAATATCAATAAGAACATTATATTTTAAATAGTACTTATACATTTAACCCTTTGAGGGATACCACCTAATTTTAATCCGATTCAAACCAGAAACTTTTAATTAAATTTTACTTTTTTAACTTTGACGAGAAAAAGTTGAAAAATTGCTTATTCTTATTTTGAACTAAATTCTTTCCTAAATTCCGGTGGGAATTCAACGTTACAGGAGCACAAGTGCTTGCCGGGGTTATCGAATTTTTCTGGTTTATTCTAGTTTTCAATTATTCAAGATTCTTTATAAGCTCCGGTAAATGGTAATCTGCTGCACTCAAAATTTCTACTTCATAAAAACCAATTTCCTTTTTAATATTCATTTTTTCCCACTTTCTTGAACCAGTAGATAGTAAGTTACCAACGTACATAATATTTCTGAAAAAAAAAAAAAAAAAAAAAAGAGATCATCTGAAACTTTTATGAAAATTCTAAAACTAGGTATAATTCTTTCGCAGTTACTATTCTGTTTTGTTGATTTTTTCGTACAATAATTGTCAAAAGCACTACTTTTCTGTGACTTTTAACTTATTTATGGAAATTCAAAATAATGGGAATTCTAGGTAACATGCTGTTTTTTAAATCTGCCAGATAGAATATTCGTAAAATATGATATGCTACCTACGTCAGAGCTGCCAATTCTTCAGATTTGTTTCATAGCAGTATTTTAATATAGAAGATTTTGGTTTATTTAATTTCAAAATTCTCCGATTAAATAAAGAAGAGAATACGAAAATAATGGTATTCAAAAATCTGGAGCTCTGATATGTGAACAAAGTTGCTCCTTTTTTGCTAGCATTTAACTACATGGTGTTCTTTTATTTCGTGAAATCTTTAATTTTTAGAGAAATTTTGAAAAAAAAATGACTGAAATACATCGGCCTGTAACTCTTCACCAGTTGCATTCGAACGGGTAGTTGTATACATTTCCTTGATATTCATGGTAAGAGCTTTCGAACGACACCACTCTCGACAAAATCCCGATCTGGCAGTTGAAGACCTTCCCTAGTCAGAGGGAAAAAATTTTTGGAAGACATGATGGATTTAATAAGAAAATTCCGTTAGCAGAGAAAGACAATATCAAATTATTAAAATAATAAAAATTAATTCTCACAACAAAGCAGAAAGTATATAATGTCCAAGCTAAAGACAGTTCTGAAAACAAGATTTGGTTACTGCGAATATTCACAGATAGAGAAAGTTAGATAATTGTGAGAAAACGGAAGGAGAAATTAATAATTAGTCCTATAAAATTCAAAACTGATGCGAAATGTAATATTTACAAATTAAGGTATCTTGAGAAAATTATCTTTGTGTTATGAAAGGCCGGGAAACACGGAAAAGACTTGACTTCGTGAAAAAAAAAAATATAAATAGTATTTAATTCTCTGTGATTTCGCGTTTGACTAGGTTCGTAGTATCCTCGTTGAGTTGATCCTCGAATGGGAAACCAAAAGTTTGCACAAATCACAATTAAGAGTTCAAATCAAAGTACATGTTAAGAATTGTAAAACACGAATTGTTTTGATTTGCATTTGGGTGCACATTTGAGCATCTGGAATAAACCATTTAGAAATAATCTACAGAATAATAAATTAACAGAGACTTTGCAGTATTTTAAATTGTGAAATATGTCAAAGCACCCCTGAATTGATACTTGGGAGATCTCACATCTTTGAGAAAGATACTCATTCAAAATATATTGCTCGAGTTGTGCTAGAATGGCTTCCAGAAATTGCCTTAAAACAGTTAGAAAACACCTAGCAGTTGTCCAATGTTAACACTATTGCGCAATTCATAGACTACATAGAAAATATTAAATTATATTAAATACTTTGTCCTCATAAACTTTATTTGTTGGACTTACATTAAGAATCAGCCAATTAATGAAAAATAATCTTCATTATTAATTTAATTTTCTTAAGCCGTGTTTACAGAAAAACATTTTCTAATTCATTAACATGCATGCTTGATAATGCACAAGAGATTTAATCGTTTTAATGAGCATTTGCATGAAAACTTAGGATAGTTGGCAGAACCATATCACAAACTTCTTTTTCATGAGCTTTTGATGGGCAAGTTTCAAAAAAATAATTCCTTATCTCTTACAGAAAAATATAAATTTTACTAAAAGTGAAATTTGTACGTGCCAAACGCAGAGAGGTGGGTAAGAATGAAACTTATGACAGGAATGTAAAGCACTATTTTTTCATTTTGCATGCCCGGGCAATGAAAAGGTGTATATGACTGAGAGACGCATGTAAACGAGAAACCTATTAGTGAGATGTTACTGTAATGTTCAAATTTACAATAAAATAGAGTACTTCATTTAAAAAAAATATTTTTACGTTTATAAAGATGAATGTTAAACATACAAAATATAATTCACTGAGGTTATTAATCAAAAGAAGTAAAGTCTCAATTAATATTTTTTTGTCGAACACAAATACAACTGTATAAACAGCGATAGTACAACGTATTGAACTTAGAATGATAGAGCAGTTCAAACAAGCTGATTAAAATTTAGTAAAACAATAAAAATTTTATTTAATACAATAAAATAATACAATAGATCTGGGATAATTAAGTAGATATTCAGAGACCTGGGGTTCACTCGAAGAAATACACACAGTCTAATCTTGATCAATTAGTTACGAGATTAAGATAATAATCATAAGGATAAAATAAATTAGAGTTTCAAATAATGACAAGTCAGGATGAAATAAGTAAAGTTCCAGATAATAATAGAGCAGATGAAATTATTAAAAGTTTCAGAAAGTAATCCGTTCTTTAAAAAACGAGTGGTCCTAGTCGCTCCTTGTTAAGTTATTATCGGCAAGAACATGATAAACAGACACCGTGCTTACACAGAGCCGGTCGGGTGCTTACTCAAAAATCTCCTAAAGTAAAGACTTAGTCAACATCTTGTTAGCCGAATCAAACAGTGATTGAAATTTTTATTTTTTATCTCTAACTTTACAGTCTATAACTTTACCTATTTTTTTTGGGGGGGGGGGGGAGGGGGTAAAAATTCTCCCCAAAGTTAATTTACTCCAGAAATCTGGGGTTTTACTCGTTTCAAATTTACAGGTTGATTAGCGTTTTGTTGGTGCCATAATCCCCCTCCTCGTCTGTACTTTCCTCTGCATCCCTCATTCTCACAGCCATCACAGGTGGTTCCACGTTGTCATCCCTTTTCTAGTCTCTCTCTGGAGATAGACTCGTGGTGCTTGGGCTTTGCTCGGATTACCCTTTGTCATGCTGCATCCTGGGAACATATCGTTGAGTTTGTGCTATAGAATTTCTTCCAATTTGAGGGAAAAAGAGGTTACGTCACAATTGTATTACGTGGTTAATTAAAAGTTGTAATGGAGTGAATTATGAAATAGAAAATAAATAAGTTTTTTAAAGTGAAGATTATAGATTGATCACGAGACAAAAAGTTTCATACAGTTACATAATCATTCTTATTATTTTATTTCTTCCAGAAGCAAATTCAAATTCAAGAGGATTGGAAATTTAAAAAAAATTATGAAACATTTTTACAGGTTATTTGGCATTCTGATTCAGTGAAACTTCCGCTTTTGTCAATATATTTTAATCTATACGTATCTGTTTTTCTATTTTTATTATTCCACAGAATGAACAGTTATTGTTTTCATAAAGTACTTTATTGTCATCAATACTGTTCGATAATGATAGCATGAATGAAAAGCATCCGAAGACATTACGGTCTCTGCATGGATTCTTATATAGGCATGCCCTTATAAAATCTCGCTGCAGTTTCGGAATGCATCGAAAGTTCGGTTGTTTTTCAGCGAAACCAAATATTCGATAAAACTCGCCGAAAACGAAAAATAACTTTTAGTCGTTCACTATTTAAATGTACTACATCAATCTTGCTGATCGGAAGTTAATGATTAATAAGATTCTTGGCTATGGTTCTGGTTAAACTGTTTAGCAGCTAAATTAATCATACAGTATTGCAGTTCATAGAATATAAGATGAATAAAATACAACATAATATTTAATAAATAATCTTTTGTGAAATATCGTAAGATTTGGTGAAGCTCATATTTTTCTAAATTAAGAGAAATGGCTGAATTATCTGTAATTTTATTGTCAGAATATTTCGAAATAATGCAATTTGAATTTCTTTTTTACACTTTAATAAAAGACTATTATTTGACACCGAAAAAATATCTTCCCACTTGTAACAATTAATATGTACTATTAATGTAAAAACATGCGAGGTCTTATAAGAAAAATGCGATTAATTTAATGCAGTTTCACTGATCTATACTATCGCACACCTGTTTAAAAAGCGACATTATTAAAAAATGATTTTTTTTTTCAAAAAAGTTTTCAGTCATGACACGAAAACATTTTTACATAAAACGAATTAGAAATTGATATGACATATTTTGATACAGAGCCCAAAGTAATTTATTGTATTTTCATATGAGCCACGTTACAATTGATTTTCTGAATATCGGTAGACAATAGCACTAATATCCAAAAAAAAAATTAAACTACTCTAATTCTTCAAACCTTAAATATAAGTAAGTATTATTTTATGATAGATTATCATAGATTTTGGTCATTTACTCATATTAATATCTTTAAAAATATTTTTTTTCAGTTGTGTTATTTTTTAAATAAATGCGAAATATAGGGTGATTATAAATTACTTTTCCGATATATGAGCCCCTAGCGGCCATTCCGTTCAAGGAAACGGAATAGCTATTTAGGATGTGGCTATTTTATGCATGGGCTCCAGAATAAGGTAAAGGACAGCTATCGATCTTTCACAATTATGGTTACTTTGACAAAATTTCGAAAATTCAGAATAGCAACACCCAACTTTTCTCATTATAAAATGATCTTTATGGTAAAGAAACACAAACGGAATAAAAAACAAAGTTTAGCAGTAGAAATCGCTAAATAAACATACGTAAAGAATAATCAGTAGGCAGAACAAATTCATTCAAACAAGCGAAAACAAAACAAAAACTGTTATTTTACTCGGATTACAAAAATTTTAAGTGTTTACTTCACAGACGATGACACATCACATGCGGGATACTATAGACAACAATAAATCATTGCACAAAGACAATGCAGAATGTCACATTCCATGGCGTTTTTCATGTCGGACTCACTTAGAGAATTTGACGTGTATACCTAAAATTTTAAATACCCCAAGAGAACAAAAAAGATTGAGGTGTATTCGAGTGACCATGCCGACTACAAAAACGCGAAATGGCGGTAGATGACAATGTCATCAACATGTTCTTGCAATACACGTACAGTCCGGAATAGTTTTCTTTGCGTTTGTTTTGTATCGTAATTTCTATAGCTAGAATTCTAAGGCTTTTTATGGTTTTTCACCTTGAAGATCATTTTGCGATGAAAAAAAAATTGGTTGTTCTCATTTGAAATTTTCAAAATTTGTCACTGTAACCACAACTGTGAGAGCTCCATTATTGTTCTTTACCCCAATCTCGAGCCAATAAGATAAAATAACTACATCCCAAATAGCACTCCGTTTCTTTGAACGGTATGATCACTAGGGGTCATATATTGGGAAAGTCATTTTAATAATCACCCTGTATACAGATAAAGTTTAGTTTATTCAGAGTTGACTTTAATACAGGTTGTTTGAAAAATTTCTTCTATTCATATATCATTTAACAGTTGACCAACTACACAAAAGAAAACAGGAAGATAATGAATTATTAATAGATTTTACGATATAGTTTACGTTAACTCTAATACAGGCTGTTCGTAAAATTCCTTGTATTCATATATCATATAACAGTTTAACAGTCGCGTAAAACAAAATATGCAGATAATGATATATTAATAGGGTTTCCAACGGGCAATCCTATGTTACAGTGCAGACACGCAAAGTTGCATCCTAAATCACTCCAGAAGTTTTATGAAAAATTAACACAATTACTACGGATATCAACAAAACTCTAAACTAAAGTTTTGAACTGCTCCACCCGTATCGATTGAATATTCACAGCTTTTACTACGAAACATTCCAGAAACAAACTTTTTGACCCATTTAGCTTCTTTTGTTGATTTTTTTTGTGCTCACTAAGTCTAAAGTGCATATAGTGATTAAACCTTCATGCATAGTAATTTCGTTAAGTAATTATGCGTATAAATCATACAGAATTTGACGCAGTGAAAATTCAACAAATTTAGCTCAAATATATATGTTAAAGTGCCCTATGGGATTGTGCCAGATTCTTTATAGACGAATATATTTTTGTTCTTCAGCATAAAATGACCGTTTGACATTTCAGGCTTCTTTCTAATTTATAATATAAAAGTTTGGAAAATAACATGCTTTAAATAGGAACACTGCCCAAACAATAACTCCAAAAGAAAATATTTTTTCAGACTTTCAAAAAAGCATAGTTCCAGGTATGAAAATGCTTTAATGCTAAATGAAAACTTCATTTAAGTATTTTTCAATGTCTCAGAATTTGTAAGAAACTTATGAGCTTCAATTGAGTAATTTATATCAGGGACTGGTAAGCTATTTGTAGATTAAATTACAAATGCATTGCAAGATATTTGTTAACATTTAACTGAGATCTGTGTAACTGTTCAGAAGAATGAAGAAAATAATCATATCATAAAAAAGGGTCCGGAAAGCAAAGATATTCTGTCCAACTTATTGAACTGATCTCTCCCCAATTTTCACAGAAGTGGAGGTTTTTTGCACTCTTTTGTATTTAAAATACAGTTCAGTTGCGCTGTCTATCAATATGTCTATCAGTCTCTGTGTCTCTGAATAAGGCAAAAACTATTGAATCGACAATTCCTGTTAATGAAATCAAGATCAACATCAATCAGGTTTACCACATCCATTGAATAAGAAGAGTATGCTTCACATGTTTGTTTTTGAGTGTTTCTCACCGGAAAATTTTTATTTTACATTTTTTCTTCATAGGGGAGCTTACAAGAATTTATTTTAATTAATTATACAAATTTTACAGATAATTAAAATATTAAAATAGGTTTGACTGTTTTATACGAAACATTTTTATACCTTAGAATATTTGTGACGACTAATTCAAAGTTAGACAACTTTAAAGAATATTATCTTTGTATTTTAAATCAAAAAGTGATTTTATTAACTAATGAAATCACTACTTGTTTGAATGAATAAAATCCACGTGTTCCTTTTTATACATGTGCAATATAAAAGGGAATGAGCAACAACTATGGCGGATTAAGAGAAACACAATTTGTTTATCGAAAATACGTATTATTACAAAACATATTTTTTGTTACCTAAACATAGTTTTTCATGCAAACGAGAAAATCGTTCTTGACCGATTACAAAAACAAATAACTAAGGTCTTTCTTAAAGCTTATTATGTTCTTAAAACATGAAGAGGGTTTGACATTTCTGCAAGCGTCAATTTTTTCAAAACTTCTTTCAGACCAAAGAGTGCCTCTTCTACCGTTTCGACAATTTTCCAAGTTCGAGAAATCCTTTTAATAAAACTCCTACATACATATCGTCTTGAGGGTATAGAACCATAGAACTTCGATAACATAGTATCTGACCACATGCTTGATCTTACACTTATCTGTCTTCTCTATACACTTTGTGAATGACATGGACCGTAAAATATCTCAGGTGTTTCAGGTCTTTTAGGAATTTCAAAATAAGGTTCTTTATCAGATGTTGTTGAAAACACAAACTCTTTGTCACTGTCTTGTAGGGAGTATGAAGATGATTTTTGGATTAATCTGGCCTTCTTTTTGGGGCGTCGTTTAGTGCTTATTGATGGCTTATAAAAACACTGTGTATTCTTTCCGGGGATCGTGTCCGGAAAGTCTTTCCCTGATTTAAAAAAAGTTATTCATATCCGGTTTATATAATAATAGACAACCAAAACTGGTGCCAAAATGTTGGAAATTAACCAAGTTTGTTTGTTGCATGTTTCCGTAACTTGGATGTAGTGTAGCACTGTCAGTGTTCAGGATACCGGACCACGTACCAAGAACTGGCTGATTACCAACCTCAGCTGAAAGGGTCGAAGAAGTGATGCAGTCTTTTGTGAAAAGTCCCAAGAAAGCAGGTACGGCCTCACGGGAATTAGAGATTTCAAAAGGTTCTCGTGATACCAGAGGATACACTGAGCTTTTTCCTGATTAGTGAACATTTCCGGTTTCCTGGACAGAGGCACTGCTGCACTACAGCCATATTACGGAAACCTGCAACAAAAAAAATTGGTTAATTTTCCAACAATTTTGCACCAGTTTCACATGTCTATCTCTATATAGCGGAACGGAATAAGTTTTGCAATTAGGGAAAGACTTTTCGGACACCCTGCATTACAATTTTATGAATCACAATATGAAAACATAGTTTACAGGAACCGGTTAATAAAAATAGAAGAATCAATATAGAGTACCATTATATAGGCTTATATGTAACAAAAATTTAGCGTTCCTAAACCTATATTAAGAGTAGTTTTGTGTTTACAGAAGGAGTTTGGAGAGGGGAAATAGCTGTGATTTATTTTGATGTTGTTTACAATCTTGTAATTATAAAAAGCCTGATACCAACAACAGAAAAAATAATTTCCCAAAATTTTATGTCGTTAGCAAACTGCTAAAAAAATCATAAAAAGACTAGTTAATATTTTTAAGATGATTTTTGTTTGTCTTTTCATAAAGTTTAGTTTATTTTCATCTCATCGTTCCTATTCACCTCATTTTTCATTTCTGAATCCAATAAAAAAAAATGTAGTTGAACATTTCAAAATATTAAGTTTTTTTTTTTTTTAAAATAGGTAAGAACTTAAAGACTCTTTGAAAATAATAAGTTGGAGCAATATAAATCTCAGAATTTCTAACAGTGTATCTTACTTTAAATATGATTGAAAACTAAGGTATAAATATTATTTTTGAAATGATATGACGCTACATTTTGTATAATTTCAATAAACGTAACATACTGGCATAGTTGCATAGTCTCCAAATTTTGTACTACCACAAATTCATAATAGATATATTAGTTTTATTTAACCAGACAGATTTGCGATTACGCAAAGCAAATATTTTTGTACGGAAAAAGTGGCAGTAAAAAACCGGGAGACTTGGTAATTATGCTGAAACGTATTGAATTTGAAGATTTTTACTACCGTCAATAGAAACAATAAAAAATATATTATTATATTTTATTATGGATATGCATAATATAAGTTTGTATTTCAGTTTTACTTAGTGATCATTGTTTCATTGAATGCTTTTCAATTTAAGTGCAATAATAAACAGATTTTCCTACAAATTTCTCGATCTTTTCCTTACAGTGCTACTGTTTTTCTCCAAGATATTTCGTTTTATAATTTAATAGTAAATGTATAAAAGTTTTAAAGAGTAACCGTTAAATTACAACTGTTTAAATAAAATTTGAGTTAGTGTCATAAAAAAAAGATGAGTGTGGAGAAAGTGTGGAGAGAAGCCAAAAAATCAAATGTGAAAAGTCGCAAATACTGCAGTGTAACACTTTATAGTGTTTTTCCAAGTTCATGTAGTTAAATCACGGAATTTAATTCATTGTTTTTAATTCTTTCTTGTGTCACGTAATGCATATAAGCAAGAATTAATATATGTGATACACCTTGCCAGTACCTTATAAAAAGTTCTTGGAAAATAGTTTCTGCTGGCAACGAACGAAATGTATGTATCACCTTTCTTTAGATCTCATTTGAGTTCCATGATATATCAACAGTTAATTAATGTATGCAAACGCGGTAAATCACCAGTTAATTAATATATGCTCTCAGAAATAAATTAATATACGTAAAAATATTTTGAATCTGTAAAAAATAGTTTATTTTAGTTATAAAAATTAACTAATATGTTTATAACTAAAGCTTAACCCCTTCAGCTCTCCTTCATGTATAATATATCTTAGATTTTAGTTTATTATCTTCACCACTGTCATACAAATTACGTGTATACAGAAAATACATATATATGCGACAGAAGTTACTGTAGAGAGTTTTGTGTATTGGGCTAAATTTCACAAAAATTTACCATAAACTCCTCAATTTACCTAATGTAATCAATGTATGAACTATATTTTCCTTTTCCTCGTAGTTTAGAGTCAAAATCTTCCTAAACATAACCGTAAACTATAATTAAATAGCTTTTTCAAAAAACTTGCTCCAAACGCTGTCAGATAACTTAAAAATAAAAATTTGTGGACAATCCCTTATCATTCAGCGAGTTTTAGTGAGAAACTAAAAAACAGCTCACTCTAGCGCCGATATCTCTCTGAATTTTTACGATATTTGACTGATTTATTTTAATAAGTTGCTCCATAGAGTTGAGTATTAAATTATGCAAAAAGTTCCTTTTTATCGTTCGCACATGCGCAGATAAAAATTATTTTATACAACTGTCCATATTTCCTTAAATATTTAATATATCTATATTCCAATTGCACTATATAGTTTCTACTACATTTTGTCAATTTTTCTGAAACTAGCGTTAAATTTGGTTGAAATCCCTGTATGTTATAAGCAAAAAACATGCGATTATTTTTTTTTAAATCGCTATATCTCTATTAATATACATGCTATTCTTACACAAAAGGAATGCACATATTGTACAATGTCTGTCTATGTATATTCTGTAACGATAGTTTATTAGTGCATTTTATTTTACAGGGTGATCCCAAGTTTTATTTTATTTCTTTAATTTTTTGTTGGCCCCCTAATTGTCCTCCTTATCAAATCGACGTTGATAAATCTGAAGTCAAACCTGTTCTTTTTTATCCTAAAATTCCAGAAGAATCTAAGAAGTATATTTCTAAATATTCGACAAAATGTCTAAAATTGAAAATTGCCGGTCATTAATGGCCATATATATATATGTATATATATATATATATATATCACAGGCATGTTAACACTTATTTTTAAAAACAAAAATTTTATTTGTGCCTGTAGTAGCTGCTCACATGCATTTATGCAGTTATAACTTTGTGTTTAGATGAATTAAAAAATTTCCCACATCCACAGATAGAAACACACAACACAGATATGTGAAAATCTTATAGGTAAAGATTGTTCTGTTAATTTTTAGGGTTTCGTACTTAAAAAGTAAAAACGGAACCATTATAAGATCACTTGTGTGTATATCTGCCCGGATGTCACTGTCGTTTTTCTCGAAAACTGCTGAACGTGGAATGTTCAAACTTGGCAGAGTTATAAAAGCCCACATATTTATAGATTATTAGGCATTCAAAACATTTTTAGGACAAATTTAGAGGTCTAGTTAAGTTACTTGAAATTTTGTTTTGTATATCATGTGCGGTATCGTTCGAGAGATCTCGTAACACCGAACCCAATATTTGTTTTAACCCCTTGATAAATTCCGATGGGAATTCAATGTTACAAGAACACAATTGCTTGCCCCTGAAAGGGTTAATTTTAGGTATTATATTTTCAGAGATATCGTCGAAAATGTAGAGCTAAAATATGTTTCCACCCCACTCTTTCCGAATCTACTGAACCTAAAATTATGAAAAAATTAAGGGTAGTAGGAGTTTATTTAAACCTTGCAGAAAAACTGTAGTGATTATTCTAGGTCACATAGTTATAGAGAAAATCTCATTTTTCCGTTACACACAAACTTTACTTTGCGATCGCTCAGCGGGAGAGTTGAGGGGCGTTCGAGGTATCTGTCGACGCGAAATCATCCAAGGATTGTTGCTAATGATTTTCGAAAAAAGTTGCCGGTAATTAACTGAGATATTAATTAAAAACCTATCTAGAAAAACGCGGCATGGACCAAGGCACAGTTGCAACTTTGGGACTTCTTTTCGATGCGCGCTCGGCACAATGCCAAGTTTAAACTTTGTACAAGGTATTTGTTTTAGGTAAAGAGAAACATAGTGATAAATAATCAACGTTTTGCATTGCAACGGAATTGAATTATTGAAGGAAATTATTGAAAAATAACTCATAGAATTCCAAGACATCAAAAGACATCCAAGACATCAATGACTACTCTCTAAACAGTTAAAACGTGCACAAACTTTTTGCACGATAGCAAGCCCTTTCTCCCCCCATTTCCTAAATAAACTCTTCGCCTTATTTAATTGAAAAATGTTTAAGACGAATTAATGGATTTGATAATAGCGGCATCTCTCCGGCATGCGGTCCGCAGATTGGACACCCCTTGTCCAAACGCAAAATCTCCGTACGATAGTTGGGAAATATACTAAAATTCACTTCTTGCACTAAATTTAACATAAAATAAAGTAGTTTCATAAAAATGTTTGTGACAAACTAAAGTCCGTGATAGTCAATCAAATAACTAAAATCCCTTTTTTTTTGCTTACCATTGGCGATAGCTCAAATTACGTAACTAGAAAAATCCCCACATCCACCCAAATGGCGCCAAACAGTCAATCCCAGCGGGGCAAAACTCTAGAAAAGGATGGTGAACATAAGGCACGCATACCATAGGTGGCAGGTGAGAAAATATTTCTCGAATGACGTTGATTGAAGTTCTAAATCAAAATTACAGTCAAATCGAATTATTCTATATCTCATTATTCCTTAACTTCCGTTAAATATTGACTTTGACTGAAAATAGCTTTTATTTATTATAATAAGGCCTCGTCTTATCACAAAATTGCCTCCTCAAAAATCTCACCCCCCTTATCTTTGATTTTGTTCTATTGGCGCTGATACTTTGCCTAAAAAGAGAAACAAAGCAAAAAAAAATCTTGCTAATCTAATAAGAAATTTTCAAGTAATTGTGATTCATTATTTTTTCTCTCCTGTTTTTTCCCATTTAGTTATTGGCACGCCATAGATACTTGAAATATTTTTTGAAAATAAAAATGGTACGCGGATGTGGAAGAGTTCGCCTTCCCCTTTAGAGCACCAGGAGTTTGACAATGTGCTCTGCATTATAGTCAGCAAAAGATTCACACTTTATAGGAAAGAAACACGTGCGATACTAATTAATACAAATTCGTAAACTACTAAGAACATTCCATTTTTTTATTACACTCACTACAAAATATAGTTAAAGAGTTCAACAAGATATATTCCAATGAATCACGTAGATTTTGCTAAATTACAAAGATTAGAGTCCCACATATGGCAGAAACAATCACAAAGTAAGCATCTTTGTGTAATCTCACATTAGGGAATGTACCCGTTATAAATCTTAAAATTATTTTTTCGTATGCTTAAAATGTCGCTTAAAATGTCATTTATCATAATTAAATAAATTATCTTTTAAATTGCAGAAGTTTCAATACTAAGTGTTCAATATACAGTACTATGCCATTTATTTGACCTTTGACGCAAGAGACTAATCAACTAATTCCTCTTCTTAAAAATAATATTATAAAGTAACATACAATAAATTTAATTGAAATATATAAATACATGGGGATTTACAAATACATTCTAGATCTTAAGTTTTATTTACAAGGATTCACTGGCGTGGATCATTTTTGTACATAAAGAAAAAAAAACACGTCAGAAACAAAGTCAGCATCCTATTTCTGAAACAGTTTTTATTTAGTTTTTGTACATAAGTTATCGACATATGTGAAGTTATTTGCAAATAAGATTTAATATCTAGAATGAATTGGTGAGTCATCACGTAATTATACATTTTAAATCGTGACAGTATTATTCCTTAAATATTAATTAATTAGAATAATTTATCTGTTTTAAAAGACTATAAAAATCACTGGTGTTTTAAGGTGCGTCATACTACTCTCTCACTCGCCGTAATTTATCACAATATCTAAAATTAAAAAATATGTGTCAAGCAGTTTTATATCTGTCTAACGCTTTGTACATTACTTAATATATCTCTCACTCTATCATTTATCGTTCAATTGATTTTCCAATCGAGACATAAACCTTGAATCAAATAGTTAGGTTGAAGCATTAATTATGTATTATAAGGACACACCTAGCCTTCCATTTAGGCCATTTTTTTCAGTAGAAAGTCAACCTTTGTCATATGACAATAACGTTTGGTTTGAATTTTCTATGTTTGTTTACATTTATTACAAGTGTAAATAATGTTTATTTTTACTGTTAAAAAAACTGTTGTACAGTCTTATATTCTATGGCTGAATCAAGAACATCAACTCAAAAATGTATATGAATATTTTAATTATTTAGAATAGAACGGGTTTAATAAGGAAACAAGATTATGGAAATCATGGAAAAGAAGATTAAATAATAAATATTACACTTACGTTTGGATATAAATTCAACATATTCTGCTCGTTGTGGGATAAATAAAGAAAATTAGCCAAATTAATGTATAGTAGATTTAATAAATAAGACAAAATTTTGTGGATTGATTCGTTTTATGGCAGAACTTTCTCACATCTGGGTGTCTTGGTGAATGAACATTGATTTATAACTCTAGAACTCTATAATGTAATTTTGTAAAATCTGTTATGCATTGAAACTGTAGATAGATTTTGTGTCCAGAAACATACATAGCAAGAAAAACCTCAGATTTCACAGGTGTAATTGAATTCAGGTGTAACTAAATGTAATTATTTGAAAATGTTGTGATATGTTCATGGAATTAAGGATTTTTTCACATCTTTTATATTAATTAGAAGGATTGAAAAAACTGTTTTCTATGTCATCAATCAACGGGTTTTATCATCATCCGAGTAAAGTTTGCAGTCAAAATTGAACTCCACATAGAACAACCAACGAACTGGCAAAAGTTACCAGAACTTTTTCAATGTTCTCTAGCACCTCAATTGAACGTCCTTCCTCCGTGGTGGTGATCATCCAGAAGTGAAAATATTTGTTCAATAGGATGTTATTAGGTTGAACAAAATTCATCTTGATGCCACGAACACATGTTATATAATCTTTAAATAATTACGTTTAATATTAGCTTAGAAATTTACATCTAATGCGGTTGGATAGATTTTGTAACATCCTGTAAATATATCAAATAAAATACAGAGAGATTTGAAAAGGCTGCCAAGAAAGCACTTACCACATTCAAAAGAGTGCGCTCCAGGTGTATGTACAGCCGAACAATTTAAGCTAAGAAAGTCTTTATTATGTTCAACATAAAATTAAAATTTGTCATTTTGTTTACAGATTTCAGTTTAGCGCCAAAGTACGGTATATTACAGTTAATCTGATCTTACTTTTAATTTCCCGCAATCAGGTCTATAGCCAAATGGTGTATTTGAGCAAATGTGATTTGGCATAAGAGTATTTTTAAAAATCTTTAACAGACTAATTTTAAAGGACATTGTAGCCATGGTGGCAAGGTTTGAGTGGACCCAATAACGGAAGATTAATGGAATGTAAAAAGAATAAAAGAAAAGAAAGAAAGAACATGCTTTCTTTTCTTTTTATTTTTCTCTTCGCAATCAGTTTCTAATTGTGTTTACCTTATCACTGCTAACTTTACAGTATTGTAGCAAACAAAACAGGGTTCGTGCGCTTTTACCACATTTTCGCCTTATTTAAATGCAGAAAAGTAACACAAATCCTTTAATTCAACGATGTGTCTGCAAGAAAAATTCAATTAAAAATTGTGGTAAAAGCGTACGAACCCTGCAAATGTTTATCATTAAGATAGATTTAATAAAAATCATGTTTGAAAATTATTCAAAAAGTCATATAAATTCACTAAATTATACTACGACGTTCAAACAAATTTCACTTAAAAGTACATTTCTCCTATTCTGTGCTGTTAAAAATTTAAATTATACGTTATTTAAAAGTGATGTATTAGTGCTAAAAGTAAATGAGATAGCACTGGTCGTTGCAACTATTGTTATGACATCGGCTTTTCACATTACCTTTTGAAAAACATTTCTAATATTAAGTGGACAACACATTTCTGACGACGGCGGAAAAGTCCATCGTGAAAGAAATAAATCTGTTAATAATTATGTCTAATTAAGTCTAATAGTAATAATTAATTCTGCGTGAGTTAAGAATATTTCTCTTTTAACAATAGACTCTGCATCAGCTCTCATAATATGCTCGTATAAAGTATCTGTCTAAAATCCATACATATTTAAAGGCACATTCGAAAAGTTTCTTGATCGAATAAATTTTTCATAGCTCCTTTCTAGAACAAATAAAGTATATTTATTATTCATTAAAGAAGTTTTCTTGAAATAATTTTGAATGGACAAAAGACAGCGCGTAATTCAAGTGAACGATAAAATCAATATGTTTCATGAAGCGAAGTGCTATTTGTTCAATATCTAACAAGTTTTGGTAAAAGGAAGTAATAGACACTACTTTGACGTCACGCTAACTATCATTAGTAATTTTCTCTTTTTATTTTATTACGTAACTCGACTGCTATATTAAGTTAACCATTTCTGAAAAAAAATATTAGAAAGAATAACATTGACCATTATGATATATAATGATATATTGAATTTGAAAATCATCAAAAATAGATTATTTCTCTCTAAAAGATAAATTTGACTATATATTCCGTAGTTAATAAATACAGTTTAGAGATATATATATTGAAATTCTTATGAAAATATATCGGTATTTCATAAAACATCTTATAATGTTTTAAGCTAAGGGCTAAAAAGGTTTTAAGCTAATGCTCTGGAAACGTTAGAAAAAGATTTTTAACCCTTTCAGGGTCAAAACACTTCTATTGCTAAAATGTTGAAATGATTGAATGGCACGAGAATTTACGAATAAATTTGTTTGAAAATAAGCAAAAGATTTTCTTCACGTACATTACATATAAAAAATTGTATTACAAAATGCTGGTGCCATTGTTGCATTTGAGGATTAAAATGTTTTATAAAAGTTTTATAAAAATGTACCACCTTCCTTCCAAAGGTTAAGTGATAATATATTGTTAATGCAACTTATGTTATTTTATCTGCGACGCCGCATTAAAATATTTATATATAAACATTTAACTATTAAAAATGTATGCGATTTTTAGTTGATTTTTTTTTTTTACATTTTAAAGATCGTATTTGAGAATCTCAATATAATTTTCCATCAAAATTTGTTAAAAGGTAACCAGCATTTTATAATTCTTAATACATAATTAAGTTTGGGCTACTTAACATGAAAGTGTAACAAAAAACCAGCCTGAAAAAACAAATATTACATAAAAATCAAATAATTAAAAATCCATATACATATAAGAATAAGATAATTAAAAATTAATTTTATATTAAACACTCAAAACTTTATATATGTACTAGCTGACCCGCCCGGCGTTGCCCGGTCCCGTGATCAAACCTTAAATGAACTACAAATTTCTAATTTATATCTTTAACTCGATTTTGTATGAATTTATATTTTTAGTGACAAAATCGCGAAAAATACCGATAGAATTAGTGATAAAAGTGCTCGTAAGAAAACATTTTCTTCTTTTTTCACATAGGGTCGTTTCATAGTTTTACAAAAATAGCTTTTGTTGTCCAAACCCTTTGAAAATTTAATGGTTATAAATATAAAGGTTTTACAGCCAGTGTAAGAATTACGTCAGAAATATTGTTATCTGTTTTAAAATAAATATGTTTTCTTCTCGCTTTTTTGGTTTTCGCGTCGGGTCCGTTAACATAAAAAAATATTAATTTTTGTCGTCCGAACTCTGAAATTTTAGTCGTTTATATATACAACTGTTTGCAAGTCCTCTATAAAATTGTTTGAAGATATATGCATTTTAAATAGTGAAAATGTTACCCGAAGCCGAGCGTGATCGCGCAAAAACACCCCGTTATTATGTGTTTTCATTGAAAGTTTCTCATATTTTATTTTTAAAAAAATCTTCTCTTCCGAACGTTTCGAAATTGTAGTAGTTGATGTAAACCTGATCTACCGAGATGCTCCAAAAAGATTGTGTCGAAATACGAACGTTTAGTAACTTTTAGCGTAAGAATAAAAATGTCTCGTGAGGCGCAAAATGACCTGTGTTCGCCGGTATTTTTGAAAGGCTTAAAATACATATTTCTTAAAACTAATTATACCGTCGATTAGAAGAAGGTTTTAGCTTTAAAAACATATGTTTGGTTTGTCTTTAACCCTAAAATTGCGCTCTTGAAGGGCGTTGCCGTCAGGGAGAAAACATTCACCCGAGAAACGACACTTTTTCAAAATGTTTTTCAACGAGTTAACATCAATTCTTTTTCAAATTGATTGCAGCATTTGAAACGTAAGGGTGCGTTCTTTTAGAATAAGTTTTTTGCTTTTAAATAAACCAAATGGTTTAGTCGATAGAAGTTAAAATAGAATTGCGAAATAAACGCATTTTTCATTCAAATGGTTCTTCATTCTCGTTTGCTTCCGTAAATCGGGTTCTGGGAACGCTCGAGTATTGAAAGCCGGCTCGCAAAGAAAGAGATGAGTTATTGATCAGTTTTTAATTAATGTTTTGGTTAATTATTAAAATATTAAAATTGCGAGGCTTAGGTGCGTCAGGAGAGGCATTGGACTCTGTTCACCGAAATTTTCAGCGCGCTAGATTTAGCTAGCCAACGAAAACAGACACACACACAGACATTTTCTTTTATTATTATAGTATAGATATAACTCCAAAACTTTTTTAATTTGAAAATTAATGTTTGAAACTAATTTTACTTCAAATTCGAAATATAGTGTCAAATTTAAGCACTTCTGTTTCAAATTTCAAAGATTGTTACTAGCACAGTATGCAAACAACCACCTTACGCCATTCATAAAAAGATTCCAGAAGACTTTACAGACTGTCTAGAAGACTTTCGTCGAATGGTACTCTTTAATTTTCTCTGCAATAATTTTGTGATTAAATAGTATGAGATATTTTCCATTTTTAGGTTAATTGTACATAAATTAGGCAAAAGAAAAAAAAATCCCCATACCATGGCTATAATTTTAATTCTAACTAAAACAAGAATAAAAAGAAAGTATCTCTTTAATTCGTATAAAATTATATGTAACTGTATGGGGGTTTAATTCGTCATATGAACTCAATTTACATATTAGAAAACCAACCTATCTATTAAATGTTCCATGGCAACAGCATAGGTTTTATACGTACCGGGGGTGCGAAATGTCCGGAGCAAAAGTAAACGGCGATAAACATAATCTAAGGGTCGGAGTAACTTGCGGTTTGTAGATTAAAAGTTACCGTAATAAGGAATTTTGTATGGCATGAAAGAATAAAAAAGAATTAGTTTAAAATCTTGACAGTAGAGGGCGCTGCTGAAAAGAAAAAAAATCAAAATATAGACTTATTTTTAGTGTGGTTTACAGCTGCAAGTGATCAAAATATTCACAAATACATTCCAGTACTCAGCATTATCAGGGGTATTACACCAGATACAGCATGGAATAGCACGTTAGCGAAAAATGCTTTTATTTCTTGCCATATGGTGTTTTCCAGTGCGTGTAAAGGTTGGAGAATTTCTCTATAAAAATGTACCTCCCAACCAGAAATCACATAATGTGTTTGGCGTGATCCTAATTTTGCGTTTTGTGTGCTGTATGCGTAATACACCTCCCTATGCGTAGTACACGCCCAAAGCAGTGCCATCTGCTCTCGAGATTTTGAACTTATACCTGCGAACCTTTCGTTTATCTGTCAGACCAAATAAACATATTTTAACAAGACATTTTATTTAATATATGAAATCAAATTGACTACCCCATAGAAACAAGGCATATTTAATTAAATAAATTTTCTGGTTCAAAGTATGTTTTCTTGATTTAACAAACCCCAGAAGGTTGGCAGGTATCTCATAGTTTTTCATGCTATACAAAATCCCTTGCCAGCAGGAAAATTAATGTGTAACCCGCTAGTCTATCTGATCCTTAGATTTTTTTTATAATCCCTTTTTACTTTTGCTTCTGGCTTTTGAAACATCCCGTATTTAGGTTCGGCATACCAAAAAAAAATAATAATTTTCAACAATTATGAATGATTAGTTACGCAATTAAAGAAAAATAAACCAATTAATATTAAAGAGAAACGTCCATCATTTTGACATAACGTGAGCAATAATTTCTTTATTTCGATACTTTTGTTTAATAAGACACTTTCTAAAAGCCCAAATATAATGCGTAAGCACATTTGGAATAAATGGTTTTAGAAATATTAATTATAAATTAACGAAGTAATTTTTAAAATATCATAATATAATAAACTCAGAAAAAAATGTATTAACAAAGCGGTTATTAAAATATCATAGTATAATAAACTGAGAGAAATTTTTTTTTGGCACGTTAGAATAGCGCTCATAAGAGCCTCTACGCATCCTTATTTACTAATGCGTACTACGATTAAAAAATTTCACAGAATGTATTTAGGACGAACAAAATTAACCTATTTAGAGTCAGAAATTTTATTAATTAACTACTTAACAGTTTTGCCTGAACGCCGCTCGGGCAAGAACAGTTTGCTTGCTTCATTACTAAAAGCTTTTGGATACCACTAATTTTTATCTGTAATCTTCACTTTATTAATTGACAGGCATTTTTCGATTATATAAGACAAATATTTTAGTATGGAAAAAGTTTGTGTTCAGTCCCTATTTTTAGTTTATTGTGTCAAAAAAATGAAACTGCTAAGGGGTTTAAATGTAACTTATTTTTTGCATTACGCATTTGACTTCATTTATTATATCTATTGTCTAATTTCTGGTTTAAACAGCCTCATCTGATCTACGGATAATATTAAACTCATTCTGCAACTTTTGGATTGAACTGCCTATTTATACACATTGTATATAATAAACGAGTAAAGGTATAATCTCTTGCAATATAAAACTATCAAATTAGAAATGTCTCTTGTATTTGAGTAAAAACAACGTATGCCCTAAATATTATACAAATTCAATTGATAAATATAATCATCATTAATATCAAATGCTCTTTTTGAGTGACATATTTTTAATGCAAGGGTTATTTACAATTCATCACTGAAGTCGGAACCATGATATCGGCTTTCCTCCAGAATTACTTTTTATGCTAGTTTGTTTGCTGTTGTCGAATAATGCATATTTTTTTATGATATTCATCTAATTATTTATTTATTCAGATAGTATTATTTTTATCCTTAAAAGAAATGGAAACTTTCTGAAATTTTTTCTAAGCAGCTGTCTGTGGTGATAAATTGCTTGGTTTTGAATATGAGAAAAGAGAAAATATCTAATAAGAAATATGTTTTCTATTCAAATAAAAACCGTTCTTCAATCAGCATTCTAAACAGAACTGGATAGTAATGTTTTGTATAATTTCGCATATGCACTTGTATAACGCACCTAGAATACAGGTGGTACATATCCATATAAACTGAATTCAAGAAACTAACAAACTTAAATGTTATAAATATGCAACTTATCATTATATTCAGAGTGTAGTAAAACTACGTTATTTACATGATCCAGATCCGTCGGAGTCATTTAACCCTTCAACGCTCTTAAGTAAATTTATATATATATATATATATATATATATATATTCAAATTCATAGGTTTATACTGTATTTTTGTCCCTAAAAATGACTAATAAAAAACAAACTTCAACAAAACGTACTTGTTATGTAAGCGACACACAAATTCAAGATTGCATTACAGCAACAAAAATTAATCAAACATCCTCCGAATTCCTACAAATATCAATTCAACATTTAGTTAACTTTAACTTTCGGCAAAAAAAAAATGAGACTTACTGCTTTTTTAACAATTTTATCCCCAAAAAGAAGACCAACTCAAGTCCTTGCTTGTTTAGAGGCGTTATAAAACTTTGGAAGTTCATAGTATCAGAAAATCAGAGTGATATGAGACTTCTCTTATAGATCCCAATAAATGCACCACAGTAAATACTCGCTTAAGCCTAAATGTCCTTTCAAACACGTGTCCCCGGAAGTGACAATGGACGTTAGTGCGTTATGTCCAAGAAGAAAAACCGCAACCTTTGATGTTTTAAAATCTTTCTGAGGAAATTTTTATTTTTGGAGTTGGTCACTTGAATTCTGAGTACATTATGTGTGTTTGTGTGTGTGTATGAGTACAGTAAAGATTCAGGAGCTCGGGGACTAAGTTTCTTGAGTTTGAACTTCCAGAACAAGCTAAGGGAAACTTGTAAATTTGTCAAGGTTTCCTTAAGTGTACTGGATACGGGTGACATTTTCCTTTGCAATGTCCTGCGTCACGTCACCTCTTCTATAGCAGTTTAACCCTTTAACGGATAAAGCATTTCAATTGCTAAAATGTTAAAATAAATGATTGACACCGGAAATTATGAACAAATTTATTTCTATATATAAAAAAAAGCGATATTTCACTTATATAATAAATGGAAAACATTTCTATATAAATTCTGCTGTCACTGTGGAATTTCGTAATTAAAATTTTGTGGTTTCATAGGGAAACCAATGAACGTTAAAGGGTTAAGCAAAAATAGCTAATGTCGAATAATCTTTCTCAGTCTTATTCAAATGAAAATATTCATATAGTTTGGAATGCAATTTATTTATTTATGTGAAAAATGTGCTTTTAAATATTTTAACGAACAATAACAACAAATAATATGATTTGGCCAACAAGCCCTGTTTCATTTTTAAAAAACTGATATTGCATAAATATATTTATTGCAATATATTGATATATAATTCCGTTTATTATTTGATTAAATTTAAAAAAAATAATATCTACATAAATTTTAAAATTAGATTTTTATTTACAATTCACCTGTTGCCAATTTTTTGTGGGTATTTCTCCTTATATAGGGTATTCGGATACTCCTGCACAAACTATGCAGAACGAGATTACATAATGAGTACATAAAAGTTGTTCAAAGAACCGATGACGCACAGTTTTCGAAAAAAAAATGCAAAAGAAAAAGTATGACGCCACATACTCCTTATCAGTTTGTAATGCAGTACCACTGACCGAAATTAAAGTACATATCACAATGCTCACGAACGAAATACATTATCACTATGCAAAGATTGCCGATAGTTTTATTCTACCGCCTTTAAAGTGAGCTGAACGACGGCTGTTCACTTGCATATTAGACACACGCCTACTATCTGTCTGTTTTTAAATTGTTTCACAACTGTATGGTTTACAATTTTTATGTTTTAAAGTCTTTAATATTTTTTTTATTTTTCTTCGTAATCTGTTTGCTATTTCACAAAATTTATTAAAGCTTATTTTCTGTGCTGCAGATGTAACGTCATACTTTTTTCTTTCGTATTTTTCTCGAAAACTATACGTTTTATGCATGGTTCCTTGGACACTTTTCATGCACTCTGAGCAAAGATTCTTGTGTTGTAAAGCTTGTCCGGTGGTATCGGAACACTCTGTATATTATATCCAATGTGTGTTTACGAAGTTTCAGCCATATAATTTTCAGAAATATAATAAATTATCTTAAAAGTAACTGTTAAATGAAATATTTCCATGCCACGAGATACTTATATATTATCGTACTAAATTGTTTTAACACATGTGTAATTCATTTAATATTATTATATCCTGTAAAACGACATAAAATACATTTTTACTATATAAAAGTGATAATAAAATATCAGAATGACAGGCTAGCACATTTAATTTAATAGCTACGTTTTTTCGTTGTATTTGACATATATGAATATTCAGTAGAACTAATCGTAGAAATTTTAAGCAAAATCTGTATTTTGTCTGTGCAAAATTTTATTATTGTGTGAGTATAATTTTATTTATTATGCTAAATTTGGCTGTTACATTAGAAAAATTAAATGTTTAATACATTTTAATGTGGAGATAGCCTATCAGAAATTTGTGTATATTTATATATAATAATACAGAAGGTCTTTGAAATTCTCTTTAGGGATGATACTGATTGAATAACATTAAACTTTTAATTTTCCATCCAGGACTGTATCTTGTTTCAAGAAAATGTGAATTATGCAAAATGTGAAGAACACTTACAACAAAGCTGCCAACTTTTACGCTTTCTTCCTACCACTATTTTTGAACAAAAAAATTAGACTTGTTTAAAGGTATATTCAAATCCAAACTGCTTATTTTGAGACACATTTGTAAATTCATTTTTGTTCTAAAATGCATCCAATTGGCAGGTTCTCTTATTCAGAAACTTTATAATGTCCGTATTGTCTCGATTTTTTGATAAAGGCAGAATATATTTCAAAAAATGCTGTCAAAGTGGAAATTTTGAGCCGAATTTCCCGAAGCGATAGCGCTGGAAAAAAAAGACCGTACTGTGAAAATAATTGTCTGTAAATCAATTTCTAATTAATTGAACGAAAAATAAAAACATGGAGCCCTTATAAATGTCTTTATAAATCACGCCGCCAAGTTTCCTGTTGTTACTTTTAAAAATGAGTCTGTAAATGTCTCTCAAAATTTTGAGTTGTTGAGCGTGGAAAAATATTTTTTTTTTGAATACCGCCTTAATCAAAGAAATTAAGAGTAAATAAGGCAAATTTTTATATTTAAACATTGTGGTGGGAAAAAAGCGTAAAGATGGAAGTTCTGGTATAATGTACGAATAATGATAGAAAATATTCATATTCTCAGTGCAACGTTTAAGGTTAACTACCTTATTCATTTTCATAAAAATAGTTGTATAGGAATACGTTTTAATAAGTTATATGAATCACATATTTAATCACTTAGATCAACTAGAAAATTGCTGAAAAGTATTGATTTTTCGGCTCCTCAAATTCTCGCGTCCTGCAATTGCTTCCTCACTTAGTAAGGTTAATGACTTTTACTTTACGCCCAAAAACAATTAAGGTGAGAGTTTACTACAAAGACAGGCTAAAAAAGAAAATTCCCGCTATCACTCGCTCGGCTTTTTTTCCCTTGTTCATATAATTTAAGGATTTAACTTTTATTTGTAATTAAAATTGTCTTTAATGTATTTCTTTATAATATCTGAAGTGCTACGACCATCTTATTCCCAATTTAATATCCTGAACGCTCCCTTTTTCATGTGTGCGTGATCATAAATAGTCTTTTCACGGGCATATAAGTAGCACGTTACAAATTCGATCCAGTAAAACCCACACGTTTTTAACTTCTTAGATATTTCAAAAATGGTATGAGAAAGTACATGGTAGAATGGAAATTAAGACTGAACTCCTTAAAAAATATAAACGCCCTTCTAATCTCGAAATCTCGAGTATTTATTTTATAATTAACTCTGTAAAATTAGGTAGAAATATAATTAATCTAGTCAAAGTTATATCAATATGGAGAAGGTTAGAGTTGAAATGAATTTCGTTTGAGATTAAAAAAAAATCTAAAATTTTATATAACAATTTTAATTTGATATAACATTTTCTCCGAACATGATGGAATGTTTTACAGATTTTTTTTTCATTTAAACTTTTAGTCACTTGAGTGCCATTGACGAGATATCTCGTTTGGTTTCAGCTGTCCCAAAATTATCGGGATGGCAATCTCATTTCCTGTTCAAAAATATTTTGCAATGTGTAAACGAGATATCCCAACATTGGCATTCAACTAATTAAATCGTAATTTTTTAAATTTTTTAAGCGTAAACGTAAACGTAAATTTTCTATTCGTATAAAATAAACTTTTGTTTGCAGAGATCTATATAAAGTGTATTTTCTAAAGAATAATTGATGAGTTCTGAACAAAAACAGCATTTGTCCAAAATTTGCCATCGTTAGAATGGAGAAAAATGTGTCAGTGGATGAGTATTGTTTCTGTTTGGACAAGCAAATATTTCTCGCTTCATAAAAATAAGATGACCAAACGTCCCCGGATTATGTCCAAATTTAGGGACGAAAGTTATGTATTACACGCAGTTTTTGATAGAAAAAAAACTTTTTAAATTATGAAAAAAGGTGATAAATTCATGACGTTTTAAAGAATAAGATAAAGGCGATAAAAATATAGATTTAAAAATTGTGAAATCACTAAATTTTAGTTCGTTATAAAATTTATCCACCTTACATAAGGAGAAAATTAACTGTTTATAATTAAACGGTTCCACAGAGTTGTGAGTACTGTTGACTTAGCTGCTAAATCTTCCGATTTTTGAATACTACTATTTACGAATAGTAATGTTTGTCTTATTTAATAGAAAACTTCTGATATCAAGTAAAGCAAATATATTTATTCGGAAACAGTGGTAATCAAAAATAGGAAGGTTTGGCAGGTATGCATTGAGAACAACAGTATTGCATTCTTAGTTCATTTTCATGGTTTTTTGATAAGTGCTGGTTTCTGGAGAAGTCTTCAATTTATCTGATGCTTCCAAATACTTCTATTATAAAGTTATACAAATTAAGTATGTAAGAACAATATGAGTAGTTATTAATTTGACTGTCGTCAGACATAGCCAAATTTACTATGATGAAAACCAAAACTTTTCTATCTGAGCAGTTTAATCCTTCTGCTTTTCTGGTCGAATTTCAAAATCCATAGCTACAAACAAGTAAAAATATTTGCTACCACTAGTTTTCAAATATAAAATTTAACTTACTTAATTGCAAAAAAAATCTTAGATTAAATAATAAAATTTTTACTATTAAAATATAGTAGTAGCGAAAATCTGTAATAGTTGGCACCTAAGAAGATTTATTTTTGTCAGATCAATTGCTAAAAGTGTTCTTTTAACACTTTCAGGGGCAAAGTACTTATTTTCCGAAAATGTTGATATCATTGATTCACACCGGGATTTAACAATAAATTCATTTCAAAATAATTAAGAATATTTCTTCATGTATATTTTAAAATTAAAATTTGATTCCAAAATTCCGGTGTCACTGTGGTGTTTGGGAATTAAAATTAAGTGGGATATATTATATCCCACCGCCCTTCAAGGGGTTAAAACTGACTGTTTATATTATAATTACAACTATATGTTCATTGCTAAACAAAATAATGGGAACTGTTCATTTAAATACATATAAAAAATACACAGAAACAACTTTCGTGATAAGACGAAACAGAGAATTAATTATGAAATTCAATATTTTTTATTGGACTGAATTTAAAAATATAGCAAAACTTTGACAGTGAAAACTTTAAATTATATTTCAGATCTACATAAAATTGAGAAATGATAAAAAAATTATTGTCCTTATACCAAGAATATCAATATTTTGTTAATTTCAGATATTATGAAAAACATATAGAATAGTGAAAAATACTAGAATATAGAATTCAGAAAAATCAGCGGAAAATACAGATAGCTTCTGCATTTTTTATTATGTAATAATTTATCCTTTGACTTTGTGACCTTATCTTTACGCGGTTAAATAATCCATTTTTTTACAGATTTTTTTTTTCAGAAATTATTCATTTTTTTAGATATGTATTTTAAATAAGAGCAACAAGGTGTAAAATAATGTACAAATTATTTAAAACAAAATTGTATTTTACGCATTTTTTGACATAACGTGAATGGTAACATTCCCACTTACTATTAAGTCTCATAGTATCAGCACTTTTCGAGTCATTATTACCAATTGGGAACATGTGTTGCCAGCTTGACAGGTTCTTTATTCAGAATAATTTATTGCTACCACTTTATTGAAATAGCAATAGTTGCCTTTTTTAAATACAGGTTAAATAAAGCGACTATTATTATTTTAAAAAAGTGCTAACGATCAAACAATCTAAGTTACTCTACTGTTCTACTCTAACTCTTATTTGGCACATATCCAGGGTTCGTACTATTTTTGAATGCAATTATTTCTGAAAAGTAATATTTGCTTTAATTAATCGCAGAATCCTACAATGAAATAAGACGAAAATTATATTTTTGAAATAGTGGTATTCAAAAGTAAGTACCCCTAAGAACCCTGATATAAAAACACAAAATAAAATGAAAATCATTCTGAGTATAATTTTTAAATATAGATTTATACTCCAGAGATATCAAAATAGATTTAGTCCAATGTTTAAATTGAGAAAATCTCTCAATTAAAAATCATTGAAGGGCTGGTATATTGTAATCCAATGCTTTAGTAGTAAAATTTATAAATAAAATTTAAAAGTCTAAATAATGCATATTTTTTTCCATATATTAATTTTTATTGCATTAGTTTTATAACATAATGATTTGATAGCTTATTATTTGTGTAACTGACATTCATTAAATCTTTTTAATATTAAAATATTTAGAATTAATAGGTTCAAGTAATAAATTACTGAATCACTACATGCGTATTTTATTATTCTCACTAAATATACTTTAAACAATATTTTATATCTCTTTTACTTATCACTAACACATGTTACACAATTTTAACTAATGTATTTAACTTTATCCTCTCAATGTATTTTTAATTTTTGTTTTAATATTGTCTTCTTATTAGTCTCGAAATCTCGGAATATATATTTCTAAACTCGCTGTTCAATGGAGCGTTATTGCTTTGTTTTGCACGTAAACGTCCGAGTTCATTGCTTTTTTGTGACCGCAATATAATAAATTACTAAAGTATATTCGAGCATTTTCGTTGAATACCCTCGTTAAAGCCGACCACGTTTGACCCTAGTATTGATTTTTACGCTAACGTTTTCAGACGCCATTGCATCTGCCTTTTTCAATTATGAAATGATCATAGAATAATACGCCTATTAAATTTTTCCAAGAATTCTTTTTCGTGTGTGACACTCAGATGTAATTTCTTGAGATTTATGAGTTGTGCTTTCTGCTCTACGACATAATGACAAACGGTAGTATTGCTTTATATATGCAAATATATACACTACCTGGTTAAAAGTATAAAGAAACTTCGATTTTAGACTTTTGTCGAAAATCTAGAGGAACACGTGACGAATTTTTCCTGAACTTTGGAGATGAAAAACACATGTTTCACCTCATATTTTTCTTTGAAGATTTATTGACATGGTCAATTAGGGGACCGACAAAAATTGAATAAAAAAATTAACGTGTGCGATCAACCTGTATCAGATAAAGCCTGAAATAATCTGTAGTTCAGAACATGACTTGTGTTCATTTGTGTAAGAATAGCACGGGTAACATGAAAGATATAAAAGTTTCTTTAAAAAAATCAAAATTTTCACTTGCGTTATGCGGATAGCATCAATGCTTTTCAACCAAATTTAATGCCACTTTCAGGAAACTTTACAAAGTACAGTAGAAATAATATAATGCAAATATAATATAAACATATTAAATATTTCATGACGTATGAATATTTGTATGAAATAGCTTTTAACTGCGCATATGCGAACATTAATAAAACTTTCATTGCATAATTTAGTAGTCGTGAATATTCAGAAATATATCGGCATTATAGTGAGCTGAGTTTCAGTTGCTTTATAAAAGTAGCTAGATCATCAGACATTTTTCACATCTTATTATTTTTAATTAATTTTTTTATTGTAATTTTTTATTGTTGTTTTAGTTGTTTTTGGAAGAATCATCAGAGTCCCTTTCAAACAAAAAAAAAATATAATAAAAATTATATGTCCTAACGTATGTCTTAAGCATGGACTATGCATTAAAAACATTCTCTTTTGTTGGATATCAAAATTGACAATTTGTGGAAAATCCCTTATCATCCAGCTACTTTTAGAAAGTAGCTAAAATTCAGCTAACTGTATCACCGATATCTTTCGAATTTTTCATGATATTCGACTAGCCTATTTATATGAGTTGACCTATATAGTTGACTGCTAAATTATGCGAAAGAAAAAAATGCTATAGTTCTCGCATGCGCCTTTAAAAATTATTGCATATAAATGCTCATATTTTATCCTATAATTAACATATTTCTATTCTAATTACAGTAAATTGTTTTTACTGTGCTTTGCCAAGTTACTTCAAAGCGGCTTTTAATTTGGTTGAAAACCCCGCATGCTATAAAAAAACTCTTGCGGGAATTTCTTGAGTATTTTAAAGACACCTTTATTTGTTAAAACTTATCGATACCAATACCATAGCTGCCAACCACTACGGTTTTTTGTCATCTAATTTTTAATAGTAATCTTGGCGTTATTTAATCGCAAAAATGAGTGATTAAATAAGAGACAAATTTCTATTTGGAAATACTTGTGGCTGGTGAGCCAAGTGTTGGACAGCTCAGCTATAAAGTATCTTTGCGATATAGAGCATTTTTTGGGTCAAGGTTTGGGACGAATGGAGTAACCAGCTCGACCTCTAGGTATTTATCCCATATAGCATGTTTGGAACTACCTTAGTAGATAGTTAGATGCTTTGAGTACTCCACCGAGATCATGAAATGAGGTGAACATGGCTTGACCATGTATATTCCTTGTTTTCTATTTCGGTGTCCAACAACTGAATTGGCAGTATGGAAATTCGATACCTCCAATGTATTTCAGATAGGGGCAGGCAGATTCCTTATTAAAATTATTTTACTTAATCGTTTTATACAAAAAATTAATTATTCATTTTTTCCAAAAATTAACTTTTGTAAAAATTGTAATTATTTAATTGTAAATGCTGCTTGATGTTAAAATTATGTAAAATACCATTTAACGTCCAGTTCGTCTAAATTTCATGTTTTATGCACACTTGGTTGAAGATTAGACAAAAGAAAAACGATACATCTTAACTTTTGAAGGCCAGTATATTTATGTCATTTTGCGTAAGAGATACAGAACAGACCATCTTCAATGGTGTCTGTGACGTGAAATCACATATAGTTTTAAAATTATCCCATTTTCCTTTATTAAATATCCCTTTTTATAACTTATTAATTTATTTTACATTTTATTTAATTGCTGTGTTTTCTCATTCTAAGTAAATGAAAGAAATAATTAAGCTTCCTTTCGTTAAACACTCTCACGCAAATTCTGATCTTTAGTCATCAATAACATAAATCAGATTAAAAAAAAAATGAAACATCCCTGCTGTAAAATTAACTTTGACCTTTTCACGTTCGTTATAAATTTAGGCATTTGTTTATGTGTGAATCATATAATAGCGAATCAGTAGCCTCTTCTTATTACTTTGACTATCTATGCGCTTCTCACAGGGTTTCTAAAATTGTTTAACAACGTAATGTTGGCATGGTTTCAATCTTGCTATCTTGTCAAGTTCATCCTTAAATTCAAAATTATCCACATGTTATTATCTAACGGATAACTAATGATTCATATGCTTTCGCCAAATTAAATACGTCAATAACTCAGAGGAAAGATTTGTGGTGTATAGTCTTGGGCATTCCTTCTCTGACCAGATGCCTGCAAACATGTAGACAGTTTTGCTCTTTTTTTACTAGGTTAAGGCACCACCCACCTTTATATTTAACCTTGCGTATCTATTCCATTTTAATTAAAGTTTTCTAAACATGTTTACAAGATCGTGTCTGACTCAATTTTACCTTCCAGAAAGGGATTTTTCAACTTTTTCTAAAGAACTTGCAATAGCGTATGACTGATATTGTTTTTTGGAATAATTTTATCATGGCTAACCAATGTTTGTCTTACAGTGTCAGGAACAGGTCAATTGGAGAAGAGATAATTGGAGTAATATTCTATTCTTCGATAAGTACAATTTTGCTTTACAATTTGATCAGTATATTTTGATTAGTAGAGGTGCTAGCTCACGAAATAATGCGTTGAACATCATTAAGCCTCTGTCATTTACTAGTGGAGATATACGTATGCAGGGCCGTATTCTGAACACGTGCAAGATGCGCAAACTTTTACCAGTAATTTAGGATAATAATTTTTGCCTTATTTAAGCTCAGATAATTAAGGAAAAAAATCTTATTCTAACTTACTAGTGGAAGTTTACACATGTTGCAATTGGACAGAATAAGGTCCTGATTGTGTTTTCAGAGATTTTATTCGACGGATGTATATTGAATGTCTTCTTTACCGTATATACTTCCATTTCTTCCTGAACGATACTCTGAGGGGCTAAAGCTATCGCAATGAAATTCTTGTTCCTTATGTTTCATCTTATGCGGATGAAATAAATTGTGAGCTTTTTTCTTATGGACAACAATGGCAAGCCACATATAGTTTTATCTCGTAAATGATCACCTGATGGCAAATGGAGAGAAATGAATGGAATAATACATATGGGATGCTTTTTTTTTGGGAGAGCTACAGATTCCTAGAAAATCTTTCTAAACTTTATACAAGGGATCCAAAGAGCTCTCATTAAGGGTAGCAATTACTACTTTCCGACCACATGAGTATTTAATTGGTGGAATGAATCGAAGTTGCCAATTCCGCATTTGCAAGTAAGGAAGCCGTAGTCCTTATTGACAGTTTCAAAATTATAGTCTGCTGTTTTCTCTGTTTGATATATAAGCAATTAAAGCCCCTATTTTTGTATACAAGTAAAAGACAGAGTACTACTTTATGTAACAGTAAAATTTTGAGTAAATTAATTCAGTCGTATTTGATTTTCCCTTTCGTGCATATTATTTGGAAGGGGATGCTCACTGTTGGATAACTGTTTTAATATTTGTTTAAGATTCATTAAGAGTGGATGATCACAAGACGCAAAATCCAGCGTGAGCGAATGAAATTATTTTTTCTAACGTAAAGCTTGGAAGTGAATGCATTTGCTCTTTGGTACGCTTTTTCTATCAATATTTTAACTGTCGGTAGATGTGAATCAGTGGTAAAGTATTTTCAGAAATTATACAAATATTGGGGCAGTGTGTTTGACCAAGGTAAATGTAGGAATGCTTTGTCAGGGACAGGAACGGATATCCAAATCATTGAACGTACTTGTGCTGTGATCAAAGACTTGAGTGTTGTACTTTGAATGTCGGAGAGTGAGCTAATATATGATGATCATACGCCTAGTAAATGTTTCGCAGTGCAGATAAGAGCGGCAAGAATGTTATGAGCAGTTCAAATTATTTCCGTTTGTAATAAAGTGAGATTTATATAATTTAACAAATATCAGTTGCATTGGATTTAACCACTAACTGCGGCACACTGTTTGTTCTAATAAACGTGCTGTAATTTAAGCTACAAGATATAGACATGTGTCGTACATGATATAGACAGTCATATTTTAAATAATATAACTTAATTTCTCATGTACTATTTGATATTCAGATTTTTTAAACATAAGTTGTTTACTTTATATGATACAAGTGTTTTTGTAATGTTGAAATGAATTATTGAATAAAAAAATGAATTATTGAAAAGAAAAAAAAGTCTTCAAATTATAGTTTTTATACGAAAGAATTATGTTCTTTGACAGAAATCTAGATTTTTTATATGAAATTGTCATAAAAAATTCTCAAAGTCTAATTGGTTTCTATCTTTTAAAGCTCAATTTTAGTGAAGAATGGCCGACAAGGGAATGGCGTGTTTTATCCGTTGTATGTGATTAGACGATTGCAACCGATTTGAGGCGCTTGTCACAATCAGCGCTGCAGCGCCAAAAGTAAAGATTTTAGCCAGAATGGAAGAAAGAATGTTCTGAGAATCAAGGCTAGAGTTGGAGAAAACTAGGATGTTTCTGTCTTTATTGCTATGATCTCGATTGGAAAAGTCAAGGTTTTGAATGAAACCGTTTCAACAATGTTCTTTTGCATTTCGGAAAAAGGAAATTTATTTTCTCTCTGGGAAAAAGGAAAACGTTTGTTGCTTAATAAAATGCAATATTTGCTATTTTAATCTTTTAACTAAAATCCGACATACAACATTAAGAAGATTGATTTATGTGAATATTATTTTTTGACACTTTTTAGCAATGTGTAAATGATTTAATTTTGTTTTTCTTATACATATCAAGCGCTTCCGGACAAATTATGGTAGCCGGCAAAAAGTAAATTTTAGAGGAAAAGGATTTGTTTCTACCTTTTTTTCCCCATCCGTTATAACATGCCTTCATCGCACTCAAAGCAACTATTTACACAAAAAAGTGTTGCACTAATACTGTTTTCTAAAACTCTCTCTCTATATATAAAGTCATAATTTGGCGGTTACGATACTTGTGTTTTCAAATTTAAGACCACAAATGGCGTTTACGAAAAAGTTGAAATACACATTCAATGATAATAAAATAAGAAAGGGATTATTTAAAATAATTTTATTACTAAACTAAAACAACAGTTATTAAACAAAGATCTGTTTAAAATATTTCTTTTAAGTATTTTCTTTAAAAAAAGTTTCGATAATTAATCTCTGTCAAAGCAAAAACAATGTCAATTACTTTAATTTCCGGCGTATAATCCGCGGATCAAACAATCATGTTTCGACCCAGAAAGTTCATTTTATAAAATGTAACTTACTAGATAGCTGTAAATATTTTACTTCAATTATTGAATAAAATTTCAGGGTATAAACATAATTGTTTGATCCGCGGATTATACGCCGGAAATTACGACACTGAACTTATTTGAACTGAAACAAGCAACAACAACAAAAAAATTAGTAGTTTTTAGAGGAAATAGTTTATCTATCATATATATATAATATATATATATATATATATATATATATATAATATTATTAAGTCAGTATATATAGGAAAAGAACTACAACATGTTTTCTGCAATTTTAATAAAATAAGTGTTAAGAGAAAATACGTATTTTTCATTGGACTCATCTTCAACGTCTGCATCCGCTTATGTATCCGCAATTTTTCCATTGTAATTTCAATTAAAATTTTCTAAATAGCATCACTCTGGAATAATATTTTTCGCATACATTTTTCAAAACGCTATATTTTACTGATTATATTTTTAAGGCATGACCATAATCGCAGTATAATTAATTAAAATTCTTGAATTCTGCTTTAATATATTTTCAAACTTATAAGTTGTCCCACTATCATCAAAATATTCATGCTTCAGCTTTAGTACAGTATTTATTTTGAAAATATGAAGATCTTAATGTTTTATACGCAGTTATTAATTTAACAGGCAAGAGAATTATTGAAAATCCTTCTCAGTCTTTGAATGTGAAATTTTTTAAGGCAATGGAATTATAATATCCGGGATTTGGTTTAATGTTTAAAATAATTGAATATTCATTAATTACTGAGGAAATTTCATCGCAACACCACTTGTCATCACTTTCATTCCATAAAAGACAAATACATCAATGTAGCAACAATTTTGTAGATGTTTGCATTAAGGTATGAATATTTTGTTGGATAATAATGTAACTCTTTTACCATGGAATAATACCTTTTGTAAATTGAAACTTGCACGTAAATATGTAGATACCTTTACCTTGATGCTTCACCTTTGAGACACATTCATTTTTTCTTGCACTCGAGAAGTAAGCTGGCCCAAACTGGAACAACGCGAGTTCAAACGACAAGACAATTGTGGCGCTGCTAATTATCGCAGACAATGTGTTTTTTTAGATTAAATCTCTAACTTTACAGTCTTTAAAACTTTATATAACTTTTAAATTATCTTATTTTTTATTGATAATATAAAGATTTAAACGTAAAAAGTCTATTTTTTTGTATTTTTTGTCGATTTCGTATATTTCTGGCTTTATTGAAAATAGGAAAATGAAATTTGGAGAATTTGTAGTTCGAAAAATGTATTTTTACATGATATCGGTAGTTTTCAATTTTTCCGAAATCACCGATTTTATCTAAGAATGTAAATGTGAGTTATGCGTGGTTGTTAAGGAAGGAAGGAGAATGGATGAAGGTCGTCGTCCTATTTCCCTAGAAGTTTATTCCGAGCTTCTCCTTCTACTCTAATAAAGTAACTCTTTTAACATGGAATAATACCTTTTGTAATTCGAAACTTGCACATGAATATGTAGATACCTTTACCGTGATGCTTCAGCCCCACCAGTGGCTGAGAGGTTGTGCTCTCGAAGCTGGTAGACGGGAGGTGCTGGGTTCGATCCCAATCGCGCCCGTCGGCCTAATCGTTCGGAGTTTTCGTGGTTTTCTTCGAGCCGTGGATTTATCCATGCGTAAATACGGATTAGGTTCCCTTAGAAAGACCCCCACGAAGGGCACTCCCCCTGGGCCTATATCCCTAGTGTAGATAATTGGCCGTCAATAATCAACCCAACCCAACCCGTGATGCTTCACCTTTGAGAGACACATTCCTTTTTCCTGCACTCGAGAAGTACTCTGTCCCAAACTGGAACAACGCGAGTTCAAACGACAAGACAATTGTGTCGCTCCTAACTATCGCAGACAATGTTTTTTTTAGATTAAAGCTTTAACTTTTCAGTCTTTAAAATGTATATAACTTTTAAATGATCTTATTTTTTATTGATAATATAAAGATGTAAACGTGAAAATGTCTATTTATTGTATTTTATTTTGTCGATTTTGTATAGCTCTGGCTTTATGAAAAATAGAAAAATGAAATTTGGAGGATTTATATTTCGAAAGATGTATTTTTACATGATACCGAATTTCAATTTTTCCGAAATCTCCGATTTTATCTAAGAAGGTAAATTTGAGTTATGCGTGGTTGTTAAGGAAGGAAGAAGAATGAATAAAGCTCGTCCTCTTTTCCTAGAAGTTTCTCCCGAGCTGCTCCTTCTACACCGACTACGGCATTCAGAACTGTCATAATCCTCTACGCTGCAAGAAGTCGAATATTCGGAACATCAATGTCCTGTGCTTTGTCCATCCACGAACCCTTTTTCAGCTTCTATATTTCTTTTATTTGGTTGTTCATTTTTATCAATTAAATACTTGTCAAGACCATTAGAATCTACAGCAATATCTTCATCCATGCAATATTGAGGGATATCTGAAAACGCAGACCCTCCACTGTCGGACTCGCCGCTAGAGTACTCTTCTGAATCTGTGTTCCAGTCGGGACGCGCTTCACTGTCACTGTTAGCCATCTACGTAAAAATATCATTCAATAAATAAACTAAAGTAAAAAAAAATTAGACATTAACAAATGAATAAACGACTTCACACTGGCGCTTACGATACATTATGCTGGATGTACTCAATGGTGATTACGATACTGTATAAATTGAAATAAAACATACGATAAATTTCATTTTTGTTAAAACTTTTTAAATATGTAACTGAACTGCTTCAGCACTTGTAAAATGTTTTAAATTAACATTCACAATGCTGCAAATAAAACACCCATTTTGTCAAAAATTGTCGGTTACGATAATTTGGCGGGAAAGGCTCTATATGATAGTAGAAAAAATTGGAGATATTTGACCATATGAGAAGATTGACTCACTGCCTTTATTTATTTAAAAGACTTTTTTGCTGATAATCATAAGATGGAATCACACTATAAGCCTTTTCTACTAGTTAATGTTCTTTTTCAGCGAAGTGGTAATGATAAAAAAATAAAGTGAAATTTTACAATTTTGTCCCAACAAAGCTAGTTTTTCATTGGCCAGATGTAAGCTCTTATGCTTGTTGTACATAAAGTTGAAGAAGATATTTTTTCTTTATAGAATACTTTTATTTAATGATTTAAAATATAATATAGTTAATTAGAACTTGGCATAGTTATTACCATTTTTTTAATGTTTTTATTATGTACTAGCAGACTACGCCCGCTGCGCTGGTCGGTTTCTCCAAAAGAACCTTGAATCAAACGAAATATATCGGTGAATTTAACCTTGTATTTTAAAGTAATCTGTACCTTTACCTGTAATATCCTAAAATAACATAAAAACGGATACTTATTTCACTAAGTTATGTTTTTTTAATACGGTTTATTGTTACGTTTACAATTTATTACCTACCGTTTTCTATTGATTTATATGTTTTATAGCTACATTTTTTAATAACGTGAATTAACCTATATTATTCACAACTAAAAAGAAATGGCGCATCTAGTATTTGTCGAGAATTAAATAAAAATCATGCACTCGTGACATCATAATTCACTTTTATATTTTAACATAATAATACGGTTACTATAATTTGTGACTCGTGCTGACACATTGCTGTTATTATTTTTTTACGCGTAAAGTTTTCGATATGGTACTCCATTGTGAAATTTGGATAATTTTTGAAATTCAATATTTGAAAAATGGCATAATCAGTGGATTTTAAATTTATATCAAGAAAAATACAATTTTTTACCTTTCTAACGCACTTTGTCTAACAATTTTCTGACAAATACTTTTCGAGTAATTAATTTATTCAGTAACTTCAAATGTTTCATTTTCCGAAATTAATCTGTGGCAACGATTAGCGAAAATCCCAGTCGTCAGCAACGCATACCTTTTTATTAAAGAGGATTATCAAATTACAGTAAGGGGGGGGGGGAGGGAGTTGCTTACTTGTTTTGTTTGCAAGTGTTTTGGTCACACTAGGTTTAAACTGAATGGGACCTAAGACTTAATGTACATAAAATAAAATGCTCAACTGTCCCTAATGCAGCGACTGTGCTTTCCGCTTATGGGTCGACCCATCCCTGAAATAATTATTATCTCCAAAACAATCTTTAATCCACTGCTTGAAAATTGAAAGATATTGTACGTTTTTGTGATTAAGCGGTATAATCAGTATTTTTTGAGAAAATGGGAGAATAATGATAAAAAATGAAAATGGTTCATTTCTCAAATAACAACATATGCTTATTTTGGCTGTGAAAATCACACGTTAGAGGTAATAAATGAAATTTGGTTTCAGATTATTCAAAGAAAAAGGCGAAAATAAATGTTTGGCATGCTAAGACTGCTTTGCATAGGTGAGGGCGATGTCTGAATGAAGTCATTTACCTGTCTGAAGAATTATTTGACGCTTATAAGCGGACCAAACTAAAGTCGTATTTGCAGAAGCTTTAGGAGTATCAAAAAGGCAGGAGAGCATGCCAGTTGGCGGAGACAGTAGTGAAGCAATGCTTTCTTCTGCCTTCTTCTGCCAGTGTTGCCGTATTAATTCAAAATATCTACCATTTTTTTCGACTAGTAAACTTTGCTTATTTTAATCACGAAATTTATGTTTTTATATAAAGCTCAAATTTTGAAATAGTGGTAAATATTTTGAATTAAAAAAAATCCCTAACTTGGTAACTGTTTTACAGTCCATCCCAGATAATAAGAGTTTTGTCATCTGTAGGGAACGCGGGAGTCAAAAAAGCACCCCATTCGTGCAAGAAAGTGTTGGAAATGGTGAAGTGGTTGGTTGGTTGAATGGGGTTTTATGGCACAGTCTCTTTAGGTATATGCTGCGCCAAAAAAGAGATTAGAATAAGAACGTCAAATTAAAATTTAAAATTGATTTAAAACTTTGTCATAAAAACAAGATGAATGAAAATAACACAGTTAAATGAAAAGAGGAAATGGTGGAGTGATAGTCTGGATTGATATTTCCATTAATGGCTTCATTAACCATTACATCATTAGAAATGGATCTCTAACGGCTCAGCGGTATAGAGATGAATTTCGTACACATATTTCAGTACCGTACTTTGGAGTGATGGGAGATAATTTCATTTTAATGAACGACAATTGCAGGTTGCATTGGATAATGATTTCCTTAACGATGAAGGGATCATACGAATGAGTTGGACAGCATGTTCTCTAGGCATCAACCCAATGGAATATATTTGGGACATGCTAGGCAGATGAGTTTCTGCCTGTCCATAGTCCCGCAAATGGTCTGACAACTGGAAAGTGCTCTTTTGGAGGAGTGGGAAGGAATACTCCAATCTCGCATTGATAACCTGATAGACTCCATGCCTCACATGTGTTCAACGTTTCTGTCCGTCTTGGGAAACTATACCCCCTATTAAAATGGATTTTCTGTCAATAAATTAAACTTTCTAGTTGTTATTTACAAATTCACAAATTATGCATTTTTTTGTTCTGTACCAAAAAACTCACTGAATTGCAATTTTTTTTTTCAATAATTCATTTATGAATTCGTTTGTTATAACTCACCACATCTGTAGATAATGTATGAGCCATTAAAACTCCTAGTTTATCTGCAATATCTGTACAAAACCTCAATATCATTTATTTTTTTAAACAATGAATATTACAAATAATTTTCTGAAGTATATAATATGCGCTACATGTATATTTTATAGTAATAATTTTCATATTGGTGTGTAGTTAATTTTATAAAATGCAATATTAATTAATCCGATGTGAAGCTGTTTAGGGCAAGAATATTTGTTTAATCTAAATTTTGTTTTATTGAATGCAGGTAATTAATGTTTCTACGATAAATAAACTAAAATAAGCAAAATAACGCACGAAAAATATTGTTCAATTGAATTTATTTTTACAACATCTAACGACATTTTCCATCTATTCTTCATTCATTTATTATCATGAATTGAATATTTCGACACCAGTAGTATTTCCGCGTGCTACACAAACCGATGAGGTAATCTGATCCCCATCCGAAGTTTGAAAATATGCTAACCCAAGTCGAATAAAAGTCATTTTGTTTATGGAAATCGATGTAGTACATTGCATACTTTAGGGCAAAATCTCTTCTTTATGTGGTGCGAATTATCAGTTATGATGCTCGTTTTTCTTCACCATTATCAAATATTACGATACCTTCTTGTTTATGAGTGCCAAAGAAGCTTGCCAAAATCTCCTGGGTTCGGATATCATCAGAATATATATTGATCAGAATATTCTTTAACCCTTAACTGGCACCGTAAAAATTTTGTGCGCAATTGACGTCATGAGGCCTTTTTTTTTACCGAGATAGTATTATAACTTATAAAAAAGCAAATAAAATAAATTTTTAATTAAAAAAATGGTATTTTTACATGACTCTATTTGTCAGTTAAATAAATCAGTAAGTATACCACTTACATATATTATTATTTCTATCTGAACCTTACTGATTGATGAAGAGAGAAGAGAAGAAAGATACACAAGAAGAAAAATACGTGGCGACTAAATGGCACAACAACACCAGTTAAGGGTTAAGATGGACACTGGAACACGAATTTTGACGTCATGTGCAATACGAACTAAACCAAATGTTCTCCAAACTAAACCAAACAGTTTGCCAGAAAATCAAGAATTGATCACTGCCATTAAATGCTTTAAAATATCTCAGACCCTCAAGTTACAAGTACAAAACAAAATACTATTTGTTATCAGGTTAGCAGGAATATCGAACGACAAGATCTGAATGTTAAAGAGTGGCTGATGACGGCATTAACGAATATTTTTCCTGGTGACTTTTAAACACTAGGGCAGGGCGGAATTAAGTTCCAACTTCCCGTGCGTGACACAACCTATCCCAGAACAAAAGAAGGCATGCACGGCTTGAATGCGACTGAATTAAATCTTCGATACTTTTATAGTTTTTCTAAAATCTCCTTATAGTTATTTAGAATATTTTGATTTAAAATAGCATTTATATAGTATTACTCGTCATGCCTCAAAATTATAAGTTCAAGGTTTTTTCAAGCTGATTTATAGTGAACTTTTGTAGATTATGCAATATTCGTTTCACTTAACGGAGCATTGGCATTGCTTTGTAAATATCTCCTACATTATACTGATGTTTAAGCAAATTTAGTACTACTTTATAATACAAATGAAAAGCCAATTAACTTAATAAAGTATTCAGCGAAAACAGTTTGATGCCATGGTGTTTTGGAAATTCTGTCCACTAACATTTTTCTATTGCACACTGTAAAAAATACAGATGTTTCATAATCTAGAAAAATTGTATATAACCACGAACGAAAAGATGCAATAACCTCTTCTGAGTTACTAAAGATTCAGATCAGAGTTCTTTATCTTTTGAAACCTCAGGAACCAATATATTTTCGACATTTAAAGAAGCATTTATAAAAACAAAGTTTCTTTTGCTGCCGCTGATATTCAAAAACGTTTCCGAGTAGTTTATAGTATATTAATCAGTTTTTTCAACCTAAAATTTAGTTTTTTTGAATGCTATCAATTCTCAACTAAATATTTTCCTGTTCGACAAGTATGTTTTACAGAAAAATATGATAAATTACCAGCATTCACTTTAACATTAAAATTAATGTTATTTTGTTACTCTTGCATGTATAAATTCAATTATGCAGCTGAAAATATTTAATTGATAATTAAAACCTAAAAACCAATATTCCGGTTTAAAATAACTGATTAATACACGATAAAAAAATACTCGGAAAAGTTTCTGAAAAACAGTGGCAGCAAAACAAACTTCATTTTCCTAAATGATTCTTAAAATATCCAAAATATATTGGTTTCCGAGGTTTTTAATGATAAAGAATGCTTTTTGGAATCATTGGTAACTCGGAAGAGGTTATTGTATATTTTCGTTCGTGGTTATATTATATTTTCGAAGATGAAGAGACATTTGTCTTTTTTTGCTGTGTAGTAACCGCCGAAAGTTTAATAAAATGTATTTTGACAAAAGTTTTTAACTGTACTTGAGATATTTAAAATAACATATACTTTTAAAAGGAACGGCCTGTAGAAATAATTTACATCAAAAAAATTAATTGCCATGACTAGCAGTAAATGTGCCATGATAAAGCAATGACTAGAAAGTGCACGATTATACGAAAATCTAAGATGAGAACTATAGAGCTTTTGATCTACACTAAACATTTTTAGATATTTTTTCTGCATAACATATTTTTTTTAACATATATTGTACATGTGCATATATAAATGAGTTTTCACCTTCAAACACGATTTCACATTCGGATAGATTAATCTAATTCATAAAAGGTAAAAAATGTGAAATTTCTAAATATGTGAATTTAAAGCACAAATGAGCCTATAACAACAAAATACATTCTAATTACCATAAAAGTTCATCACAAATAATGAATTAGAAATTTTTCTATTCATTGGTTCATATAGCTAAGATTAGTAACTGCGATCGCAAAAGTCTAAGTGACTTTCAGAGAACTATGAATAAAAAAAGAATTGAAATATCCTCAAAATGGTGAAGCTTCAACTGTAACCGGTTTCACAGGGGCAAACTTCCACCAGTAAATTTAAACAGAATTTTTTCATTATTTAAAAGCCTGATTCAGGCAGAATTTCTGTCATAATTAAGAAAAAAATATCTACTCGTTTTAACTTGTGAACATTTGCCCCGGCGGTAGTCAGGTTCCACCCTGTGGTTCCACCGTATTGTGACTAGATAAACAATTCTCCTGTCAATATTAATGAAAGACATTGTAATATCGCTGAGGAAAACTTTCACAGTAAAAACGAATAGAAATTTTTGCCCTATTTATGACAGAAATTTTGAATGAATAAGACGTTTACATTAGGAGAAATATTCAAATTTACTGGTGGAAGTTTGCTCTGGAGGAAATCAGGCCCTGTTGATCCGATGTAAACAAACAACAGCCACCATCTTGTGACTAAATCCTCAGTTACTTCAGTCGCAATGGGTAGACACTGATCTATATGTCTCCTCCTCTTTATTCATAGCGAATGACACATCTAATGATTACTGCACTGCTTTCAATCAAGAGAGGTCATGATTGAATTCTGGTTAGAGCTTGAATTTTCATGATGATTTAAAGTTCATTTCATTAAAGTTGTGGTCCAATTAGCTCTAGTGTGCTAAATATGACCGTCCCAAACTAGCCAATATGACTTATGTATTTTGAAAACAGATATATTTTTGTTTAAGGGAAATTATTATAAAAATTAAATTTAATTGGTAAAGATTTCGTAAGCAGATAATATCACTGTTAATTTCCTAAGCAAACATTTTAGAAAGAAAATCACAGTAAAATCTGTAACTCCCATTTTCAGAAAAAAAAATCAAAGATGTTAAAGTAAATTTCCATTTTAACATTATTTGATCTATATGAATTGTAAGAAAATTGCTTCTAAATCTGGATGATGTTTTTATTTTTAAATATAATTTCTCATACTTTTATTTATTTGTCAATTGTATACATACACACACACACACACACACACACATATATATATATATATATATATATATATATATATATATATATATGCGTATATATATTTATCTATATGTTTTGTTGGCCACGAAATGAGGAGCTTGGGTCGATGTTGTGTGAGTTCGAAATTAGGGTGGGCTGGGCGTGGTGAGTATGCTAGGTTTTTAGGGTTTTCCTTGAACGAGAACGATAATTCCGATTAGCTTGAAAATGAAATATGTTGATTTTACAGACGAAAACTTTATTTTATTGGAAAAAAATCTGTATTTATTACAAACTTACGATCAAAATATGTTAAAATAACAAAGTTTATAATAAATACAGATAATTTCTGTAAAATAAACAGTTTTTTATTGTCGTCCTTGGTGACAGTTTTTGTCTGTAAAATCAAGTATTTTTAGAGTGCACTTCCCCTTCAAAGGTACCTCATGAAGGCATTCCTCTTATAGCAATATAGCCAAAACTCGCCAATGCTTGACAAATACCCATCTCCTATAAATGTATATAGAATTTTATAAAGTCTCTATATATTTTTGAGAAATAAGTTCTAAATCCAATTTATTTGCTGATGATCCGATAGAATGCGTTCAACACATGAAAGAATAGCCATTGTTTGTACTCATGTACATGAATTAACGTACGAACAGATGCAGGAGAACTTAACCACCAAATCCAGAAAATCAGTCCCTTTCACGATAGCCATTAAAAACTTGGTAAGAAAATTCAGGAGCTTTAATGATGAAGATCGTTCAGACAGACCATGATAACACCAGATGTTATGCAAAGAGTACACGAGGCGGTTACGCTGGATAAAATTAATCTATTCGAAGACTTAACCAGGATCTGACTATTCCGCATTTTACTGTTTGGGAAACTCTACATTATCATTTAAACAAACAAACTTACCACATTAAAATTGGGCATAAACTTGCAGCCGAGGACTCTGCAGCTCGGCAAGCTGTGTGTTATCATTTTTTTGTAAACATTGGCAAATTGAAAACTAATGCGAGTGATGTCGCAACTTGTTCATAAGTTAATCTACGTAGATGAGCACAAACTATGGCTATTCTTTCTTTTATTGAAGTATTCTATGAGATCACCCGAAAGAAAATTGGATTTAAAAGCAATTTCCCAAAATTCACGGAGACTTTATAAACACTCTGTATATATGTACGGCGTGAAACCGTTTATCCGGTAAAAGTGTTCACACGGGTACTTATCTTGCTTTATCTTGATGCAGTTCAACAGATTGATGGCACCCAGGGTAAATAGATAGCATTTCATCTTTGAAGACTGGGAGTAAAATATGTTTCTGTTAATATGTGGAGTGGATCTTAACATTTTTCTCCACTCTTTTAATTTTTAGTTTGGCGTTATATGCAAAGCCGGCAAGAATCATAAATCATTCGCTAAAACTTTCTTTAGATACATTGAACCATGTTTTAAGATTTTTAAGAATATCACTATTTCCGAATAGTAATATTGGCTTTATTCAATCGCAGAATTTCTGTAATTAAATAAGGCCAATACCCCTACTCGGAAATAGTGATATTTAAAATAAGCAGGCATGGGGACCATGATTCTTGATAAATGGTTCCATACTCAGGGTGGGTAGAGTTGCTTACTTTTAGTACTACTATTCCGAATCTTTGCCTTATTTAATCACATAATTCTGCGACTAAATAGAGCAGTTATTACTATTCGGAAATAGTGGTACCCAAAAATAAGTACCTCTAAACACCCTGATACATTATAGTATATACGAGTATAATGAGGGCTCCACTTTTATCGTTAGCTTATTCTTAAACTATTAACTTTAGAGATAGCTGGCATTTTTTGAAATAGTAATATTCATCTTATTTATTTATTAAATAAGGCTAATATTAGTGTTTAAAAAATGTTAGCAATCAAGCAATTTTAATTAAAACAAGTTAAAAATTGTACGTTAAACGTTACAAATGAGATGCATTCGTACTATAACTAGTTTTACAATGTAAAAAAAACTATCTATATATTTAAAACAGAAGGCTGTTTTTTTAGTAAGCTGCCCTGAACTTTCTACTGAATTAATTTTGATAATTATTTTTTAAAATGAAAGCTGTTCATTTTCAGATGTGCCCGCACTAGCTATTTTTTAAAACATTCCCATTTTTATATTTTAATTTTAATTAAAAAAGTTTTTTATGAAATTTCTTTAAAATGGTGGCAATTGCGTTAATATTTTATCTCTACAACATAAATTTAATTTGCCTTACCACATTCCACCAATCAGATTCGGGATTCCATCAGTGTAAATGTCGTCATATTTAAAAGAAGAATATTAATGGTTAATCATAACATTTAAGCATAGTAAAATGATTGCGTTCAATTATGCAGTAATCCCAGAAGAACAGAATACAGATTATTTGTTGAGAAATAATATTAAGTAATATATGTAAATAAAATAACAGTAAATAATCTATCATAAGAAGTAATATGCAAAACGAAATGTTTCCGATGAAGAAAATGACATCATTTGGAAAACAATAGATGAATTTTCCTCCATGAATATAAAGTATTTTACTAGTCTTGTGTCAGTATAACGCCATATTAACTGACCCTTAAACCTGCATCTAAATAAACGGAACTTCGGCCATTTATTTACTTCCTTGGTATGCACAAAATAAAATACTTCTAAAAATTACATCATTTCCATTTAATTATAATAAATATTTAATGACAATTTTAAAACAATCGGTTAAATGATCCTTACGGTAATATTTTCCTATATATTTTCGTGAAACTGATTTTATTTTCCAAGTTTTTTATTCCACATACTCTGAAATTAAAAGCTAAATCGTCTTCTTATGAAAATGATATCATTTTTAAAACGTGCATTTTCAAACAGAAAATTTCAATTTTTATAAAGCTAAATGACATAATTGTCTAGATTTTTACGGAGATCAGGACTTCAGTGCAAAGTTCATGTGCAAAGTTTTGAGTATGTTTGTGTGAATATCATGCTTTAAATTTGCATTTACGTATGCTACGTTTACAGATGCGATTTTTTTCGACACCAGGCAGCACTGCAAAATTCACCATGGAGATCTTTGCGAATGATTACCTCCATGTGGTTTAATATTTCTATGACTCACAATGAATGAATCTGTTTTGTTTATTTACTGTAATGAATTCAGATATTCGACTGTAACCTAATTTCCACTGAAGTTATATCAGAATCTATACATTTTTTAATGTAACCCATCTCTCAAGCAAAAAAAAAAATTTAATGATCTTTCTAAAAATGTAAATTTTATGCAATTTTATTCGAAAAAATAATTTTGAATAAAAATGGCCGCTTGGCATATGAAACAAAGATGTGGGTAACCCGTATTTGTTTTCCTCAGTCACATGACTAGCGCTTTTATTATATAGATTACGTATGATATAGGATTTAACAACAACAAAAGAAAAACTTTCATTAATAACTTTTAAGGTTTTGATTCTATTTTCCTAAAAATTGAAATGACTCGACAAAATTCTGTAACGATTATATACACTGCTCAAAACAATTAAAGGATATTTGAAGTTTTATAAAAAATAAAGATATAAACGAATTTTTTTTTGCCGAAAATAGAAGAAGAGAATAACAAATGCAAATTTTTCTGGTTTTCAAACTGTGGAGTATGCAAATTTTGAGTTCGACGTCAAAAACGTCACTTCAGCGGCAGCGAATGAAATTTGACTTTCAACTGGATAAAAGAGAATGAAGACAAGGATGATCGGCATTCAGTGATTGCTTTGTTTCGATGAGTACGATGTCTCAGCGAAGTCATTTGACAGATTCAGAAGCTTGGAGAATTGTTGGTATGTTAGAAGGGGGCCAAACTCAAGCCGAAGTAGCGCAAGCCATTGGAGTGTCACAAAGTGTCATTTCCAGGATCTGGAACCGTTTTTTGGAGAGTGGATGTGCAGTCAGAAGACCAGGGCAAGGTCATAGACGGGCAACAACGCCCAATGAAGATCGGTATTTAGCGTTAACAGCTCGGAGACACCGAAACATGAACGCTACTCTTCTCCAACAACACCTTCGCTCGGCTACAGGCACCACGATTTCAACTCAGACTGTCCGAAACCGGCTCCATGCTGTAGGTCTGTATGCTCGCCGACCGATGGTATGTGTTAGATTAACATCAAGGCATCGTCGCGACCGCAGGGAGTGGGCAACCGAGCATATCAACTGGAGGAGAAATGAATGGAGCAATGTTCTGTTTTCTGACGAGTCCCGTTTTTCTGTGCATCCGGATAATAGGCGTATTTTCATCTGGAGGGACCGTGGCAGTAGGAATAATCCTGCGTTCGTGCACGAAAGTGTCAGATTTGGCGGTGGAGGAGTGTTGGTGTATGGTGGCATCTCCATTGACGGGCGCACTGACCTCTACATCATTCGAGATGGAGCTCTGACTGGTCGCCGATATAGGGATGAGATCCTCAGACCCGTTGTAGTCCCTTACGCTGCAGCAATCGAAGATAACCTCATTTTAATGGACGATAACTGCAGGCCACATCGTGCAAACCTGGTGGAGGATTTCCTTTTCGAGGAAGGAATCGTTCGAATGGAATGGCCAGCGTGTTCTCCAGCCATGAATCCAATCGAGCACGTTTGGGACGCTCTAGGAAGACGAGTTTCTGGCCGCCAACAACCCCCACAAACTCTCCAAGAACTGGAAAGAGCTGTTCTGGAAGAGTGGGGCAGAATACCCCAACTCGTCATTAATAGCCTCATTGAGTCCATGCCTCAAAGGTGTTCAACGTTACTGGCCGCCCGTGGAAACCATACCCCCTACTGAAAATGATTTTCTTTGAAGAAAACACCTTTTCTTATTCTTTTTTTCTCATATGCACAAATTGTGTTTTTTTCCTTTTGTACACAAATGCGCAATAAAATGCATTTTTTTCTGCCAAACATGTGTAATTTATTCTCATATAACCTACTATGTCTGTCGACCATGTATCAATCAGCTAAAAAGTTTCCCAGATACTAAATCCACCTAAAACTGCAATATCCTTTAATTGTTTTGAGCAGTGTATATTAAATTTCAAATCATTCGGTTGGGTAGTTTTTGCGCTGTTATGTGCGGACAGAAGGACAGACTATAGGGGCTACGTATTTATATAATTACGAACGCACCTAAAAACCCTACCGACATGTTACACAGATCTCTATAATTGTACGCAGACTTTCATAAAAATGCGCTATGTAATTCTACATTGCGGAACATTTATTTTCTTATAAGTACACGTGCCCTTTTGAATGCTATTGTCCTTTTTTTGTTGATAATCGCTGCCGCCAAAAGATAACTGCTGATAGTATATTTTGACACCTCAGTGATACTTTATTTTATTTTGATATTTCAACTAATCACTTCTAATATTTTATAGTGACGAATGAAAGATAAGTCAAATATTTAAAAACAATTGAAAGCTAATCAATGTTTTCCAATTTTTTCTATAAAAGAAATGTGCTAATTTGTGGATTTTATCACTTAAGAACTATCTCGTATTACATAGCATTCCATAAACAAATAAATTCTTATCAAAAATTTAAAAAGAATGAAAGCTATTACGACATCTGTTGGTTTTCGAATTTCAGAAATATCTGTAGTCACAGAGGATAAAATTTAGTGCATTATGTAATAATGTATAGCTGATAATCCTCACTGTTAAAAATATTTGCAGCAAACTGTCCAGTCATTCAACCGTTTTTATAGAAAACGGACACATAGCTGTAATTTAACTCTATTCTGTCTATAATATGGCCAATAACATGATCAGAATAGAGTTAAATTACGATTATGTAACCGTTTTCTATAAAAAACGGTCGAATGACTGGACAGTTTGCTGCAAAATTTTAACAGTGCTTAGTGTCCTTGTTTAAATTCTTTTTATTTAAAGCTAATTCATCGAAGTTTTAGAATCTTTATAAGAGACATTACATGAATAAGTGGAAATACATAGATAGTTTCTTTATTTACAGTCTACAGAGTTGATCGCACATTTTCTAGGCAATTTAGAGGGTACTTACAGAACTATTTTACATAAAGTATTTGTATTGTAAATGTTCAATTTGGCAACCCTTATTCCGAACTACTACCTTTCTACACCGAAAGTTCCATGACAATAATGCCTTTTGTAGTTTTGGAAGAGGTATTTCAGCCCATTTCTCTTGAACACGTTCCCAAAGTCAGAGTTGTATCGAAGTTTAGATAACGCGCATTTTAAAAGATCAAAGACGCAAGAAAATCCATGAGTCTCTTGTTCTATTTTTTCCAAGAAATTGACAGTGGATTGTGATGTGTGGCTGCTTGATTTATCTTCATGCAGTTCAACAGATTGATGACACTCAGGGTAAAGAGATAGTACTTCATGTTTGACGATTGGGAGTAAAATATATTTTTGATAATATGTGGAGTTGATCTTAACAATTTTCTTCACTCTTTTTATTTTTAATTTGCCGTTATATGAAAAGCCAGCAACAATCATGCATCATTTGCTAGAACTTTCTTTAGATACATTGAACCATGTTTTAAGATTTTTTTTTCGTATTTGATGATAATAAATAAATCTCTTTTTACTACAATAATTTAAATAGACACAAAATTCATCTATTGTAACACCATTTTACAAATTTTCTCCTAGTGAATGGTTCTCATAAAGAATTCTGCATCGTGTTTTACGTTCGGCGATATAAAATGGAGAAGGACAATGAACATTTTATTTTTTGACCTTTTTAAATCTCAAATCAGGATGAATTATTTTGTTAACAGTTGAAACTGAGCAATTTAACGATTTAGGAACAGTCCTTTGACTTCGAGGATTTTTCTTTTAATATAAAAGATTTTACCTTTGCAATACTCGAAGTATTCCTTTATGTTCTTGGGTACATATTTGGAACGTGTTTTTTACTTGAAGCCATACATTGCAGTTTCCCCTGTCTTTTGACAATGTTACCTACCTACCGTGGCTTTAGATATAGAGGAACCATGTCGTAGTGTTTTTCAATAACTGAATACAAATAATACTCCTCGGAAAGTGCAGAAATTTAGCCTTCCATCCATCGTTCGTTAAAAGCGACAAAAATTTCAGTTGCCAGACGAGAATTTATACTTTCAAACACATATTAGCTATGAAAATAATTTCTCCATGCAGACAATTGTTTTTACACCAAAACAAACTCATCTAAAAAATGTGAGAACAGCCTCTGCAGTATCAAATTATAACGCCTTATAAAAAAGTGATATTGTAAATTAAATTAGTATCTTCTGAGATGTTCAGAAATCTTTAACAATTCTCTATTATCATCGTCGGGGACACTACGGATACCACTATTTTTGTACAAAAATCTTCGTTTTTTAAATCGTAGAATTCTGTGATTAAATAAGGCGAATCTTTTTATACGAAAATTGTAGTATCAGCTGCTACCCAAGGGTGCGCCAATGCTAACAACTATATATACAGCATCTTAAAATTTTACTTCTGAATATGCGAGCTAAAAAGAGCGTAAATAAAAAAAGTAAAAGCAAAAAAAAAAATGTTTGGATAAGGGATTATTTAAGAAATATTTCAACTGCTACTTTTTTACTAAACACACAGTATACTTTAGCAGTTAAATAAAACTATTGTCATTGAATGTAATTTTACCTCAATAGCTAAACTGTTTGAAGTAAACTCTTTTTATCAGGGTTCGCACGGTTCTTAAATTTGAATACCATTATTTTCAAATAGTAATTTTCACATTAAAATCGACTGATTAAGGCGAAGAATGCTATTCGGAAATAGCCTTTCTCAAATTCAAGAACCCTACGAACCTTGTTTATGTATTCTAATAACTCAAATGTGAAATAGAGAAACTACTTCAACTTAAGAAAATTAATTATGAATCCTGTGTTATTAATGTGCTGTCCAAAATGATAAACGCCTTCAGACAAAAAAAAAGTTTTAACAGGAGTCAATTTTTCTAAAACTTTTTTAAGAATCTTAATTCAAATGTGAAACAGATCAAAAACTTCAACTTAAAGAAATTAATTATAAATCCTGCGTTATCCTGTGTCAAAGTGATAAATGCCTTTAGAAAAAAAATTAACTGGAGTCAATTTCTCAAAAATTTCTTTAAGAATCTATTTACTATTTTAAATCAGCTACCCCGGGTATGTTTGCTTTAAAATAATTTTTATTCTCATGAGTACATCGAATAATACGCTTTTTCACATAATATGGATTTTTAATATAATAACAGGAGTAGTATATACAATAAATACAATTTGTCACTTGTTTGTTTTTATTTCAGGTTTCTGCTGGAGATAGTGACAATGTTTCAATGCCAGGAAACGCAACAAGCTAAGAAGCAATGATGACACTATGTCTGATACTGAAGCCTCTCCCTCAAAGAGCAGAAACCGAGAAACATTGCACATAGATGGTAATTAGCCTTTTCATGCTAATGACAAACTGGTATAATATACAAAAATTAATCAATAGTTTCAGAAATAACTAAATAATTTTTTGGATATAAGTGAAAGGCCCCCTACAAGCTAATACCCCTAACAAATTACAGATTAGAGGATTGGTGAATATAGCGGATTTCAACATTGAAAAATTTCAACAATAAATGTACAAGGTGCTTGAAAATGAATTCTATCCTGTTATTTGTTTCCAAAACTAAATAAGGTAAACGCACCAGAGGTCGAGAGTATATCAGTGTGTGACAGTTCGATAATTCGAAACGGATAATACAATTTTACAGCATTTTGTCTCCTCTTTTCAAGTTTTGAGAACGTCTAGCCATGAAAACGAATGGTTAATTACATCGGTGTTGCGAAAATTATTTTGTATGTAAGGATCTCACTGGTCCCTTTTTTGAATACCAGTATTTCTTAAGAAAGCTTTTCGTGCTCGGCTTTTACAAAAAATGCAACAAAAATTACCTTTAAAATACCTTTATGGGTGAATTTTTACAAAATTTATAAGAAAAATGTAAAAAAAAAAGCTATTTAAAAAAAAAAAAAGTGATATTCAAAAACAGGCCGAGTGGGAGACCTGTCTGTAAAAAAAAGATAAGACAGCAATTCTTGTCAGTTATTTGAAAGCCTTTTCTACAACGTATTGAATTTATTATTTTTTTCAGATGTTAAACTTTAAGTAATCATATACCCTCTTACAATTTGTCATTAGGGATATTTAGCCCATCGAATACTTGAAGTCTGAATATATGTGATATTTGGGGTATGAGAGGATGTCGACTACTAAAACACATTCTCATAATATTTTTCAGTGTTCGACATGGTGATATAGTTCCACCATCCATAGTTTAAGCATAAGATAATTCTACCAGATATTGTCCATAGAATCTCTCTCTCCTACGTGAGGCACAATTAGATAGGAAACGTGGCGGATGAATTCACTCATATTTTAGGAATATCTGGCAAACGTATTTCCATTCTTGGTTGCTGAGAAAGAGGATATTTCTTCCTAATTTTGTTAAAATAGCATGCAATTATTTTTAATTACTTGTTTCATCGTTGCCTATTAGTTCTCAGATATTATTAGTTATTTTAACTTTATTGGTTCTTTATTTGAGTCTAGTTTCTAACCTGTCAACTACTGACTCATTCACTTTTTTACAGAGTCAACTAATGACGCAAAAAGAAATGACTTAAAAAATAAATTTTCCCCTCTGAATCAATTTTTTTGGCCTTTTCTATAACGCTCTGTTAAAAGAGATTCGGGTTAATAAAAAAACAAAACAAGCAGGAATTTCTACTTCAGATAATCAGAAAAACGCGAAGAAAATAGTGTGACGAAATGCTTAACGTCTCGAACACTGGTGTTTTTACACTAGTCATGAAAATGAAAAAGGATTGTGTATTTTCATATAGTACATCATTGTGTAGTTTCACACGTACTGTTAAAAATCGTCAGATTTTGCTGCAGACACACTCCACCGCTTTTAGAGAAAACGGTTACTTTACTATATTATGCAGCATTTACATTGGTCAAAATAGAGATATTCTATAAAAGCGGTGGAGTGACTATGCAGCAAAAGCTGAAGATTTTTAACAGTGTGTGTTTGACTATTATTCGATATGTACATCAGAACACACAGACATAAAAGAACAAATAGAGCATGTTCTAAGGGATAACGATATCACTATTTTTGTATAGAAAATGTGAAGTATATGCCAATATAACGCTGAGTTGATGGATTCATCGGCAGAAAGCTTCGATATCGTTTGTGGGCGATAGTGAAATTGTTTGCTGATATTCTGAGCTATAAAGATTCTCTAACATTGACTAGTAATATAAATGGACAGCGGACCAGCAACCCTTTCTGGAAGAAAATATGTCCTTTCCTCCAGCAGGTGTGGAGGAAGAATATTATGCCAAACAGGTTTTTTTTTATCGCGCCCAACTATCACGGAAATTCCACAGCTCCCAAGAAGAAAGAGAGAGTTTTCACTTGCGTTTGAGTTTGTCGTGATATTTTCCAGTTGTATAGTTTCAAACAGTTCTTTTTAGAGCTTATTATTATTTTTTTTAAATTGTAAATTTCAGAAAATATTCAACTATAATGCCGCTAACTTAAAAGAAAAGAAAGTGTTTCATCCTATTTTACATTTTCCTAAAATATTTTATTCTATATTTCTAAAATATTCAGTTATTCCTTGAAATTTATCCCGTTAAAATGTCAGGTATGAAATTAATATTCTGATAATTCATGATATCAGTGTTGAATTCAGACATTTTCTCAGGGAGGTATTTCTGCAGCTTGCACTTCTAGACTGGGGGGGGGGGGGGTTAACAACCTATCCACTCCTGAATTCAACAGTGTATGAAATGATTTTGTCAAATTTTTGTTTTTCAAACAGAAATCTTAAACCATTTTGGACTATGTTACTAATATTTTTTAAAGTAATTTGCATTAGATGGGGGAGGGGGGGGGGTCGATGTATATAATGCATCCGGTCCCAGGGTCTGACTACCGATGGCGACAGGAGACTATTCCACCAGTAAAATTTAACAGAATTTTTCGTCTTATCAAAATGCCCTATTCATGCGAAATACATTTACGTTACAATTATACGAAACATCTAAATGCATTTTAAAGAAAAAAACAGGAAAATTCTTTGAGCACAACTAGATCAATGTAAAATATGTAAGATAAAATAAAAGTAAGAAATGATAGAAGATAAAATGAAAGAATGAAGATAAAATAAAAGTGATGAAAGAAGTAAAAAAAAAATAATAATAAAAGTAATGAAAATAAAAGTAAAAATGTAAGATAAAATAAGTAAAAAAAAAAAAAAAAAAACTTTTTTTACTGGTGGAAGTGTGCTCCGTTAGTAGTCAGGCCCTGCCCGATCCCCGGTCCTTTTTTTATCATTTCAAAAAAAAATTCAACAAAAATATTGCCACCCAATAGGTAAAACCAACTTTTTTTTTCTCTTTTTTTTCCTGTTTTTTTTTTTTTTTTTTTTTTTTTTTTTTTTTTTTACAAAATAAATTAGGGCTTCAGAGCCTTTCTTGTGCCAGTTACTCTTTAAAGAGAAAAAAAATCGGTCTTGTCCATTGGATAATTTTGAAATTACAAATCATAAAGTAAAATAAAAAAATGTATTTAATATAAATTAAATTATTATACAAGTTAAATTGGTTACTCCAATTTTATCTTTCGATTGGGTGTGGATTTGACTCAAAAACACTCGTAGACTAGTTGAAATAAAATGCTAAAACTGTTTTTTTTCCCTTGTGAATGCGACAGCTTGCTTTTCTAGTTAAGTTTCAGTTTCGTTTTTATACCGGTTTCTTCTATTACGAGAATATAAACAGAAAGTTGCCAAGAAAGGGATTACCGCCAGAAAGCGGTACCCTTTCGCCTTTTTTTGGCGATGAAAGGAGAAAGATATTTTCTTCAAGTCTGTCGGAAGAAAAGAAAGGAGTCCGCTGTCCATTTATATTTCTAGTCAATGTTCTCTAACAGTTTTTGTCCAAAAATTGGGAAATTACAAGTTCATCGACAGTGAGCTTAGATATCGTTTATGCACATTAGTAGAGTTATTTTATGATAATCTGATATTTTAAGAATTTTTGTACAAAAGAAGGAAGTTTGTTAAAAAAATTACGTAAATATATGCAAAAATAATATTTATGTTTAGTTAAAGATCTGATTGTTTCGAAGAAAAATAGAGTATTCATAGTTGTCAAACCTTCCGATTTTTGAGTATCACCATTTCCGAAGAGAAATATTAACTGTATATAATGACAGAAATGTGCGATTAACTAAGACGAAGATTGCTATTCGCAAATAGTGGTACAGCATGAGCATTGTTTTATATTTGAAATTAAGGCATTTTTATATTATTATTATTTTTATATTATACATCATTAACATAGTATGTCTCTAGTAGCAAATCAAAATTATTTAGGTTGGTTACATTGGGCTCCAATACTCCGTCAAAATTGATGAACTACTGTCTTTACAATAAAAATATTGGCAATGCAATTGGCGATAATTTCTTGTCAATTTTGCACAATCCATTGCCAATATTGCCGGCCAAAGTTAATGACTAGTAATAGCTTGCCAATATTGAAAACAGGTGATTTTCAATATTTTATAAGACGTAGAAAGGGTGCAGATATAGACAATAAAATAGCATTGACTCAATATTGTTTTGCCAGCAGGCTTTGTTCCCATATTTAATAAAATAATGACAAATATTATGCATCCAAGCCTTCAAATAATAGTACAGATTTGATAAAATAGAAAACAACGTTTTCTTACGGTGTCGTAGAACCTAATTTCACTTTTTATGATGGCGTGATGTTTTTATTATATTGTAAATTATTTTTTATGTGAACAAGAAAATCTTTTTTCCACAATTCAGCATAAATAGTTTTATTAGTTTTATCTTTATACTTTTATTCAATATTAATAATTTGATTTGAAAAATTTCTGTATGTGTCACGGAAATTCTATTTCATGCATAGTACATAACGCTATAGACGAATGACATTGATTCATAACATACATTTAATGTATTTTCTTATTTTTATTTATGATGTCTAAGTGAACACAAACATTGTTGCGACATAAAATGGCCCATGTTAATGATCATTTTGTCGTCATCTAATCTGTAAGTGATCACGTGTTCTAAAGTTTATACTCCCACTGTAAAGTTGTCATTTTCAGAGAAAGATTCTTAATGAATCTTAGCACGAAGACCGATTGCACATCCCTTAATGCTTTTTTTGTTCTTGGAGATCGTGAGCTCGCACACTTGATTTAAGACGTTCTCTAATTTTATAGATGTTTTTAACTGACATATGAAATTAAACAAATCGAAAGCTTATGACTCAATCAGGAAGCTGTCTGAAATGAAATATAGACAATAAATTCCTACCTCTGCATAGAACATGGAATCAACGAGACTTTCTGATTATGTTGCAAATAGTGAAATTATTTTTAATTTATACTTCGTTGTTTATTCTGAAACATACTCTTATATTTGGAGTTGGAATGACCGTCGGTTATCTATAATGTTCTTTGAAAAAGACTTATTTTCCATTGCTGAATTTTCTCAAGAGTTTTTACTCCCACAGTAAAGTTGTCATTTTCAAAGAAAGCTTCTTAATGAATCTTAGCACGAAATTCCATAGCATATCCTTCATGCTCTATTTCTTTGCGAGCTCACACACTTGATTTAAAGCTGTCTACCGCATTATGGATGTATTTCTCTGACATATGAAATTAAACAATTCGAAGGCATATGCCTGCATCAGAAAGCTGTATGAAATGAAATGTAGACAAGAAATTCAATCCTATGCATAGAACAGGAGATAAACTAGACTTTTTAATTGTGCTGTATATTGTGAAATTATTCTGTTTTATACTTGGGTATTTATTCTGTACTACACTATATCGCCTTCGATTTTACTCGTTTTGTCGAATCTAGAGAAATACTCTCGGCGAATTCTTCTGGAATATCAGGAATATAAAGAGCATGTTTGAACTCATATTTTTCAGAAGGTTTGGTCAAGAAGGCAAAAAGAAGACGAAAAACGAATTAAATAAAAAAAGTATTTGTGGTCTCCCTGTAAAATATGATGCTAAAAATGATCTATAGCTGTCGTCCATGACTATGTGAGTCCTATGCAACATTTGTATTTACTGATTTAAGAATAGCACGTATAATCATGGTGATATAAAGGTCTTTTAAAAAATAAGAAATTTCCTCATGTTTAATTGTTTATATCATTCGGGAAGTTTAACCAAATTTAACGCCAATTTCAGGAAATTTGACAAAGTACCATAGAAACGATATACTGCAATTATAATATGAAAATATTAAATATTTGATGAAATACTATAAGCGTTTGTATGAATTGTTTTTTTCTACCGGGCATGCGCGAAGAAAAACAAAAGTGTTTTTGTATAATTTAGTAGTGAACTATATAGGGTAACTGATGTGAAAAAGTTCAAGTCGAGTATCGTAAAAATTCAAAAAGATATCGGCGATATATTGAGCTGAATTTCAGTTGTTTTCTAAAAGTAGCTGGTTGATAAGGGATTTTCCACAAATTATCCTTTTTAATTTATATTTTTTATTGTCGTTTTTCAATACTTTCTAACAAAGTTGAAAAGTGTTTATGAATTCGGATTGTCTGTCCGTCTGTCCATTGTCTAACTCTCGTAAACAAACTCCGATTACCATATAATTTTTATACGTTATTGAAGTTTAGTATAGAATTTTTGGAATTGAAAATGAAGTGTGTAGCATTTATAGTTCCTTTAAAGGGGCAGACAAACGAATTCCATTCCACTATGATGTATGAGAAAAACCCGTTCATGGTGCATTTTATTGGTGTTACAATATTTGAAACATAAGACTGATATGCATCACTGAAGTGGACCACAACATGCTTTCCAAAGAGTAGGGAATAAGTGACATTTATATTTGTTTACGGACACACAAAAGAATTCCATTACGCATGATTTATGCTGAAAAATCAGCTATTTTGCATTTTAATAATATTATGACACTTCAAACATAATGAAATTAAAAAGGATCACCGAGATACACTACAGCATATTTTCTATAGATTACAGACTGCGTAGCATTTATTTTTCATACATAGAGAAGCACAAAGAAATTAGATTACAGGACAGAGTATGATCGATAATAATTGATGGAAGTGCGTTTTCTGCTGTGGTATGTAGTTTTTAACTTATCTAAATAAATCTTAGTGAATTAAGTTGTACGTATAAATTCTATAGACCATATATTGGGTTGCACGACAGAACGTGCATATATTACAACATATGGACAGCAATTGCTGAAAATGGAATTTTATTGGGTAATGTGTTTTTGAAATTGCTTAAATAGAAATCTCATTCCATTGTATGAAAAAATGAAATTTCTGAATAATATTATATTGGAAAGTACCGTAATTTCCGGTGCATAAGCCGCGGCTAAAAAAATTCTGTTACGAACCAGAGATTTTATTTTTTTAAAAAGGTCAAATAAGTTCCATGCACAAATAGGTTATATTTTATTAAATTAACTTTCTGGTCTGAAACAGATTCATTTGAGCCGCGGCTTATACACCGGAAATTACGGTATTTCATAATCTACGCTCGATGCATGATTTTTCGTTCTTGTTTATTGATGTTTAATTCTCCATGGAAGAACCATGAGAACGAGCCCATTCCAACGAAAGAAGAATTGTCAAAATTGAAGCATCTACTCAAAAACGCTATGCGTGGCCATACGTTAAATACACTCTTTCATCGGAAGAGAAAGAAGAATTGTCAAAATCGAAGCATCCACTCAAACGCTATGCGTGGCCATACGTTAAAAGGAAGTCTGTTAATAAAAGTTGATAATTTATAGAAGATCTCTTTTCATCTCGCAACTTTTTGAAAGCAACTGAAATTTATCTCACTATATCGCCGATATCAATTTAAAGTTTTATTATATCCGACTGACATTTTTATATCAGTTGCCCTATATAGTTGACTGCTAAATTTTGTAAAATAAATTGTTATCGTTCACGGAAGAGCAATTAAAAATTATTTCATAGAGATGCTCATATTTCATCAAATATTTAATATATTTATAGTCTAACTGCAATATTTTGTTTTTATTGTACTTTATCAAATTTTCTGAAAGTGGAGTTAAATTTGATTGAACACCCAGCATGCTGTAAACAGAAAATCTGAGAAAATTTCTTAAAAATGTTTGAATAAACCTTCATATGTCCATGGATATGTGTGCTATTCTTAGAGAAATGAATACAAATGTTGTACAGGGCGCACATAGTCAGGTACTATTGTATTTTAGGAGGATTGTATTTTACAGGATGACAACAAATACCTGTTTTTTTGTTGATACCCTAATTGCCCTCGCGACCAAACTTTCATTGAAAAATATGAGGTCAAATGTGCTTTTTGTATTTCCGATGTTACAGAAGAATTCGCCGACTATTTCTCTAGATATTCAACAAAACGTCTAAAATCGAAAGTGCCCGGGGATTTTTTGGCCATATAGCACATGCACTTATAGTTGGAGTAAGAATAGTCGTTCGTTATTTAGACTACCTTTTGGAAAATACTGATATTCCATTGTTAAATTTGGAATTTTGCTATTGATCACTATACAACCGACAAATTTTAACTAACAGAGTTGCAATATGAATTCATCGGAATTTTGGACTACCATTGGTTGATATTTGGATACCATTATTTCCTAATTGTAATCTTTTCTTAATTTTCTGTAACCCGTTGAAAACCTGAATTAAGGTTTTGACTTTTACATTAATTTTAATTCATTTATTGTCATTTTGTACGTTTAGGTTTTGTCCTTTACTCGGAATTGTCCTTTACCCGTTATAATCGGAAAAAAAGCGCAAATGTTGAAGTTAATATTATCGTAGTCAAAATTGAGCATTATAATGAAACCTTTCAGTTCGGATTTTTATTAAGGTCAATCTGATTTCAAGAAACTTTCGAGAAAGCCTTTGAAATAACAGAAATTTCTCTCGATAATGTTTCAAGACTTGTAATAAATGCATTATTTTACGAAAATGTATTCCTGCTATAAATATTTCTTAAAAGTAAACCAAAATAAAGCTTTTCCAGCTTTCTCTTTGGAAAAAAAGGCACGCAAACACACACCCATGCGCGCGCACACAGTGTTATTTAAAGTTTTGCATTGTATAGATGAAACAATTCATGCTAAGAAGAAGTTATATTTAACCATTCATGTTTGCCTATAAAATAAAAAAAATCACAAAGAAAAAAATTCATATTATACAAATTTTGAGGTCTTTTGATATCATATTTTCATGAATTTTTTTATTTAATTATTTTAATTTTATAAAGTGGGATATCATTACTCATTAAAGTGTCCGAAAGATTTTAAATGAAAAAAATCGACTGAAGGTGGATAGTGGAATAAAAAACCTGTAATTAATTAATGCAAACTGCTACGTCCTTTTGCATTTATTTATTTATGTTTTATATAAATAAAAAATATTTGTTAGATTGTAAAAAACAGTAAAAAAGTTGTCACATTGTACAACAAAATTAATCTTACAAAACTAGTTTTGCCACGATTTTGAAGTCCAGGTTCCATATTTTTGACTCCTCATTTCTTGTTTACACTACTCATTACATTGTCTCTCGATATAAAACAAAAAAATTCTTTCATGTTATAATACAAAATTTTATTAATTTTTAGGGATTTTGAATATTTTATTATAATTTTTGTAATTTTTTATAAGCTTGAAACTAATTCACCATCATATCTCAATTGATACCCTATATATATACATGGCTTTGATTATGTGTGATACACAGAGTTACACATAGTGATGTTTTGTATCATACATACATTATATTTTCATATATTCTCATAATCTTCATGCCATTTATTTGGATACATTATTAATATGTATTATAAAGAGCTGCTTTTACGCCAGACGGTTTATTTCTTTCATATTAGATATGGATATATATTTTAGTTATATTAGACAAAATAACAAACCTCCATGAGGAAAAAAAAATTCCAATTTGCACTCTTTGGTTTTTCAATGCAATCTAGAGCTTTTACTATATTCACCTGCATGACATGTTGAATGTGAACTACCATCGTAACTGTTCAGTGCGGGGGAATTTTTAGGTGATAGCTATTTCTATTGTACCATGAGTATACGCTGGTTCTTGCAACACATACACTTGCATGAAATGAATTTTAAGATTATTGCCTTTCTCAATACTGAACTATATTCTATTGAAAACTTCTCGAGGGAACTGGAACGCTAAATTTCCAACAAACGTAATCATTCCAGAGATAATCGCTTCAATTTTGTAGTAAAATCGGATTTTATGTTAAATTATCCAATACTTGTTGGATGGCTTTCCTGAAAGAAAGTCTGCCTGAATGGCTGTGAACGAGGTTTACATAATGGAACAATTCTTTACAATTTTTATCATATGCATCGGATATAGAAAAATGTTGATATGTATGTATATTGGATAACGTGTTTTCACAAACTGAGTGAAAGCAACATGCTACAAAGTTCTACGATTCTTAACTTAGTAGAAGGTTTGTGAGTTCTATAACTGATATGATGCCCGAAATTTTCAGCATTTTTTAGAGATAAAGGGGAGATGAGTTACCCTTTAAAAACTATTTATGGTAGAATCGTTTAGAATAAGAAGATAATTGTAATCATTAAAAAGTTCAAATTAATAAATTTTAAGTTTTGATGTATGTTAAAATGCGTAATTACAGAGTGATTTTGAATAATATTTCTTATGCACTAATAATGTTTCTTCGATGCACTAGAGCAAGTGTAAGATTAATTTTTTCTAGTTGTTTAAGCAATTATACTCAGATTTTTCTTTCTTTTTTTGAATGTTTTTACTCGTCATATGTTTTAGAATTTTGTTCAAATATTGTAGACTGAGTTGTTTCTTTTTCTTTTCTTTCTTTTTTCTTTTTCAGATTACAGCTATCAAGACCGAGAACCGAAGTGTGTCAATTCTCTTTGTAATTTAATTAATTCAAGATTAAAAGTTCTTGAAAATGAAATAGTAGCACAACATAAAGTTTGGGAATCGATACAGAAAGAAGTATGTATATGCTGTTTATATTTGTACTTGAGTGTGCTTAGTGACGAAATATATGGTACGAAATGATATTGCATTCAACGTTAGTGATACATAATAATATAAGTTGATATTGAAGATACTTATAAGTTTTAAAGATACGTTTTGGATACTTCGAGATTTTCTTCTACAATTGATCCGTTAAAATGCGAGAGTAGAATAAGTTAATAAATACAATTACGTATTTTGAAACGTAAAATTTATTAAATTATTACTTTAGCTTCATTTGCTCAGTTAATTTAATAAACTGACATTAAAATTTTTAGTTATATTTTTGAAACACTTAGATCTCGAATAAATAGTAGCAGGGTTGTAAATTTTGCAAATTTATTTTATGAATGATATCTGTAAATTGTACAAATTTAAACGAATTTCGTAATATCATTTAGTTTTTACAACACTCTTAACAATTACACTTAATTTTTTTTTTCACTTTTTAAAAATCAACTTATATGTAAAATAGAGTTATATATTATTAAGTGGAATATAAAATTATTTTTTCTGAATTAATTATTAAAATAAAATTTTTGTTAATGGAATCTATATGAAATAGGAAAAATAGATATGTAGCAGCTATAAAAAACTGTTAATAAGGAAGTTTTAAATATCCCAGAAAACAATTATAATAAAAACTTTCAAACTAACCTTTTGAAAAATAAAATAATAATAATAACAAAAAAGCATTAAGTTTTGTTTGTAACACGTGGCTGATCACATCATTAAGAGAGCATACTTTTCACGTTTAGTTACAACCGTCGTGTCGTTTACAGCGTGTCAGAAATTTGAAGTTTGGTTTTGATTTTCTGAAGACGGGTTTAAAAAAAGAAAACATTTTTCATTTTTCAGCAGTTCGTTTGGAGCGAATTTACTTATAATTTCAACAAACATTTTCAAAAATCCTAATATTACATAATTTTATGTATAAGGGTCATTCTCTGAAAAGTGGCTGTTTTCTAATTAAAAAAAAATTATCCCAAATGAAAGTTCACCAAAATAGATTAACCTTACTTACTCTAATAAAAAATCTTATGAGCTTTTTTAATATGTATTTTATTGCATTATATTAGTCTTATTTTGTTTTATAGTACATATATAACTTTATTCAGATAATTTTGCCTCATATATTGAAATTATGAGGAAATGATGAAATGCTTCTGAAAACAACTTAATCACAAAAATGAATAGGCTTAGGCATATTTTCAGTTGTTAAATATCTTTTGAAACACATTTCGAATAATATATTAACAGAAAAACAAATTTTATTTTCTTCCATTAAAAATACACGAGAGAATGATGGGTAATAAAAACATTTACTTTGATTTGATACTTGAAAGCCTTTTGCTAGTTTTTGAAGAATGTTGAGCAAAAAACAAGATAGTTTCTTTACTTTAAAGTCTATCCTAGACCTATCTAATGCATGTACTGTCATTTACTGAGTAAATATGAGCAGATTTATAATAATGTCAGGGAATAATGTCAAGTACAAGAAAAAAATGTGCAAATTTCCTACATTGCATGAAATGTAAATTTAATTAGGTGGCTAAATATATATTTAAGTATATTTAATGAATTAAAAAAACAACAACATTATAAACATACATGCTATAATGGCAAAGGAACCATTTTCTTTCGTACATGTGCGAATGGGGACACAGGGAATGAATGATATTTACATATAAAAATATTTTTAATATCATATTCCAATTTCAATAACAAATAATCACAGCTTATATGTATAACTGATTCATATTGATAGTTTAAATCACTTTTTTTTTTAAATTTAAAAATGCGTCCACAAAATCCATGGGACACGAAATTCTCACTCTTCTCAGAATTACTCATGTGAAATATGTATCCTTTTTTAAATTTCTTTCTGAGACCGCATTGAAATAGTGGAGTAATTGTTTATCTATAAACTATTATTACAAAACGGGCTTGATAAAGTTGAAGTTAAAACATCCCAAAACACCACAAAAAATCCTTTATCGAAGGAACAAACTCTGATTAAATTTGTCGGCAGCCAGTGGTAGATCATATTATCCTTATGTAAATATTATATATTCCTTTTCTAAGACATTAAATATAAAGACAGCGAAAGTTAATGTTTTAATTAACGTTCTAATTGAAAATGAAAACAGTTTAATGTACTTTTTAAAAATGATATGGAGCTCTTATTCATTTCTTTATTCTTCTGAAGTATTTATTACTTTCTACAAAATATTTTTCAAACTATGACTATGGAAATAAGGTAAGGTTTTACATAATTTTACCTCCTGTTCAATTGTTAATATTGCTATATCTTTCTTTTAATAAAAATTGTCCTTTTACAAATGGTCTATTTTGTAGTTTGCTTTAAGCTCAAATTCAAACTGGTTTCTTTCTGATATATTTTTGAATTTATTTTCGTTTATAAACGCATCAGAAACTATGTAATCGAACAGTTCTTCCATTTTTCGGTAAAGGACGAAGATCATTTAGAAAATGTTAGCAAAGTTGGCGTTTTAACCTAATTTCCAGACGCAACTGTGTAAAAGGAAAAAAGAAAAAAAATTAAAATCATGATACAGCAATTGTTTATAACTCAAGATGTAATTCATGTATTGAAAAAAAAAATATTTAATTCCAAATCACTTTAATAGTCATGCCTGCAAGCACCATGCTTTTGCTCTTAAAAATGAATCTGTAAATGTGTTAGATAGTTTCGCGGAGAAAAATATTTATTTTTGGTACGCGCCTCGATAAAAAAAGTATAATTTTGCTATTTACTTAAAATATTTATAGAAAGGACGCTCATATATCTGTTCCAATTCTAACTTATTAGACTAATGTTAATATTTACAATTTTTATTCTATAACGGACCGTTTATTTTATCAGCGAGTAAAAATAAGAGATTAAAAATATTATAAAGTGCTGCCATCTATATATATTTTTGGGAAATGTATTTTAATATATGAGAAAGGAAAATTTGATACCAAATAAAATTCGATTTAATTCTAACACCATTTAATAGTTATGCGAAACATTTAAAAAATTCTAAAACTCACAGATATTGTTTAGAATAGAAAAATTCTTGAAATTGCACTTCCTTTATTTCGGCTCTTTTTAAGTGTGTTCGTAATTATAGAAAAACGTAGCACCTATAGTCGTCGTCTGGTCCAAGTAGAATGTCGCAAGTAGAATCTCCCTTATTTTTTCTCTACACAGTTGGCAGGTATGCGGCAGGCATTGCGGCACAGTGCTGTGAAAATTCACCGAATAAAAAAAACTAATTCAAACTGAAATTCATCTTTTAAAAATTGCTCTTAAATTCAAAATTTATAAAATGAATCTGTTCAATTTAAATATTTTATTTAAAATAGAGCGAAATTCAGTATATATTCTTTTAACACTAAACATACCAACAACGGATCATTTGACCGGTGTCAAATAAAAATATTTCGATTCGAACCAGAAATTTCTTCATAAAATAAATAAAATATAAATTGCACAGAAATAAGTTAAAAAAGAACGAAAAATCATGCGTCAAGCACAGATTATGTAACACTTTCCAACACTTTACAAATTTTAATAAGGTGAAAGGCATAGCATATTTAAAAACAAAATTGGAGGAATTACCAACAATATTTGGAAAAATATCCGAGTTATTTTGTGTAGCCCTGTATATGATCTATAGATTTGTATATATATTCTATAGAAAGATTAATTTGAGTTCAGTTAGGAAACGCGTAGCACAGTTTAAAATTCCCCTTATGGAATTTCCGTCAATAAACGGAAATGTACTTGAGAACTTTTGTGCTGCTTTGTATATGATCTATAAAAATTATAAACACCAAGTAATAGACAAAAAATGAGTTAAATTTAGAAAAGCGTCCAGCAACTAATAAAGCACTTCCAGAAATTATTGTTAACAGACAATACCGAATTCTTTTGTGTGTCCCTGTAAATGTACGATGAATGCTATACACACAATATTCTATAGTAAGCTCGTCTAATATACCTTAGTAATGTATATCAATTTCAATATGTTTAAAGTAGGGAAACATTAATAAAATAAACCGAAAACAATTTTTCTCCATAGACCGTAATGTAACAGAATTTTTTGTGCTATGCACACCATATTCTATTGAAAGTCTCTTGTAGTGCACCTCAGTGATATATATCAATTTCAATGTGTTAGAAATTGTGTAACATCATTAAAATGAGCCACAAATGATTTTTCCCCATAGACCTTAATGTAAAGGAATTATTTTGAGTGCCCCTGTAAAAAAAAATTATAAGTGCTACACACTTCATTTTCAATACCGAACATTCCATAGTAAACCTCAATAACATATATCAATTGCATGAAAATACGTATATATTTACGCGAGTTAGAGCATGGAAAGGCAGACAGACAGACAAACCGAATTCATAAACACTTTTCAACTATGTTGGAAAGTGTTAAAAAGTAAAATGGTTTTAAATATAAATATAATATAACATATAAAATATTTTTATAAAACCGGTAAATATATTCCCGGTGTGTTTCGTGTTAAAGATATAAAGTAAAGTAAATAAGAGAAAGTAAATTATGAAAAAAAAAGAAAAAGAAAAAATCTATTTTATGAACCTTTTGATTACGGGTTTGGGTCACAAGTACGTCCCAGTGACTATTTTTTATTCTTTTCGTACCACTTTTCAAAAATAATCTCTGCCGTACTCTTATACTAGGATATTTTCAAGAGATATCTACCACAAGGAAACTTCTTTGTAAACTGTATTACTATTGAATATAAAAATAGTCCTGGCCCCTAATCAAAATGTTAATTTTACAAACTTGTTACCGTGCTGTCAAACATTCCTTAATAAGATCAAGACTTAAAATACTCCAGCTTAATTGAAACATTGTAATTAATATAATTTATTTCTGTCAATTAATCTTAAATTTTAAGATTATTTGAGTGTTTTAGTGTTAAATTTCTAGTGTATCTTTCTCTGCAATATATTAGATAATATACTATTTGTTAAAACTGAAGGAAAAGAGGGAATGGCCAGGATTTTCCATTTTCTTTACGTGTGTTTTAACTCTGTTTTATTTGCAGAGCCTACTTTCAGTGCGGTTCTTCAGGCGCGTACATGTTGTTTTTCGGATAACGCGGCTGTCAGCGAGTTAAGAAAAAAAATATTTACAAGAATGATTTAAAAGCTCAAATGGAATTTCGGAACTCATAAGCATTTCGTTGAGAAAGAAAAAAAAATTATGACTGGCTTTCATTATAGGTACTACCGATTGCATGAAAGGCGTCTTATAATTTTTTTTAAAGGTGCTCAGAGGAGTGGAGGTTACTACAGAAATTGACTATGAGACACTATAAATACACCACGACACACATGTATAGCACACATAATTTCTCAGAATTCTGACCTGGAGTTCGCACCACCAGTGGCCGAGAGTTTCTGCTCTCAAAGCTGGTAGACGGGAGGTGCTGGGTTCAAATCCCTGTCGCGCTCGTCGAAGTAACCGTTCGGAGTTTTTCGTGGTTTTCATCGAATCTTGCCGTAAATACGGGTTCGGATTCCTTAGAAAGACCCCAACGAAGGGCACTCCCCCCCTAGGGCCTATATCCCTCGAATAGATAATCGGCCGTCGTAAATCAACCAACCTGCACTGGAATTCCGTTAGTTTGTGCGAAATACCATTTAACCCTTTGAAGGGCGGTGGTATATTATTTATACAACTTAATTTTAATCAAAATTCGTACCAAAACTTTTAATAAAATTTTGCTTTTATAATAAGTTTTTCTTTCGTGAAAAATGGCTAAAATTGCATTTATGTCTTTAAAAAATGTTCGAAAATTATGATCAGTTTTCAACATTACAGTAACAGAATTACTTGCCCCTGAAGGGGCAAAAAAAAATCGAATGCATTTAAATTTTATTTCTGACTCAACCTCACGGACTTTTTTTGTGTCTAACTAAACTCACGCTCTTTTTTCAAAAAGTAAAACAAACGCAACTCAAATCTCGCAGAAAATAAGTCAAACTCACAAGTTACAACTCAATGATATGACTCCTGCAGAATACTGGCTATAAATAAAGATAATAGAGGCTGTTTATGTTAGTTTAACAAACTAAGTTAAGGTATTAATATATACACCATAAGATTTTATCTGTAGTCCATTTTTAAAATAAAAAAGAACTATGTTTTTAAAGCCGCATGTTACCAGAGGCGTAGCGTCAAGGGGGGGCACGGGTGACTTTACTACCAGTATTTTTATATTCTATATTTGGCCTTACTTATTTCATACCGTTCAAAGATTAAATAAGGCTAAATGTAGTATATAATTATACTGGTAGTAAAATGATCGTGCCCCCCCCCCCTGACGCTACGCCACTGCATGTTACACAATCTACTGACATAAGTATTAAGCTTCACATCTGCTCAATCACACAATTTACGTTGCGGTATGGTAGAAAAAACAGATTTAAGAAAGGGATAATCTGGCTGAAAATAATGTAAGGCTTATTTGAGCACGCGTAATGATGTTTTTGATTATTTTTGTTGCTACAGAGCGATCAATCAACATATGCTTTATTTTATTTTTTACGGTTGACGGAGATCACATCACTTGAAGTTACATACCCTTTCTCGTTTATTGTTCGGAGCCATAGACATAGAGCTTTATGAATTAGTGGATTTTAATTTTAACAACAAATAAATAAATTTCCTTTGTTTTATTTACTTCCCTGAAAAAAAAAAGTAACAATTGTCTTAGTTACTGGTTTAGCGCAGGATTGCCAGTTTCGCTTCCTTTTTTTATTCAGAAATTCAGAGTTCATACAGGAAATTCAGAAAGAAGAATTTTAAATTTATGTAATCACGAAATGTTTGTCATTAAATAAAGCAAAATATACTATTAGGAATTTCTGAAAAAAAGGAAGACAAACTGGCAACCCGGCCGGTCACACGCAACCAATTGACGAAAATTCGAACAATTATTTTTCGAAAATTCGAACAATTATATAAGCAGTTCTAGAGCCTTCTGAATAGACGAACTTTAATTATAACAAATATATTCTGTTATGGAAATTAAATCTCAATCAGTTAAATTTCTCAGTCATGTCCAGAGAGCCCACCGATCATTTTTTTGGCTACCACTATTTCAAACATCAACCTTTGTGGTGGATTTCTATTGTAAATGTTGTAGAAATCTATTACAAAGATTATTGTATGAAAATAGAAGTTTCTGCATCTCTGCAGACATTTAAATGCGACTTCATTTGGTTAAAATCAGAGTAGCCAAGTCTCCGGATTTTTGCACACCGGTAATTTTGTAGAGAAAATGTTGCTCTTTTATATCTCAAAATACTCTGATTAAATAAAACAACATTTTCTGTACTAAATTACTGGTATCCGAAAAGCCGGAGACTTGGCAGGTCTGGTTAAAATGAGGATTTTTATTTAAAAAACTTATTTTCTTACATTATATGTATTTTTGACAAATTTATGTAATTTTAGGTTGATGAAGTAAAATCTTTAATTGAAGACTGTACTTCAACCTGTGGATCCTCATCATCGAGTGCACAAGGGAATGAAAGTGAAAATGTCGATTCAGCTCTTGAAAGTCACAGGACTTGCAACAGCTTATTATGGAATAAGCTTAAGCAAGCGGAAGAAAACGTGGAAGAAAAGAAATCGCTTATGCGTATGCTTAGCAATGATGTTTCAAAACTCAAAAATTCTAAAAAAAGGTGCAGTAGGAGACATTCCAGGACTAAAAGTAACGTAGATTTAATACTTGAAGTAACAAACGGCTTACATGTTTTAAAATGTAGCAGTTGTAAATTCTGTAGTGAACATCTGGATTTTAGAGAAAGTCTTTTATCAGCTGTAATTGAACTCGTACATTTTACTGAAAAAAATCACAGTCATTCCGTCGAAGAAAATAAAGCTCTTAAATCATGCCTGCAAAGAATATATGTAAAAACTAAGAGTTGTCTTTTGCACAGTCAAATATATCAAAAGAATAGCCAGCCTCATTCTTCTTTTGATACTGAAAATCATACAGTCGATAATGTCTACACCAGTTTTGAAGAATTTTGCCAGCATTTTCAGAATCTTCAAGACGAACTGCTTCAGTTGCGGCAAATATTACTTGCTGCAGAGGAAAATCAGCTGGATGAACTCTTCCAAGATTCTCATTCAACAAACTGCGTTTGTTATAATTTCATGAAAAAAGGAGATGCCCATTCGAGTCGAGAAAGTGACAAGAACGAAGCCAAATTTTCTAAAAATGTAAGCATTTACGGGAAAAAGTACAAATCCGTAAGTAACTGAATTTCACATATTATTTTATATCTTCTTTCGCAAATAGTAATTTTAAACGAAATAATTTTGAAAATCTTTATTACACACTACGATTTGTTAATTAAAAATGTTTAATAATAAAATAAACATATAGTCTACTGAATGGGTTTCAAAGAAGTACGATTTTCTTCCCCAGTCTAGATAGTGCTCGTGTTTCGTGAACCTACTGGCCATAGCTTCCAACTTTTACACCCTTTTTTAACACTAAAATTTAATAGTAAATGTTGTCTTATTTAATCGACGAAATATGCGATTAAATAAATCAAAATTTATTTTTAAATTTCAGTGGTAAAAAGACGCGTAAAACTTGGCATATATGCTTACTGGGTTAGCGAAATATAAATTACTCATTTCAGAGCGTTCTGGGGAGCGCTCTACTGCTTCGAATGAAACGTAATTTAAACAATAGAGAGAAGTAATTTAAATTTACCCATATGATGCTCTTCTCATTTATTAAATAAACATTTTTCTTATGAAACGTCTCCAAAAGGTGAAGCTATGGCATTTAAAAAAGTGTTTAGTAGGCTTATACATTTTAATGCCCATTATGATTTCATATAAATGATTAATATACTATAAACATTCAATGTTCGCCTTCATTGTCTACAACGTGCTGTAACCATATTTATTAACACTAAAAGCAGCCAGTCTGACCTAATATCCAAAACATGGTGACGAATTAATTTCTTTCATAGCTGGCACATTTATTGATGCATCTACTACCTATACAGTTATTGTTGAATTTTTCATAAATTTTTTTTTGCAAAACGTTACTAATTATTACAAATTTTTATTTAATATATGACTAGCGCATTATTTGTAGTTTAAATTTCGTCTGATTCGCAGCAGCAGAACGCACTCTAAAGCACTTTTAGGAACCAGGGCACACATTTACCACTATTTCCAAAAAGAAAATTTTGTTTTATTTCTCACAGTAATTCAGCGTTTAAATAAGCTAATGATTACTATCGAAAATAGTAGTATCCCCTGCACGGGGTGTGTCCATGTCCTAAAGCACTCTATTCCTAAGCCATCCGAAGTGCGTAACTTATTTTCCTCTAACCTTAAATTTCAAGCAGAGTCACTTGATCGAGCAAACTACCATTCTCGTGCATGTGTTTTACTGCTTAAATATTAATATAGTATTCATGCTTTTGGATTACCCTCTTTTCCCTATTTTATAAGATTTAAGTAGAAAAATAGATAATAGGGTATCTACTGTAGTTAAAATATGCAAAATAGTAACTTATTTGAATGGAATTGCAACAATAAAATGTTTAAATGCATCATTTCAGAACAAAAATGATCTAATGTTATTGCATTTTTTATTATATTAAGAAATATAAGGAATAATTCAAACATATCTTATCGCAATAAATTCTGTAAACTAAGGAATTCTAATTTAAAATTCAGTGTAATTCCAAACATATTGAACTTTGAGGCTAAATTACAAATTAAATGTTTTTTGAATAAGACTGCAGATTAAACTCATCAAAGGATATCTAAATGGGGTTGACTAACATATTTTTATGTATGCCTAAACACCCCAAAGTTATCTAGATTCTTTTGGATAATTTTTGTACTTCAAATAAGAAAATAGTTGACGTTTAATTCTGATACGAATTTTCTATAACAAACAAGCACCAGGATTACTGTTTTTGATTGACATAACCATTTCCAATTTAATGAATGTTAATATGTATTATTGCTTCTTTTTTATTAGCTTACATATAGCGATGACAATGATGAAGATGTTGATGTTACTTTCGATCCAGATCAAATTTTCAAATTAAGCGATAGTGAAACAAGCAAACAGGTCTGTTGATATTTTATGACTCTTAGTAGTTGCATTATATAGTAAGTATTCTGTGATAAAATGCATGAGTTACTGAAATATTTTTCAGATATGTGTAAATGATGTGGCGGTTGCAAAACTTAGTTAAAGTCTTTTGAATAATCGTAAGAAAAGGGAAAAATAAATCATTAAAATTACCTGACTTACATAATACAATTACAAGCTAAAATATGAGATTTTTAAAACTTAATTTATTATATAATTTAACTGCACAAACTCTTCAATGAATATAAAACTTTTAAAATAGATGCCGTCGGCTGGAGCCTAGTAGTTTAGTGGTCATCGCATGGCGCTACCACGCATTCGAATCCGGACTCCGGACTGGGCAAGGTTAACTTAATTGTTCATTCCTTTGGGGTCGATAAAATAAGCACGAAGCTTGTTTGGAAACTAAACACTAGACAGACCGGGAGGCGGCAGCACAGACAATCACCTCATCAAATTCACGGCTGACATTCCAGAATTAGTTAAAACTCGATTCGCATAATAAAACGCAATCGGTCTGCCAAGTCATATCTTGGTGGAAAACACCTTAAAACCCGATTTTAGTGGTTGACTCGTAGGTTTACCATTGTGTTTTCCTGCACCCAAAAGTATGAAAACATGGAGACCTGGGTGCAGGAACACACAATGGTAAACCTACCAGTCAACCTCTAAAATCGGGTTTTGAGGTGTTTTCCACCAAGATATGACTTGGCAGACCGATTGCGATTTAATATGCGAATCGAGTTTTAACTAATTTTGGAATGTCAGCCGTGAACTCGATGAGGTGATTGTCTGTGCTGCCGCCTCCCGGTCTACACTGCTAAAAATTTGCAGCAAACTCTCCAGTCATTTGACCGTTTTTGTAGAAAATGGTTACATAACCGTAATTTAACTATATTCTGACCATAAAATGAACAATAATACGGTCAGAATATAGTTAAATTACGGTTATATAACCGTGTCCTACAAAAACGGTCAAATGACTGGACAGTTTGCTGCAAATTTTTAACAGTGTAAGAGGTTCCGCGTTAGGTTGACCACCTGACCGGGACATATGCTGTATAGCACTTTAGGGCCCATGGTCAAGAAAACAGGGCTGAACACACTGTAAAACATGATCCTTAATGGATTGTAGCGGCTCAGGTTTAGATTTTTTAGATGCCACTAGCTGCAAAAATTGTATTTTCCTACAGCTTTTTCATTTTCTTACAAACGTCTAATTTATTATCCGTAACTGAATTGCATATTTCACTACTGATGATAGGAATGGCAATATGTCTCTTTGATATAATTTATCATCCATGTTACTCCTATGGATGTAATCATACAGATTTAAATTAAGTGGCTATGGGAACCATTCCCGACTCTAATTAAGGAAATTTGGAAAGTCCATGTCACGTAGAAATCTACCTACTCACTATTCTTATATTATTGCTATAAATATTAATATTAAGATTATTCAAGATATACTTTTTATTTGGAAAATATCTTGTGAAACTACGAAAATACACAAAGCACAAATCACTTTAAACAACTTTTTCGACACAGTCATATGGGAAATAAACCCTGTGTCGTAAAACATTTAGTATATCTTTTTATGTCATTGCTTTAATAATTTGAAGAAGTTGACAAACATTATTTTCGTGATATTGGCAGAATTGTCTAGTTTTTGTCCAACTCCTCTCGATGACCAAATTTTATAGCTCGTACGTCAACAATCTCTTACTTATAATGTCTAGGGGATCAAATTTGCGCTTCCCAGGTTACAGAACATAGGTGAAAACATTTTTTTTAAATTAAAAACTCTAATAGATGTTTTAAGTTTAATAAATACAGTTTTTAGATTTAGTTTTTAAAAGAAATACATTCGTAGTAGTCACACGCCAGAAGTTAATAGCCGAAAAATCTCCAAAGATTTCGCTACTTACAGCAGCCCTTTTATTCTGATAATTACAGTGGTTTAAACGTTGAGTTAGTTTATATGTTTGTTACATTTATGATTTATTTATATTATTTTATTTATTTATTGATGAAGTTTTAATTTCGTTATATAACATTATCCGGAAAGAAAGGGTGAATTATTTGTAATGTTTTCAGTTTAAATGGGTTAATAATTTGTAATCAGTCGGATAAGCGAGAGAGACAGTTTTTTTTAAATCATGCTTGGAAATTATTTTAAAACCCATAAAAATTTGAGGTACAATCTTCAAACAAATTGCATTTGAAAGAACATTTTTTTTCTTGTTGGACGATGTAAAATTTGAAACTATGCGATGATTAGAAATTCAAAAAATTGCAGTAAAATTGAAATTTATTGGTCAAGTTTTGTCACTGTCAATATGATGCCAGAGTTACTCGTGAACTTCTTTTTGCTTTATAGTATAGATTTCTGCATAACACTCAACAATTATTTCTCAAGGAGCAAGCTTTACAAAAATTAAATTTGAAAACATCGCAAATCTCGAGGAACGAACAACGTACATTATGAACCAGTCATAATTGTTTTTCTTTATACCAAGCAAGGAATGTGATGAAATTTTCTCCCTATATCTGTTTATAAAATGATTCAATGATGTATTCATTCACAAATTTGGGGAAGCAAGTTTGGTTATTGCGAAAAAACCCACCGCATACTATGTCACAACTTGAGAAGGATCAGGACATTTGAAATAAATCCGTGACTATTTTGAAAACAACCATTCTTTATAATTCTTCTTATTAGATATATTCTTCTGAAACTAAATTGAGCTTCATAGTTGAATCAGAGTTGATATAATTTTATGGTTCATTCTCGCTCATTTCGATAAATAATAAAAAAAAAGATAAATATTACAACGTTTAGATTGGCTGTAAACAAAACAGATCTTTAGGTAGTTGCCAACTTTTACCTTTTTCTGTTACCATTATTTTCGAAACCTAAAAGTTGGAACTTATGTCTTTTTATAATTTTTGAGAGGAAATGTCGACGGGGCATCTTTCTTTCAAACACAGCTTTCAATGCTCTCAGTTGGTGGCGTACGCAGGGTGAGGTCACTGGGGGAGAGGGCAGTGTAACACTATTTTCGAATAGCAATCTTTGCCTTGTTTAATTGTAGGATTTGTAAATTTTCTCTGTGATTAAATAAGACGAGGTTTACTGTTATAAAATAGTGATAAACTAAACCTCTTGACCTCACCTTAGATACGCCACTGCTCTTAGCATCGACGGAAGAAATTAACTTCTGAACACATTGTTGACGGCTGACGCGAATTCGCATCTTTTGGATATGTGTACTTCCGGGCTATACTTTTGCATTTTTTATATGTTATATTAGCAGTAAACCCGTTCTTTGCATTCTTGAAAAAATACTCATTCTTCCTAAACATAGAAAGACGTAACGCTTCTATCGATATCAGCAATTTCACCCATAAAAATAAAACATATTACAATGATTGTTTAAAAAATATTCTTTTTTCACTTTTATTTCAGCCTAGACTAAGATTTAAATTTCCACATCCCAAAAGTTAGTTGTTTAAATTTTCACAGTTAATATAAACCATACAGGGAAATTATTTAATGGCTAAAAGGCTTATCCGTCTTTGAAACGGAGGCATTTTTAAAAGAAAATGTGCATTTTAATACATGGATTTGAAGCATTTTACTTACGACTGGGTGAAATATTAGTATTATGTGAAAATTAAAAGGATTTGTTTCGACCACCCTTTCTTTAAGTTTTGGTGAATTCATTTTGCTATAATTTTATAAAATTCTAAAACTATAACAGAAATTACATCTTTTAACATCACGTAATTTAACGGGTTAAAATGCTTAATATTTCTTCAGATTATATCCCCGTAAATTTTCATCGTCAGATAGAAATGTTTTCAAATAATAAATTATGGTTTTAGTCTGAGAACGACGAAGGACTTCCATGGGGAAAATGATTTTGCGTTTAGCAGAATATGTGAATTTTAGCGCAATTTTCACTCATTTCGGATTCCATATATCCGAACATCAAGGTACGTAAGGTTGAAATAATATTAAATATAAATTGAAATTGATCTAACAATGTAACAGGAATAAGTTATTTAAAAGTTTGTGCAAATTCTTTCCCGATGTTGTTGAACTGTCTGGATGTTGTCACAAAACATAAATTTAAGTCTATTAAAAGCAAAAATTTTCTTCATCAAACAGTAAATAAACATCAATAATGATAAATTTCGCTAGAAATTTGAAGCTAGCGTCTATATTATAAAGCACAGACATGCGCCGTCAATAACATTGATATTATAATGAGGCAAAGAATAATGATTAAAACTTTGTTAGAAACAAGGAAGAAATTATTCGCCAAACCGCACAGTCATTAATCCCTTAACTGTGGGAGGTATTTTGACACCATAAACTAAAAATAGGCACAATACAGCACTTTTTCCGTACTAAAATATTTGCTTTGTGTAATCGAAAATGGTCTGCCGATTAATAAAGCGAAGGTTGCGTTAAATAATTACTGGTGTGCAAAAGCTTTTAGTAACAAAACAAGCAAACTGTTCTTGCCCGAACTGAGTTCGGGTTACACAATTAAGGGGTTAAAACATGCCAGTTGGACCCGATTACGTAAATTTAACAGCATTTGCGTGTATGAGGTCTTACTTACAACTACGTATGCGCTCGTGCGAGCACATACGTGCAAAATTTGGCACCAGAAGTCAGCAAAAAGAAGGCAAATTTTTGATAACATGTCATTCCGCGAAGTTCTAACTGTAATACAAACTCCGTTGCAGCTAGGGTCTGATTACCGTCAGAACAAAATTCTACCAGTAGAAAACTAATTAAAATATTTGCCTTTGTGTTGATAGAATAAGGCGTTTATATAAAAGGGAAATTTCTATTGGTTTTTACTGGTGGAATTTTGTCTTGAAGGTAATCAGGGCCTGGCTGCAACAGAGTTTTATTGGTTTTGGTAGAACAATTTTACCAAGTGATTTTTTCTTGCAATGTAGGCATAATATGCCGGATAAATAACATATGCTTGTGCACAATCCGAATTCTTCTTATACAACAAAAAATATCAATGGGGTATCCAAAAAGTAATATCAATGCGCTGTTGTAACGCGAATGCGGTTTCACTTGTTCAATATATGCAAATTAAACCGATGCGTGTAACAGCGCCATCTGTCGGTGAATTTTGATATTTAATTTTTTTATTTAAGAAATGCCTTGTGCATCATTTGAATTATCTGTACCGTAATTTCCGGCGTATAATCCGCAGCTCAAAGAATCGTTTTTCGACCCAGAAAATTTATTCAATAATTGTAGTTAAATATTTACAGCGATCTTTTAAGTTACATTTTATAAAATAATATTTCTGGGTCGAAAAACGACTCTTTGAGCTGCGGATTATACGCCGGAAATTACGGTAGTTAAAATTTTATCGTATTTGGAGCAGTAGAGCGCATTCCAGAGTTCTTTGAAGTGCGACACTCATTTATCGCTAACACTGTACTTCGATTAGTAACAGTAACAATATATAGTACATTCATATGTGAAATAATTACGATTACAGAAATTATTTTTGTTATTTAATGTATTATGAAAGAGTACAACCCATAGCGTATCTTCTTAAATGGTAAAAACTAGTTGTCAAGAATGTGGTAATAAGTTGAGATTATATATTTTAACGAGAAATATAATTTGCTTAGGCATTAAATTTGCTTTAATGAGTGCGGAAATTAATTTTAATGAATATAATGAATGAAACAGGGTAAATTACCGTAATTTCCGGCGTATAATCCGCAGCTCAAAGAGTCGTTTTTCGACCCAGAAATTTTATTCAATAATTGTAGTTAAATATTTACAGCGATCTTTTAAGTTACATTTTATAAAATAATATTTCTGGGTCGAAAAACGACTGTTTGAGCTGCGGATTATACGCCGGAAATTACGGTATTCTAATTTATAATTATTGTACATAATTTCATTAATATTTTAAACTTTACAAAATAATTATTTTTTTTGAGTCTCACCCTGTTTTAAGTGAATGTATTTAGGGAAATAAAAAAAAAGTGGCAAGGTAACAACTAAAAAATATAAAAAATGAAAAGGCTATATATAGAAGAAAAATCTACAGCAGCGGTTCCAAAACTCTATAGTTAAGCTACCGACCTTAAAGCTTACTTTTTTTTCGTGACTCACCTAACAACTAGGTATATTGAACCTTTTGTATAATTTAGTTTGAAGAAAACGTGAATTTTGACAGAAGTCATAGACACGAGAGCAGTAATAGGTAATACCAATGTGTAACTTAAATAACCATAACCTTTTACTAAGTAGAAAAAAATACGCTTATTATTGAACGTATTAGAAAAAAACACACTTTTTAAAGCCAATGCAATTCATGATGATGTTTTTCACCAATAAAAGTGTATGTATCGGGATTGAAACTTTTTAGCCTCAAGCCACTCTCCACACAAAGTTTAACAAAACACTGTCTTTTTACAAGCTATTGATCTATAAAATTCACGATATTTTTAATATTTTTACAAGTTTATACACATTAATTTTATCATATTACGGCAGCAGGTAAAATAATTTTACATTTTTCAGGAACTGACGATCTTTCCGTGACCCACTAGTGTATCACGACACATAGTTTGGGAGCCACTGATATATATATATTAAAATCAATAATCAATAATTAGTGTATAAGTATATACTCCAAAATTCCCAAACCTTCGATAAGTGAGATCAATTAATCTTCCGATAAATTCGAAATAGATTAATGTTCCGATAACTCAAACTATACTTTTTAATGTAAAAATATACCAACCCAGTAGAATACAAAAATAAAAAAAGTTTTTTAAATTTATTTATAAAAAAAGTAAATATATATCATAATATATTTGTGAATATTTTAGAACTTTTTATTTCACTTTTTAATTAGTTTTAGTTTTTCAAAAAGTTAAAATAGAATTTATTAACCCTCTGAGCGTTTTGAAAAAGGGTAAAATTGTAATGTTGTTTTCTCTGAATTTTGTTTTAAATGCTAAAAAAATATGATTCTTTCAGCATTATACATAAAACTTAATAACACATATGAATGTAACCCTTGAGAGTATTAATCATTCTTCAATGTTTTGAAAATTCGTTAAATCTATAGAATTATATTATCTTTAAACATTGCATATATTGCAGTGAAACCTGGAGCTTAGTGAACGGAATATTACGTTCTACACGCTTAGAGGGTTAAATAGTAAATAATAAAGTAAATTTTGAAATAAAAGTTTCCATTTATATGATAATATAACATACCTGCCAAGCCTTCCAATTTTTGACCACCACTGTTTCCAAATAGAAATATTTGGTTTATTTAATGACAGAAATTTTCGATTAAAAAAGACAAAGCTTACTATACGGAAATAGTAGTACTCAAAAATAGGAAGAATTGACAGCCATCGAATAAATATAACGCTGTTTTAAAGTATAAATTTAATGATTTTTACTTTCAGTTAGAGAATTTACGAAATGGAATATACGAAGCAGTGCGAACTATCCGAGACGTAGAAGTAGAGGAAAACGATGATAGGAATCTCATTTGTATGGTTGCATCTTTAGCAGAAGAATGCAGCGCGTTACGGCAAGAAGTGAGCTATTTGCGTGATGTTCGCCAAGAGAAGAAAAGATCTTGGAATAAACTGCAATGTTTTATCATGGATGCAGAGGTGAAGATTATTAATACTTAATTAATATTTTATTTTGTACTTTATTACATTGATATTATTAAACGAATGTATTTCATCGTATAACTTTCTTTAGGGTCACATTTCACTGTCCGAGGTTATGTCATAACCTTCGAAACCTTCACGATTAGTAGCGAATTTGATGAATTTAGTTGTGTAATTTTTCTAGTGCTGTGAACTGAGCTCTGCTTCAAACCACAGTTATAGAACTGTTATAGAACTTAAGAAATGTCGTATATGTTTATATGTTTTCTGGAGGTTAGGTTCTCTACGAAAAAAATGATATGGGCGTTTTCTGAGTACACCCAGAAAAATAAAATAAATTGTATGATTTCCTCATCTGAATCAAAGAAAATCTTTGAAAATTTACATTATATGTTTTCTGCAATGCAACCTAGAAATAAAAGAAGATACCAAAAATCTTGTTTATTTAATTTTAAACTCATTTCTATCTATGACACTTTCCTTAAGAATGCGACTGAATATTTCCTAAATTGTATGTAAATTTCACCCACTTTCAAAGGAGTCAATATTGTCTGTACCCATGTTTTGGCAGATTGAAATCCGTTCTATCCTCTCCAAATTTCCACATCCATTTAAAAATCGATGTTTTATTAGACGGAATGGTAGTGAAAAATTTGTCCCGGAAGTCACTCAATGGAAAATAAAGCAACTTATGTTCTGAAAAAGACATAATTTCATATAATCGCATATTCCATGATGTATGCATGCTGCTCGTGCATAAATATATTTGATCTGCTTAATGCAAACAAATATGCACAGGAAGTTTCTGTATCAAAACACAGAGAACACAAGTAATCTGATTAACTCAAAATACACATTTCTAATGTCTCCACTCCAGCATTGTGTGCCCTTATCTTGAGTCGTAGCGCGACCAGCGCAGGCACCCATGGTTCCGTATAAAAATCATATACTGTATTATAAAGTTAAGATTTTAAATGTAAATATTTATAGAAAATATATATCTCAATATTCATATTATGTTGATACATAGCCTAAATGAAGTCTTTCTTGATACGCATAGCAAATTAGGCGTATTCGAGCGCTAATATACATAATTTCTCTAAAGAACGATGAAAAAAAAAAGATATATGAAACAGTTTTCAGTTATGTATTTATTTCTCATTTTTTCACATTTTCATTTTGGAAATTCGAATTATTCCACTTTTCGTAATATGAGTATTATATTTTAAACGGAAGGAAATTGCAAAATATGGAAAATATTTCGTTTTTTACAGGCAAAACTTAAGAATATAAGACAATCTCGAGTTTTCTTACATTCAACTAGCGTCCTTTGAAGGATATCTTAATCCAAAGGAATATTTTCTATAGTCCCACAACTGTCTGTACTAAATAATCGCTGATGGATGTTCCCAAACTAAATACAATTTATCGAAAACGAAATGATAATGACACTTTTATATACTTTATTCTCTGTAAATATTCTATAGAATACACGTACAGCAATAGAAAAATGTAGACCACTCTTGCTATTTCTTCTACAAGTAATAGTAGGAAAATAAAACTGGTACCATTCACTTGGGAATTATGTTTAATTTTACTTGGTGCTTTTTATAGGAAATGTTATTAGAGTTAGGAAAACGCCCAATAAACCGATTTAATATTCCATCAAATAATTGAGACCACTGTTACTTTCAGTAAGAATTTTCATAAGAGATTAGTCTTTTCTTCAATGAATATATGGTCCCTCAAACTATAGTGTTGATGATTTTTAAGCATAACGCACAAGCTACTTTGCAAAATGAGCGTAATACGCATATTAAAACTCTCTTTAGAAATCTATTTCTATTCAAATGTTTATAGGTTATAGTTCATCAGTTTTTCGAATATTAATTTTCTAATTTATATTTTATATCATAAAATTTTGGAAATACACTAAGATATATATGTTTAGGCGTTTAACTAGTATGTTAATGTTAAAAGTCGGCATGATAATATTTTTATTTAGGAGAAATTAATTATACACATAAAATTAAGAAAAAATAAATAAAATCATTTAACATTACAGGGTCAAGACTGAATAATTATAATTCCAAAAATTTTGGTCCTAATGACTTGAAAGTTAATATCCGAAACAAATTTCTGCATGGATAAAACTATTTTGTCAAAATAGGTTGTTGTCATTGAGAGTTTAAACGTTAGTTCACATTTTAATATGTATACGGCTATCAAACCATAATCCATCCGTAACATAAGCTAAATGTTATCAATCGGATGGTAGTAGTATCATTTTTATACTATGGTTTGTGGCAGAATTTAGAGATATATTTAAACCATTATTGTTTTTCAACATTAGGTGTTCCAAACTTGAAAGTTTCATAATATTAAACTAATTGACCGAATGACCTCTCGTTTGGTCACTTAAGGTAAAATTTATGAAAACTCCAAATATGGTGTCAATATTAGGTGTTCGTATTGGAAGTTTTAGAGTTTGGTACAATTTCAGTATGAAGACGACTCCCTAAGCCTACTTTTTAACATAAATTGAAAAGTACATAATTTCCTGTCGAATGGCTATTTTAGTTTCTTTCTTTTACAATTTGAATACTGAAATGTATAGTGTGTTCTTTTTTGTTTGGCCATGTATATATATAACATAACATTAATTCAACATACTGGAAAAGAATTATTTTTTATATCCATAATTTGAAGTGGTTAACAAGCACCTTTATGCCTTATCTCACTGAAATGTGAATAGCTTTAATTAAATAATACACCTTTGTAAATAATATTTTTTTATTCTAATTAGCAATTAATCCATAATTAGTTAAACCACATATATTGTTACGAAATAATTTATGTAGCTAGAATTTTTTAAATCTATAATCAATTACAATAAAAACACAAAAGGAAGATGAGCATTTAATTGTGAATTTGCATGTGTGTAAGTTTGAGAGAGAAAGTTTGCGTTTTTTACATGCTTTCTTATGGTCCGAATAACATGGATTTAAAAAACCTATTTGTCTAATAATAAGTCTATTTTACAGTTTATTAGGAGTTTTTTATGAGCACGTATTTCTTTGTCTTTCATTGTTTCATTTAAAGTGTATTTCATACATTTGTTTTTTTCCCTCAACAGAGGAAGCTGAAAGACAACAGAACAATATCCGTGGTGAAAGAAGTAATACGAGACTTAAGACATATACTTTCATCAAATGAGTCATCTTCCCTGGATGAAACTATTCTTTATATGTATAGCAACCAACTAGAATGGATGGAGAAATTATCCACAATAAAGGAAAACCCATGCGAGGAAGAAGTAGCAAGTGAGTTAGTATTTTTTCACTTGTTCCTTTTTCTCTTATTAATTTGAATTCAGTATGAATAATAAAGTGTAGTTAAAAGTTTTCGGCTCGTAATATAAATAATTAAAAATTAAAAAAAAAAGTTTAAATAAAAATAAATGAGTGCGCAACAATCATACAGATGATCGAAATCTACAATCGAACCAAGTGATCAGAGAGAGATATAAAATGGGAAAAGAAGAATAACCAAAACAATAATTGCATGCAATTTTGTAATGATGAATGTTTATTTTACGATTACTTTTCTTTCTGCAAAAATAGCTTAAGATGCGAATATCTGGGAAAAAATCATCACGAAATAAAGTAAGATATACACTATTCAACGAAGATTTTTGAAAAAAACATTTTTTTTTACCCTCTCACCCACCGACACCTCTTAACATAATTGATGAAAATCATTGTTTTAAAATCGGTTTTTGATTAAATTTTATGTTTAGTAATATCTCCAAAATCTCTAAGTCTCATATAAGACTTAAATATATCTTTTACATAATATTGAATAGCATTTAATTATGCCAATTGCATGAATGATTCGTAAAAAAAAAAAAAAAAAAAAAAAAAAAATCACGAGCAAGAGGAAGAAAAAATTTACACACTTGCGTATGAAATTTTCTTTAAAATGTTTAAAACTTATTGTTGTAAGCATGAATAAATTCTGTTATAGTAATAAGGATCCTATGAAAATAACATGATAGAAATTACCTTGATCATTTTATGATTTCTAAAGATTGTGTAAACAGAGAAAATACAGGGGATTTTGGAAAAGTTACTACCTTTGTAAAACGATATTCTGTCTAAGGACGTTCTGCCAAACCTTCTGTATTTTGTGTACCATTATTTACGAAAAGAAAACAACGTCTTATTTAATCATAAAACGAATACTTTGGGTAAAAACTCAGAAATTGTTTACTTGTTCTACTGTGTAAAACTTTAACCTATGAAAGCCAGTACTCTAAATGTAACCTATACTCACTAGTAAAATTCCAAGATTTTTTGAGGTTTTAAATATCTTCAGATATCTTTGGAAATTCATGGATCGAGGTACTCAGTTTAAAGAGAAAATGTAAGAGAGGATGTTAGCAAATTGCGAAATCATTCGTGAATGTGTAAAGTTATTTTGGTAACATTCCTCTGATATCCGTTGTTTAAGTTTTTTTCTTTTTCTTTAACGCTTTAATTTCTCATCGTATTATTTAATTTTCGGCGAATGTGAGCAGTGGAAGAGGATTATAAGAGAGGATTATAAGAGAGAATAATGTAAATATTCAGAGCAGTTCGGCTAACTAGTAAACTGTACGTAGAAGAAAGGATACTTGAAAGTTTAATTGAACTAGTTCGGGGGTTGAAGTCTGTCTGTGAAGTCAACAACAAACACATTTGCGTACAGAAATCTGTTGGTAATAGTTTGATTATTCAGTTAATACAGAATGTTGGACATGGCCGAAGCTACTCTGAGTGTTTTAGTGAGGCTAATAATCTGAGATGTATCGTGCATATTGAGAACTTCAGTCAATTTTCCTCTGAATCAGACAATAAACTGTATTTTATTTACAGATATACTCATCCATGGATTCCATTTTCTCACACACTATGGAAAAATATTACAGAATTACCACTAAACCGCCAAATAATATATTAATGAAAATGATGAACATAAAAGTTACTTCTAATCTTTTTTGTTATGACAATTTAAATTGTTAATTTGTATCTATTCAGTATTATATATTAGGTTCACTCTAATTGTTAAACATATCTTTTTGAGAGGTATCGTGGATATTGAGAACTTCAGTCAATTTTCCTCTGAATCAGGCAATAAACTGTATTTTATTTACAGATATTCTCATCCATGGATTTTATTGTCTCACACACTATGGAAGAATATTACAGAATTACCACTATTTCTTAAACCGGTGATGATAGATACATACTTCCAATTATAAAAAGTATACAGATCAAGTATATGTTTTAGATATGGCATTTGTTTTACAAGGGGAAAGAAAAAAAAGCTGTTAACTAAAAGATTGTTAAACATTTTATCTATTTATTCCACATAGAGTGAATGGAGGTAACATTTTGATTTTGATAAGCGTTTATGTTAGAGGATAATGATTTATAGAACATTAAAAATAAAATTGGTACCTCAATTCGTTCCTACTTGGAAAAATATTTTCGTTTACAAGACAAATAAAGTTCATTGTATTAATATTTTTATATGATTATTGTATATATAAATATATTTATATATTTATATAAAATTATATTTAAATAATATCAATAAATTAGTTATATATCTGTAGTTCGATAGATTTTACTGTAGTATTAATTTATACTAAGTTATTTATAATCATTATACCGGGTGATTCAAAATAGAGATATAACCTCTTATTATTTCTTAAACCGGTGATGATAGATACATACTTCCAATTACAAAAAGTATACAGATCAAGTATATGTTTTAGATATGGCATTTGTTTTACAAGGGGATGTACACATTTTAGAATTCAAAATTTAAATTTTTATACGACCCCCATTTCTTATAAATTGCATTTAGAAATATCTTGTCCTACGTCTAAGAAGGACGCTAGAAAAAATCCTATTCTTTTACGACAAAAAATTATAGATTTATGATACCTTGAATTTTATGAATTTTCAGCGTTTTCAGGCACTAAAAAAGATTCTTTTCGTTTTTAGTATTTTAATATATATTTAAGTAGATGTTTACTATTATTTGCACTAAATACTTAATAATGGCAGAACAAACGCCCTTTTACTTAAATTAATATTATCCTGAAAAAAGCCAATTGTTTTATTGGACAATTTGTACACTTTGGATAAACCTGATTAATATAATTGTCAGATTTAAAAGTTATAACAATGCTAACAGATGCAGTGCTTTAAAAAGGAAATATATATGAATAAAATTTAAATAATATGCTTATTTTTCAGGGGAAAGTAATGAAGGTACCGTGAGAGCAACTGTGGATGGGTCTGTACAAACTTTACTCGTTGCTTCCTCAGAAATATCGAAAGACTACTACACAAGACATGATATTGAAGTTTGTGATATTGGAATACAAGTAGAGGGCGTATTCGAATGTTTTACAATAGATGCAAGTAAAGAGTATGAATCGGGGATCAACCGGGAAATCAATCGAGAAATATATGTCGTTCCAGAAGCAGTAGAAGAAAATGATTCTTGTGACTCAAGTAGTAAAACCGATGATAAAGATACGATCACTGACGAGCCATTGATCTCTGAGCTTACTTCTGAGGGCGTGGTTCCTCCTGAAGCACCTGAAAAGCATTCTTCGGAAAGTGATTCTCATGCTTCTAATGAGATGCCCGAATCTGCTTCTTATTTTCCTGGAACGTTTTCAGATTCAGCTAATTATGGTGAACTTGTCCCGCACAAATCTTCCAAAAGGTTTTCATTACCGCTGATAAATATGTCTGATGCTTCATTTAGTGCCAGCGAAAACCAATACTGGAGTATATTTTCTGGTACTAATAATACTTTTCACAATCCTTTAGAGAACAACATGTGTATATATATGTTTATGAATCAACAATCCGACCTTTCTCATAAATTTAATAGCTTATTTTACAGTATGTTAAGAGGTACTATGAGTCCTGTTGAAACGCCAGAAGGAGAAAAAAATTGGAGTTGTATAATTTTACAGTTAGGTGATTCTCCTTTAACATTAAATTCTTCCACAGAGTCCATAAAGTACTTGCCTTATCAGTCGACGTTTGCTTCAACTGAAAGTTCTGAAGTAAAAAGAGGAAGTGACAAAAGTTTTAAATATGATACTCAAGGTAGTCAAGTAATTTGTAGAGAAATAATTTTCAAATCTAGCGTTACTGACATTCCAGACACGTCTTCCAGTTCATCTGATGAAAAACAAATGCCAAATACATCTACCGATTCTGAAAATGACAGTGAAGCCATTAATTCTACAGAACCATTGCCATCTGAAGCAGCGATCATCGATAGTATTGAAGACCAAATTATAAAAGACAGTGAAGATAAGGCTGACGATGATGGAAGCATGGAAGCTTTTACTTCTGAAAGACGTCCGAAAGCATGCAGGGAAGGAACATTTATTGTAGAACCATCTGAATCCGTCCAGTTCAGTCATCATCAAATTCTTGGCGACAATATGTATTATACAGCGATATTAACTACTTTAGTTTCAAGCAGTCTCAACACATCTGAAAAGAATTATGTTTTATTTGAAATTTGCAAGTCTCTGAAATCATCTGCTGTAGATGAATTTCAGAGTGATGAGGAAGTAGCAAATGAAAATTTAGAAGATAAACCCAGTGTTCAACATTTTGTATTATGTGAAGTCGATCAAGATGACACAACTAAGGGCCATCAGATTACATCAGACATCTGTCATATCATATTTTGTAAATCGAACATGAATGTAGAGAGTAAACATATATTTGATATTTCATCTGGTAATAATTCTTCATTTAATCCTCTTGTACCCCAATATTTACCGCTAGAAACTTTTAATTATGACATGTTTCAATCTCTTTCTCTGACTCATAACTGCGAAATATATGCGAGTGATACAAAAGGAGATACTAATTTAAATAATGAGGATGAAAACTCTTTATTCATTCCAAAACAATTTTTAAAATTCAAATCATCACTAACTTCGAACAAAGATCCTCAGAATGAAGAAGTGAATGAAAAAATAGAACGGCATTATGCAGCGAGTGAATATGCTGTTCCATTTAATTTTCCAAGCGAAGACCTCAATAGCAATGTTGTTAGCTTAACGGCTGACAATCAAATTATTGACACTGTGGAAGATGTTTCTGAAACAAGAGACAACGAAGGGCAAGTGGATGATAATGACAATGCAGTTTTGCAAGACAGTCCTGATGCAAGTGTAAGTATTTTTTATGCTATCGTTATCTGCACTTAAAAATATCTTAACCTATTTCATTATTCCATGTAAAATTGTTAATACATTTGAAGCTAAATATAAAAAGAGTATGAAGAAATGAAATTGTTCTTTCAAAAACTTTGCTTCCAGACGCATATTTACTAATTAATCAAGAATTTTTAAGAGATAACAAAATAGGATATTGAATTTACAACCAAGGGTTGCCATGATCACTTTTTTAGCTACCTCTGTTTACAAACAATAATCTTCGTGGTTAAGTTCTCTTGCAAATGTTGTAGAAAACTGCCATAAAGCTTATAGTTTGGAAACTAGTAGCCGAATAAAGGATCACACCGACCACTGCACGACAAAAAATAATTTTCTGAACAAAACTTATCATTTTTCTTTTAATTTACAGAAAAAATGAAATCCTAAATAAAACGAATGTTAAATTGAATCCAGTACAATCTAAAATTAAAGCGGGATCTTCAAGTAAAACGTCACACTACTGAAGTTTTTGTGTTAATAAAAATACATTCAAATGGTAATTCAGAGTTTTATTATATTTTTGGATTAAAAAAAAATATGATAATAATAGAAAATAGAAAAAAAATGAAGGTATAAAAATTTTACTTCCACGTTTATTAAAAACCATGATTTAAACTATTAATAGACGATAGTTATGAAGAATTAACTTGCTTATTTTCAACTTAATTTATGAATTACATCATTATGTAGCTTTTATCTACAGAGTTCAAAGTGCGGCGACTACCTCTGCATCACTATTTCCAAACACTAATTTTCGTGATGATTTTTATTGCATATGTAAAACGAGTCTACTACGAAAATCAGTGTTTGGAAACAGTCACCTCGTTGAGAACCTTGTTTAAATTGACTATTATTCAAAACATCTGGTACTATTTAAAAATATAATAAGAATTTAAACAAACTACACTGAGTAAAATTTTTTAGTCTAATACGATGCCGATAATTAAGATATTTCGAAATATATAGTATTATTATTTTCAATTTCAGTCCCATCATTCATTAACTAACGTTTAGAAAGTCGTAATGCTAATGGGTTTTAGAGAAATAAGTAATTTTTAAAGCAAAATATATCGAATAAAATAAAAAAAGGTCTACTTCAAAGTGATATTATATTATACATTTTTAGGGGTAAAAAATACTTAAACCTGTGTTTAGCTTTTTTCATTAAAAAATAACTTTATTAATAGTAAAGTTTGTTTTCAACATTGATTTTTATTCTGTTATTTTTGTTAACTATTCTTTTAGCATAATTAACAACAAATAATAAAAGCCATTCAAAATTGAAAAAAAAAAAAAAAAAGCATGAAGGGTGATATTTTTCCAAAAATCTTCAGAGCTGCCAAGTCTTCGGCTTTTTTCACACCAGTAATTTTTTAGAGAAAAATATTGTTCTTTCAAATCACAGAATGCTGCAATTAAATAAAACAATATTTTCTTTACTAAAATACTGGTATCCAAAAAGCCGGAGACTTGACAGGTCTGAATAATATTGTTATTATATAAAAGGTTATTCTTACCAAATGTTCGTAAAAAATCATTGCAAAGAAATTAACGGTTTGAAAAACTAAGATCTTGTTACGTGAAATTTTTTTTATCATATATTTGACGCTATTTCGTATAATTGCTACTGGAATCAACCTAAAAGTTAAAAAGAAATCATCAAGAGGTGTTTCTTCAAGAGTCCATTTTCATTTGGTTTTTGTGTTTTATTCCTTTTTAGCACCAGGAACCTTCGGAAGAACAAGTTGAAGGCGAAACATCCAGCAGAGAGGAAATAACTGAAATTATAAAACCTTCTGATGAAGTGGAATCTACCGTAAATGAATTGGAAGGCACAGTCGAAAATCAGGATACAACAGAAGAAAGTGAAGCAGCGTCCGTAAATAAACAGCATGTAACTATCCAGACCGAGCATAGCACAAACGAAACAAGTCTATTAGACGAAATTACAGCACTAAAGGAAAATTTAGGCCATCAGAACGCCGTTTTACAGAGGCTAAAGGAAGAATTAGAAGACTCTAATATTAAATTAGATCGGAAAGAAGGTCAGCTGCAAATAATGCAACTTGAACTTAGCAGTAAGTAAAAACGCATTTAATCACGGAACTATATCTTCATATATCTAAAACATCCAGCTCTGTATTTTTAGGAGCACCATTTAATTATCGAATTACACAAAATTATGTATTAGACAAAAAAAACTAGATTTTTACAGTTATAAAAATATAAGTATACATTTAATTATATTTTAAATTCTAAATCGTTTTGTGCTGCTTTCAATGTTTAATCAGTTACACAATATTTTGTAAGTATATGCATTATTTAATAACGGAACATTCAAAAACACACTTTTTCACAGTAGTAAGTCTATTAGCAGACCGAGGTCACGTTTTTCGCTACCTCTATATCTAAACAATGATATTCGTGGTATATTTTTATAACATTTGCAATGGAAATATATCACGGAGTTTATTGTTTGGAAATAGTGGTAGCCAAAAAAAGTGACCACGCTGACCCCTGAATAGACAGATTATGACATTCACTCATCAAATGAAAATAAGTTTAAAACTTTAAAAACCTTATTTTGACAGATTTTTTAAATTTTTTATAAAATATATCTTTTAAAATTGGTTTAATTACGTATCTAATATGTATAACTGTTTAGAAGTTTTTACAGATGTATGGTTAAATATTTTTTACGGATTATCTTTAAGGTTTAAATATTTTTTTCAAATATAATAAATAGAATCATCCAAGTCTGATAATCGTGTTACAAATGGCATCACGGTAAAGTCTGTTATGCATTTATCAAGTCCATATTTGGGAGAATTAAAGAACTAATTGAAGTCTAAACGGCAATATATACTAAGTTCGTTTTTATATAATTGTTACCATAAAGTTTTTCAATAATTCTTATATTCAACCGACAGTTAGCCAACTTGTTTTTCTTTCTAAATGTGTACTCTTACTTGATTGTCACACAAAATTTCACATAATTTAATTTTATGTCTTCATTGTGATATTCTAACCCTATAAAATATCACCATGGTATAGCAATAAACTAGTAATGTGAACTTCACTTGGGAATGGTTTAGAAAATAATTATTTAACTATGATTCAACTGTGACTTGAATCGAATAATGTGTATAATGCGAGGCGGGTTTTTTAAGTAAGGGCCATTTTGTTGTATACACTAATAGATGGTGCGCGCGCCGCAACGAGTGCTTGCGTCGGCATTCCGTGGGAACAGCTGTGCTCAGTTGCAGCTGTGTAGGTAACCTGTACGGTCTGTTCTGTGTCTTTAAAATGTTCAAGATTATCGAATCGCCCGACCCGTGTGAGGTAGGTCAGTGATAAGTTTTTTGTCGCAGAGTGATTCAAAACAAAAGACGTGGCATGCTGACAGAGGGAATTTTGCTACTCCATGACAATGGAAGGCCTCACACCGCAGCTCAGACCCGAGCTTTATTGGACTCTTTTGGCTGGGAAGTTTTGGACCACTCCCCCATCCTACAGCCCCGACCTTGCGCCGAGCGATTTCCATCTTTTTCGCTATCTCAAACATCATCTCGGTGGCAACCACTACAACGATGACAAAAGCGTGAAACGGCCGTGACCTCTTGATTATCGGAGCAGGCGGCAAGTTCCTATGAAGAGGTTATTAAAAATCTAGTTGTAAGGTATGATAAGTGTTTAAACATACTTGGTAGCTATGTTGAAAATAGAAAAATGTACGTAGAATCTGAAAATAAATTCGGTTTTTGAAAATTTTCTTTCATTTGGTTTTTATTTTCAAACGGCCCTTACTTAGAAAACACCCTTCGTAATATACAGGTTAAAACATTATTGGAGAAAATGAGAATTATGCATATCAAATTAGCTTTTAAATACATATTTCATTCTCAAAATAAATTTCTTAATAAAAAATGGTTAATTTGTATAAATGTTTCATTAGTGTTTAAACTTTCACGAATATTAATATTAGGATTCTACAGTAAATACTTTATACCACCAATTATCATCACCATGCAGTGTTTATTTATCAATGACCAAAATTACTTAATTTGATTAAATTTGCAAAAGATGCTTCAATAGGCTTCATTCACAAAACATAATAACAAAGTTCGTGTCAAAAAATAAGTAATTTAAACCTTTTTATTAATTTTTTATTTTAATTTACAATTTTAAATATTAAGTAAATCAACAGTATTAAAATAATAACGAGTATGTATTTTCGGGTTATGCGGTGATGATTAATTTAATAATTTCTTCTTTTGTATTTATAATTATATTACTGTTCTTTATTTATAATTATAGCAAACACTTTCATCATTTAGGATTAAGCGAAGCAATGTTTCAACACAATATTAAAGAAATTGATGATAAAAAATGCCAAACAGAATTTCCAGACGATTATGAAAAGTATGAAAATCTGAAGAAAGAAGTAAACACTTTAAGGTGCTGTTAAAGTTATAAAAAATTGTTTTTAATATAAATTATAGTTTTAAACTGTTCATTTCATTACGAAAATATTGTTGAGAAAATTTAGTTAATTTGTCCTTCACACTGTTAAAATGCTCATGAAGGTGAGGTGTGAAGGATTAATTACTATTAGTAACTAATGAAATTAATTAATAAAACATGGTATCGTAAGTAGTCAAAATAATCATTTAACGACTACTTATGGAAGAAATTCCTGACTGAGAAAAATATTTCTCTCCTTTAAATAATTATTTTAAAACTATCAAAAGGAATGGATTTATACTTGTTTTTCTTCTAAAACTAGAGTCTATTATTAAAATAAAAATAATTAATTTCATTGCTGAAAATGAAATATTAATTTTCAATGTTTTCAAATGCTTCAACTACAGTATTTAATTTGATTAAAAACGCAGAAAGATTATTTTAATGAAAAATAAAAATTCTGTATCGCTTTAATTTTTGTGCTTATGCATTCAAATTTAATCAAAATTACAAAAAAAAAAAAAAAAAATGTAATTAACAAAAATAATTTTACCAACAATTCAGCTAACAAAATTACACATATTTGTGCATTCAATTTTGAACATTTCAATTATTTATCAAAATTATCAATCTGTTTTTGAAAAATACGTAAGTTTTTCAGAGTTATCACGGTTTTTACGTTTGTAAGTACTTTACTACAACTATTTCAGAAGACTAATATTCGCCTTATTTAATCGTAGAATTCTCTGCGATTAAATAAGGCAAAGATTAGTATTGAGAAATAGTGATAGTAAAGTGCTTGCAAAAGTGAAACCGCGGGAACCCTACTTTAAAAATTTTTGTATTTTTCCTACTACCATATTTCTAAAGTGACAACTTTGGTTCAATCTTTTTGCTTTTGAACTGAATGCACAGTTTGTAAGAAATACGACAAATAACAGTTAGTACTTTAAAGAAAATTGCGAATCATAAAAAGGAAAAAATAAATAAACAGCTTAATAAATTTATGAATAGCTAAAATAGTTGTATCAATAAAATGAAATTTTTTAGGTTTTAAATTTTTTCAAGATTTTCTTTCTGAATAGTTTCAATTTTGCTCAATTCCTAAATATTTTGTTTTTTTTTTATTAAATATGGCGAATATGGCGAATAAGGCGAAATAAAAATTTTATCTCATCAGCACATTATTTACGACATGATTTCTTTGTGACTTATTAATGATACACACGACTCATGGATGTTACGTCATATGTTGTAATTCAGTATAAAATATATTTTCTGTATTAGTGTTTAAATTTAAATTTAAACCATATAAAAGCAGTAATACCGTTTATACTCACGTATAAGTCTACTCCCCTATTTCGAGAGGAATATAGTTTGAATATCAGTATTTCCAAATAATTGTATTCGCCTTATTTAATTGCGAAAGTTGTAATGTTTTCCTGCGATTAAATAAGCCAAATACAACTGTTTGGAAATTTTGGTATTTAAAACAAAATATTATATGAGTACGGGGATCGACTTATACGCTAGTAGTGCTCCATTTCTGTCTTTACACCAGGGGTGTCCAAACTTTATCTGAAACTCGTTTGTCATCACTATTTCCGAGTAAAAATCTTTGTCTCATTAAATCGTAAAATTTCTATCATTAAGTAAGGCGAATTCTTCTATACAAAAATAGTGGTAGATCTGCAGAACGTGGTCCGCAGGTTGGACACAACCCTGCTTTACACGCATAGCACAGTTATTTTATAAATATGAATATTGTATAGATAGTGTTTTAAATGGTGTAGTATATATTAAGTAAAATATAATGTATATCAAATAAAATATAATATATATCATGTAACTTCAATCAGAGGCGTAGCGTCAAGGGGGGCACGGATCACTTTACTACCAGTATTTTTATACACTATACTTGGTCTTATTTAATTCATACCGTTCAAAGATTAAATAAGGCTAAATGTAGTATATAATTATACTGGTAGTAAAATGATCGTGCCCCCCCCCTGACGCTACGCCACTGACTTCAATGGATGGAAGTTTAGATATAAAAATTTCACAGTTTTGTGTTACAGGTTTATTATGTCCTTTTCAAACCACACTAAATTAAGATAAATGACAAACTAGTTAAAACAATAAAATACAACTAGCAATTGAACTCCGATTTTTATATTATATTATTAATAAATGTAGTTTTTGTTAAATGCATCTTTTTCATTGTTCACATTTATATAGCGAATTTTATTTAATTGCAGGCAAGAAAATATGCAGCATAATTCTAAAATCCTTAACCAGAGCAAAACGATACAACATGTTAAAGCGCAGCTTTGTGCTACAATATCTCATTTGAAAACATTGAAGGAATCAGCATCAAAACAACTGAAGAAGCAAAAACAAGACATTTTAAAAACATTAAAAGTAAGGAAAATAAAATTTTATGAACTATTTCATATCACAAGTTCTTGCATTAAAATTTGTTATCAATACGAGATTAGTTAGTCATTGATTTTTTTTAAATTTTGCATTCCGATATCATAGTAGTAAAAAAAAGTAATGTGAGTTTTAATTCATTCATATAAATGGACAATATGTAGTGAGTGACTAAAGAAAAAACTGTTTTTATTATTTGTAGCAAAGAATTAATAATCTTCTTTGATACTTGCTTTTTACCTCTATGAACCATACGAATACTTTTTTGAAGAAAAGAGTTGTTAAATTAATGTTTACAAAGCAAGCTATTTAAGCTGTGATCACACGTATTATCATATCATACGCAATAACAGATATTTCCTCATAAACCAATTTTTCAAGAGGAAAACGATGGAAAACACACAGTGTGATAGTTCACCTCTAGTAAAGTTGTGAGTGGTGAACTTATCGCTATTTGTATCACCTTATATAGGTATCAGCTCGAATTATTCCAATCATATCATAAAAAAATATTTTTTCTCAGTTCTCGGGCCTTACAGTATTTTTTAAAAACTCTTTGCAGCGATTAATCGCCAAATGTTCCATGTGTTGCTTACATTTGAGAATTCCGTTCAATCTTAAATATAACCTTTCTTGTAGCGCGAGAGAGCCACTAGAATCAAGTGAGAAGCAATAGCATATATTTCAGATCGTAGGTGTTTGTACAGATCTTAAATAGTGCATCTGATAGAAACTTTATTCTAATACATACGGTGTATAAAGATGTTATTCTTCCAAATTATTATGCTACATTATCTTTATACAATATTTATATAATACTACAGGGTGGTCTAGTGGTCAGGGAAAAATACGGTAAAAAAAGTGATAAGCACCAGTATATTCTTATAGAAAAATTCATGCTGATTATTTGATCGAATAATCAACATGAATTTTTCTATAAGAATATACTGGTGTTCATCACTATTTTTTACTGTATTTTTCCCTGACCACTAGCCACCGTGTACTAGTGGATTCAACCTGGGCTTTCCAAGTTACAGAACATAGGGGAAAACCATTTTTTTAAATTAGAAAATTGGACAATCCAATTTTGTAATTGGAAATTGAATAGATTTTTTTAAAATTTAATATATATATATATATTAACTGCCCACTAACAACACCAAAAAGAATTTTTATATGAAAAATATTAATTATGTATTCAAACAAAGTTTGGAAAATTTATTAAATATGATACTTTTCTGTTAGCCGCATGCCAGAGGTTAATAGCCGAAGAAATTGCCAAATATTTCGTTACGTACACCAGCCCTTTTGATTTTGATAATTTTAGTGGTTAAGTTCGATTACATATATGTTTAATTTGTGTTTTATTTATATTATTTTATCTATTTATTGAAGAAGTTTTAATTTCTATTAGGCTGAAACAAATTATGAATTATTTATGTTGTTTAAAGTGTAAACCCAGTTAATTTTCGTAATCCAGCTGCACGCGGTAAGATTTTAAGACAATCATACTTGTTAATTATTATTAATTTGAAATATTTCACAAACCAGAACAAATCAATAAATTGAGACATAATTTTCAAACACATTGCATTTGAAAGAACATTTTGTACCATATTCAAAGGTGTAAAAATCGAAACTGTGCGATGTTTAGGAGTTAAAAATTTGCCGCAAAACACCGTAAAAAAATTTCCGGAAGCTTCCGGAAAAAAGTGGTGGCATTAAGATGCCACGGCTTTTTGCTGTTACGTTTCACAACAAAGTAGTGAAACATTCCATTTTTTCAGAAACATTCCGTAATATATATATATCTTAAAAAATGAATTTAATAATGTTTTAAACTTCTTAATGCATTACTCGTATTAAATAATAGGAAGCTTATTTCAAAAGAAAATTGAAAAATATTACTTATCGGTTAAATAATATTATCGGTTATATCCAAACAAATAATGGCATTCATTCAGATTGCATTTGTCTCTAAGTACCTAGGCAGCTGTTTTTTATTCTTCTTTAGTTATCAAAATGACTAATGGAACACAAAACATGAAGCACGCATGCGCAGAATGTAATTTAAAGAAAAGTTGAAACCTCTCAAAAATATTACACGATTTATTGCCATAATTGACGTGGGACATAAAGAAATTTGAAATTCCGGTAAAATATACGAAATGTTTCAGGATAATTTCCTGAAACGTTCCGAAATTTTTTACAGTGAAGCGAATTTTATTGGTCAGATGTTGCCACCATCAATATTCAGGGCTCCTAGTCGGTCCGTTTTTTGAACATCACCTTTTTTTTTAAAGAAAAATATTCTTTATAAATTTTGTATAAACTACAGGGATGAGAGCGCTCCGACCCAAATCTCCGATTTGTACCACTAAATTTTAATAGTATTTATCATCTTATTTAATGACAGAATTTCTGAAATTCAAGACGGTGGAGTTTATATTTATAGTTATCTATTAAAATTTAGTGGTAATAATCGAACATTCGGGTCGGAGCGCTCTAATCCCTGAAACTAACTTCGAAGTTCGTTTTAGTTGCAATTGTTGGAAATATCACATTTTGTTTTTCTAAAAAAATGCTGGTTTTCAGTAAACGAACCGACTGGAGCCCTAAATATGCTGTCAGCGTTATTCAGGGACATGTTTCTCTTTATAATATAGATTTATATAATATTTTTGATTTGATCAAATCTACTATAAGTATTTACTGGTTTCAATTCTGAATGGTAGCCGAACACGAACATTTTCTGATGTGTCAAGTTGTTACTGTTGCAATTATTTTCTTTAACTCCAACAACTTTAATCCCGTGCTAAACCATTACAATATTATTTTTCAGGTTTGTTATACATCGATACAGTCGAATAACCAAACTATTCGTTGGGGGCCACCGTAATACTTACCCATCATGGATATGCATAATATAAAGTATGAACATAAAACAAAGCTATTTATAAAATGCATTGCAATTCGAATAAAATCGTGGCTTGATAACGTCATAAACTTTAAATACTCTATTGCTGAATTGCGTAAAAGAAACATCCTTATAACTCCAAAAATGATAATGCTATTAACTAACGGTTTACTGTGTTCTATTAAGTTTCTCATTTTGAATTAAAATATATCTTAGAATTGAAATTTGAATGAAATACAGTGTCAGGAAAAATCGAAGAGTGTGGTAAATAGGATTACAAATATCTCGGCAACTAATTATCCGGTCGACTTCATTCTTTATGTAAAATTTATGTTGTTTTATTGTCTTTTGTATTCACTCCTTAAAATAAACAATTTCGAAAATTTTTATATACCTTTTATCAGAACGAATATTTTGAGAGTCCGTAAAAAAAATAGTTCCGGATAATCGAGGTTACTGAAATTCAACAAGCTTCTTCCCATTATTACATACTAAGTACATACCAAATTTCAAGTCTCTATCTCAATTTGTTAGGGAGATAGAGCGTTTACAGACACACACCCACAGACAAACGGACGGCAAACTTTTTTTTTCTAAAAATATGTTTTTCGGAGTCTCCAGTGTTTAAAACGTGTAAATCCGTCAAAAAAATTTTCAAATTTGAAAACGATTACAAGACTTATCCTATACTACGTATGATGGGTAAGTAATGGGACATCACAATAACGTCTTAACATAGCTGCCAAACCTCCCATTAATCCTCCGAAATATGTAGATCAATTTGAACCAGTTTATTCAAATACTACTTTATAACCAGAAAATTTATTTAATGAATCTTTGACTTACTTAATTTAAAGGTTTTAAGTCGAATTTATTCAATTGAATTTCTTAAGAGATTTCGTATTAAACCTGGGTCAAATAAACACACTTATAACGGAAGATTAGTGGGAGCTTGGCATCTATTAAAAAATACGCAATAGCAACTTTAATGATTATTTATACTCTTAGACTATTACATTCTAATAAAGATAAAAAAAGCAATGCCGATTGGAATAAATGAAAAATAGAATTAAAAACATCATAACTTTTGAAACTGTATAACAAAAAGTAGATTTTTGAAAATATTTCTGTGTAATTTATTAAAATATATTCCCAATGATTCAGGATGATAACAGGAGTTTGATTATCGCTATTACTATTTTTACAAAATTTATTGCCTGTACGACACGTCTTAAAAACAATAAAGACACGGGCCGGTAAGACCCGGCCAGCGGGGCGTGCCGGTTACGAGCCTGGCGCAAAGCTCGGTCTCATGCAGACCTCTAGCATATTTCTAAAGCAAGTTTAACGCAAACATCTATACGCTGTTATATTATATCTAAAAGTTAAGGCATTGTCTTAGATCGAATTTTAATAATGTGTAAATTTATGGTCGATCCCTGACTTGCATTTCAAATGAACTGATATCGCTTCGCTCAGAAGTATGCTTAAGTGGTGTAAGTCACGAAATTTGGATTTTAATATCTCTGTGAATTTTGCAGATATCAAGATTTTAATTCAGGAATGGATAAGGAAAAATTTCCTAATTGGAAATTTTATCCTACGGGGACCGTATAAAAATTTAATTTTTGTATTTTCTCAAATAGACCCCCCCCCCCCCCCATGGAGTTGCAACTTATCTCATCAAATTTTGCACCTTTTTTTTATGAAATTTTGCAATTGGAAGTATGTGCGTAGGGGCAATATTTAAGGAGATAGCCTATTGTTTCGATATTTATGAATCTCATTGTATGCCATATATAATAACTCGCAGATATGCAAGGGTAAAAACCTTTATAATGTACTCTGACGTTGACTTTGAGTAATTAAATATTTACGAAATGTTCCGTACAGATTTTGCAAACGGAGTGAGATTCCCAAGTTTCAATGCAATTAAATTTTCACAAGAAAATAAAGAAAATCATTTCGTTGTATTCCTTTGTGTGCTTACACGGAGCTGGAGATTTAGAATACTATGGAACCTATGCAAACTATCATAATTTGGCGACAAAAGAATATTGAAAAAGAAGTAAAAGAAAAAAGTACAACCAAATTCTTTTAAAAATAGATATTTCTTATAATGAAAATCGAGATAAGACGATCAAAGTCCCATAATAAAAATTAATTTATTTTAAAATTTCTATAATTACTTTAGACATCTATTTTAAACAAATTACTTAAGAGCAATCAAAACGTAGGCTCCTTTTTAAATTTAGCCTTTATTTTATAAATGAGTTCTATGCTTGATGATTATTGAATAATCTCATTTTTGTTATTTCTCTATAATTTGTAGGTTAAACAGCAGTTGCAGGATACTAAGGTGGCACTGGAAAAGAAATGCGAAGAAATTGAGAAAAAGAATGAAATTATATCTGATCAAGAATTTCAAATACAGTACGTAAATACATTAATTTCAACACAGTGATACCTAAAATTTATATTTCAGAATTCAATTACCGATATTTCGATTCAATTTTGAATTACCGAATTTCGATTCAATTTTGAATTACTGAATAAGGACGTGTTTTTAATAGACTATATCAGTTCATGGAACTGACTTTTAGAAAAGAAGGAATAAACCTGTCCACATTTTGTTACTTCATATTCTCTGCAGATTTATGTGCTATTAATAAGCTATATTGAAAGCTTTTTCTGAAACACATATTTCCAAACAAATAAACACAAGAATTCGCCAACAGTAAAATATTGAGTTGTCTGGAAAGTTCGTGCCGATTGGGAAAATCAATTCAAACCGGAAAATTCTATCCGTTAACTATTAGACATTAGATATCGGAATCGATGTCTAATAATTAAATGATAGAATTTTCCAATACGAATTGATTTTCCAAACTGGCACGAACTTTCCGGACAACCCAATATTATAAAATAATTCGAAAAAAAAAGAAACAAAAACAAACTACACAATAATGTATTTTTACAGCCAGAACACTGAATATACAGGGTGTCCGAAAAGTCTGGAAACGGTCGAATAACTCGAGAAATATACATCGGATTCAGAAATGGAAATATGCATGTTCAATATTTTTGAAAAATCTATATAGGGATATCAAAGTTGCCCCCCCCCAACTATGCGCCCCTGGTGGGTAAGGGGGGCTACTTTGAAATCTTAAATGATAATACCTCTTTTTTATTGAAGATTCGAATTCTACGGGAAAAAATACGTAACTTTTGCATTTAACATTTTCTTCGGAAACTCGTAGATAGCGCTGTAATCGAGTAAAATGCAGTGACATATCGTTTTCTTTGAAAAGTCTGGAAACGGTCGAATAACTCGAGAATATACATTGAATTGAAAAACGGAAAAATGAATGTTCAATATTTTTGAAAATTCTATTTAGGGATATCAAAGTCCCCTCTCCCCAACTATGCCCCCTGGGGGAAAGGGGGGGCAACTTTGAAATCTTAAATGATAATCCCCCCTTTTTTATTCCAGATTCGGATTCTACAGGAAAAAATACGTAACTTTTATATTTAACATTTTCTTCGAAAAATCGTAGATGTCACTGTAATCGAGATTCGGCTTCTACAGGAAAAAATACGTAAATTTGTATTGAACATTTTTTTTCGAAAAATCGTAGTAAGTTTCTTCGTAATCCAGTAAAATGCAGTGACAATCGTTTTCCATTAAAATGTCGGTCTAATAACTCAAGAAATATAGATCGGATTGAAAAACGGAAAAATATGTGCTCAATATTTTAGAAAAGTGGCAACTTTTATATCCCTAAATAGATTTTTTAAAACTATTGAATATACATTTTTTCGTTTTTCAATCTGATGTATATTTCTCGAGTTATTTGCCCGTTTTCAATGGAATTGATTCTCATTGTATTTTACTCGATTACAGTGACATCTACGATTTTTCGAAGAAAATGTTAAATATAAAAGTTACGTATTTTTTCCCGTAAAATACGAATCTGGAATAAAAAAGGGGGGTTACCATTTAGGATTTCAAAGTTGCCCCCGCTTACCCTATGGGGCAGAGTTGGAGGGGAGGCAACTTTCATATCCCTAAATAGAATTTTCAAAAATATTGAACATGCATTGTTTCATTTTTCAATCCGATGTATCTTTCTCGAGTTATTCGACCGTTTCCAGACTTTTCCAAGGAAACGATGTCAATGTATTTTACTCGATTTCAGCGCCATCTACGATTTTCCGAAAAAAATGTTAAATACAAAAATTATGTATTTTTTCCCGTAGAATCTGAATCTGCAATAAAAAAGTGTTATCATTTAAGATTTCAAAGTTCTTCCCCTTTCCCCCCAGGGGGCATAGTTTGGGGGGGGACAACTTTGATATCCCTAAATAGATTTTTCAAAAATATTGAACATGCAGTTTTCCATTTTTCAATCCGATGTTTATTTCTCGAGTTATTTGACCGTTTCCAGACTTTTCGGACACCCTGTATATGTATCTTGGTAAAATAAGCCATGCCCGTTTCTGTCATTTTCAGTAAAGGATGATTTAATTTTAATATAGCTTTTTAAAAGCTTCTTTGAATTATTACTGAAAAAGTAATTTCATTTGTGGGATAAATTAAATAGAGGACATTGGCATTTATTTATGTTATAGTTATGTTTATTGTGAATTTATTGGTAGAAAAAAAAAATAATAGTGAGCATTAAAAAGTGCTGATTATTACAGAATAGGGGAAATTGGGGATGTTTGGCCACACGGGCGGTTTGACCCATTGCTTTTATTTCATTTTATAAATTTTCTAAGCTGTTTCTACAAGTCAATGTTCTTTTTCGGCCATTTATGGTAATAATCTATACTAATAAAAGAAAGTTTCGCTCTGTGTGTGTGTGTGTGTGTGTGTGTGTGTCTGTTGGCGATGGCTAGGAAAATTTAGCGCACCTAGAAGTCTGTAAATTTAGATTTAGGTAGTCCAAACACTCTCCTGGTATACCTGAGCCTCAGAATTTTAAAATTTTGAAAATTAAAGTAGTTATTAATTAAAAACTGATCAAAGATCACAAATAAAAAAGTCATTATTCTGAAGCGAGCTGGCGCGTGTGAAGAAACCAATTTCCGTATCTTTCGGAGCAGAAGAAAGAAAGCAGAAGACATTCCGTTTTTGATTAAAGTATTTCTAAATTCGCCATGGACAAACGGCTAAAAATACGGAAAAACCGTCTACATATTCTAAAAGAACATACTTTTACGTCTCGAACGATATGGTTGGTTTGAAAAAATTTTACATTTAACCCTTTCAAAAAAGAAAATAATCAAAAAGCATCGAATTCGTGTTTTTTATTTTCTCCCGTTTTCCGAGCCTTGCATCTACCGGAATACAAAATATACGGAAAAACGAAGGTCACCAAATTAAAGAACTGTTTTTTTCCTTTTCAAAGCCACCTTTGGTTTTAAAAAATACAAAAATTAACCCTTCGAAAAAGTATATTTTCTGTATGCCGTTTTGCGATTTTTGCGATTTTGGCAATTTTTAAAATTTTGTATCGGCGATTCAGAGACAGGTACGAAAAACTAAAAATACCAGACAATATCTACATTTATTCCTTTTTCGACATATGTATTTGTTTTTGAAAAATACGAATATTAACTCTTCAAAAAATTCGTGCGCAGGACTCTCTTTTGCGAATTCCGATTTTCTGCTATATATTAAATCTGGCATCGGCTTTCTAAAACAACCAAACAAAAAGCAAACACACCTAAAGGCATTTACGTTCTGTCGGATTTAGTCAGAAACATTTAGTTTAAAAATAAAATCACGTTAACCCTTTCGAAAACGTTTTTTACCGTAAGTCAATTTCGCTTTTTTAACTATTTCCCCTATCTTTAAAAATCCGAATTGGTGTTTATAAACAAGATACGAAAAACTAAAAATACCTCAACTAATCTACATCCCTTTGTTTTTTAAAATCTGGTATCCGTTTTGAAAAAAATTAATTTTAACCCTCCGAAAAAAAACCCTTTTCAAAACTCACTCACGCGAATTCCTTTTTTTTGGTCCAGATTTAAAAATCGGCATCTACTCGGGAAATGCAAGTACGGACAAAGAATAGACTCCAGATCATAGACGTGTTCATTTTCTTCAAAATGCATCGTTGGGTTTTAAAAATTATCTACATTAACACTTTAGAAACCGATCGATTACGTAACCCCCTTTCGCGATTTCCGCTATTTTGGCAATGTTTACCCGTAGTTAAATTTCAATTCTACTAGGAAATTTGGTTGGGTCAAGTGTTCTGAAAAGGCCTCTTCCAGAACAGACTGTGCCCCTTGACGGTGGAAAGTGGAACTATAGGAGTATATCTGGTTCTATGGACCCGATTACGACGGGGTTAGGCTCATTCGACTTGATATCTATAGCCTTAAATATTTTAGCTGCACTTTCGACCGCCAGGATGTGCTTTCCGATCTTGGGTTTATGAGCCCGATTACGACGAAGTTTGCCTCATTCGACTTGATTTCGATAGCCTTACAGATTTCAGTCATATTCGTATAGAACAGATTATTAATATTTAGGGCCCGGGCAACGCCGGGCGGATTAGCTAGTACAAATATAAAGGGGAATTTTGCAGTTTCAAATCCAAAAAAAGTAAGTTTTCCATTAGTTCCAGTCGTAAGTAACGCGTGTTGTAAATAAAGTTAAAGAAGATATTTTTTCACTTCATAGGCCACTTTATTTAATGATTTCAAGGAACCTCCCTAGAGGATTGACACGGTTTACAGAGTTACTAGAACTAGTTTTAAAAAAATCATTTAGTGCCTTTTCAAAATTTTAACGCTGTAAAAAGATAGAAATTTGATTTGTCAAAAGGATTTTGGACAAAATATTGAGCGATGAGCACCTAGATTGCCTTTATATATAAGATAGTGGCAACATACGAGCAATTAAATTTGGGCAAAAGGATTTCGGAAATAAGCCTGTCATTATCGCCAAGCTAATGCTTGTTCTCTTAAGTAGTTGTTTAATAGAACTTGTCCAGGCAAGTATTGCTAGGTTCTGGAATTTGGGATGCGGCAGTTTGGACAATAACTTCTAATCTAAGTCTGCGTCATATGCCATTAGTGGGTGAAACATCCCTGGAATGGTGATGTTTAAGACAATTTACACAGTTATGGGAATAATATAATTTAGTGAGTTTTCAAAATTTTGACGCTTTAAAAAATAGTATATATGATAAGCTATTTATATGTGGCAAGCTGAGATGCTTTTGTATGTCAAACACAACTAACAAGCATTTTAGTAAAAAATAGATCGCCCCTCTGAGCGAGGCTCATTCAATAAATAGTCGAAAAAGTTGCATAAAATTTTAGAATGCTACAGTAACCAAAACAGTTACATATAAAATTTTAAATATATATATATATTTGTTTTTAAATTAGGTCCTTTAAAAAGTTATGTAATTTTTATTTACAGTTTTCCGTTTTTTTGGTACTTTTGAATAGACATATCTTTAAAATTGATTAAGAAATACTTTTTACTTTTATCTTTAGAATTTGCTTGTAATACTTTTATTTTTAGTCTGAAACAATTATTTTTTCCTATACAAAAGAAAAAGAAATTAGCAGGAAATGGCTTAAGGAAATGTTCTTATAATCATGTCTATTTCAGTAATGCAGATTAGTTACTACAAGTGAATAACTTTGTTAACATGGCCCATTTAATATAAATATAAATAGAAAGTTTAATAATTTTCCCACCTTTTCCGATTTCAGTTATGAATACATGCTAATAGGCAAGGGCGTAGCGTCAGGGGGGGGCACGATCATTTTACTACCAGTATAATTATATACTACATTTAGCCTTATTTAATCTGCGAACGGTATTAATTAAATAAGGCCAAATATAGTACATAAAAATACTGGTAGTAAAGTGATCCGTGCCCCCCTTGACGCTACGCCTCTGCTAATAGGATTACAGGATAACACTTGATAAAATTTTTATAATATGATGAAATTTGGTTTTGATTTTATCCTCTGTCAAAACCACAAACACGATAGTTTTATATGCCGGCGTGATCTAAAATAGTTTCAACAAAATAACAATAATAATAATAATAATAATAAGTTTAACGAGTTAAAGCAAATTATCTTTTATCAAAGTTACATGAAATATACATGCTAAATTTAACATATTAATTAGAGTAACTTCTTTCATCTACAGTATTCACAATTATTTAAAATAATTCAGGGTCTCATTGGTCTCCATTTTGAATGCCACAATTTTCAAACACTTATTTTCATGGTAGATTTCTATTACAAATATTATAGAAATATATACTAAAAATTATTGTTTGGAAATAGTGGTATTAAAAAAACCCAGACTAATGGGACCCGTTATCGTTTAATCTTCAAAATATTTAAATGCGATGAATATCATATATTTAAAGTTTTTAAATATTATTCAAAACATTATTAAAGTTTGGACTGGAAAAATAGAATATATCCGAAATTTTATCATTAGATTAGTCAGTTGAGCAGCTGAGGGCAAAATTAGCCAAAGCCAGAATTGTTTGGAAATATTTTTAATGCTGTGCCAATATCTCTTTAATATTAGGTATACACTAGCGATTATATATGTTCAAAAGGTAATTGCTCTAATTTTGAAACACTATTACATATGTTCAAAAGGTAATTTATCTAATTTTGAAACACTATTATAAAAAATAAATCATTACTATGCCAATATATCATGACTGCTAGGTTTATTATAAAAGCAAAATCGTGTAACGTATTTTAAATATAATATAATCAGGGGTTGCAGCGTCCTATATTTTGGATACAACTATTTTCAAACAATAATAATATTTGTGGTAGAATTTTCAATAGAAATCTAATACGTAGATTATTGTTTGAAAATAGTGGTAGCAAAAGAATAGGACGCTTCGACCCTGTATAATGTAATTTTTACTCTGAATGCTGCCGAAATCTGTAATACGTAGTAAATCTTTTCGTGCTCAAAACATTGTCTTATTTACTTATGCCAAGTCTGATTATACTGTTACTGAAACATTTATTTCATTACAGCGAAATACAAGCTCGTTTGGATTCCACTATGGAAGAACTCAGTAGAAAATCGGATTTTGGACGCAAACCTCCAGTATCTATTAGAGTGGACAACGAAACCCAAACGCAGGTAAAGTATTTCTTAAAATAATTTAACATAATAAAGGCTAGAGAACTAAACCTTTAGAATATTTTTAATACATCTTGAAGTATTTTCGTTCTTTAAAAACAAAGTTTGAAAATTATTGTTTTTATTACTATGTGTGTTTTCCTCCATCTCCAGCTGGCAGCAATCTGATGTATTATATAAATTCAGGCATTTCAAATAAATGTGTTTGGAAGCAGAAATTTTACATAATAAAAATAGAAAATGTCGCATAGAGGCAGAGTTTTATTTAATGAATTTTCTGGTTCGAAGCATGTTTGTTTCAGTGGGTCAAACTGGCAGCTAATTATGTAAATATATTAAAAGTATATGTGAAAGTGAGAAACGGTTTTTCCGGCCCGTTTCTCACGTTCACCTGAATCTACTTCCTTTTCCAAAACTAGTATTACTCTACCCGACATTCCGAAATCCCACTGCTAAAATTCTTAAGCAATATGATTTCAAAGTAAATTTCACCCCTTCTAATAGACTCACTCTGTCCCAGCTGAAAGACCCTATAGATAATTCCGAATTCCTAGGGTATCTATACTATTAAAAACCGTTCGCGTATCTATCTATGTAACCTCAAAAACTCGAAAACCGCAGGGCGCAGGGCTACGCAATTTTGCATACGGGTAGCTGGTAGGGCGGTCATGAACGATTGGGGCAAAAAATTTGAAAATTTTTAATAGATTTTTGATAGATTAAATATTAATTAAAATCCATCTACAAAGAGATCTCATCAAAAATTCAAAAATACGCTTTTCTATAATCGGTTGGTTGGTTGTATAAAATCTCCGCAGGAGTCATTTAAATAAATCAAGGCAGGAATCATTACAATTCCCAGTCGAGTGTTTAAAATCGATGGATCAGAGATTATAAAAGATGTAGACAATCAACTTAATTATTGACCGTTGCCAAAAGCTAAAAACGTAATTTTAAAAGATTTTATCTACTTTATGAATGATAATTAGCTGGGTTTAAGGTTTTTTTTTACATGACATATATTAGAATGATAGAGATTATTAATACAGAAAATTTTATTTAACAGATTATTTGTTAAATTTTCGGGGATGGGAAGGGGGGGTGGTCAACGACTTTTTATTAAATATCACATATATTTTACTTGACCGCGCGCCACCTGGCGGCGGCTTTTTCATTAATTGACCTCCTTATTAATAAATCCAAATCTGCTGCTCTGATTTCAACTGAACTAATTACATTTAACAAATTTAACATTTTTTTTGATTCACCGTAACATTTAATCGCTGTTTTATATAGATGATACCGCTATTTTAGAATAACAGTATTCCTAAAAATTAAATTTATGTTCCTAATAAAAGTACAGAGCCCGTATTCAGTTGATGCATACCAACAGTCAAAGTTAGTGATTTGTTGTTGAGCAATTGACCACGCGCCTCCTCGCGGCCCCTCCCTCAAGGTTTTTTCTCTAGCTGCGCTTTATTTCCAGAACTCAGGAAATTATGTTCCGAACTTCTCCAAACCAGTTCCATTTTGCTAAATTAGGATAAAAATCAGCATTCATAGCTTCAGGGTGTACTTCTAGAAAACAGTTACCAGTATTTCTGAATAATAGTCTAAGCCAAATTTCAAATTAAGTTCCTAGCATAACCAAATGAATCAATCTTTAAAGATGCATATAGTGGCTCTTGTTATTTATCATTTGCTGGAAGTCACTTGAACATCCGCTCCCCCTGGCCCCTCCCTCAAGGTTTTTTGTCTAATTGTACCCTGTTTCCATATCTCAGCAACTAATTTTCCGATTTCAGTGCAACTGTTTCCAAACATCATATTTAAATAATCAACGTCTATATCATTAAAATAAATTTGTGAGTAGCGGGTACCACTATTTCCGAATAACAGTCTAAGAGAAATTTCTAATTAACTTCCTAGCTGAACCAACGAACGAATCTTTAAAGATGCATAGTGGTCCTTCTAATTAGTAATTTACTGAAGTGAACTTAAACATTCGCTCCTCCCCGGCACCTCCTTCAAGTTTTTTTTCTCTAACTATGCCCCGTTTCCATAACTCAGCAACTATCTTTCCGATTTCAACGCAACTGATTACAAACATTATAATTAACTTAATAGTCACCCTCTGTAACATTAAAGTAAATCTATGAGTAGTAATTACCACTATTTCCGAATAATAGTTTAAGCCAAATTTGTAATTAAGTTAATAGCTTAACCAAACGAACAAATTTTTAAAGATGCATAGTGGTCCTCCTTATTAGTCATTTTCTGAAGGACACTTGAACATCCCCTCCTCCCAGCACCCAACTTTACTGCAATTTGAGATATACATATTACGGACGCCACGCTGCAATACTAACAAGCTGTAGCGGGTATTACGATAATTATTTTACCTCGCATGCACATAATTAGAGATTACTTAATTGCGCTTCATTATTTCATTTTTTTAAAATAAAGAAAGTTTTTTTTATCTCAAACGGCAACAACATTTATATTCTATTTATTCCCTTATTCCCAAGATATCGTTTTATCGTCTGCTGCCATAGCAACATAAATTAAGTTTAATTTAAAAAAATGCACAGTATTATTTTTTTTTTTTCTAAATCGTATAGTTATTGAACAACTCAACACTTTAACAGGGGAATTAAATTCATTTTATTCACATTTTAGAATTAAATTCATGAACTCCCGTGCGTAGAACGGGTTAAACAGCTAGTCTATACTATTACTTATCAGTGTGGCCAAGCTAAATGTAGTCTAAAATTGTGAATGAAAGAGCATATGTGATGTATTCGTAAGAAAGAAAACAATAAATTGGGAATTGAAAAACAATGTTAGAAGATGAACCACACCTTTGACTTCAGTTCTACTACAATTATCCGTAAACTCAATTCTAAACTTTAACTTGATATTCCAGATATATTTCATATTCATAAAAACGATAAAATTGTTGTTAATTGTGACTTCGTTGGTCTCCTTTATCATATTGTTGTAAATATTACATAAAATCTTTCTTTTTGAAATTTCTGTTTACTGCTTTCGTATTACCAGTTTCATTAACCATTGGCTGTCCCCTCATATTTTCTTCAATTGTTTTCGTCATCAGACCCATTGTCACATTCCGGCCATCAAACCCATGTCTGCACTATATATGTGAGAAAATTTCCATTATTTTTTACAATGGGCATTACTCTGAATGCTGTTGAAATCTGTAATACGTAGTAAATCTTTTGATGCTCAAAACATTGTCTTATTTACTTATGCCAAGTCTAACCTCAATTATTATATATGTCCTTAAATTTTTAGTTATTGATTACAAATGGCAGAGATGAAGAGAAGAAACCCATTACTGAACAAGATATTATACTGAAAAAACATTCAGAAGAACTGTATGAATTACAAGCCAAACTACAACAATTGGAGTCTGTGTTTTCTAATAAGAAAGGTATCTTTTGATTTGGAGCTTAGGAATATTTTTATTTATGAATGGTTAAAATATGTTACTTCGAATTAAAAATGCCTGTATTTTAATTTAATGCAGTGGTGTACAACCGGCAGACCATTTGTTACTCCTATTTCAGTGATTAAACAAGGCAAATATTATTGCTTTTAAAGAGTGGTAATACATGTTCCGCTGGTTGAACACCTCTGTTTAATTATAAGAATTGTTACAGAATTGTTTTATTTAAAATTTTATTAAATTAAAAAGTTACGGTACTAAATATATCTAAAAACTTAAAGATTATATAATGTAATAGATATACTTTATCTAGCAGGTGTATTTCTAAGCGTCTTTCGAAAAATGCGTTAGAATTTCTAAACGCATACGCTATAAAACCTTTCAAAAGTGGCTTTATGTACAGGTACACTGTGCAAAAAATCAGATGATTCTTAGGAAAATAGGATATAAACACGGGCGAAAACATACAAAGAGTTCTTTCGAGTTACTAACGATAAGCATTCTTTATCTTTAGAAACCTCAGGAACTAATATGTTTTCGATATTGAAAGAAGCATTTATAAAAGCAAAGTTACTTTTGCTGTCACTAATTTTCGGAAATATTTCCGAGCAGTTGTTATAGTGTACTAATCAGTTTTCTCAACCTTGAATATAGGTTTATCGGATACTATCAATTCTCCAAAAACTTTTCCACGTTCAACAAACATGTTTTACAGACAAGCATGATAAATTAACAGCATTAGCATTAACTTTTAAAGTAATGTTATTTTTTTACTCTTGCACGTATAAATTTAACTACACAACTGAAAATGTTTAATTAAGAATGATAGCATCCTAAAACCGATATCCCGGTTTGACAAAACTGATTAATGCACTATAAAAACTACTCGGAAACGCTTCCGAAAATCAGTGGCAGCAAAAACAAATTTGGTTTTTTAATGCTTCATTAAAAGTTGAAGGTATATTGGTTTCTAAGGTTTTTAAAGATAAAGAACATTTGGAATCATGGGCAACTAGGAAGAGGTCATTGTAAATTTTCATTAGGGGTTATATTATATTTTCGTAGAAGAAGAAACATTTGTTTTTTTAAAGTGTAGGTGCAGGATATAATGAAGATGTTAAAGTAATAAAATTGTGTACAATTTAGGGATAAATCTTAGGATACATAAGGGATAATATTCTGCAGGTTAGCGAAACGAAAAAGAATTTAGAGCAGAATGATATTTTACAGAAAGCGCCAATAGTAATATTTTTTATATCAAAATGAGACTTTAAATTTCTATTTGGAATTCAAAAATATAAGAAAGTATCCTCCTCTAACAGGATTCGTAATCTTTTAACAAAATTTTTTTAATAGAATTTTTCGCTATATGTAAATGCAGAAATGTATAACAAATCCTGCAATTAAACGAGGCCTCTACAATTTAGGCTATTTAAATGGAAAATTTCTATTACAAATTGTGGTAAATGTGTTCGAACACTGTCTTATCTCCTACATTGTATCACTCTGGTTAATAATCCGCTTTTATACAAGTATGCTTAAATAATTTTAGAATAACCGAATTATGAATGAATAACTGAATTATTTCTTAAAGAAAATTAGCTCGGCTACAATATATATAATATTTATTGTTCCTTTTTTAATCAGATTTCCACAGGAATGTTTATGAAGAACATGTACCGAAATCCAGTCATGAGTTAAAAATTCCAGCTCATCTGAAAGAAGGTAATATCTGGAAATTACTGATGATCAGCGAACAAAGTGTAAGAACTGTTTATCATTTATTTATTTTTAACTCTTGAAATGCGGAAAACAAGCGTTTTAAAATCATTAACAAAGGAACATAAATTTTACAATCTGGCAGAATTTTTCAACCCGTGGGCATAACCAGGGATGAGATTTCTCCGCTTTTTTCCATACCAGTATAATCTTAGAGTAAACGTTGTTTTCATAAATCTCAGAATGTTCCAATTAAATAAAAGAACATTCTCTGTAAGATTATACTGGTATGCAAAAAAGCGGAGAAATCTCATCCCTGGGCATAACCTACAAGTGCAGTCACATTCCTAATATCTTTATTGTATTAATTATTACGCATCATTCTTAATTTTATATCAACATAATTTTATTCTGTTTTTCTTTTATAATTGCACCATGTATGATCACAGCTGCTAATTTTTACCTTTTTTCCCAGTCCTTATAAAAATCGGTTCATTTTAAGCCATTTCGAAATAGCTTAAAATGAAGAAATATTTGGTCCATTTTTAAATTATTTTTTGAAATGAAACATTTTGCATTTAAAACCAGTTTCTTCTTATTGATTTATTTTCTTTCAAATTTATTAACTAAAATCTACTGGATGCAGAATCTTTTTTCCATCTGTACGCTAAAGAAAACTATATGCCCAAGGAATAACTCACAAAGTTTAATTTAAAATACTTGTAAAAAACCTGCGTAACTGTAATGATGCTGGACGAATGTGTGATATACCATACGATTTTTCTCCACAAAATATATATGAAAAATATCTCTCAGATTATCGTATTATTAACACATTCGCGACCACTTGTTTTTGTCGTTTTAACTGTAAGCTCCGCTGATAGGTGTTACTGTTGCATGTTGCATTATTTAACAAAATGATTTCCTGTATCTGTGCTTCTATTAGAAATAATTTTATATAATAATGATTCTGTCTCTAATTGATGTATTCATTGCCAAATAGAATACAAATCTGCGTACTGATTGTATAAACACGAATATTGTGTATATAAGAAATAATGTAATATACGAGGGTTACTCTGAAATTATTGAGATACTCGCAGGCGAGAATTTACAGAATAAAAATAACGGTTTAATTTTAAAATACAAAGTATTTTAACACAGCAGACGATTTTTTACTGACTTACTTCAACTTGTTTAGCGTCGAATAAATTTTAAACAGAAGAGAAAATGGAACTGACGCGAGAACATTTTCGCGCTATGATTTTCTACGATTTTAAAGCAGGATTAAATCAAGAAGAATGCGTTCAACGGTTGAAATTAGCATTTGGTGATGAATCTCCAGCTCGTGCTACTGTATTCAGATGGTTTAAAGAATTTGGCAGAGGTCGCAATTTTCTTCAGGATGAAGAACACACAGGAAGGCCACCGTCGGCAGTAATCCCGGATAATGTGTCTGCCATACGAAAAATGTTAATGGATGATAATCGTTGTACCTATCAAATGATACAGAGAGAACTTAACATTGGATCCGCAGTCATATACAAAATTATTCATGAAGAATTGCATATGAAAAAAGTAGTTTGCCGTTGGGTTCCCCATAATCTAACAGAGCACCAAAAAGAGGAGCGTGTCAGAATCAGTAAAGAAACTCTTAAATTGCTAAATGATGGTGGCCACCGCATCATTTCTAAAATTGTAACGGGTGATGAAACGTACATACCGTTTTTTGACGTTCCAACACGTCAAGAAAGCAAAGTATGGGTCTTTGAAGATGATCCCACGCCAACAATGGTAAAAAGACAACGCGTACTGAAAAAAGTGATGTATGCCGTTTTCTTCAGAAGTACGGGATTGGTCAAAGCCATCAAGTTGGAAGGACAGAAGACAGTAACAGCAAACTGGTATACCACTAAATGTCTTCCAGAAATTCTACAAGAAGTGAATGTTAGGGGAATAATGCTTCACCATGACAATGTATCCTCACATACAGCCGGGTTAACAGTTGAGTTTCTTAAACAAAAACAAATTAAAGTGATAGAACATCCGCCGTATTCACCTGATCTAGCTATGTGTGACTTTTGGTTATTCTTTAATCTAAAAAAGAACTTACGTGGACGTCGTTTTCATTCAGAAGAAGAGATTGTTGTGGCTATAAATGCATTTTTTTCATCTATTCCAAGAAATGGATGGCTTGAGGCATTTAATCTGTGGAAAATTCCCTACAAAAGTGCATTGATGCTGGAGGAGACTACTTTGAACACACCTAAAATTTTGTAAATATAACTTTAAAAACCTAGTTGTATCTCAAAAATTTCAGAGTGACCCTCATATAAAATGGAAACGGAACATAAAGTTATAAATATCTGAAAGACATGAATTCACGTCAGTGGCCGCGAATGTAATAATTGCGAAGTTGTTTCAAGCGGCGGAAGATATTTAATATATATTTGAAGAAGGTGCAATCAAAATAAAACTTGTATGAACAGCAATATATATTTTCGGACTAATCAGGAATTTTCTTGAATTATTTAATTTGTCTTACCTTCTATTCTTAAGACAAAAGTTATTCTTGAACGTAATTCATAATTCTTGAATGACTCTTGAAAAATAGTTTTAAAAGTTTTTATCTATTATGCAATCAGGCTAAAATTAACCCTCCAGCCACGGGCGATTTTTTCATTTTCTTATATAAAACCATGACCTATTTTTATTCGCCATGTATAATAGTTATAAGCATTGAATGTCACCGGAATTTGCAAACAAATGTATTTCCAAACAAGTAAAATCAGCTTCTTCACGTACATTATAAAAGCAAAATTAGAAAAATTTTAATCCAAAATTCCGGTGGGTATATGGCATTTTGCAAATCTAACAAAAAATGCAGAACCATCCGGATGACCTAATATATGATATTATATCATTCGTAAAACGACTCTGGATGTTTCAAAATGAAAGAAAATAGATTCAAGGAAGAAATAGCGTCTCCCGATGCTTAAAATCCATACAAATTATAGGCAACGCGAATATAGCGTACCCGCGGAATTGTATAGAATAAGTGAAACGTGATATGAGCGTTACCCGGGGCTAGAGAGTTAAATATCAAGTTCAGATATAAATCCTTTGATCGCAATGACTAGTTTGCAGTTTAATATAAGTCACCAACATAAAAGATTTGGTTTCCCCTCAATTACAATTCATATTTTTTTCGAAAATTAATTGAAAAATATATATGTTTTGAAATAAATTTTCGAAAAAAAAATATGGATTGTAACCTATGAATTTTTTAACAGAAATTTCTAGAAGCTACAAATATGCTAATCCAAAATTACAGCTCATTTACCAATGCATTTTAATCTGCAAATTGTTAAAAAAAATGGAAATAGTCATTAGACTAGAAATGATGTCTTTTTTATTGTATGTTAAAAAATAAGCTTAAGAAAAAATAATCTTCATAAAAAAAATCTACCAAGCTCTGAAATGTTCAATACGAACTCATAATTTGGACATCATATTTGGCTTCTTCTGTAAATTTTACCTTAGGATACCAAACGGAAATCATTCGGTCAAGTACATTGCTGCCAACTTTTACGCTTTTTTGTTACTACCGTAATTTCGCGCGTATGCGCCGCACACAAGTTTAGTCTTTCTCAAACCGGAAATTTTATTGTAAAAAAGATGTCAAATAAGTGCTAAGCAGAATTAAGTAACATTTTATTTAAAATAAATTCTGGTAGGAAATCGAATTGTCTGAGGTGCGGCGTATACGCGCGAAATTACGGTACTAAAATTAAATAGAAAATTTTGTCTTATTTAATCCTCGAAATCTGCGATCAAATAAGGCAACAATTTCTATTAAAATTTAGTGGTATCAAAAAAGCCTAAATATTGGCAATTGTGGTAAAGCAGTTTCGGAATTATGAAGATTTAAAGTTAATTAAGATGTTCAATTCATTTGTAATCGTTTCAAGATAAATTGCAGTGTGGGTTGTTTAAGCATAACTCAAAAATTACTAGGTGAAATAAGACGTAATTTTTACTTGCATATTTGACACTTCTAGAAATCGATTTCTATTAAAATAATTTTTCGATTACAATTCATATTTTTTTCGAAAATTAATTAAAAAAATATATGTTTTGAAATAAATTTTCGAAAAAATTATGAATTGTAAACTAGAATTTTTTAACATAAATCTATTTCTGGAAGCTACAAATATTCGAATCCAGAATTACAGCTCACACCGCCAAGTGGTTCTTGAATAATGCTTAAATTGTTTTGCAACTATTAAAAATGAATTTAACATTAAGAGTTCGAAACTTTAAAACTTTAATAATTCCAAAAATACATGATCAAATGCTTCATCATATTGGTATCCTAATTTAGGTAAAAGTTACTGAAAAAGTCACATATGATGTCAAAATTAGTTTTTCGTATTGATTCTGTTTTTGATATTTTCACGATTTCTTGAAAATATTGTTTTAAATGCTACTTGAATATAATTTAAGCGTATTTTTCTTTTTGTTGCTTCTTGACAGATATGTATGTTCAATGTATTATTAATGATATATATGGTATATCATTTACCATCATCTTTTTTAAATCTCACAGTTTCCCAGTACTTTCTAAGACGATGTATTTTATAAAGGCTTAAGAAAAAAAGGTTTTTTAGAAGTGGAAACGTTGTTACGCTTATTAAATCGTTTATTTATCATTCTCAAGCAAAATATAATTATAATAAAGACATATACATATTCGTTTGGAATTAATAATAAATTTTACAAATTTTGCCCAATTCGCGTGAAATTTGATAAATGAAACTTTTTTCAGAAATTACTAAACTAACATTGATTTGTCAAAATTCTTTGTAGTAAATTACATAATAAATAACCGCAAACTAGGATGGTAAAATGAAGTTGTTTTGCTTAAAGAGTTAAAAGCTAAATTATATAAATTATTTAGATAATACGTCGAAAGATGACAGTTTTAAGTAACTTTAAATGTGATTCCAAAACCAACGCGAGCTCATAAGTATTTGTATATTAAGATATAGAGAATGAAATGCATTAAACTGTATTTTGAAAAGCTTCTGAGTAGTATTATTTCACTAATATATAGCACTTTATAAACTAATCGTACCTGTATTAGAAATGAGATATGTTACAAATTAGGCTAAAAATAATCTATAATATATATTTTTGAGATTTTGAAATTTTAAGTCAACTATAACCTATAGAGAATGTTATATTATTCGGAGATTTGAATATTCTTTATACTAAACATTAAGTTGTTGTTTTTTTAATCATTTGAGATTAGTGGTATATTTTCAATTTTATAAGAATTATAGCAAGAATTTTAATGAGAACCATGATTTCATAAAGCCTTATAAAAATTCATTCATATTTTTAACTTATTAGAAACGATAAAATATATATAAATAATTGAACAATACAACTTACATGTTACAGTTTAATACACAGAGTGGCCAAAATATTATGAGCACTCCTCACTGAAACTTCGACTGGTCTGTGCAGCATTTGCAATGATGTAATAAACTGGATTTTATGATAATAAGTTTGCTTTTGCACAGAAGCACCAGTGAACTTTGCATTTTGCCTATTCATGGGGAAAAAATGAGACATGCTTGTCAATGACATTTCTGGTATATCAGAAATCCCTAACTTTCGTGGCTTTTCTTGTACAAGAAAATCTGGCGTTCTCTAAAAATTGCATCTAAGACAAAAAATTTCTCGCGAAAAGTAAAATTGTCGGCGAAAATTTCTTGTGAACAATAGAGCTGACAGGTGACTGACACACATTGTTTGTAGCAACTGAAGAGCTATTATACAACAAATTGTAGCACAATACAACTCAAAATGATCGCAAAGCATATCTGTATGTTCTGATAGATGGATATTAAATCAGATCTTAAGAATATAAGTTTAAGTGAGAAGTGATCGCAATATTTTAACCACCCAGAGTATAATAATAATTAAGCGCATATACCCAATTTCATTTTGATATTTTATATGTTTAGAAACGGAATAATAAGTAAATACCATCATTCCGGACCAAATAGAAGCTTCTTGGTATATTTTGTATTTGGACGTTTTGGCAATTCTCTGTTCTTTCTTTGACTATATAGAGTTAATGCATAATTATCAGGATGCATATTGTAAAAAAAAGAGCAAAAATCATTCACTACCCTTACATTTCGATATTTTTCTAAACTGATATTTGAATCGTATTTTGTTCGCGTATTTCTTCACTAAATATGTCTACTTAAGTGATTTGGTGTCCCACATCGGTTGAGAAAATCTGCATTTAATGTCATTCATTTAGTTAGATGATTAAATAAATGATACAATTTTTTTAAAGCGCGTTAACCTAACTTAGCAGCAAATAATAAAACAAAATTTCATTCACCCAAAATTTAACTGAATAAGCGAACGCGTCAAAAGTACCAGTTATTTGGAGCTTATGTTTTAAGCTTATTTCTATAAATCTCTATTTAAACGCTGGAGAAACTTTTGTATTTCTTTCTAATGCGTATCAGATTTATGTATGTGGTTGCAGGGGTTAGTTTATTTTAGGATGTAACAGATGACGAGACGAGGCAATTGAACGTAGCTTCCAAATTATTGTTTTTTCGGGGGGAAGAAAATGATGATGTAACCCCTATGGAATTCACCATCTATTGCGAGAAATGTTGTTTGGAAAAAATATTAGTGATGTGCGGTTGCAAAATGTTGTACGCTTCTCAATAATAGCTGTACCACCATTGATGCTGATGGCCATGAGGGACGGCTACTTATTGTAAAAACAATAGACGTAGTCAATGTTGACGGCATTAAAGAAGTGATTTTTACAAATAGGTGAATAGCAGTAGAGAGACTGCCATGATTTGATCATTTCATGTACACTGCATGTTGTACAAGAATTTTTCCAATAAGGGATAGCTCATAGCATGATAAAACAAGTGTTTTCAGAATTTTAGTGATTATGCCAAAACGCCTGAGTACATTTCATGTTTATAAAAAATATGATCCGCATGTATGATAATTTTATATTTTTTGTTCGGGTGCAAAGACCTTTTCGTTTTTCCAACCTACATAAGTATGTTACTGTTGCACTCAGAGGTGCCAAGCTCTCATTAATCTTCCGTAATATGTGGGTTAATTTGACCCAGGTTTAACACGTTTCGCACCAGAAATTCTTTTAAGAAAGGAAATTAAATAAATTTCACGTAGAAACCTGAAATTCAATAAATAAAGATTTATTCAATAATTTTTCTGGTTTGAAGCGTTGTTAAACTGGGTCAGATTAAACCACATATTACGGAACATTAGTGATAACTAGGCACCTCTGTTGTACTACAAAAAACAACAAAAAAAAAAACCAGCAAGTCGAATTGATCGAATTGTAGTAAAAATAGTTGTAGTCTAGAGAGTTAAACACAGTTATTTAATTGGTTGAACTAATGATTTGCGTTATATGAAAGTATCGTGAACACGAATGAAAATATTTAATAAATATTTTCAAATGTGTTATTTCTCACTTCTTTAGACTCTGTGAATATGTTTGAAAACACACGGAATGTTAAGGGAAAAATATCGTGCTTTCAAAAATTAAACATTCTGTTATATATGTATATATATGTTATTGTGCCTATTAACTATTACATAATTTTGATAATATTTTTTTTTTAGTATTTAAGTTTGCTGAGCAAACTCTCAGAGTCTTTACAAATAATGGACTTGAAAGGAGCAGTTACTCTCATGCATTCATCCTGGTTGAACTGCGAGGAATTAGCAGATGCAAGAAGACAAGATCATAAGAAAATATTACAGAGTTTAGATAAATTGAAAAGGAGCATAAGATATTTACAAGAGTCCCATCATTTGGAACACAGAAGGTCAGAAAATGTGCTCTTTGAAGTATAATAATGCTTATTCAATTTATCAGTACCACTGTTTTGAAATAGAAATATTGACTATTTTACTGCGGAAACTCTGTGATTAAATAAGAAAAATATTATTATTCGAAAATAGTGGTACAAAAAAATCTGAAGGGTTGGTTGCCGTGTTATTCATTGTAACACATATGAAGAGAAAATAGTTATGATATACTGCAGTGCAAAATTTAAATATGAACGCTAATTTTAACTTTAGTACTAATTTTTTCAAGTGAAAAATGTAACTCTTTGATGTTAAAATCATAATCTATGCCAGAAGATTCCCATCACTATTTCCAAATTAAAATCTCGCTTTATGAAATTTCATAATTTCTGTCATTCAATAAAGCAAATTATTGTATACGAAAATCGTGGTAGTTCTACTGCTCGCTTGCCGCAGGTTGAACATACCTGATCTATACATTGAAAAATGAGTTTAACTTTTAAATATTTAATACGAACTCAAAATTATATTAAAGTTCATATTTTTTTTTTTAAAATTCTATATGTAAAAGATTAGAAATACGAATTTTCATCAATTGGGAATAAGTATCTAATTATCTATAAATTACTGAAAGTTAATAAATTACTGAAAGTTAATAAATTACTGAAAGTTAAAACTAATCAATGTTTAAAAGAAAGTTTGTTATTTAGTCAGACACTAGAATAATTTATGTATTTCATTATTATTTGATTTTTGAAATATTAATTAGTTACTAATTCTGCTGTTATTCAAAAATCGTAAATATAAATACATTCTGTTTCTGTTCTCTAATACCGCGTTTAGACCATGAAACTATTAATAAAGAGGAAATGACATATCCTCAAAATAGTGAAGCTACAACTGTAACCAGTTCTGCACGGGCTGATTACTGCCAGGGAAAATTTCCACAAATAAATTTGAATAGAAATTGTTTGTTTATTTAAACGTATTATTCATGTAGAATTTCTGTCATAATTAAGGCGAAAATATTACAAGTTACAGAAAATCAGATTTTATTAGATTTTGCAGATCAACAGAAACCGCTTTATTTTTCGCCAATGTTACATAGATGATACGTTATGTTGAAATTATATTATTTAAATTTATTATTATTATTATTATTATTATTATTATTATTATTATTGCTAAATGCTTGAAACATAAATGAAGTCATAATAATGAACGTATAGCCATGTACTATCATTACTACATGGCGATATAAACAAATATAATTGTTAAGACGAAATATTACTCAATGAAAAGACATGTCCTATTATTAAGACGCCAGACTCGAACTGGTTAAATGTTATTGATGCGATAAATGTTTTGCATATTTCGCATTTCAAAAATGTCCTAATACGATTTTGACATCTGTTTGAGGTTAAACAATATTGAAAGTTTATAACAAATTGGGATTGTAAAATAGTAAGGATTTTTTTCTTATATACTGTTCAGCAAATATTAAATGATTTCATGTTTAATTTTATATTCGTCTTACTGTAACTATTATTTTTATATATGTCTGAACTGTCAATTTTTGCGTTTTTCCATACCGGTATTTTTGGACAAAACAATTAGATTATTTAATCACCGACAACTTAGGATTAAATAAGACAAATTTTTCTGTTGAAAAATAGTGGTGAGAAAATAGTGTAAAAAATGGCAGATATCTTAATATGTGATACATGACAAGTGTACCAATATTTTTTTGAGTGACCGTGTAGTCTATTAATACATTTCTAGCAATATTTAAGCAGAAAATGTATTTTTCAATAAAAATCTTCAATTACAACAGACTCCATTTTCCAATCTTAAAGTAACAATTGATAATATACTTCTTTGAATTTAAAATTATTCTATCTTAATAAAATAAATTATATTAAATTAATATAAGAAATAAAAATTTTCCCTTGTTTTCCAGACAGAATGCAGAAAGTGCAGGCTCCGATGAGAAAAAGGCAAGTTTTATAGTAAATTTTGAAAGTTAGTGTTTAAAAATTCTGTACCACAGCTAAAGAAAAAGACAAGTCGTAGCACTTTCACCAAAGAACGTTTTATATTAATCCTTCTCAGATGAATGGAAGAAATTTAGCGAGTTTAAAGTACGCCCTCTAGTGGTCTATTATACAAAACTTCGCATTAGATGTTCAGCTATGAGCTATCGTAAAATATTAATTCGTACCAGTAAAATATTAATTGTTGTTAGACCAATGTTAAAATCTACAAAATAAATAAATAAATAAATAAATAAATCTGGGCCACTTATTTAAGATTTTTAATTTACCTTTTCATTTTCGTTAGAGCTTTAGTATTATTACGAAAGACTTCAGTAATAACAAAGGGGGAAACACAAAATTAAAATGCTGCTTCAAATGATAAAAAGCATAAGAAATAATAGTAGCTGGTTTCACTGCAACGCTCGTCTGTTTTTACAACCGGCCGCAGGAGAGGAAAGTGGCGCTAATGCACTAATTAATTTAACATGTACTGATCACGCTCTAAGTATAGTAATTGCCTTCACTTCCACCCATCTGGGCTATCACGTGATAAACATAGGATGGTTTCCACCAATTATTAAATTACATTTCAGGCTTACCTTGATCCCTTGACATTCGAGTATCACAACTTGTCTCTCTCGTTAGCTGCAGCTGTATGCATGCTGATATATAATATAAATTTTTTGCTTTTATATTACTGTTCTCTTTAAAAAAAAAAATTCTGAATATCGATGCAGAATATAACACTAAATTCTTTTTTTATAGTGTCATTCAGAAGAAATGCATTTTCAATATCTTTGTGATGTTCTTCAAAGAGCTCAAGAAAATCTAGTAAAGGAATATTCCCAAAAGAAAATTTCACACCAACGAACAGTTGTCACACCTGGTTCTTTAAGGGTAAGAATATATTACTGACATATTGCAGTTACTTTAAAAGCAACCGATATTGGTGCAATATTTCACCCATATTGTGCTTGTTTACTTTACATTAGAAATATTTAATGCAGAATACAAGTAAATATTTCTACTAAGTGAATATTTCTCTAAATTAAAAAAAATTATTGAAATTTTTTAAAATTTAATTTAACCCATTAGGCGTCACTATATATATTAGCATATTTTTATGGAACAGTTTTTTTTAATGAGAAGTTGTTTATTCTGTAATAGGAAGTCTTTAAAGTTTTTCTGAAAAAAAAGTCGAATATTTAGGAGAAACTACATGTTTTCAAAATGGGAGCAATGGCGCTGAATGGGGGTACATTAAAAAAAAAAAACTTAAGTTTCCGTGCATTTATGTTAGTTATTTCTCAATTCTTTACCTATAAAAGGGATAATATAATTCTGAAAGTGATATTTTACGAAGAATTCATATAAATTAGTGCAACATCTACATTTATAATAAGATTAAAAATAAAATTATCAATTCCAATTATCAATAGCATTTTCATTATCCATCTCTTTATTTTTCATCATTACATCATTTTTGTCCTACTATTTTACATGAAAATGATTCAACAATCTTTATGAATAATTATATGTCATTTTTTTGCATTTTCTGAAAATTGTTTGAACTTTTTTTTCACTTTGTTTAGTTTTTTCTATATTCTGATTTCAAGATTCATCTGAACTTACGTCTGAAATATGAAGTCTGCGTTTAATACTTTGTCTTTTTTTAAACACTAAATCACATATTTCTTGATTATATGTTGATTTAGAATTTACGGAAAGTTCTACATCACCAGATATATCATTGAGTAAATCGTCGAATAAATTATTTTCTATATCCTTGTCTGTTACAATACTGGGATCAGGTGGCAAACAAACGATTTACGGAATATCCGAAAAAGTATCCAAATATAAAATAAAAATTCTTCAATCATCTTCCATGTAACATAGTCAGAAAAAATTATGTAATGATGAAAAATAAAGAAATAGATAATATAAATGTTTATGGAACTGGTAAAATTTCATTTTTTTTATTATTATTATAAATGTTGAAGTTGGATAAGTTAGTATATGAATTGAGTATATAAATTGGCGCAAAGCGGGTCCCCCGTTTTGCACCAATCGCCGTGTAAAAATGATCCACTACATGTCGCGTTTTAAACGTTATGCACCGGCCGTGTGTAATGTAGGTCGCGGTCTGATACAGATGAAAATGCTCACTAGGGTGCCTGTATATGATAGTGACGAAATAAGGGTTATAAATTTGAATTGGTTGAGACGACTTTCTACTGACAAAAACTAATGTTAAGCATCTTGGCGAGTCTGCCATTATCTCCAATCCAATGTTTGTTAACTTGTTTCACTCGTTTTATCGAACTCGTCCAGACGAATATCGCCAAGTACTAGAATACTTTGCCATAGTTTGGACAAGCACAGTCTGAGCACTGTCTGAGCATGCGTCCTGAGAGTATATCGTCACTCTCATATACAGGCACCCTACGCTTACATCTTCTATTCGCTTTGGGTGAATCATATATTACTAAAAGCCGCAAATTGAACTCACTGGAAACTGCTTGCGCTGCTACTAGTTGTCGGTGGTAGCGGCGACTAGGAGTACACGAGATTTTTAATGCAAGATGCGTATATTCTTTAGAATTTCCAAGAAGTAAGGCCCCACTATTTCCGATCAGAAAACTTTGATTAATATTTTTTCTTCAGTTTAAAACTCTTTTTGCGATTAATCGCAAAATTAAAAATTATTATTTTTATTATATTGGGCTAAACATTCTACATGAAAAGTGTGGTTCAACTGTACGCACCGTGAATAGCAACCAACTTTTCGTTTACTTTAAACAAACATATTTCAAATAGATTTATTTTCATGAATGCAAATATATATCGTCGATACCATGTCAAACTATCGAATGTGAAAAAATGCATTTTTCATTATTTTTAAAAATGAGCCGATTGTCACCACTAAATTTAAACAGGGTTTCAGAGTTGCAACATCACCAGGGTTGCCAGTTTGGCCTCCTTTTCCACTCAGAAATTTTGAATCCATACCAGAAATTTAAAATAGACTGTTTTGTTTTATATAATGACATCATCTTTCGTGATTATTTAAAGTAAAAATGTTTCTCTCAAAATTTCCGGTATGAATTCTGCATCTCTGAATAAAACGGGACGCCAAACTGGTAACCCTGTTCTTCACAGAAATTTTATTAGTATTACTTACCCATCATGCGTAGTATAGGGTAAGTCTTGTAATCGTTTTGAAAATCGAAAATTTTTTTTTGGCGGATTTACACGTTTCAGACACTGGAGATTCCGAAAAACATATTTTTAGAAAAAATTTTTTGCCGTCCGTCTGTGTGTCTGTAAACGCTCTATCTTCCGAAAAAATTGAGATAGAGACTTGTAATTTGGTATGTACTTAGTACGTAATAATGGGAAGAAGCCTATTTCATTTCAATAACCTCGATTAACCGGAACAATTTTTTTCGGACTCTCGAAATATTCGTTCTGATAAAAGGTATATAAAAATTTTCGAAATTGTTTATTTTAAGAAATGAACATAAAAGACAATAAAAAAACATAAATTTTGCATAAAGCATGAAGTAGATCGGATAATGAGTTGCCGAGATATTTGGAATCCTATTTGCCACACTCTTCGATTTTTCATGACCCTGTATTTCATCCAAATTTCACTTCAAAGATATATTTTAATTGGAAATTTGACGCTTAATCAGATGCAATAAACCGCTAGTTAATAGGATTATTATTTTTGGAGTTATAAGGAAAAACCTCTTTCAAGCAATTCAGTAATCGAGCCTTTAAAGTTTATGACGTCATCCAGCCACGATTTTATTTGAATTGCAATGCATTTTATAAGTACCGTAATTTCCGGCGTATAATCCGCAGCTCAAAGAGTCGTTTTTCGACCCAGAAATATTATTTTATAAAATGTAACTTAAAAGATCGCTGTAAATATTTAACTACAATTATTGAATAAAATTTCTGGATCGAAAAACGACTCTTTGAGCTGCGGATTATACGCCGGAAATTACGGTAGTCTACACATTTTTATTTTAATATTTTACATTATGCATATCCATGATGGGTTAGTATTACGGTGGCCCCCAACGACTAGTTTTTATTAGCCGAAGAATTTTAATAAAATTTAGTGGTGACAATCGGCCCATTTTTAAAAGAAATGAAAAATGCATTTTTTCATATTCGATAGTTCGACATGGTAGCGACGATATGTACTACATCAGTGCGGGAAAAGATGCACAGCAGTGGGCCGATTGTCACAGTTAAATTTTAATATCATTCTTCATCTTATTTAATGACAGAATTTCTGAGATTTAGTAAGGCGAAGAATACTATTAAAATGTACTGGTGATAATCGGCTCGCTGCTGCGCATCTTTTCCACCACTGTTACATCGAAAAAATGTAACATTTTATTACAAATTTTTTAAGGTTCAAGGGATGTATATCGGTTTAACGGAAGTTTGGTAGCTATGTTAATACCATCCTAATACTACAAAAATATTGGTAGTATTTTGTAAATATTTCTATTTTTAATCAGTTTTCAGTATTAATTTTGTGTATGTAATATCGTAATTTTAAAAACTTAAATAGAAACGGAGATTGATATCTTTAAAATCCTAAAGTAGAAATTGAAATATTTGAAATAAAAACTTAATTGTTTATAGCTATTGACATAGCAAATAGCAATTTTAACTCTATTTCTACTAAATAACACCTTTTAAGATTTGAAAGTTTTATTTTTTTATCTGTAATTTTTAAATGGCAGCGCAAATTACTGTTTAATATATCAATTTTTTAATTCTGCAACTACTTGCTTTTAAAAACATGCCATTTGAATTAGACAAGTTTATTCTGAAAACCGGTTGTAGAATTGGTTTTAAATGAAGGATTGTGAATATTACTTGAATAAATAATGATAGGAATATGACAAAGTTATATTTGTTCTCTATTTCAGTCGACAAGACATGGCAATTCTCGAGAAAGAAGAATTCCTTTGGAGTTAAAGAATGGGAAAATTCTTGCTCTCCTTGATGTAAGATCTAAAAAGCTTATTATTATGTTCATAAAATGTTCTTTTGAAAAATATTGTTTTATTAGATTTAATATATAGAAGGTCGATTACACTTTATGGATACGATTTTCATGGCTAATTTATAAGCATAAACTTAATTTCTCCTGCAACTTTTTGATTCTATTGGATAGTATAGACTATTGGCTATAGCTCTGGCATAAAAATTTCATGATAGTGGAATTTTTCTTAGTAGAGGCATAGCAATTTCCTCGCACATATTTTAGGTGAATTTCCGAAGTCTTTCAATAGTCTTAGGTGTCGTCTTTCCAATGCTCGCTTTAACAAACACCTATCTGGTGCAAAATAAAAATTGTGGTACCACTGAACAAAACATGGCTTTATTTAAGCGGCTATTACAAAAACAGTGCATTTTTTAAAAATCAATGTTTGGAAGTAAAAAAAGCCCAATAATATGGGTTCCTGATTGTAACGAAAAGTTTCCAAAATTATTCCTTATTGTTGTTGGATTGGATTCGATTATGGAGACAAATTAAAGCTGAAAAAAGTTTTAACCTTTAACGAACAATTGCCGCCATAGTCGTAACAACCAATTTTTGTTGTCCAAATGTTTAATGTCCATATGTCCAAATGCAATTTATTGTCCAAATCTGCATGAAACTTTAGTAAGAAGCCACCTACGAACACGGAAAAGACTTCAGAAGCCCGCCTGAGAAGTAAGTGTAGGAGAAATTTGTCATAACTGTACTATGGACAATTCTACTTTCGTTCCAAATATTTTTTTGACACCATTTTTTTCAGACAAACTTTTTTTTTGAATTGTTTAATTGCTAAAATTTTGAGATTAAAAAAGACAAAATTTTCTGTGCAAAATTACTGGCGTCCAAATTCAAGGATGTTGCACGTATACATGTAACGTGTTATAGGTATAGAATGTGCAAAATACTTGAATTTGGAAACCAGTATTTTTGACAGAAAATTTCACTTTGTCTAATTTCTAAAATTTCAGCAAATAGATAATCCAATAAATGTTTGTCAGAAAAAGAAGTGCCAGAAAAGTAATTGGAAACAATACATTTGTAGAATAAAAATTGGTTGTCACGACTATGGCGGCATTCCTTCTCTAAGTGTAAGAGTTAAATAAAGCTTAAGTGTCAGCATTTTAAAACCCATTTCAAAGAAGAAATTCCAGTTTTTATATGAAAAAGACATAAACGAAGTTGAACCTCATATGGACAAAGTTTCAAATCACACTCCCAAATCAACTGCGGCATATTTTGTGGAAAATGAATAACAAATGCGAATAAATTGAGCCCTGTTGGAAGAAATAGCTGTAAATCCACTTCACGTTTCCTCCATGGACATTTTTGCATTTGGAATATTAAAACGAGTGTTAAGTTACGTTCAGATAACATTATGTGACGGCGGCTCTTTTTTCGGCTTATTTCATGCGAGGAATCTTGTTGGGCTTGCAAAGAAAGACGGTCCTTAGAGATGAAGGTCCATCACATGCTTATCACCTACTTTGGGGATAATTTCGTTTGTAGATTTTGTGTACTTTGCTTCCAAACCTCTGAAGAGCAATAAAAAAAGTCACATACGACCATATATAGCCTTTGGAAAATATAGCCCGGAGAAGTAATTTATGAGTTCTCGTCGCAGAATTTGAAAATGCGATCTGCACGGAAATTTAGGAAGAAGCCACCCACGAACACGGAAAAAACTTCGGAACCACGCCCGAGAAGACTGGGAGAAATTTGTCATGACTGTACTAAGAACAATTCTACTTTCATGGAAATTTCGAACCAAGATTCAAAGCTATCTATTTTTAATTAAAAAGTCGGAAGAAATACGGAATGTATACATTGAAATTAACTGTGAAAATTGTTGCATAAAGTGCGATCAAGCTTCTGTATATGAAAATGTATCAAAAGTCGCAGATAGTTTTTATGTGTACTGTTTCATTGATTTTTCAGGATAAAGTGAACCAAAAGGATCTCTTGCCTAATAAGCATGATTTTAATAAAATGGAATCGAAAGCAGTAAGTTACTTTTTACTTGATAATAATTTATATTTTAATGCCTTAAAAAGTAAAAACATCCAATACGTTTAGATTATTGCATCTTTTAGAGAATTAGAAAAAGTCTAGAAATAAATATCCAGCTGAAACTAACTTTAATTAAGCCTCTTTTTGTCAGCTTTCATGCAAAAATGATCCAATTTATACAATCAATTTTTAATAAGTGCAACAAGGAGTAAAACATTCTACAATATTTAAATAATAGTAAAATAGTATTGCAAGTGCACATTTTCCAGCACTAGTAAGGTTTATATTAATATCCCTTCCAAGTCATTATCGTAATCACTCATTGTAAACCAAAAGTAGTAGGCGAAGATCGGGTAGCCTCGGACACTTGGATAAATTGCAAATGAAATTTCTGTCTTTATTTTACACTTAAAGTAAAATTACGAACTTTCTTAATGATTTTAATTAAACATTGCTAATAATATCGAATTATTTAACGAAATATACTGAAAATAGTTTGGCCTTATTTTTTTGGCGTCATAAGAAACGGCCGGCGGGTAGCCCCGGACATATTAATCAATGGCGTCCCAACCGTTTTTTGGCCTAACAAACATCACAACTATGATAAAAATCCGATGCATCTACATAGCTGCCAACTTTTACGCTTTTTTCCTACCACTAAAATTTTATATTAAATTTAAACTTATGAAATCGCCGAAATCATGCCATTCAATAAGACAATATTTTCTATTCAATTTTAGTGGTATCAAAAAAGCGTAATAGTTGGCAGCTATGCATCTATATAAACACAATCTTAATGTCTAATAAAGATCACATAAAATAAGATCTAATTAATCTAATTAATCTTTCTTAATAACCTGAAATAAAGTTTGACTGGAGCAACGAAAATTTATTGACGAAAACAAAACACTCACTCACGACTAACTTACTCGGCGCCCACGTCACAATTAAACTGTATTTGTTTCGACTCTAGAGGGCGTTCATTTACAATAACTCTTTATTTACGCAACACTTTGAATTTCATAGAAATTGAAATGTCCGCGTTTACCCGCTGTCCGCGGATACCCGACTTTCCCCTAATTTATAAAGAAACAGCAAATTTTATCCCGTTTGTTTACATACTGTGTTGTCAATTTAACAAATTTTTTATTCAAAAAATTTAAATTTGAATGAGATATTCCGAATATCTATTTTCGTTTTATTTAATTACGGAATGTTTGTCATTAAATGAAGCAAAAACTATTTTTCGGAATTTTTGAATTAAAAAAATCTGTTAAATTGGTAACACTGTTTACATCTTGTCATATTCCTTGCCCACGCACATTAAAAGAGCCGACAAGATTTATATATGCCTTTCGATTGATTGAGAAAGGAACAGAAATTTGACGACTGTTTTGCGGTACAATAAATCTAACTCGGCGACAAAATTTGCAAAATATAACAGAATGTTTTTGGACTGAATGAAGGATGTTATAATACAACGAACTAGCGTGTTTTAAAGAGGTATACAGCGAAATCCCGACTTTACGCATCCCACATTGTACATCATCCCATTTCTTGCGTCATGTTTTGCCGATCCCAACAATTTTCCTCATCATACGTTGCCTGAGGAATATCCTAAAATCATGGTTTTACTGTATTTATTTACTTTAAAATCAGTCTTCTCAAATGTTGTTTTTGAACTTCGGTATACAATAGTGTTTATAATTTTGCCTAAATGGTATTTAAGAAATAATTATCGTATACATATATATATATATATATATATCATGATATATATCACGATATATATCTATTGATATACAAGGTAGCAAAAATTGCACGATTATACAAAACAAATATTTTTTCATAAAAATACTGGTATGAAAAAAATCGGGAGTTTGGCAACCATGTGACAGTAAACAGCATGTCCTGTAGCGTGATCTAATTGCGAGAATGGAGTCAATTTTTGTAGGTTGATTATATGTCATTATACTAGTTTTGCTGATTTGTTTTTGAGATTTCGCTGCTTAATAACAGTACATTTCTCTAAATATCAACTTAAAAAATTATTATTAGTCGACAATGTTTTTTATTTGAATTTCGAAGGATAAAAAACCCTTTTGGATATTTGCCACATTCCCCCCTAGCGGTGACGTTTGCAAATAATTATTTTTCATGGAATTCTTCGGCCACCGTCTTGTTTAATCATACTAGAAGATTTGGCTCCATTTCAGCAATTAGCTCGTGCTACAGAATATGCTGAATACTGCCATTTTAATTATGGCCACCTATATATATATATATATATATATATATACATTTTTTTTTTCAAAACAAATGGATGTTTTTGAAGAAAGTGTTTTTAAATGTATACATATATTAGCTATAAAAGTTCATTTCAGATTAAACAGAGATATATGCAGAATGTTTAGGTAAAATTGAGAGTAAAACAAGTTGAACATGAAATAGTGTTAAGGTTAAGAATAAAAAAATATAAATTGACTAGTAGCACAGTTTCAGGGATGAGATTTCTCCGCTTTTTTGCATACCAGTATAATCTTAGAGAAAACGTTGTTCTTTTAAATCGCAGAATGTTCCGATTAAATAAAAAAGCATTTTCTGTAAGATTATACTGGTATGCAAAAAAGCGGAGAAATCTCATCCCTGCACAGTTTTACAGATTATTAGGATTTATCAAATTCAAACGGAACAGGAGCCACAAATTGATATTATATATAGTTTATTTTAAACAAAATCTCCAAAGCTATACAAGAACTTCTCCCACTGTTTCACCAAGTAATGTATACCTTGCTCGTAGAAATCCTTTGGCTGAAATAGGAACCAGTTTCGAACATTGTCCATAACTTCACTGTCCGAGTAAAAACAGCAACCTTTCAATTACTTTTTCAGAGGACAAAATATGGAAAAGTGATATGGAGAAAGATCTAGGCTATACGGTTGGTATTCCAGCACTATCCACCGAAACTTCACCAGATTCCCTCGCGGAAGTGCTTGTGTCCGTCCTGCACACGAGTCAATGACAGTGCATGTTCTCCATACACTGCCTTTATTCGCCAATGCACTTTGCAAAATACAACTCGTTCTGCCACTAAATAAGAATGACACTGCGTTGCTAATTTTTGTTCGCAAATATTCCAGAGATGCAGATGAATAACAAGAACAACCGATTGTGGGCCGGGCGGTACTGTTGGCTGACCGCCAGCGCATATCACGTGCTTCTGCGTGACTATCTAATTCAAGTTCATTTCCACAGTAGGGATTATCTTCTTTACTTCCCAGTTTGGCCTCTACACAAACTTTCACCACACTCATACAAAAATAAACTAAATTATAACCATTGTTCTCTTTTCATTTGATCCACCCTTATACTTTTTCATATGACGAGTTGCATCGATGTAAGGTGGTAGTAATATTTTATTTGTAGCAATCCAGAATTCGTACATTTATTTTAAATGTTAATCAATATACCGTAATTTCCGGCGTATAATCCGCGGATCAAACAATCGTTTCTTGACCCAAAATTTTTATTTTATAAAATGTAACTTACTAGATCGCTGAAAATATTTGACTTCAATTATTCAATAAAATTTATAGGTTGAAACAGAATTGTTTGATCCGCGAATTATACGCCGGAAATTATGGTAATTACCGTATATACTCGCGTATAAGCCGACCCCCAAATTCGAGATTAAAACAGGTTTTAATACCAGAAATGCAGAATGGTTTTCTACGCCTTATTTCATTTCATATAATTCTAAACTATTTAAGACGAAGAAAACTATTGTAAAATATTGGTACTAAACCTGTTTTCATGTCGAATTTAGGGCTCGGCTTATACGCGAGTATATACGTTTAATAACTAAAGTGTATATATACGATAACGCAATATTGTAGTCAGTATTGTTGAGCATAAGTGAATTTTTATTCAGCTGTTTTAATTATAAGTAAGGCTGAACGTTTCGCCTGGAAAAAAAATTTCGTCTTTTAAATGTTTGCTTTATTAATGTTTCTATTTCGAACAATAAATCAAGCATGAAAACTTTTGTTTGAAAATAGTGGTATGATAAAAAGGACATTTAAAAAGTGCCATTTTCTCTGCAAGAGACTTTCAACCCTATTTATAAGTGATTAGTTTTATAATATTTCAAAATTTGTATTTTATTAAATATTAAGGAAGAGATTATATTCTTAGGCTTTTGTTCAGAAAATTTTCCAAGAATGGTAAAACGTATAAGTTAAGGATACCACTATTTTCCAAAAGGAATTTTTGCATTATTCAATCGCAGACTTTTACGGTTATATAGGATTTGTTTTCGCAAAATAGAGATATCCATAAGTACTCTCATGGGACGCACTAATTGCAGTATTATTCTCTAACTTAGATTTATATAAAATTATGAAATAAATATAAAAAATATATTTCTTTTTTTCTTCCAGGGCACTTCATCTTTTAAGTCAAAATCCTCGTCATAGACTTTGAAGCCATTGTATATTTCCAGTAAAATATCTGTGATCTCCATTACAACTTTTTTCATCAAGATTTATTTAAATATCTAATAAAATAATCTTTGGTTATTTCTTTTAATTATTATTCATTTAATGGTAGTCAGATTATGGAAGACACTAACACCAATTTTTATTATTTAAAAAAATACAGTAATCGCTGTTTAAATGACTCATTATAATTTAATTTAATTAAGCGTCTGATTTAGTCCTATGTCACTTTTATGTGGAACGTATTTCATTTAAATTATTAAGTAGATTTTCTGGTTGAAAACATGTTTATTTGACTTGTCTCAAATTCAAACAGTTTTATAGTAGAATACCGGACGGTTGTAACTATGCATAACACTTATGCATTTTATAATATTTTGACGAACTATGAACCTTTATATGTACAAAGCTACAAGTTACCAAACTACATTTTGGAGAAAGTAAAAAATAATTTACGAAGTCAGTAAAGTTTTAAAGTAGCATTTTAGTGGAAAACTACCGTAATTTCCGGCCTATAATCCGCGGATAAAACAATTATGTTTCGACCCAGAAATTTTATTTAATAATTGAAATCAAATATTTACTGTGATCTAGCAAGTTACATTATACAAAATAAAATTTCTGGATCGAAACATAATTGTTTGATCCGCGGATTATAGGCCAGAAATTACGGTACGTTGTTTTGGGCTTTGAGTGTATCCAAGAGGGGGCATATATATTTTGAATATGTTTTGAATCTTCTAACTGTTTATAAATCCCAATACTGGTAAGTTTGTACAGTGTCATTCAAAAAGGATTAAACAATATTTTTGACCACGCTTATTCAATTAGTGGACAAGATTTATTTATGTCATGCAATCAATTGTTAACCCCTTGAAGGGCACCGGTATATTATATATACCACTTAATTTTAATCCCAAAATGCCACAATGACACCAGAATTTTATAATCAAATTTTGAATTTATAAGGTACATGAGAAAAAGCTTTTACTTATTTAAAAAAAAATTCGTTCGTGAATCCTGGTGTCAATCAATCATTTCAAGCTTTTAGCCACAAGAGTACTTTGCCCCTGAAGGGGTTAAAAGAGCAGAAGCTGGACGATTATTTTACAGTACAATAGATCTAACTTCTTGACAGAATTTGCAAAATATAATAGATTTTTTTAACAGCGTGAAGGAAATTATAATACAATGAACTTGGAGTGTTTTAAAGAAGTTTACAGTGAAATCCCGTTTTTACGTATCCCGCGTTGTACATTATATCATTTCCTGCGTCATTTTTGGACTGTCGCGACAAAAATTCTATATCAGTGACATTTAAAAATCACTATAATAAACAATTTTTCTTGGTAAATTAGGATCCCAATCCATTTATTAAGTCAAAAATACAGGGCGTTTCACTTTAATCTGAACTTGGATTTTTGTTATTAACTTTAACAATAAGGAATAATTTTTAACAAACTTTGCAGCAGATTTACCTTTCTTTGTGTGAAATGCAACTACCGTATACACTCGCGTATAAGCCGAATCCTAATTCAACATGAAAACAGGTTTAGTACCAATATTTTACAATATTTTTCTTTGTCTTAAATAATTTAGAATTAAGTGAGATTAAATAAGGCGTAGAAAACCATTCTACATTTCTGGTATTAAAACATGTTTTAATCTCGAATTTGGGGGTGGGCTTATACGTGAGTATATACGGTATATCACGAGAAGAAATAGAAATGTCTACCATCCATCTAGACGCTACATATTTTCAAATGTAATAGAAGGTACAATGGTTTCTTTTAAAGAAATACTGCTCACTTCTATCACTGAATTTTACACAAAGCAAGGGAAGTACCGTAATTTCCGGCGTATAATCCGCGGATCAAACAATCCTGTTTCAACCCATAAATTTTATTTAATAATTGAAGTCAAATATTTTCAGCGATCTAGTAAGTTACATTTTATAAAATAAAATTTCTGGATCAAAAAACGATTGTTTGATCCGCGGATTATACGCCGGAAATTGCGGTATGTTGAAAATTTCTTTAAATTACTTTTTATTTTGTTAAAATTATATTCAATAATTATCTTCTGAATGGAATAGGACATTTTGTATTTTCGAGCGAATAAATGTATTACTACTCATGTTTCCTATACGAAATTGTTTATAGTAGCATGTTATACCACTTATCAAAGTTTGTCGAATCTTTTTTAATCACGCTGTATGTCGGTAGCTTTTGGCATATTTCCGTTCAATGTGTCGTATGAAGTAAATATTTGAATTACACATTTAAAATTTTTTTTTGGATAATGTAAACGAATTTCTTCTAGTGAATTTCGTCATTTTACCGTGTTCTGTAATTGAGACACTATGTTTTTAATTATTCCAAACTTTCCTTAAATTAATTAAAAACTTCTTTATTTGTATTTTTTATTATATATTTATTTTTAAAAGAAAGTTTCATATTTTCATATTTCATATTGCCCTCTTAAATTTAATAATATGATAATTACTAAGAATATAATGCAAGGGTGTCCAACAGGCGGGCTACTTGTTACCACTATTTCAGAATAATAACATGTGAAATTTTATTTCTCGTATGTCGCGACTCTGCAATTTATAAAGGTACTATAGTATCCAGCTTAGCTCACTTTGTCACGCGATAGACTATTACCGTAATTTCCGGCGTATAATCCGCAGCTCAAAGAGTCGTTTTTCAACCCAGAAATTTTATTCAATAATTGTAGTTAAATATTTACAGCGATCTTTTAAGTTACATTTTATAAAATAATATTTCTGGGTCGAAAAACGACTCTTTGAGCTGCAGATTATACGCCGGAAATTACGGTACATATTGACACCTTTAACGTGACCCTGTAAAAAAAATATATAAAATTTGGTGAAAATCTATATTTTAAAACTTTTCCTGGTGTACTAGAATTGTATAAAATGATATCGCATTCAAATTCGTTGAGTGGTTGCTTGGAAAATTGAGGATATACAAACATAGATAAAAACATGCGTACATAACGGCCTAAAACAGGTGCTTACATTTTTCAACTTGTCTAAGAGCCTACGCTAGTCACGCGAAGAAACGCTCAAGCTAATGTTAAGTCTATGGGAAGGTTCTTGCGCGATTTCTCGCTCGCATTTTAATATTTTTAATTGATTTTTTTGCATAGGATAGCTGGGGCCGATCCCTAACGTTGTTAGTTTTTACTTTTTCGATTTTAGTTACAGTTTTTTTTATAAGAGGACATTTCTAATTTCGGAACCGGTTTGAACCGGTTCTGAAAGTGAAAGTACCCTTATATAAAAAAACTGGAACCAAAATTGAAAAAGTAAAAACTAACAACGTTAGAGATCGACCTCAGATATCCTATGCAAAAAAATCATTTAAAAATATTAAAATGCGAGCGAGAAATCGCGCAAGAACCTTCCCATAGACTTAACATTAGCTTCCGCGTTTTTTCGCGTGACTGATGTAGGTTCTTAAACAAAAAAGAAATGTGCGACCAAAATGCGTTAAGATACTTTGAATTTTATGAATTTTCTGTATTTTCCAGCACTAAAAATATAAAGAAGCGCGTTTAGTGTCACAAAAAGTTCTAACCAGTAGCGAATCGTCAGGAGATTCACAATCACTCTACCAGTAATTTCGTAAACCAAATTTCTCTTTGTTTAATCGCAGAACATCCGACTATTAAATAAAGTCAAAATTCATATACTAAAATTCTGGCATTAAATGGATTGTGCCTTGATGAGTCGCTACTGTCTATAATACAAATTCCATGTATTTACCAATTAATAATAAGGTATAAAAGTTTTTTCTTTTACATTTTACTTCTAAATATCAATTTTCAAAATGACTGCCTGCAGGGTGTGGTGCAAAATTTTATTAGATTAACAAAAAATAAATTATTCATTAGATTTTTAATCACAACTAATGATTTGTCTATTAAAATTAGTTTCAATATTATTCATAGATTAACGATTAAATCAATCTTTCATCTAATTAATTATTGATGTTTATAAAACCATCATGTGTTATTAAGACTTCTTAACATAGTTGAATTTTGTTTATGACTTTGGTTTGTCTGTCTCTTGATCTGTCCGTCAGTCCGTGCTTCAACTACCTTAAATATACTTGGGATTGCCATATACTTGATATCCCTTTAAGACCTAACCTACATACTTGTGTAGGTGATCCTAAGGGAAAAAACAATTATATCTAAAACAATATCCTCTTTCCTTGTGATTTAAATCTGAGCCTGCACCACACAATTGTGTAGATGCTCCTTGACATAACCTGACAACGTATATTTTTCAATCAAATATGATCCTATTAATTAGGATTATAACCAAACTTTTAATTTCTACCAAAACTCTTCAGGTCTTAAAGGGTTAAATGTTATTCAAATTTACTGTAGAATCATCGCTATTGAAAATAAAGTGTGTAGCACTTATAGTTCGTTTTCGGTGATATTCAGTAGTATAGTTTGTCTCAAAAGTTTAAGCACTCTGCAAATCTGGTTTAAAATAATTAAAGAAGAAAATATTTTATACTAATTTACAATAAATACTCGAGATTTAATCACAATATAATAAAATAAGCCATTTTGGGTGTTAAAAAATATATACTTATTTTTATTTAATTTTTATTTATTTATTTTTTTTTTTTTTGAAGAAACGCTGTCTCAAAAGTTTAAGCACTTTATGCAATTTTTTTTAGAAACACGGGATTGACCGTGTGTAATGACGTTGTATGACATCATATTGCACTTTTATAAAAGTATAAAAGGTGGAGAAATTATTTCCTCTCGTTTTAAAAATGCCGAAGGGTAAAGAATTCACAAAATGTGAGATTTTGAAAGTTTTTAAATTGAAATCGCAAAATAAAACTCTTTCTGAAATTCCAAAAGTTTTAAATCGATCAAAGCGAGGTATATATCAAGTACTCTCTAGAAATAATAATTTTAAGCAGAAACAAAGATGTGGGCGACCGCGTATGACGACTGTTCAGACTGATCGGAGAATACGGAGATTGGTATCTAGACAAAATATGTCCATACGGAAAATTACAAATAATCTCAGTGTACAGGTGTCCAAAGACACTGTACATAGACGTATTAAAGAGTGTGATTACATCATACTAAAGAAAATGGCTCGCAAACCGTCTCTCAAATTACATCACAAGCAGGCAAAAATTAACTGGGCTAAAAAACACATGTCCTACGGGGACAATTGGCTTACTGTTTTATTCAGCGATGAGAAAAAGTGGAACTTAGATGGCCCTGATGGTTGGAACGCGCATTGGCATGATTTACGAAAGGAACCAAGGACATTTTTCAGCAGGGAGCAAGGCGGAAATCTGTTATGGTTCGGGGGGGGGGGGGCATTTGGATTCAATGGTCAGACTTCTCTGGCTTTTCTAAAACGAAGGCAAGATTAAAAAAAGTATCAAGAGACGCTAAACCAGAGGCGTAGCGTCAAGGGGGGCACGGACCACTTTACTACCAGTATTTTTATATACTATATTTGGCCTTATTTAATTCATACCGTCCAAAGATTAAATAAGGCTAAATGTAGTATATAATTATACTGGTAGTAAAATGATCGTGCCCCCCCCCCCTCTGACGCTACGCCACTGCGCTAAACCAACATTTGCTTCCATTCAGTGACATTTTGGGGGGTCCTGAATGGACTTTTCAACAAGACAATGCCTCAATCCACGTATCACATTCTACAAAACTTTGGCTTTCTCAGAAAAATGTTAACGTTCTTGACTGGCCAGCTTTAAGTCCAGACTTAAACTCGATTGAGAATGTCTGGGGTATTTTAACCCATCAGGTTTACGGCAATGGAAAGTAGTATGACTCTATTGAAGAACTACAAGAGGCTATTGAGAAAGCATGGTACTCTTTGCCACCAGAAACGCTACAAAAACTAATAATTTCGATGGACGCACGTTTATTTGAACTAATCCGAAATCACGGAAAAATAATTTGTAAGTAAAAGTTCTGTAAAAATTATAAATCTGGTTGTTTTTGACATTGTGCATAAACTTTTGAGAGTTTTTAAAATTTTTTTTTAAATTATATTTTTTACAATTACCGTAATTTCCGGCGTATAATCCGCAGCTCAGAGTCGTTTTTCGACCCAGAAATTTTATTCAATAATTGTAGTTAAATATTTACAGCGATCTTTTAAGTTACATTTTATAAAATAATATTTCTGGGTCGAAAAACGACTCTTTTGGCTGCGGATTATACGCCGGAAATTACGGTATGTAATTTATTTTTTTTCTACTTTTCTATCATTTATTTAAATAATGTTGCGAAATCTGCAAATAAAAAAAAGTTATTCATTCTAACTTTTTATAATTCATTGAAAATCGACATTTTATGCTTGTGCTTAAACTTTTGAGACAGACCTTATTCCGCTCCATTACTATCGATAGCAACAAAGCGTTTGAAGTGCATTTAAATGATGTTACCATATTTCAAAGATAATAAAATTGTTATGCATTTCAGAAGTGCACTAAAACATGCTTTCTGCCGAATATAGAGTGCACGGCATTTTTAATTATTTTACAGGGTCACATAAATTACAGGTTCACGTCGTTACATAATGGTCTACGGAGGAAACATAGTTTGCAGTTTATTTTAATGATATTACACTATTTCAAACATTATGAAATTTATATTCAATATTAAGACTCGCTATAAGATTCTTACTGTGATATATGGTGTGTATTTTAGGGTTGTTTTTTACAGGGAAACACAAAATAATTCGGTTAAATTATTGTTTATGAGCGATAATTTTATGAGTGCGTTTTTACTTGTTGGTATGCTTTTTCAAATTTACTAAATTTATGCATATTTTGTGGTGTGTATAAATTCTATTGATGATATACTGGGCTACACAAAGAATTCGTGAGTATTACTGCCTATGGGCGTGAATAACTCAGGGCTGGTTTTTAATTGAGCAATGCATTTTCTTGCTGTACTATATGTAGTACACTATAATTATGTACTAAACTAAAACCTGTTGGCCAAAAATAAATTCATATACAGGGCTACGTAAAGAACTGGATGTATTACCGTTTAGGTTTGTTAATTGCTGGAAGTACGTTTTTAGTTGTGTTATGCATTTTTTACCTGAATTGCATTTTAGATTAATATGTGGTGTATATAAAAATCTCTAGATAACATACAGTGCAGTACAAAAGAATTCGAGTGCATTTCTGTCTATTTTCAAAAATTGTTGAAAATGAATTTTTAACTACGTTATGCATTTTCTAACTGAATGATACTTTGGGATGCTATGCAGTATATATGCAAATCTATACATCATATACATGGCTGGGCAAAATAATTCGATTAATTTTCTGACTATGGACGGTAATTGCCAAAACTGTTTTTTTTTTTAAATGTGTTGTGTTTTCTAAACTCTTTACTAGCATATCGTCTTTCACCATATTTAACAGTTAAGTTAGGTTATAGTTTTCTGGTTGCGTTGGAAAGTGTTTCATAATCTACGCTTGACGCATGATTTTTCGTTCTTGTTTATCCAGAATTGATTGGAAAATGAAAAATTACTCTTTAAATATTTTCTCTTTCTGTCCGGTTTGTCGTTCTTATTTAAAAAAATATTCTTGAATAGCCATGAAATTTATGTAAGCTATTCTTGCACATAGCATGTGTCATAAGGAAAATAATTTGCGTAGCATTTATAATACATTTAAAGGATTTTATAGAATAAAAAAATAAGCAGAATAGATTTTATTTGTCGTAATTGTTTTTAGTGCATTTTATTGACGCTTTATTCATAGGGCCCTTAAAGTATGTTCATCAGAAGACCTCTTATACGTTGAAATAATCAAAATTACAACTATAGCTAAGAATGCAGGATACGCCACAAAAACAATATAGAAGTTAATCGAAAGAGCGACGTCAAAATATGATAGGATACAACCAGCTCAAAAATAAATAAAATTTACAAATTCAATTCCGTTTATAAAAGGAATTTCCCTAAAATTAAAAATAGAATTAAAAAAACTTGGAATAAATACTCCCATCACCCTGGATCCATCGATTTTAAAATTAATCAGATCAGACGCAGCAAAATCTAATTGTAAACATACATCAGGTATATACAGGATTAATTTCAACGATAACGATGGAAAAGCTATTTCATATATAGGTGTGACAAAAGGGGAAATTGAAGACAGAATGAAAGAACACAGAAGAGATATAAACTTAACCCCTTAATCGTCGCGCCCGATACATTCACGGGCAGTGTAGGATACTTTTTTAAATTTCAGAATGTGTGATTCCTACCAGTTTTTTTTTAAATACTGTAATTGGCTTTATTGTCGCATTGTTTTTTCTACCATTAAGTAATCCGAATATTTTCTACATAAAACAATTGGTGACAATCAAGCAATCTGAATTTTAAAAAAGTACTCTACGCTTATCGGGCGCGACGATTAAGGGGTTAAATAAATCAACCACTGTAATCAACCTTTGCCAGGTTAAACAACAAATCTCTAATTACAATAGACTTCAATAATGGTGTAAAATTAGCCAATTATAATAATTTAAACTACGCATTACGGAGGGAAGCCATAGAAATATTTACATCAAATTCAGAAACATGCAATGACATGACCCACGCAAAAATAGATAAGATGGCGCTATATGTTATTAGGAAAAAGCAAAAAAAAGGGGGGGATTCAAAAGATTGACTGACGAAGCAGAAAACATAACATCAGTGACTGAAGATGCCTGAGAGCGACAGGTGAAAATATTTTTACTGTTTTATAATTTTTAACAGATTGACTAGTTTTGTGTAGTTTTAAAAGTATTTATTCATATTTGTATTTATTCATATAAAAAGCAGTGACTTTTAGATATGTACACTGCTTGTTTATGTGTTTGAAAATAAAATAATGTCTGTGAAAATGGGTAGAGCAAAGAATTATTATCCTTTTGCTTACGGGGGGATTACCGTAATCCCAAGAAAAAGAATGCTGAAAAATACGGGGTTGGGATAACCGTTATCCCGAAAATTTCCACCCCTCAAGCATAGCGTGCGGGAAGTAATCAAGAGCGTTTAGCTCTACAGGGGGGTTGACTGCGTATTGGAGAAGGGGAATTACATAGGGAAGATGTTACCTATCTTAAGGAAACGCGGGGAAATTTATGCAATAAAGAAAGTAAACATTCTGTACTCATTGACGTCTTGAAGCTATTTTTACCCCCACTTTTTCCACATTGGTTGAAGATGGTTCATGTTTGTAACATAATAATAAATACATTACTTTCAATAATTTTTTTTGGTATTGATGATTTTGATTAAGTTTTGCTCTTAGAATGTTAAGTGTCCCGTTTTAATTTTTTTATAGACAATAACATACTAGATATCTTAAAATTATTTAGGAAACTTTATTTATTGAACTGAAAAAAAAATCAAAGATTATATATATTAATATTTAAATAAATAAACAATTAATTTTGAAACATTTCTCAGTTTAAAATTAATCATATAAAATATCATAATCATATAATTTTTGCGCAGTACAAAAATATTATCGTCCTTTTGACATTTGTAAGCGTTTTTCCGTCCTAGGCAGTAACTAAAAAATGCCACGACATTTTTTTTTTCTTTTTTTTTTTTTTTTTTTTTGTTTATTACAATGTCTTTTTTCACATCCAGATTCGGCCACAGAAACTGCGCGGTCGGGTGGTTGCCCGAGACACGAAGTACTAAAGGGTGGGAAATTCACTAAATAATACGTAAAGTTTTCACATTCCCTGCTGAACAACGTGAAACTTTCTGACTCATTTTTAAACGTAAAGGCAAAAAATCGGAAGGCCTCAGTTGAAATCGAATAGCATTTTCCATTTTTTTAAAATAAATTACTTATCGATTTATAAACAATTGTTGTCTCGTGACGACCACATTTTCTCCTTTCCTGCGATGTCTCGTCTGGAAATTCGGTTCAAAATACCAACTTTGACAGTATTTTCTAAAAAATGTATCTATCTTCACCAAAAAATGGAAAATGGCATTCGATTACAAAGTTTCTGAATAAGAACACCTGACAATTTGATGCGTTTCCGAACGAAAATGAATTCAGAAATGTGTCAGAAAGTAGCTCATTTGGATTTGAGAATAGCCTTCATAGTCTTTTTTTATTTTTATTTTTATTTATTTATTTTTTTTTATTTTGTGAGTCACACATAATTTAGAAAATTAGAGTTAAGTTCAGGAAAGTATCTAGACATCTCAATCTATAAATAGGAAGAATGGTATAAGTCATAGTTCTAAGAAATAGTTGTTAGCACAAGGACATATTTTAAGGAATTGAAATTCATTATATTTCTATAACATATCCTGGTTTTTGAGTTCTTAAGACAATGTGAGTCATATCACTATGACTTTAAATGCCTGAATTGTATTAATTTGTAATACTACAACTAAAGTAAAACCTGGGAAAATGAAATATTTATTTAATGTAATCTTGTGTTAAATGAAAAAAGTATGTGGTCCCAACAGAGAAATAATTATACCGGTTAAGACGGAAACCCGTATAAACCACTTTTTTTTTTTTTTTCATTTCGATTCCATTTTCGTCTTAGCAGATATGCTTCACTTTTACTTAAATGTAATGTATTAGTAAAACCTGTGAAAAAAAAAGAAAGTTAAAAGAAAGTAATAAGTTATAAACATAACTATACATAATCAATAGCTATGAACAAAATTTGCTGAATTTTATTATACATATTTCTTTCAGTCATGCCAATTGGACGCGTTTTTATATTCAACTGATTAATTTACAGATTAAATTATAATCCTATTCATAAATACTACGTGTAAGTATATTTAAAAAAAAGCAGGCCCAACTGATAACACTGATTCCATTAGGTATCAGTTTATCATTCGCTACTATAATGTTTATCGATTCCTATATATTTATTTCTACAATTTTCTTCTATTGAAATTTCTGTTTTTGCTGTTATTAATATCTAAATCGCGATAATAATAATAATAATAATAATAATAATAATAAATGCTTATTTAAAGAAATCAATTTTTTATTACTTATTTAATTATCTGAAAATTCAACGTTCTCCTATAAAAGTTTATACTGGCATACGATTTTAGTTATTTTGATAGATAATTTTTCTGGTTATTTTTTAAAGATATTTTAAAATTCTGAAATAAAGGTTTATATTAGCATGAAATTTTACGTATTAAAAAAGATCGATATTTTATTATACGATTTACACTCAATTACTACAAAACTCGAATTTAATTACTTTTACTTCACTAAAAAGTATCATTTACATCACCGTATTTTTAAATAAGATTTATATTAGCATACTAAAAAAGATCGATTTACGCTCAAATACTGCGAAGTGTAATCAGTTGAATTTAATGACATTTACTTCACAGAAAAAGATAATTTTGATCGCAGTATACTCCTTAAAACTTATTTACAAACAAAGGAATACTTCTGTCCGGTAAACAGCTTCTTTTTAGGGAAACGAAAATTTCCCCAGCTCTCCCACGACCTCTAATGATTAGCAGATGTGCAACTGTACGCCCATCACCTGCCGTGCAGAATCATTAAAGAAGGGGGTGAAATGTTCAGATTTCTCCCGTAGTGAAAGGCTATATAAGGATTTATTTTCCCGTAAGCTAAACGTTATATATTACCGTTTCGATCGGCTTTTTCTTCCAAGTATATTTTAATAATTTTCAGACACTACTTTAGAAAAGTTCAGAATGTTATGCAACATGTGTGTTCCTATACTGGACCAAACAAAATAATTCCCAAACAACGATTCTAAACTATTAATTCTAAACTAACTATTTATCAATTGTTAATGTTGAATTTGACTATTAAAACTAATCAAATATTAATTTTTGTTTTTTCAAAATAACAATTAATTTTATTTATTATGAATTCCTCATAATTAAAATCACCTGTTCGTAAGTCCCTAAGTAAATAAGTATACTACAATCTACTTACTTATGCAATTGCGGAGTTGCGAAAAGATATATAGTATTACATACTGCATGTACAATTAGGTGCATAATTGAAGAATTCATTATACTTGACTAGTTTATAATATCATTTGAAAATGTCAAAAACCGCTCCTCTGCTGTTCTAAAAATAAACATACAGTTTTATGGAATCTTAATTTACTAACTCATCCGCAAATAAAATCATGAAATTGGCAAGAAACGGTGGCTTTTCGACTTTCATTAATATGTTCTATGAGAAATGTACATTCCTAATTTTGCATCTGTCTACATAGTTTTCGCTAAAGATATTATGTAAGAGCTGTGGTTTTACATTTATATATATTTTTATAACACGTACTTTTTTCTGATAGAGATTTTTAATGAATTTAGAATTTTGCTCTTTTTCTCGGTATATATCGACCATAGAACTATAAGGAATTGACATATTCTAAAAATGGTGAAATTTCAATTGAAAAATGTTCAACAGGGGTTGATTACTGCCGCGACAAACTTACACCACTAAATTGCAATGGGCATTTTGTCCTTATTTAACGCCTTATTCATGCAGTCTTTTGTCATTATTAAGAAAAATATATCTATTCGTTTTTACTGGTGGAAATTTGCCCCATCGGTAGTCAGGCCTTTCGGTTTCAACATACTGTGGCTACATAAATATCTTCCTGTTAATGTCAGTGAAGTAGACTATAATGCCGCCAGTAAAAAACGAATGGGAAATTTTTGCCTTATTTATGCCAGCCGTTTTGCATGAACAAGGGGTTTAATTAAGGCGAAAATTTCTATTCAAATTTACTGGTTTAAGTTTGCCCCATCTGTAATAAGTCCCTGTTGATCCGATGTAAACAAACAACAGCCGACATCTTATGACTTCACCCTCAGTTACTTCACTCGCAACTGGTAGTAACTACACTGTATGTCTTCTCCTCTTTATTCATAGCTCCATTATATCAACAGCGGTAAGACACAGGACGACAGAAAAGGTGGGAGCTTGTCGTTCCTAAATTTTAAATTTTTACCTAAGTTTTCTTTATTTTCAACTAACTTAACAAATTAAAACTCAAAGAATAAAATCTGTTTGATTGTAAGTATGTTTTATTTATTATAATCAAGTATTATAACACTTCACACAATTTTATTTGAAATGTCGTTAAATGACGTCCGTCCTGAAAGGGTGAAATTAGTTGACACATATTAATACATTCTAAGGCAAAAACTTTCTGTTTCTAGAATGTTGACGTTTTTGAATGTCATTAGAACTTAAGAACAAACTGATGTGAAAGTAATTGAATGCTTTTCTTCACGTACATTATGAAAGAAAAATGTTAATAAAAAATTCAGATAAAAGCATGGAATTTGGGGATTTAAATTAAATGTTACCTAAACTTATCACTGCCTTGGAAAGGGTTAAATAATTTCTAAACTTTTTACGTAATATATTTAAATCCTTTTGTGTGTCTCTGTGAAAGAACTGTAAATCATATCATAATCAGCAGGGAAAATGCTATAGTGACAATTAAAATATATTGTAGCAATGAAAGCAAATTTAAGACAATTAGAGGCTGGCCATATTTAATTTTCATCTACGAAATCAGATTGTTGATTAGAATAATCACGATTGAATTAATTCGAATTAAAATAATCTTGAAAAAAATCTTTAAAAGAGTAATTTTTTTTTATTTTCAATGCTAAGTAAAGCAATCGTGAGTCAAATTAGCATAATAAAAAATTTAATAGACTTTAATAGAATAATCAATTGATTAAAAATAATCGATTAAACCTAACCTTTTTATCTGCTCGGTCAATAGTAGATATAGTGTTTTTGAACCAGAAAACTAACAGTGCCTTCTCCAAGAACTTTTTTTCTTGCATTTTTAACATTTTCCAACCTAGTTGAAAAGTGTTTATGACTTCGGTTTGTCTGCCGTATGGCCGTCTGGCCGCCTGTCCGTGCTCTAACTCCCGTAAATATACTCGGATTGTTCTGCAATTTTTATATGTTATTGTAGTTTTTAATAGAATGTTCTCTATTTCAACGGAAGTGTGTAACACTTATAGTTTTTTTACAGGGACACTCAAAAGAATTCCGTTACATTGCGGTTTATGGGGAAAAAATCATTTGCGGTTTATTTAAATAATGTTTCACTATTTTAAACGCATTGAAATTTATATATATCACTAAGGTGCATTACAAGAAGCTTAATATGGAATAGGGTGTGCATAGCACTTATAGTTACTTTACAGGGGCAGTCAAAAGAATTCCGTTACATTACGTCTATGGAGAAAAATCATCTGTGGTTTATTTAAATAATGTTTCTCTATTTTAAACGCATTGAAATTTATATATATCACTAAGGTGCATTACTACAGAATATTGGAATACAGGCTTACTACAGAATATTGTGTGTATAGCAGTCATCGTTCATTTACAGGGACACACAAAAGAATTCTCTACTGTCTGTTAACAATAATTCCTGGAAGTGCGTTTTAAGTTACTGAACGCGATTTTAAATTTAACTCGTATTTTGTCTAACGTGGTGTGTATAAATTCTGTAGATCATGTACAGGGAAGCACAAAAGTTCGCGAACACATTTCCGTTTATTGACAGAAACTCCAGAAGGAGAATTTTAAACTGTGCTACGCGTTTCTAACTGAACTAAAATTTAGCATCCTATGTAGTATATATACAAATCTATAGATCCTATACAGGGCTGAATAAAAGTAATCGGATATTTTTCCGAATATTGTATATGTTCCAAATTCCTGAAATTATGTTTTTAAATATGTTATGCGTTTTCCAAATTGTTTACTTAGATGTTATCTTTCAGCTTATTAAACAGGTATGATTTGTAAAATTATTTTGGAAGCATTGGAAAGTGTTACATAATCTATGCTTGACGCATAATTTTTCGTTCTCGGTAATGTTAACAGAACGATAGTTGAGAAAATTAGACTGAGTAAAACTGATTTACCTAAATCGTACTTTATAAATGGACGTATGTGCAAAGGGAACTGTCTAATTAACGGCTGAACATCAATATATATCTTTCGGTGTGTACGTGATATGTGCCACACCGTACTAATTCACACCTGTGAGAAACATTGGTTAGAAACCCAAATTCAGTGTAAGAGAAGAATTTTAAATCTTCATTAGTAAGAAGTTATTTTTTAAGTTTGTTCTCCCACACTTCATTTGGCACAGACTTGTGTAAGTTCAGGTACGTATTTTGAATATGTGCAACATGTGCAAACGTCCACCGGTATCGCAGAATATTATGTCCGCCTTAATTATTCTTAAACAAGAAGAAAATGACTATTCTGAAATATTTTTGGAAGTATGTGCATGCTGCATGTGTTGTGATTGCGGATCTGTGTAAACTTTATAGTTGAGCCAAGATTAGAAATAAAACGTTTTGTCTTTTTATTCTTTTACATGCAGGGGTGCTACTCGCGACTATTTTTATGTTATTTGTATCAGTATTTCCAAACAATAATCCTCGCGGTAGATTTCCGTTGTAAAAATCTACCATGAAGTTTATTGTTATGAATAGTGGTATAACTAAAATATAAATATAGTTGTTAGTCGCACCCTTGTAAATACCATTTATTATATGCTGTAGTGAAATTATGTAAGTGAATTTTACGTGATATTTTGAAAAAAAAATAACCGTTTAAGATTTTTCATTGTTACCTAATCAATGGCAGTATGTATTAATTATGTATACTTGGAACTTGAGAACATAGTAACGAAAGGTGTCTAAGTAATTCTGGTATCACACATGTTTTCTAAGAAAATGCACAATTAAATGTTTGGCGCCTTATCTGGAGCAAATAATGAAATATTTAAACTGAAAATTGAGAAATACTTTAGAAATGACGCAAAAGCAAATTCTTCTTTCTTTCTTTTTGTATTCTAAAAGGTGTTGAAATGTCAATACTGGAAATATTGTACTAGATAATTTAAATTATAAAATTAAAAATGTCAGTCCGTACTGCGAGGAAATACATTTTCATGCAACCCACTTACTTTTCAGCTATTAGAGAGGCCAAAATACTAAAGCAGAATGTTAATTTCATGAGCGGCAGACACTTTCCTCGGATTTCGTCAATGTAGAACTTTAGCACATGCCATGAAAATTCTCGTTATTCCTGTGGCTAATCATAAGACCATTCGGCACTTTAAAGTCATTCAAAAAGGAGTTGTCATTTAAAGAGGAGAAGTGTAAAAAAATACATTCGCTAAAGTTAAAAGTTCCAAAAAGGATTAAAACGGATTAATCTCTTTCCTTTAGTAATGAAAATGTTATACCAGTGTGATATTATAAACATTAGAATGGCCACATAGAACAGTTTGATTTATTATGTGAGTTTAAGCACACTGTCAACTAGAAATTTTATTTAACAACATATGGCTTATTTCTGTATATATATGAATTCTTTTATTAAGTTCAAAATACTTTTATTTGACCTGGATAAAAGTGACCATTACGATCGTTCTAGTATTAAGAGATTTTTCAATTACAAGTGATATTAGCTTGTAAAAATATATAATAAATAACTTAAAAGTCCAACGGGTATTTAATTTTTTAAAATGCTATTAACCCTTTATGAAAAATATTTTTTGTATTAGTTGAATTGAAAATACCTGGCCATTGGGTAAAGCTACCGTATATACTCGCGTATAAGCCGACCCCTAAATTTGACATGAAAACAGGTTTAGTACCAATATTTTACAATAGTTTTCTTCGTCTTTAATAATTTAGAATTAAATGAGATTAAATAAGGCGTAGAAAACCATTCTGAATTTCTGGTATTAAAACCTGTTTTAATCTTGAATTTGGGGGTCGGCTTACACGCGAGTATATACGGTAGTAATAAAACTACTAGCCTGAAATATATTAGTTAGCTGGTCGGTTTTTTAGAGATATTTGTGATTTCTTGACAGTAATACGGATCATAATTTGTAATTAGAGTCTAGGCGCTAACTCTGAAAAAATGGTGGCTGTCGAAGGCAGATTTTTTCAGCGTTAGTAAGGTCCCTTGAATTTGAGAACTACTACATCTGAATAGTAATCTCCGTCTTATTTAATCGCAGAAAAATAAGGTTAGCGTGTAGGCAGTCTTAGTATTCAGACATAGTATTAAAGGGGGCTGTAATTAGAGTCTAGAGGTCTCAACTTCATATTTTTAATAACATGTACAATTTTTGTTTCGTAGTTGATATTTTAAATAATATTTTAAAAGCAATATATTTTAAAGATGTTCTTTATTTTGTAGATTTTTATTATTATAAAATCTTCAGCGATATGCAGTATTTGCATACGTAACAGATAATTAAGGTCGCATATATATCCACGTATAATTTTAGATGTGTCTGAATATTACTATATATTATATATTCTTTACTGTATTACTATATAATTTTCTGTATATCTTATTTGACAGAATACAATATAGTTTCAAGGTTTTTTTTCTGCTTTAAGTACACCATTATTAGAAGAATGGGTTTTTAAGAGAAAGAAAAACGCTACGTTTGCCTTTAATTTTTACCAATATTTTATAAATGAAAAAATATATAAAACAGCATAACATAAATTAATTAAATTACTGGAATCAATTTGAACTGATATTTCTGAGCAATAACTTTCATAATGGACTTAAATTGCAAATGTTACAGAAATCTACCACAAAGAATATTGCTTGGGAACAGTGGTATGACAGGTGACCATTTAGAAGGTGCCATTATTTTCTGGCGGCAAACGTTTAACCCTAACTATTATTAATAATATGCGTGTCTAAACAACGGCATTGCGAACCACTCTTTTTGATCACAAATTTGAAGTTCATTCTATGTCTAAAACTTGCAACATTTAGCTTCACGTTTAAAGCTGATATTAAAAAATCAATTTTAAACATGCATGAAAACTAGTGTGAAATTCATATAATAAAAGGACATTTTTTTTACATTGTGAAATTTAGATATATCTCAAAGTTTTAGGATAGGTATCTTCAATATGTGGTCCGAGTGCCACCAAGCTACTACTTATTTAGAATAGAAAAAATTGCATTATTTTATGTCCGAAACTCTGCGATTAAATATAGTTGGTTGATTTATGACGGTCGATTAGCTACACGAGGGGTATAGGACCTAGGGATAGTGCCCTTCGGGGGGGGGGGGGGGTGTCTTTCTCAGAGATCCTAACCGGTATTTACGGCAAGGTTCGAAGAAAACCACGGAAAACTCCGAATGGTTAGGTCGACGAGCGCGACAGAAATTTGAACCCAGCACCTCCTGTCTACCAGCTTTGAGAGCAGAACGTGATTAAATATGGAAACGATCACTTTTCGGAATTTGTGGTGACAAACGATTTTCCGGCAAAGACCTATTTTAGGAATTACCTATTACCTATTTTAAGAATTTTTGGGGTATATATATATATATATATATATATATATATATACTTATGCAAAGATTAAAAAAAATCAAACTTGTAGGAGTAATCTATCGTTTCGTTTAATGAGATTAAACCTCATTTTGAAGGCTGCTGACTATCCGAAAAGAGTGAATTTTGACATATTTCGGGACTCAAAATCACCATCAAATAGCCAGATGACATAAGAAACAAGCAAGAATGTGCATTATGTGTATTTGTATGTATCCAACATTTAAAGTTCTCTTCGCACTTTATTGGGGATTAAGTTTAGCAGATGTTAAACAATTTAGACGGTTGAAGTAATAATTGTTTTACTAGCTCTTGATCAGAAGAATTATACGAATGTTTTACGTAGAAAACTTTCTAAAAATAATTCGTTTACTATGAAGATTGGAAATTTTTCATTTTTGCAGATGCGGGTAAGGAAGTGTCTTAAGACCTTCGCAAAGTTAAAATGTTTTACATGTTTAAGTTGTATTTTAACTTTATTGCATTTTGCAAGTCTTTTGAAAAAACTATATCAAAGTTCTGTGTCGTAAAAAAAAAAAAAAAAAAAAAAAAAAAAAAATCGGAGTAGTAGGTGTTCGAATAACTAAACCTTTCGGTAACATTGAGTACGTTTAATCGGTACTTTATTCTAAGAACGTCTTTATAGAAGAACCTAGATTTACTCCTTTGAAGAAATGTAGATGGCAGCACCAAAAGCTGAGATCTATACTTTGCTTCGACTATTATTTCAACTAAATTTTGAAACAAAAATGGTAATAATATTATTGAGATTGAAATGAAATTCCGTTTATGGTCAGCAAATTGAAGAAGTGTTCAACATGTGATAAAATATAGACAGTGACGGAACTAGAGAGGTTGGGAGGAAAGTTGAAGAAATGTAGATGGCAGCACCAAAAGCTGAGATCTATACTTTGCTTCGACTATTATTTCAACTAAATTTTGAAACAAAAATGGTAATAATATTATTGAGATTGAAATGAAATTCCGTTTATGGTCAGCAAATTGAAGAAGTGTTCAACATGTGATAAAATATAGACAGTGACGGAACTAGAGAGGTTGGGAGGAAAGTTGAAGAAATGTAGATGGCAGCACCAAAAGCTGAGATCTATACTTTGCTTCGACTATTATTTCAACTAAATTTTGAAACAAAAATGGTAATAATATTATTGAGATTGAAATGAAATTCCGTTTATGGTCAGCAAATTGAAGAAGTGTTCAACATGTGATAAAATATAGACAGTGACGGAACTAGAGAGGTTGGGAGGAAAGGGTTATGGAAGCCAGTATTTCTGAATAGTAGATTTTGCCTTATTTAATTGCAGATATTTATGATTAAATAAGGATGTGATTACTATACGGAAATAGTGGCATCCATTCCCCCCATTACCTTCTCTGGATGCACCACTGATATATTGTTATAATGAATTAAACTGTGTTATTTTTTTCTTATTTTAAAAGTTGTAGCGAGATGAAAAATTAGAAAAATATTATTCTGCTGTCCGTCAGTATGGGAATTACAGAATTTAAAGAATATCTTTAGTTTATTTATAAAAGAAGATAACACCGTGGTAAAAAAATATATAGATTTAAATCTGCAATTTTTTTCTGATTCAAGCAAATTTAATCAAGAAAGATAAATCATGCGTCAAGCATAAAATTTGAATCATTACCCAACATATTCAGAATACTGTTACAAAATGTCACCGTTTAATAAAGTGACAAATGATGCTTTTGGAAAACGCCACATTTTAAAAATCAATTGCAGCAATTACCCTATAGGCGGAAAAATATCCGAATTCGTTTGTGCAGCCCTGTATATGATCTGTAGATTTGTATAGATACTACATATTATGCCAAAATATGAATTTTCTGATTCAAGCAAATTTAAGCAAGAAAGATAAATCATGCATCAAGCATAAATTTTGAATCATTACACAAAATATTCAGAATACTGTTACACAATTTCAATCTTAATAAAGTGAAAGATGATGCTTTTGGGAAACGTATAACATATTTGAAAAAACAATTTCATCAATTACCATCTATGGGCGGAAAAATATCCGAATTCGTTTGTGCAGCCCTGTATATGATCTGTAGATTTGTATAGATACTACATAGTATGCCAAAATTTTCATCAGTTCAGAAACGCATAACACAGTTCAAAATTCCACTTCATCAATTTATGTCAATAAGGGATAATGTACTTTTTCTTTTGTGCAGTCCCGTATCTATATAATGTATGCACACAAAGTAATATGCAAAAATTAAATTTAAAAACGCATTCCACAACTGAAAACGTACTTCCAGCAATTATTGCTCATAGAATATACTGTAACAGAATTTTTTTGTGATCATCGTAAATGAACGATAAATGCTATGCACATCATATTATATAGTAAGCATCTTGTATTGCACCTCATTGATGTATATCAATTTAATTATGTTTAAAATAGCAAAACATCATTAAAATACACTTCAAACGGATTTCCCCCCATGGACCATAATGTAAAGCAGGGGTGCAAAAATTTAGGTGCCAATGGGCTGATTCCCACCACTAAATTTTATTAGTATACTTCGCCTAAATTTTATCAGTATTTTTATTGGGCGAAGAGTACTAAAATTTTAGAGGTGGGAATCGCCCCATTGGCGCCTAGAGTTGTGCACCCCTGATGTAAAGGCCTTCTTTTTAGTGCCTCCTGTAAATGTGTCATACATAAAATGTGTCATACATAAAAACTAGTGTCATGCATAAATACTACACACTTCATGTTCAATAACGAACATGCCACGGTAAACCTCAATAATATATATCAATTACATGGCAATCCGACTGTATTTACGTAAGTTAGAGCACGGAAAGACGACCAGATAGGCGAACAGAAAACTTAATTCATAAGCATTTTTGAAGTAGTTTCGAAAGTGTTAAAATTTATCTTGACTTCACGTTTAAAAGTAATTCTTATTTACATATATTAAAATTTGTGTTTATGAAATAAGCCATTACCATTTTCAAATATTTTCTTAGCAGTATGTTATGTAGAGAGTTCTTATACTTGATTGTAACATGCCTGAATAGTTCAGTTAGGAACCGCAAGTTTTCTGAAACTTCATTAATTTTATTGAAAAATCTGCCACGAGGATGTAGGATGTGATACAAAAAACAAGACATTCAAAGAGAAATGTAAACAAGTCTTCTAAAATCTTCAGAAATGCTGGAAAAGCGATAATTTCAAAGAGCAATAATTTAGTAGTTTTCTTCACCGTGCAAAGCATAGATTCACGTCTAGAAAGATAGAAAAGCATATTTTCAGAACTGCCGTTTTCACCCCTATTATCGCCGAAATTCGTCAATTTTTAGAAATTTTTTGGTGTTTGATGAAGAATTGTTTGCAGACACTCAGTAAAGGTTGTTTAACGTCTAACCAATTCTTTGATATGAAGTATTAGATCATTAGTTAGAAATAATATCTACTCTCATAAATCCTCTTAATCCTCTGTGTTCGTTGTCAAATAACTACTTTATAAACCTTTAGTTTTAGAGGTAAAGTTCCAATTGCAAAAATGTTTCAAATATGCTTCATCGTATTAAAAGGCATTTAAGCCAAAATAATTACTTTCGGAAAAGTTACAAAATTTAAATTTTTGTACTATCTCTGAGTCTCATAATTTACACTTAGAACTTTATCTTTCTCTGTGATTAGATAAGTAAAACTGAAAAAAAAAATTCATTTTTGTTCAACCGAAATTTACCAAAATTTGATAGATAGAATTTTCAATGTTCTGGTGCGTAAAAAAAGTTTTTCCGTTGTAAGTGCCAGGAAACATTAGAAATTCATAAAATTCAAAGTATTTGATACCTTGAAATTAGAAATTGGGCAACGATAAGAAACAACGACCTTCTAAATGTACTGTAAAATGTAAGACTCTTTATTAGATTCGAAACAATGTTTTAAAGCTAATTTCCAAACTGAAATTGGTGTTTTGCTTAGCTTTTAAGACACTTCAATTAAATTTCTACGAGTGTTATAGATACATCTTTTCAAAATATCTATGTGTCTGACTCACCGGATACGTTTAGAAATATTTGTCAAACTGGCTATGGAAAAGAAAATTTTGATATTTTTCATTTCTATGTCGAATACAGCTTCTAATTGTTATTATTAAAATGTTAGACTTTTTTATTTAAATGAGATTTTATTCTGACTCATTATAAATAGCCACAAGTTTACAAGATTTATTTTTATGTAAGATTGTTGAGATTGTTAAGTATTTTACATTTTACATCAAACTTGCTTCCAATTTTTTTTCTAAATTCAACTTTTTGTGAAATAAAATGTTGGCCTGACTTTGTTAATGAGATTTATAGATTTTGTTAGAGGAACGGGACTTTTATGTAAGTCACTTCTCTCTTAACCCCTTGAAGGGCGGTGGGATGTAATATATCCCACTTAATTTTAATTCCCAAATGCCATAATGACACCTGAATTTTGGAATCAAATTTTACTTTTATAAGATACGTGAAGAAAATCTTTTACTTATTTGCAAATAAATTTGTTGCTAAATCCCGGTGTGACTCAATGATTTCAACATTTTAGAAACATAAGTACTTTGCCCCTGAAAGGGTTAAAATACGCATTTGATTTTTTCCTTTCTAATTTTCATATTTCTTTATTCAATGGAAGATTCGTCTGACATACCTAAGGTGAGTACACTGCTTGTAATTTCCCAGGAGTATGGGGCCACCATTCCAGAATTGAAAATTTTTTAATATTTAAATCGCAGAACTTTTAATCGACTTATTTAACCCTTACAGGGTCAAGGTTTTTTTATACGTGAAATGTTAAAATGATTGATTGACACCAGAATTTAGAAACAAATTTATTCGGAAATAAGTAAAATCGTTTCTTCATGTACTTGATAAAAGGAAAGATTTTATTCCAAAATTCTGGTGCCAATCTATTATTTAGGATTTAAAATTAAGTGGTCCAAAAATGAATCACTGCCCTTGAAGCGGTTAATCGTAGAATTTCTGATATTTATCTTCGATTACATAAGGCCAAAATTTCTATTAAAAATTGTTGTGGAACTGTAAGAAACCTGGATATGCCTGAAATAGGTGCAGGTATGTCAGTTTTATTTCTTACTATACAAGAGTTGGGAGAGAGTTGTTAATTAGTTAATTTCCCTCACCGAACGTGGCTTCTACTTTTTTTAATTTAAAAATTTTCTTTTAGAAAAATGTTTGCCTTTTAGACCGAAATTAGTCACTTTTTTCTAGATAATTAACTTAATATTTTTCTCTTCTGGCTATGAAACCTGACAATTTTGCAGCTGGATTTTGCCTAACTCTCAGGAGATAAATATGAAAATTTAGCAGTACGTTATTAACACATACCATAATCTTTATTCTTATAAACAGGGTTTTATAACCAAAAAGATGTACAAAAATGTAATAATTTTCACGATGGAGTTTCAAAAAATTTATTGGCACCTTTTTAGGATGTTATAATTAATATACTGTTTAATTTAAGGCATCGGGGTTTGGGTTACTTACTTTTGTAAAAATTGTCGCCAAGTACAGCCTTTGAGCAGTTTGATTAGATTTCATAACCCATATGATCCGAATAGCTTTGCTGCCAGTTGGGCGGGTTCTGCTTATTCAGATTGCTTCATTGGTACCACTTTTGTATGTAGATATACCTATCTTATTTAATATTGTATTTAATGACAGATTAAATAAAACGAATATTACTACTTTAAAAAAGTGGTAGCGATCAAGCCATTTGAATAAAAAAACACGAATTTATTCTCGAAACAAATGAGTTAAGGTAGTCCGAGGACATTTTCGGAGGTAAAATTACCAAAGAAACCAAATATGATGTCAAAATTAGATGTTAGTAATGGAAATTGTCAAGTTTGGTAAAATGTCTACATCTAGACGACCCCTTTAGCAAAATTTATGTGTAGCATTAATTAGTAGACGTTATTAATAATCGATTGTTACCAGTCACATTTCTATACGTTGATTTGCGGCAGAGTTCATAGGGTTGGTGCGCTTTTTTGTCCCCATGGCTGTACCTAAAAGAAGCATCTCTTTCAAAACGATCTAAATATAGTAGATTGTTTGAAGAACTTTGATATTCAGCTTGTCTAGAAACGTTTTTCAATACATGTTTGATTAAAGTAAATATTGAACATCATACTACTCAAATTTAATTTTTAATCGACCATTAATAAATTAAACAATGGCTTTCTGGGAGTAAAGAAAGAAATCGCAAAAACGTAGAAAGTAATTGATTCAGGCAATTTTTCTCATACAGCGAGGAAACTTGTTTTTCGTTTACACATTGCAGTAAGGAAAGTATTTACTAAATATAACTATAGGGACCGGGAGCCTTATTAAATATTAGACATCGTATGTTTTACAAAATTGATTAGATTACGAAGAAGACATAAAACAACATGAAAATTTGCTTCTTTAAAAATACTTTTAGAAATGGAAGTGTACGTCTACGGCCAACGGTTGAGTACATATTGTCCAAATACGAATTTTTATGCGCTTTTTATTAAAAATCTGGTGTTTTTTCAGAATAGGGTACGGTATGGCGCTATTGCTCAGCATTATATATAGCTCATGGAGCCGACACATAAAACAGGATATTGGCCAAGATGGCTGATATTTACTGAACAATTTCACCAAAGCAATGATTAAACATAGTTTAAGAAATTAATTGGGCCCATTAATCAGCTCAAAAACAAGCAATTTCACTGTTAAACAATATCACAGAAGTATAAATAAAAATATGAAATTCAAATTGCTTTAAGGACACACAAAAACAAAGTCTTACACGAGTCATTTAGAAAGTTAGTGCCGCTTTCAATTTATGCAGCAGCTGTTCTGTAATCACAATTTGCGTGTGCGCGCCGAGTAGTTTGATCCATCAACAATTCTGAAACACCAGTATTACAGAAGACACCAGTGCAGGTGCTTGTTAATAGGTTTCGGAAATGTTCATAAAAATCGAAACCCAAACCGCGTGCGAAAAGCGCGCGGTGTAAAAGTCAAATAGATTTTGAATATGCAGAATGTAACAACAGCTGAAATTCAACTTCAAATTTGTAAAGTGTATAATGAACAAATAGTAAGTCACTCAGCAGGATGAAGATTGGATAATAGTTTATCGAAAAATGGAGAACAATCTGCTCAATGAGGAACGCAGTGGGCGACATTATCGCTATCTGGGGTAGTAATCGATCTGCGCTGTTTAGCTGACGAAGCTTTTTACAAATGAGAGATTTTCTGGCTGGCCAGAGATTTCAGGATGACGCAGTCAATCTGTTACCGCTTGGATTTTCTGAAAGGCGACATCGCCTTTCTATATAGCATACAAATTAGGATATATCGTTAAGAAGAATGTCCAACTGGTGGGATATACAACAACAGTTGTATGTTGAAACATAGTCCAAGGTTTGTATTTCAGTGTGCAATAACTTTATGTGTCCCACTATAGTTCACGTTTTTATAACTGGGCAATGAAACTTCCTTTATTGACGTTCCATGAATATTCTAAAACGATTAGATTCCAGGGCTGTCCAACCTGGCGCCCGCTACTCACCAGAAAATTCTTACAGAAATATTTGCCTTTGTTAATCGGAGATATTCGGAGATTGAATGAGACAAATATTTCTGTAAAAAGTTTCTGGTGAATAACGGACACCAGGTTGGACTTAGAATAAAGCTGGATTAGAATAAAGTGGGCAGTTTAGATAACATTTCTATGAAAAGAGGACAAAACATTTTATTTTTTTTATATTTTGTTGCGTCCTTATTTACTGCTGCCTGATTTTTAGCATTATAACTTTGCATTTATCAATTCATTTTGCATTTATCAATCGTATATACAAAACAATTAACATCAGTGTATAAAGCAATTTTAACAAATTCCCCATAAACATTAAAATTCAAGGGCATAATGCTTTGAAAAATTTATTACTGTCCAATTATTTTCAGGTTTGATACTCTTTTTTTGTTGTTTCCCTTCTTTTTTTTGCTTATTTTTTGAAATAGTTTAGCAATAAATCAGCATCTAATTTATACATTGACACAATGCTCCGTGAACAGCGGAAAGTAATATTCCAGGACATTTAATTGATTAATAATTCTATACAATTCAGGGTTAACAGAATTTGCGTTTTATCTAGGCGTATCCTTGTCTGGTATGAAGCCGAAAAGCTCTTAAAGAACTATTATATGTAACTACAATCATAAAATTTTTTTAAAATTAATTTCTTAATTATTAAAATTAACACTTCAGTGGTAATTTTTATAATGAGAAAAATGTTGATAGTAAATTAAAATAGAGCACGTCCGAAAAACAGATGATCAAAATTATGTCAAATAACACCTTAACACAATCGTGAAATACTGGCTGTTTCCATCGTAATTTTGCTGCATAGTTGCTCACACATAGCTCTCAATTTTTATGCTTGAAATTTGTGCGTTTCAACAAAATGTAGTTTATTTATTTTCAGCTTATACCACAAATGTATGCATGCGATAACGATAATGGTGGTAATCGATCCTTTGTATGCATAGTTCATAATATTGTATGATTACTGTTAAACTTTCAGTGGACACACACGTTAAGGTACGTGTCTACGAAATTTATAAAGAAGAATTTTCATTGAAAAAAAGTGGTGTTTAAAAAATGAACCGAGTGGCAGCCCTGTAATTATTAATGATGAAACAATAAGTTTATTATTTTGTAAAAAAAAGTTAAGCATGATTTAATGTAAGAATAGAGATTTTAGAAAATCTATTATTTTCGAAAAATGATCCAACTTCATCTTGTATATTTTTCGTAATAAAACTTTGTTAATGTACAACTTTTTCGTTTTTGAACTGTTGACATATTCTATTTTACGCCATTTTCTTTTTTTTTTTTACCAATATATATATATATACATATATAATATCTTCAACTGATTCTTCTGGATCGCTTCAGATTTATATTGAATATTTTCTTATTTTTGTAGTTTTGAGTATTTAATGGAAAAATAATTCTATGTATTTTTAGTTTGACTATGTAAAGCAAAATAATAGCTCAGAGCAACACATATTAATTACATCATTACAGAAATAAATCTTTAAAAAGTGAAGTAATTAATTAATGTAGCTCTTGCATTAGCGACTAAATAACTGCATGCAACAAACACAGAAACTTCATTTTGACTTTGGATAGCAAAAAAACGCATTTCAATCCATACTTTAGGAACCGTACAAAAGAATAACAACGATTAAGCAGTTTCGATGGCCATATGTGAGAATTGTGAAAGGCTTACCAGGTTTTTCGTAAAAGTTGCGCAGGTGCGACCGCACTGCAGTTAAGTTAAATTGACCGTTGTGGGGGAAAATGTTACAGATATTGTATAATAGCAACCCCCCCCCCCCTTAAAATCTCGATTCAAATATCAAATCGTGGATTCTGTGCAAGTCTATTTTTAATGAAGAAGTAAAAGAAAATCTTTCTTATACGATGTTTAGTAGGTATTTTAATCAAAAAGTCAGCATCCATAAAAATAGTCACAATGAAAAATTTAAAGGACTCAATAAAATGAAAATCAATATGGCTATTTTGACAGTATACTATATGATTTCTTTAAGTTTTACGCCCTTTTTTAAGATGGTGCTGGGTGCCAGGTAGTTCAAATTTCTACATAAGAGTGTTAGATAACTGTTTTGTATGTAATGTTAGGTAACTGCTTGGAATGTAATGTTAGGCAACTTAAAACTTTTAGTCTGTAACAGGAATATATTGAACTACAATTTACGGGTTTCTACAGCGGTGAGATGTGAAACTAATTGCATAGTACTAAGCTAATATATTAAGGAATTATTTTCACCTTAACGTCTCCACTTCTCTTTAAAAGAGAGACAATTCTTATTAGTAAGTCGATGTTATCGTAAAGACTTCAAATGTGTTCTGGGATGTTTTGATTTATCTCTGATGTCCTTTATTTCCGTTGGCTGAACCTTTTAAATCGATAACTGACAATTATATCCACCATCTACCTCCACTGTTGGTTAAACGTGAAAACCTCTTTCGAACGGTCAAAGGGTATTTCTATTAATGGTAAATATATCCTCAGGTTAATGTATTCACAATTAACACGAATGGATAGGATCGCGGTCGAAGTGCAGTCAGGTTAATTTTAAAATACCACTTCAGATTTCCACCGAGGTTTTCGCGCTTAACTGGTATTTGAGGTAAATGGTAACGTTAATGCTTCTCCATCTACTCCCTTCTCATCAGCTTCCAGATTTAAGAAACTTTTAAATTACGATGAAATATTATGCCCTGAGACCGCATAAAAGTAGTTCCTATTTAAATAATTCTATTAAAAGAAGACATACTTGAAAACCGTTCAATATTAATATTCGAATGTTGGCTTTAGCTAAATAACCACACGATGTAATTATGATAAGCAATGTTTGTTGTTAGATCAGAAATAAAATATAAAGACAATAGACCGTTTGCATGTTTCATTTCTTTTATTTTACATGAAAACATGAATACATTAGGTAGGGTGAAATACTTCACTTTTCACTCATATTCTCTACCACGGTTTCACAGCAGAAAAACAAGGAATCTCCATTTCGATATATTAGACTTTTGGATGTCGTAGCGAATTTATTATCTTTTACAAAACAACAATTTTAATAATTTCTTGTTACATAAAATTTTCAGAGGATATATTTTATTTATTGTTTTATGAATAAACAATAATGCAACATATTTTAGTAATTCAAACAATAAGTATTTGAGTAACATTTTTCTCTAATTATAATTTTTCAGTTTGAAGATGTTATTTCCTTTGACGTTTATGATTTCACAAATTAAACTGAATTCTTTTAAATGCACAGAGTCTGTAAGTTTTACCGATATTTTATTTTCAATATATTTCATATGTTACTGGCGTTTTTACAAAATTTTATTGAAACTACTAGACGTCCTTATGGGAAAATTTTAAGTATATTTATAGAAATACTTTATTCACGAAATTTACAATACTGAGATATTTAAAGCTAATATAACTATTTCATTTTTGTAAATAAAATATAGTAGTAATGAAATTCTGCATATTCACAAAAGTATTAAATCACTTATTTATGAGCAAGAAATCTAATTTTTAACTAGATATATCACAATAAATATATTTTAATTTCAAATTGTGCGCACAAATTTTTATCAAATACCTATCTAGTTTATAACATGTCAACTGACATGTTATAAATACTATCAGATTTTCTTGTTAGTTGCTTGAAAACTAATGTGTAGTTTTTATTGGAGAAAAACCGTCCATTAATGTTGAAAATTTTAACACTGAAAGTTTATAATCCCCAAAAACATTCAGTTCTAGACTACAACTGAAATCCACTGCTATAAATAATTTGAAAACGCATTCGCATTTCCCAAAATCTTCGTTCAGCTAAGCTTCTTCTCTGATATGACATATAAAGCGGGTTTCATAATAATTTATTTGCATCTTGAAATTATTAATTTAATCAACTAACATTAAGGGAAGAAAGCTAGGCGAGTTCAAACATTTAATTGCTTATTATAAATTAATGTGAGAAGATGCCGTATACAGGCTATCCCAGTAAATGTTGGGTAAATATTTTTTTATGTTTCTTAGGTTTCCAAAGGGATTTTTAGAACTATTTACTAACTATAAATTATTGAAAATGATTCTGAAGATTTGCTATGTGTATGTATCATTTAAAAATATATATGAATATAGTAAAGCAGAAAGAAGATAACGAAGTTATCTTAATTGCTTTAGTACGCCAATTTCATTCACTTTTTATTAAGTAGAAATCATAATAAAGCGATACCAGTAAAGTAAAGAGTGAATTGAAAACATTTTCTGTCAAAGTAAATATAATTTTTTAAATATATTTTTAATTCCTATTTTTGACAGTGAAAATGCTTTAACTATTTTAAAACAACGTAAATAGTCTTACAATGTTGTTTTAGCATGCATGTTTAAAAATATTAATATTTAATGTTTTAATTAGAAGACAATGTACATTACTAATAAAGTTCATTTTAATTTCCATAAAACGTACATAAAAATAATTTAATGCTTAATTTCAAAGGCAAGCTTTTTTTAAAATAAATGATATGCAAACAGTTTTACATCTTCAATTTGCATAACACAATATTTTTTCTGGGTAACCCGTATACAAAATATTTCCTTCTGAACGCAACTAATTATTTCTTTCGCAAATAATTTCGAATTTAAATCTTTAAAACTTTAATTTCACCGTTTTATACTTTTGTTATCAGAAAACAATTGCACGTTAACAGTATCTAACAGAAAAGCTTTGTTTTCATAATGAATAATTCAATATAAGACTTCAGTAGTCGAGAACATTTTTAAGATTTTGTGCACTGAAAAATTCGTCCGTTAAGCACAATATGTAAGAAACAACTTACAATACTTATTTTCTCTGACAGAAATAAACTATAGTATATATATATGTACACACATATATATAAAGTTGGTTATTGCGAGATAAAGTATGTTCGTTCATATAAGATTGTATGAAAACTTTGGGTCATGAGAAAATAATCAAAAATAAATGACTGGCCTTGCCATAGCCAGCTTCACATTGAAAAGAAAAGCAAAGAAAACTTTTTGATAGACTTACAATATCCGTATGTAAGATGTATTTGAAGATGAATAGGATAGTATTGGATGGAAAATAAATTGTAGGAGAATGTAAATGACTATTTTAATTGCGAATATGGAAGTTTTTACATATCTCTCTAGAGCTAAGCCTCAAAGATAAATAAATACATTCTTCACGCACTTACAAAAGCCTATTTACGTTCCGATGCATTTTCTTCCCGAAACTAAAAAGTAATAACCTAGTATAAAAAATAGTATATTCCTTGAGAGCGCATAAAACATCAATGGGATTGGATGTTAAAGATTTTTAATGAAGTCATGAGCACCTTCTTAAAAAATTAAAGCTGTTTACGAACATTCTCATCTACCCTACGGAATATTTTTAAAAGTTCGCAATTTTTAATGAAACACAAAGTAAAATACATACATTAACGGGATATTTATATTAATATACTTCTCGCATGCTGACAACAACTTATTCCATCATATGAAAAATACTACCTTTGAAGATACCTTTCAGCATCGCTTAGCTTCAAACATACCACCAATGTGAAGCCGGCCAGGACAGATTTACCTTATCGAAATGCTTAATTTTCTTTTAAACCGGAGTGACAACACCTGTTTCACTATCAACAGGATCACTTGTATGCCGGCGGCTACTAGTAGAAGACAGAGCACGCACTATCTTCGGGTTGTAGAGCTTAGGATCAGAAACCATTCGAACGAAAAAGCTGCGTTTGTATTTCAAACTGTGCTTACGCTTACGCTCAAGAAGGAATACTTCATCCACTGATTCTTCCACGTGTTCTTTAATTTTCTCTACTGCTTCTTCCTCCTCCTCCTCTTCTTCCTCTTCCTCCTCTTCTTCTTCCTAAAAAAGAAAGAAAAAAATTACTTACTTATATTAGAGTCTTCTTAAATATTGTTAATAGGTTTATCCTTCAGCAATCAATAAGAATAAAAACTATTTTTTCTATCAAGATACTACATGAAATCCATGTCAAGTGCTTGGATGACTAGGATAAATTAAACTAACTAGCTGACAAGCCTAGCGACCCGCCCTGATTATTCTAAAGGTTAGCATTTTAACATGTAAAAAAATTAATTTATATCGTGTGAAAAGTAAAAGAGGTAAAAAAAGACGAAAACTGAAATAACTGCACTATCTTTCGTGGTCATAAATCTTTAATATAGCAATCACTAATTACGTAACCGTTTTTTACCCGTCCAATTTAACCCTCTGCATGGTTGATAATTCCATTCTCCTGGCATACAACGCGAATATTAATTGTTCATGGAGTTTAAAAATACTTTAAAAAATCATTAAAAAATTGTCTAATTAATATGTTTTGAAAATTATCTTTTTAAGTTAGCTGAAAGTGCGTTTCTTATTAGGAGAAAAAAATCCTGATTATTTCAAATGAAAATTTGGGGAGTTAGGAATTGTTTAATTTGAATTAAAAAAAAATAATTCACAATTTTTGAGGAAATTTTTGTAACTTTCGGTAAAGTATAATCTTCTGGACTAAAACGATTAAAAAAATTGACGTGTATTTATTATCTGAAAATTACAGAGATATTAAATGTTGAAGATAAATTTTGCTGTTTTTTGCTTCGTTTTTAAATAAACAAAAAAGCATAACTTTAATTATTTTAAATGATACATTTCGAGTAGAAATATTGGAAATTCTGTATGAATGCTGCAAGAATACTGATTTTAAGATAAAAAGATACAGGGGCGTTCAAAAATTATCGCCGTTAAAACGCTTAAAAATCCATTTTCCAAAAAAATATTTTTTAAATAATTAAAACCATTAATTTTTTTAACAAATTTATACCATACCAGACATGAATAAATCATCTATCAGTTTCCACAAGAACAGAGTTTACTAAAACGCAACCCTCATTTTAAACGTGTATCACATCCACAAAATATAAAAACAAGTGGGTAAGTGTGATCGAAGATCGCTCAAAGGGTTTCGTTTAATATTCCTTTCAAAACACTTTATCCTTTCTTTAATAAATTCAAACACATTTTATTTAGCAAAAAAAAAAAAAAAAAAAAAAAGTCATGTTTTTTAGTTTTTTATAAAGTAAAAATTTACCGGTCTATTTTTTCTTTTTTTTCGAATATCTAAACCATTCCGATAGCGGTCTAAGCCCGCTTTTATATTCTTTCACTGTAATATCTGTCATGCGGACTAAATGCGATATTTAAAAAAATAATTTCAAAATTAAACATGTTGTACACTTTCAAAATGTTAAAATATGCGAATTTTTCCATAATCGGATTTTTATCATGATTCAATATGTTTATCAAACTCATATATTTACTATTCTCTATTACTCATATTGATACACACTTCGTATTATTCTGAAACATTTGAAAAATCCGTTAAACTTCCGATATGACGTCAGATTTTCTTTTTAATTCTCTAATGATGTGTATTAATCTGTTTTGTGCACATACACATACTCATACTCCTTGTATTATTGAGAAATCTTTTCGTTTTATGTTTTATTACCACTATGACGTCAATCAATTTTATTTCATATTAATCTTTTTTTCAATTGGTGAAACTTTTTATTTCATTTTTCACGTGGAAATCGTCTGATAGAAAAATAATTATTGTAGAAAGATTTTCATCGTTGATTTTTAATTTTTGGCATGGGCTATAACTAAAAATGTTTAAATTTAACAGGAAAAGGCTGTTACAATTTTGTTTTTTTATCTCTATTTATTAAAATAATACGAATTTTTCAAATTTTAATATTTTCAGCTCTTTACAGCTGATATTCTGATTTATACACAGAGTTTCAACTCTGTAAGTTACATACTTTTCGAGAATGGCTCTGTGACAGACAGACAACGCAGCGGGAGCAATAGGGTTTCGTGAGATGAACGAAACCCTAAAAAAGAATATTTGATTGCTGGCTGGGTAACACTGGACCAAGATACGCATGTCTGATGAGTGTCGTTCTTCTTGGCACTTGTTCTTTCTGTAACGTAGTACGTTGAAGTTGTTGTTAGCAGCCATGGTTTTTTAACACGTACACCGTGTGTTTGTTGAGCATTATTTTGATCTCACTTGTACCGGAACAAACATGCAAAACAAGTTTTCTGATGCATTTCCAGAAATACAGGTACCGAATGAAAGCACTATTATGCGGACTGTCGTCCATTTTCATGTACATGGCGACGTACGGAAATCGCCAAGACAGCAAAGTAAAAGGAAATGAACCCCAGGGAAAAGTGACTAATCTTCGTGCTAGGGGACATTTTCAATATCTTTTGTGACTGTTCGAATTATGCAAGTATAAATTTATCATAAATTGTGAGGTTTTTTTTGTTCCGGGTTGCATTTTTAAAAACTCACCCTGAAATTTCATTCTAAGACATTGTATAACGTATAGATGACAATTTAAATAGATATTCTTGGAAAGATCGGGAAAGAAGCAGTGCACGTCGATTTCGCGCACGCTCAGATGTGTCCATTTTGATCTTAAAAAATGCCTTTGTGCTTTAATGCATAGGGTGGATAATTATTTCTTTGTCCAAACAGGGTGTCCGAAAAGTCTGGAAATGGTCAAATAACTCGATAAATATACATCGGATTGAAAACGGAAATTTGTGTGCAATACTTTTGAAAAATCTATTTAGGAATATCAAAGTTGCCTCCCAACTCTGCCTTCTGGGGGAGAAAGGGGACAACTTTGAAATCTTAAATGACAACCCCCCCACATTCTTTTATTACAAATTCGGATTCTACGGTAAAACATACGTAACTTTTGTATTTAACATTTTCTTCGGAAAATCATAGATAGCGCTGTAATAAAAAAAATGCAGTGAGAATCGTTTTCATTGTAAAGTCTGGAAACGGTCGTATGACTCCAGAAATATACATCGGATTAAAAAAGAGAAAAATGCATGTTCAATATTTTAAAAAATCTATCTAGGGATATCAAAGTTGATCACCAACTCTGCCTCTGGGGGAGAAAGGGGGGCAACTGTGAAATATTAAATGATAACCCTCCTTTTTTTATTGCAGGTTCGGAAAAAAATACGTAACTTTTGTAGTTAACATTTTTTTCAGAAAATCATAGATGACGCTGTAATCGAGTAAAATGCAGGGAGAATCGTTTCCATAGAGAAGTCTGGAAACGATCGACTGGCGAAATATGCATGGTGATTATAAGTAAAGTTGCATTTTCAAAACGCTGTAAAAGAGAACCACTGGTCAGAATGACCTGATATTTTATCTGAGTATAGTTGCAGCAATAGGAATTTGTTTTGCGAAAGAAAAAATAAATTCAAAAGTTGAGCGATAGATGGCGTAGTACTCGTCACAAGATGCTAATTAAAAGACGTGACATGCTGCTGTGGCACTCTTTGTGAAAAACCTATCTACTATGACAAGGTGGTGCCACAGCGGATAGGGAAAAATGGCTTTTTAATTGTCTCAAGGCCCAAAGCCGTAGAAGAAGCAAAATCGAAATCGGATTTTAATGGTCTCTAGGCCAAAAACCGAAAAAAGGCAAAAATGAAATCGGTTTTTTACTGTCCCTGGGCCAAAAACCGTAGAAAAAGCATAAACGAAATAGGTTTTTTTTTATTCCTAGGCCAAAAACCGTAAAAAAAGCAAAAACGAAATCGGTTTTTAACTGTCCCTAGGTCAAAAACCATAGAAAAAGCAAGAAGAAATCGTTTTTTAGGTGTCCCTAGGCCAAAAACCCTAGAAAAAGCAAAAACGAAATCGGTTTTTAATTGTACCTAGGCCAAAAACCGTAGAAAAAGAAAAAAACTGATGAAGCCAACAATAAAATGAGTGTCGGCTACGACTGTCTTATGAAATGTTCAATATGCCGCTAACTGTTTTCTCCTAAGAGCTCAAAGCGCAAAACAGCAGATTCCACAACAGACTAAAGTGTTTCAGGGGTGATATTGTAAATATGTTGCGTAATGCGCGTTTTGAATTCACCCAAGTTCCCAAGTCACCCAAGTCTCCGTACACAACACGATTTAGGTAACCTTACAGCCAGAAATCTCAATCGTTCAGGTCCAGAAATCGTGGCGTCCAGGCTGTTGTGAAACGGCGACTGATAATTCTGTCATTTTCAAAATGCAAATTCAACAACTGCTTCACGGGTGTTGCAATGTGCGGAGGAGCGCATCTTGCATAAAAATTGGGCTATCTGTACATCCGTGCTTTTGCAGTGCTGGAATTAGCTGGTTGCGCAAAACAGATTCATAACGTGTCCCATTGACTGTACAGGTGAAAGGACCCGAAGGACCGATCTCCTCGAAAAAGAAAGAGCCAACGATGGATGCTGCCGTAAACCCGCACCATACAGTGTCCTTTGCGGAATGAAGAGGCAATGGTTGCATTTGGAACGGATTCTCACTTGCTCATATTCTGCAATTTTGAGTATTGATAGAACCTTGGAGATTGAAATGGGCTTCTTCTGTCCTCAAAATCTTCCATGGCCATGCATTTTCCACTTCTATTCGAGCAAGAAATTGCAGGTTTAAAGCTTTTCGTTTTGGCAGGACAGCAGGAAGCAACTCCTGAACATGCGTAATTTTGTATGGATAGTTTTGCAGGATATTTCGTAAAATTTTACGAACCGTGCTGACAGGCATGCCTAAAGTTCGGGAAATACCCCGTGCAATGCATGTTCCCGAAGCAAAGCTTGACGCTTCCTGCAGTGCTGTAGCGACATCCACCTTTGACGTGGAATAATTGCTTTCCTTCCTCTGCCATATTTAACGTCAAATGATCCCGTCTCTTCGAATTTATGAATCATCTTTTTCAGACCGAATGCAGTCATCGGGCCAGAGCCGCTTCTTAAACTCTTTAATGTCCAGAATTTCTTCAATGTAATTGCCGCACAGTCACCGTTCTTTCAAAAAACTTCACAAGCAGAGCCCGATCCTTCAACGATAGAGTCATGACTACTTTCTCAGACGCAGAATGACAGGAAGTGTATGTTCCCTCCTTTCTATCACACGTGTAATGTGCGGTGCGCATGTCACGTCTTTTAATTACTATCTTATGACGAGTACTATTGGTCCACTTTTGAACTTTTTTTCTTTCTCAAAACAAATTCATGCTTCATATATACTCAGATGAAATATAAGGTAATTCTGACCAGTGGGACTTTTTTTACAGCCTTTTGAATGTGCTACTTTAATTATAATCACCCTGTACATCGGATTGAAAAACGCAAAAATACAAGGTCAATATTAAAAAAAAAATGGCAACTTTGATTTAACTAAACAGATTTTTTCTAAAATATTGAACAAGTGTTTTTCCGCTTTTCAATCTGATGTACATTTTTCAAGTTATTCGACCGTTTCCAGACTTTACAATAGAAACGATTCTCACTGCATTTTACTCGATTACAGCGCCATCTACGATTTTTCGAAGAACATGTTAAACACATAAGTTACGCATTTTTACTCGTAGAATCCACATCTGATTTTAAAAAAGGAGGTTATCATTTAAGATTTCAACTTTGATATCCGTAAATAGATTTTTCAAAACTATTGAACCTGTATTTTCTGTTTTACAATCCAATGTATATTTCTCGAGTTATTCGACTTTCCAGACTTTTCGGACACCTGAACTTTGACTATAATTAAACTGCAAAAATTAAGACATTTGGTAAATGCAATATGGGCTGAATGAAAATGGCTGAAAAGTTGATAGCAGTTTGGGTGTAGTTTTTTAATTAAGAAAGTAACTTTTTTTAAATCTGAAAAAATGTAGAATGTGTACGAAATTACGAGAAATTACAAGGTAAAATACTCCAATTACATAGGTGCGCCATTCTTTGCATCTAAATATCTTAAAACGTATTTACTTAGATTTGTAGGATTTGAATTCTTAGTGTTTCATATGTGCTGTATTTATCATACGCATATTCGTTTTCGAAATTCTGTATCGAAATAGAGCACATGCTATAAAAGATTATATTAGACTGTGCCAATAAAATATTATACCTAGGAAACCTAAAAATTCATATTGAAAAAGATATGACATAGTTTTTTGAGAAAAAGGCCTAGGTAGCATTATTTTTGACTGCAATTCAGAGATGGTTTAGTATTTTTATCGAACGTAAAGTTTATTATTACTTAATGAACATTTTATGTCATTTACTGGATATTTTCAAAATAACAGGTGCTCACACAATTTTGAAAATTTCGAAATCTGTACGAATCTTTGTTTAAAAGGTGTGGCTAAGTAAACATCCTTAATAAACAGTTAATTCAAAATAGCTCTAGATAGAGCATGTAATTTTAAGTAATCCTTTGAATGTGCTTTGCTTTAATTTCTGACTTAATCGACTGAGATTTCATTGCTTACATGAGATATTACTCAAATCTATCGTATGAAGTATACATTAAATAATTCAAAAGTAAATAATGTTAGGTGTTGCACTGAAGATGCTGTTATTACAGAAGTATCACATACTGAGTTGGTAGCGTAAATGTAAAATTGTAATAAATGTATTTATTTTTTTAAATATTTTCATGAACTCAATTTGAAATCCTATTTAAAAAAATGAGGTGAATTAAATGTTGTACCCAAATCGGTGTGTGTTTAATTTGCGTCATTCTAATTCAAATTTTTAGGGGATATATTATTCAATAAGCAATCTCGCTTATAACCTTCCTATCACAATCGTAATCTTACACTGATGAATGGTAAACAAGCAGTAGATATTTTTCTATTAATATATATTTTCGTTTCACTGAGAATTGAGTAATGTTTCATTTATTTATTAAATTTTACATCATTAAGCATTATTATATTGCACGCCTTGTTACTCATTCATACAAAATATATACTCTAATGAGAATAAGAAAGTAGTTTTAAACTTAATATAATAGCTACATGGTATGCCTAAGAAATTCGACGACTGTTATCATAATAAAATATGAATATCCAAACAAATTACTATAATTGCCTTCAAAATAATTTCCATTCGAAATTACGCTTTTCCGGTATGTATATAAAGATCCAGGCAAAAGGCAGAAAAGGCTATCTGGAAATAGCTCAATAAATTAAAGGCCCACGTTATTGGATGGCCGAAGTGTCAGCAAATCGTTTGTCTTTTATAACCACCTTCAAGTGGAAAAGCAAAAAGTTTGTGTTCTATCTCTTGCCAGCGTCTGATCGATAATGTTAGGGATTTTGCTAATCGACATCATATCAGTACGGGGCTCATCCCCAATCTTTTTCTTCCGGCTTTGAACCGTTTAAATTTTTACAATGTGCGTACACTTCTTGAAATACGTCCACTCCAAGGAGTCTCGCACAACTATCTCCTATCAGAAAAGATTCCCTAATATTTTTTTCTTCATTGTAAATATCTTTCTGCGATTAATCGCAGAATTTTTAATATTTTTCAACAATTAACAAAAAATTCTATTCAAAAAGTCCTTCCGGCCTGTACCGAGAGGAAAAGATAGCTTTCCTATATCTTCGTTTTAAAATTTTAGCTAATGTTACACGAAAACAGCACGTTAAAATGCAAAGAAACGTTTACAAAAGATTCGTTAATACTGAATTTGAATAAGAAAGTCGCCAAATTATTGAGCAATAGCCAAATTGGCTTCATTTATGAAGACTTATTTTGGTCGCCAAATTTGGCGATATTTCGCCAAATGTCGTAAATTTTGCCAATTTTATCGCTAACGGATATGAATATATAGTTTTATGCGTATGATTGGGAAAATTATTACAACAATGAAAGAAAATAATTTGCGAGTAATCGCGTTAATGTGCTGTTTTGTTTCAAAATGTCAGCCACCCTAGAATTTCAAACTGCTCTATCTCAGCCATTTTTTAAGATAGAGGTAAACCAAAAAATGCTTTGGAATCCTTGTATCAAGGCCTAAAAGATAATTAAAAAATAAATTTAAATTTTAAATTTTTTTGTATATTTATTTTAGTTTTAAATTTTTAAATGGCCGCCATCTTGAAACAAAATGGCGGACCAAGCTGGCCAACGAACTCGGTCGAGACATTGGTTAGCTTAATACACACAATTAGTTTCATCAAAATTGATTTATAAATACGAGCGTTATCGTATGACATAGGTCAGATATATATATATATATATATATATATATAAAACTTTAAGTAAAATTTAACCATTGAAACATAAGAAACTGACCACATACACTGAAATCCCGATACCAAAGAGCCCTGTCAATTTACAAATTAAAATTGTAGTCCTAATAAAAGTAACATTATTAATTCAAATTAAGAAGAAGAAGAAAAAAAAATTAAATAAATAGAAAATAAGGAATGAAATATAAACCACACGAGTATATACACACATATGTATATATATATATATATATATATATATAAATCAACATTTGAACGGAGGGTAGTTTTGGGATCTGGGGGTCATGATCGGTGAAAATATATCGAAATTTTCCGGAACTGCTTTCCTCCTAACGGCTGCAATAGGTAGCTTTATACTTTTTTGTATTGAAAGCTACCTAAAAATTTGGAACGGTTTCTACAGTTCGCCTGCACCACCATTCCATACATGTACATCACCAGAGAACTCAATTTCTGGAAAAACTCCATGATAACGCGTTGCTCCATTGCACTGCTCCTCTTACAATGACAACATTTAACTGGCCATATTGACATTAAGGGGAGCCCAAAGGTTTGAAATGACGAAAAATGTAATTATTATTATTTTTCTTTAGATGTTGTAGGAATCTTAATAAATGTCTTATAGTTGGTCCAATAGGAAAATTCCTAAAATTATGGCCGTACATGTTAAGTCTGGCGAAGGGAAAACTTTAAACTCAATTATCTCGAAAGATTGTTTACAGCAGTTTTGCCACGATAACTTTTGAACAATTTAACGAATTTGCATGTTTATTTATTTTAATAAAGTAAATTAACTTTTCTACAATTTATATCTGAAAAACAAACAGAAAGTGTTTTATGAGTTATAGCAAATATATGATCAATTTTTATGGATATTGAATTTTTTGAATGTATTAAAAATGTTTGTTTAGTTTTCAAGGTATACTTGAGATAAGCAGTGTAAAAAAGAAATAACGGCACAAAAATATGAACCTGGACTTCAAAATCGTGGAAATTTAGTTTTGCAAGATTACCTTTGTCGTACAATATTAAAACTTTTGTTATTGCTTTTTACAACTTAACAAATATTTTCCCTTTTTATAAACCATACATAAATAAATTCAAAAAGAAGTAATAGTCTAAATTAATTACAATCCTCTACCAGAATTCAGTCAACTTTCTTCATTTCAAAATTTTCTGGTGACTTAAAGGATTGGCGCTTCTTCACATACTTGTGGTTGTGTATGCCTAGTAGCGGCTCCTCACAGGGTATTACAATTACTTTGCTACCAGTAATTTTTTAAGCTAAATTTCTCCTTGTTTAATTATAGAATAGCCCACAATTAAGTAAGGGGAAATTTAATATACTAAAATTCTGGTAGTAAAGTGATTGTGAACCCCATGACAAGCCACTACTGTGCATGCCAGAGTTGGGCAAATTTGCAATCTGATTAATCTGTAATCTGATTACAATATAATTGCATGTAACAGATTATAATTTCAATTACATGTAATCATAATCTGAATTTGAAATTCAATTAGGATTGTAATTGTAATTATAATGCTATGATTATGATTACACAGAGTTGAGAAAAATCTGATTAATCTGTAATCTGATTACAATATAATTGCATGTAACAGATTATACTTTCAATTACATGTAATCATAATCTGAATTTGAAATTCAATTAGGATTGTAATTGTAATTATAATGCCATGATTATGATTACACAGAGTTGAGAAAAATCTGATTAATCTGTAATCTGATTACAATATAATTGCATGTAACAGATTATAATTTCAATTACATGTAATCATAATCTGGATTTGAAATTTAATTAGGATTGTAATCATAACTATAATGCTATGATTATGATTATGGTGTAATTATAATTATAATTGAGAACTTATAGTTACAATTACGTGTAATTTCAATGGCACATTTACAATATGTACCATAAAAGACAATTTTTATCAGACACAGTAGAAATTTGATACAACAAGAACGAAAAATCATGCATCCGACATCGATTATAAAACACTTTCTAGCATGAACAGAATATTATTCAGAAATTTTAAATTTTATTAATTAATACCCGCAACCCTAAATATGTACGATGAAAGACAGTTTTTATCACACAATAAGAACGAAAAATTACGCAGCTGGCATAGATTATGAAACACTTTCCCACATAAATAGAATATAAATCAGAAATTTTAAATTGTTATTAATACCCGCAACACTAAATATGTACCACAGAAGACAATTTTTATCACACACAGTAGAAATATGATACAACAAGATCGAAAAATCATGCATCCGACATATATTATGAAACATTTTCTACCAAGAACAGTATCCTTCTATATATAAAAAAAAGTAATGTTTTTGAAATGGAACAATGAAAATCTGCGTAGATACCGCAAAACGTATCTGATTGGTCAGCGCTTTATGACTTTTCTTAGGGGGAATTAACATGAAAGTAGAGAATTTAGATAGGATGGGCACTATTGAGGGGGGGGGGTTACCAAGGGATAGGGACCCGGGTCTGTCGCCAAGTTTGGCGCCAACTTGGCGATATAACGCCAAATTTGTCGGCCAAAATTAGCTGCCAACTTGGCGCTATTTTCAGTATTTTGCCAAATTTTCATAGACTCCCATTGAAATCCAATAGCTTTTACTTGCTTGCAAAAAATCAACAAATTGAGATACTGCAATGCAACAAAAATTAATATTAGCTTATGAATAGAGCTTAATTGAACTATTTATATTATTTTTAAGCACAAACACTAACTATTTACAATATTTGTAACACTATATATACAATTGGTACTTGTTAGTTATCCTGTCGACCAAATTACTGTCGCCAAATTCATATATATTAAACGAGCAATGGACTTTCCCGATTATTCATATATATTAAACGAGCAAGGGATTTTCCCGAATATGAATGATATCGTAATCAACTGGGAAGATTTTCACGAGACTTGTCCCCTATACTAAATCGAGCACGAGAAAAATATCTAGCTAGGTTCCGAATACAAGAAAATTCGTTTTTACAGGGTAAAACAAACTCAGCGCTGAAAATGTTTTTTTGTTATAAATGGAAAAATACTCAAACGATTTACACGAAACGTGTTGCCTATACTAATTCGAGCACGAGAAATCCATCTAGCTAGGTTTCGAATTCGGGAAAGGTCATTTTGATCTATTAAAACAAACTCAGCACTTGTATTGTAAGTATTGTACAAATATAGCACTATTCAAGATATTGAAATCTAATCATAAAGAAAAGTATTTGAAACTTATTTTGTAAATAAATTTGTTTTATTTCAATTTTTTTTATCTTTTTCTTTCATAAATAATTGAGGTGATAGGCTGGATTTGTTTGGTGAAGGATGAAGCTGATTTTTAACACTTTCCAACCTAGTTGAAAAGTGTTTATGACTTCGGTGTGTCTGGCCGTCTACACGTCTGCCGTCTGTCCGTGCTCTAACTCCCGTAAATATGCTCGGATTGACCTGCAATTTTTATATGTTATTGTCGTTATATACAGCATGTTCCGTATTTCATCTGAAGTGTGTAGCACTTATAGTTTTTTTACAGGGACACTCAAAAGAATTCTGCTACATTACGGTCTATGGGGAAAAATCATTTGCGGTTTATTTTAATGATGTTCCACAATTCCAAACACAGTGTAATTGATATATATCACTAAGGTGCATTACAAGAAGCTTAATATGGAATATGGTGTGCATAACACTTATAGTTACAATACAGGGACAGTCAAAAAAATCCGTTACATTACGTCTATGGAGAAAAATCGTCTGCGGTTTAATTAAATAATGTTTCACTATTTTAAACGCATTAAAATTTATATCTATCACTAAGGTGCATTACAAGAGGCTTACTACAGAATAGTGTGTGTATAGCAGTCATCGTTCATTTACAGGGACACACAAAAGAATTCTCTACTCTCTGTTAACAATAATTCCTGGAAGTGCGTTTTAAGTTGCTGAACGCGATTTTGAATTTAACTCACTTTTTGTCTATTATTTGGTGTTTATAAATTCTGTAGATCATATACAGGGCAGCACAAAAGTTCGCGAACACATTTCCGTTTATTGACAGAAACTCCAGAAGGAGAATTTTAAACTGTGCTACGCGTTTCCTAACTAAACTAAAATTTAGCATCCTATGCAGTATATATACAAATCTATGGATCATATACAGGGCTGAATAAAAGTATTCGGATATTTTTCCGAATATTGTATATGCTGGAAATTCCTAAAATTACGTTTTTAAATATGTTATGCGTTTTCCAAATTGTTTACTTAGATGTTATCTTTCAGCTTATTAAACGGTAATGATTTGTAAAATTATTTTGGAATCGTTGAAAAGTGTTCATAATCTATGATTGACGCATGATTTTTCGTTCTTCTTATAATAAATTTAGGTTTCATTTAAATTACAACAACAATTACGTAGTGGAATCTAAAAATTGAATGCATAGAAAATACAGGATCGTGAAGCGATCCAGAATGGAAGAATGGAAACGCGAAACGATTACGTCTGGGTTTGGCTAGGGCACGATTACGCGGGGGGTTGGTGAGCGTAGCGAGCAGGGGGGCCGGGCCCCTCTAGTATTATTAAGAATTTTGTATTTTTTATTAATAACTGCAACCCTCTATATGTACCATAAAAGACAGTTTCTATCACACACAGTATTAATTTGATACAGAAATAATGAAAAATCATGCATCTGGCATAGACTATGAAACACTTTCCAACATGAACAGAATATTATTTCAGAATGCTATTTTTCGCTTAAGAGCGGTTCAGACGATTTGAACTAAATTTTGTATCCTACAGATTTTGGGCACGAGAAAATCATTGGACTAAGTCACATGCTCGAGAAAATCCGATTAGTGGGTCATTTTTGTGTCACTATGGTTCAAGCTATTTTTATCTAAAAAGCGTCTCAGACTATTTTGACTAAATTTTATATCCTACGGGTTTCGAGAACGAGAAGACTATTGGGCTAGGTCACATGTTCGAGAAATTTCGATTGTTAGTCATGTTGGTTGATCATGTTGTTGATCATATTGGTGATTGATCATTATGGGTCAAGATATTTTTATCTTAAAAAGTGTTGGCGACATTGGCGAGATTTGGCGGGAAAATTTACTTTTAAGATTACCAATGCCAAAACACTTGCTTGGCGCCAAATGGAAAAAAATCGCCAAATTTGGCAATTTTGGCGACATTTGGCAAAAAAAAAATAACTTTCAGAATTTGAAGGAATTTTCTAGAAATTCCCAATAGGAGACGAGATTCATGATTCAACCAATCAGAGTCCATAGAACGTTCTCGAAAACAGAATTAAACCAATCAGTGTACATAGAACTTTCTAAACACATGCTTGGCACTAAATGAAAGAATGTCGCCAAACTTGGCGATATTTTGGCGATATTAGGCGAAAAAGCTGGCTTTCAGAATCTGAACGAGTTTTCTAGAAATTCCCAATAGTAGCCGAGATACATGATCGAACCAATCAGAGTCCACAGAACGTTCTCGAAAACAGAATTCAACCAATCAATTTACATATGATAGGGGAAATTGACTTTTAAGTTTTTCAATGCCAAAACACATGCTTGGAGCCTCAAAGCTAATTTTGACCGAGCATAGCTAGGTCAACTGTATATGCAAGGCTGCGTAAAAGGGTTCGCATATTTTTCCGACTTGCTGAAAATGGGTTTTCAAATGCGATATGCGTTTTCCACATTGTTTACTTAAACATTTTTCTTTACCTTAGTTTTATAAAGTGAAGTTTTGTTACAGTATTCTGAATGTCTTGGAAATTGTTTCTCATTAAGTATCAGTGATGGCAGTTCAAGAATTCGAAGCAAATAATAATATTCTAGAACGTTTTCATGTTTTGACGACCATGCTTATACATTATGCATAACAATTAATAGTTCAGTATATTTGTTTGGTAAAAATTATGCGGTATGAGAGAAATATTCAAGCAATCCTTGTCAGTCAATTGAAAACGTCCTCTACAAGGCGTTAAAGTTAAGCAAGTTTAGTTAAAATTTGTTTTTTGTCAGTCGTAAAAAATAGTAATAACATAAACATTTAGAAGTTGCCATAGGGGACATTTAGTTCTTCGGATATCGCTTTTTAAGCCTGAATATGTGTAATATGTAACGTATATGAGAATGTCGACTACCAAAACACACTTCTCAGAATGTTTTTCAGTATTCGATGAATCTGCATTACGCTTGATTTTGTGTTATTTTTAAATGATATGTCTTGTCCAGTGGTCAAAAGTAGTGTGCTACAAGTGGCAAAACCACACTGGTTGCAAATTTCCACCTCAAAATTTGTAGTGTAGCATGCTATTTTTTGAAAAAAATTATGTAGCGAGTAGGGTGTCAACGATTTTAATCAGATGATTGAAATCAGTGATTAAATCATGACTTAAATCAATTGACTTTTTTTTTAATAAAAATCATTGATTAAAATCCTAAATTTTGTACATGTTTAAAATTGCATAAAAAGTAATAAAATCTAAGTTGGACATAATTTGGAAAATTTCTGTGGGTATTTTACCTTTATAAATAAACAAAAAAAGCATTATATAATTGTTTCTAATCTTAATTCCTTAGGCTTGTAAAAAATTAAAAAGTCCTTCCAGTCTATACCGGGAGGAAAAGGTAGCTTTCCAAATCTTCGTTTTAAAATTTTAGCTAATGTTACTCGAAAAAAGCAAGCTAAAATGCAAAGAAACCGTTCACAAAAGATTCGTTAATACTGAATTTGAATAAGAAATTCGCCAAATTATTGAGCTATAGCCAAATTGGCTTCATTTATGAAAACTTATTTTGGTCGCCAAATTTGGCGATATTTCGCCAAATGTCGCCAAGTTAGGCGAGAATATGGCGCTAACGGATATGAATATATAGTTTTATGCGTATGATTGGGGAAATTATTACAACAATGAAAGAAAATAATTTGCGAGTAATCGCATTAATGTGCTGTTTTGTTTCAAAATGTCAGCCACCCTAGAATTTCAAACTACTCTATCTCAGCCATTTTTTAAGATAGAGGTAAACCAAAAAATGCTCTGGAGTCCTCGTATCAAGGCCCAACACTTAATTAAAAAATAAATTTGAATTTTTAACTTTTTTGTATATTTATTTTAGTTTTAAATTTTTAAGTGGCCGCCATCTTGAAACAAAATGGCGGACCAAGCTGGCCAACGAACTCGGTCGAGACATTGGTGAGCTTAATACACACAATTAGTTTCATCAAAATTGATTTATAAATACGAGAGTTATCGTATGACATAGGTCAGATATATATATATATATATATATATATATATATATATATATATATGGATATATCTATATATATAAATCAACATTTGAACGGAGGGTGGTTTTGGGGTCTGGGGGTCATGATCGGTGAAAATATATCGAAATTTTCCGGAACTGCTTTCCTCCGAACGGCTGCAATAGGTAGCTTTATACTTTTAGGTAGCTTTCAATACAAAAAAGTATAAAGCTACCTATTGCAGCCGTTCGGAAGAAAGCAATTCCGGAAAATATCGATGAATTTTCACCGATCATGACCCCCAGACCCTAAAACCACCCGCCGTTCAAATGTTGATTTATATATATATGTATATATATATATATCTGACCTATGTCATACGATAACACTCGTATTTATAAATCAATTTGGATGAAACTAATTGTGTGTATTAAGCTCACCAATGTCTCGACCGAGTTCGTTGGCCACCTTTGTCCGCCATTTTGTTTTAAGATGGCGCCCATTTAATGATTTAAAACTAAAATAAATATACAAAAAAGTTAAAAAATCAAAATTTTTCCTTGAGTGTTAGGCCTTGATACAAGGATTCCGGAGTGTTTTACCTCTATCTTAAAAAACGGCTGAGATACAGCTGTTTGAAATTCTAGGGTGGCAGACATTTTGAGACAAGATAGCACATTACAAAAATCCAACGATTAATTTATGAGTTTTAGTGAACGCGACTTCTCGCAAATTATTATCTTTCATTGTTGTAATTATTTTCCCAATCATACGCATAAAACTATATGTTCATATCCGTTAGCGCCAAATTCTCGCCAAACTTGGCGACATTTGACGAAATACCTCCAAATTTGGCGACCGAAATTAGTCTTTATAAATGAAGCCAACTTGGCTATAGTTGACTAATTTGGCAAATTTCTTATTCAAATGCAGTATTAACGAATGTTCTGTAATTGGGTTCTTTGCATTTTAGCTTGCTGTTTGCATTTTAGCTTGCGTGTAACATTAGCTAAAATTTTAAAACGAAGACATAGGAAAGCTACCTTTTCCTCCCGGTACAGGCCGGAAGGACTTTTTTTTTAAATTTCATTTTTACTGTTAAACTCATGTACACCAAATAAAAAAAAATAGTTGGGGATTGAAAATAATGCAATACTTTCATTTTTTAACTTGAAACACTGAATGTTAATAATCCCCACTGAGTGGTGATAATGCTGTTATTTAATATTTTGAGAATTTTAGATAAAGCTGGCTATTCTTATTAGGTAGCTTTCAATACAAAAATGTATAAAGCTATTGCAGCCGTTCGGAGGAAAGCAGTTCCAGAAAATTTCGGTATATTTTCACCGATCATGACCCCCAGACCCCAAAACCACCCTCCGTTCAAATGTTGATTTATATTATATATATATATCTGACCTATGTCAAACGATAACTCTCGTATTTATAAATCTATTTTGATGAAACTAATTGTGTGTATTAAGCTCACCAATGTCTCAACCGAGTTCGTTGGCCAGCTTGGTCCGCCATTTTATTTCAAGATGGCGGCCACTTAAAAATTTAAAACTAAAATAAATATACTCAAAAGTTAAAAATTCAAATTTATTTTTTAATTAAGTGTTAGGTCTTCATACAAGGATTCCAGAGCATTTTTTGGTTTACCTCTATCTTAAAAAATGGCTGAGATAGAGCAGTTTGAAATTCTAAGGTGGCTGACATTTTGAAACAAAACAGCACATAAACGCGATTACTCGCAAATTATTTTCTTTCATTGTTGTAATAATTTTCCCAATCATACGCATAAAACTATATATTCATATCCGTTAGCGCCATATTCTCGCCAAACTTGGCGACATTTGGCAAAATATCGCCAAATTTGGCGACCAAAATAAGTCTTGATAAATGAAGCCAATTTGGCTATTGCTCAATAATTTGGTGAATTTCTTATTCAAATTCAGTATTAACGAATCTTTTGTAAACGTTTTATTTGCATTTTAACTTGCTGTTTTCGTGTAACATTAGCTAAAATTTTAAAACGAAGATATAGGAAAGATACTTTTTCCTCCAGGTACAGGCCGGAAGGCCATGCTTTTGATCCTTTTTTAAGTAAAAACAGGTATATCGATGATACAAAAACGATTTTTCTATATGTGTAACCTGATAGAAAGTATAAACACACCATGCCCATGAATTCTTTTTTTCTCCATGAAATTTTGTTTTGCAATCATAAAAACATTTAGTTGAGAATTTATACATACAAATTTTAAAGGTAAAGCTATGTACTCAAAAATCTGTCAATTTTGAATATTACACAAAAATCTGTGTTTTGTATATTACGCAGAAATGTGTGTAAGAACAGATTATTACACAGAAACCTGTGTATTTGCATGTTACACAAGAAACTGTGTATTTTACAAGTTACACAAAATATGTGCAATTTGCATAATACACAAAAATATGTGTAATCACTAAATATTACACATTTGCATGTGTAAGAATATTACACAGAAATATGTGTATTTTTGTGCAATTTACACATTAAAGTGTATATTTCAAGAGTTATCATATCACTTTTATTCGCTTAGTGTTATCATCAAATTACATACTAAAATGTGTTTTTTTACACATTAGGCGTGTATTTTGGCAATTTACACAACATTTTACACTCATAGACAAATCGTTTTTGTATTATCTATACACCTGTTTTTATGTGTAAATTTACATATATATTTTTTAGAGTGTAATCAATATTATGTTTAACACAGATTAACAATTAACTAACTATAAAAAAAACTGTAGCATTCCTAATGTGAGCAATCTCTGTGACTGATTGATCTAAATATGAATAAAAGAATCTTTAAACCTTTAAATGGATAGCATACTTTTTCTGCACCATCTGTAAAGGACTATTCTAATCAAAATTCACCTTTTCCGAAGTCATTGCATATAGTACTATCAATCCAATGCAAAAAGAAATATCCCTAGTATCTAGTTAAAGTGATAGTCTCTATGAAAATCTAAACAAGTACGAATAATCATGTGTCATCAAGTATATATTATAAAACACTTTCCAACACGTTTCAACACAACAAAACTTCAGAGTTTACTAAGTAAACTTATAAAATGCATAACACATTTAAAAACCCAATTTCTGGAATTACTACCTATAGTCAAAGAAAATATTCAAATTATTTTCTGCAGCCCTGTATATGATCTATGTATTCTATGGACACCATATTCAACAGTAAGAACCTTATAGGACACTTCATTGATAGGTAGCAATTTGAAAATGTTTAAAACAGTGTAACAGCATTAAAATACGCCGCAAACGATTTGTCCCCATAGACCTTAATGTAGCAGAATTTTCTTGAGTGTCCCTGTAAAGGAACGATACATTCTATGCACACGATATTTTACAGTAAGCGCCTTGTAGTGCACATCAGTAATATGTGTCAATTTGAATCTGATTAAAATAGTGTAACATAATTAAAATACGACGCCGTAAACGATTTTCCCCATAGACCGTAGTGTAAAGGAATTCTTTTGAGTGTCCCTGTAAAAAAAAAAAAAAAAAAAAAAAAAAACATAAATTCTACATACTTAATTTTCAATACCAAAGATGAAATAGTAAACACCAATAATGAACTTATATATACATATATCAATTACAAGGCAATCCGAGCATATTTACGCGATGGACAGACGGCAGACCAACCGAATTTATAAACACTTTTCAACTATGTTGGAAAGTGTTAAAAAGCAGCTGTCTCTGAGACCATTAACAGTAGTTAAAGGGTAAAATGTCAGACTACAATCATCTTTTCACGTCTGTATATTCATAATTCAATAAAAAAAATATACCATGCCAAAAAATCGAGAAAAGGGATGAACAAGCCATCAAGGATCTTCAAGAAATAAGGTTAGTTTCAATGAAATCAAATAAAGTAAAGTGTGATCCTTTTTTAATTAAATCACTTTACTCTAACTTTAACTTCACCAGGAATTTATCATTAACTAAACCTGAGCAAACAATTAAATAATAATAATAAAAATATTTATTATAGTTACTAATTTGATAATGTGATATTTTCTCTTTTTCTATAATAAATAAATAAGTTTCGTAAGAGTTTTATATTGAAGCTTATTTGCATAGAAATTTCTTCACTTAGGAATAACTAAAAACCATAACCCACAAAACAGACTCGTTCAGGCAGCACTGGAATCGCACATGTTAATTAAACAAAGTAAACATTCTTCGTTTTAAAATGCAATTAAAATAAACCAGAGGGCCCGTGCGAGGATTTCGCACTGAAATCTAATATTTTTTAGGTACTGCTCTATTATCCCGTCGACCACTTTTCATAACAAAAAACTATCACCAAACTGTAAGACTAAACACCAAAAATACAGTCCCATTTACTTGATATCAGAAGCATTATACGTGTTTGTTACGTCATCAAGTGGTTTCTAACTCGACATTTGCGTGTATTTTTCATTATGTTTCACTGATTTATTAGTTATTTCATTAATTAAAATAACAATTGTGTCCTTAAATTCTTATATTTTATTTATTTATTCATTTTGATATTCCAATGGCAACGTTCTCCCGTTTATTTGGCGATAGTTTTTTGTTATGAAAAGTGGTCGACGGGATAATAGAGAAGAACCATTTTTTATCAAGATGTAATTTTTCTTAGATGCAGGTTTAAACTTCTAAAGAAAAAGTAAGGATAAAAATATCTGCAAACATTTAGTTTTTAGTCAAGCCAGAATATCATCTAATTTATTCCATCAAAGTTATAGTAAAAACTGATCCAAGATTGCAAAATGCACGCGCGAGAAAAAAAAATAACAATCGTATTTTAACTGCATTATAGGATGACGTCATCCGCTTCAGGAAAAAAACATGGGACATAGAAATATAAATCTAAACATTTCAATTTCAATTTCGCTTTTTAATCATAATTATAGAATAAACCCGTGCGGTGTTTTTTATAATAATTGCTGAGCGTCATATAATGTGGTATTTTATTTTTTTTTTGGCAACAATATTTTGAGGAAAACCTTTCATTTCTTTTATGAAAACAATGCCGATTTAATGTTTAATTATCAGCAAATTTTAATCAAAAACATGTTTTAACGAAATGTTAAGTGTGCTATGTCAGAAGCCTGTTCAAAATCCTTTCATATGCTATCTCATTCGTCGTTCTGCGTTTTGTATTTTCTGAGAAAAAGGGATGTTGACAGGAGAAATAATATATATGATTAAGGAGTTTTTCCATTCTGAAAAAAATTTACATTTTAAAATTTAATCGAAATAATTATTATTATGAAAAGATTAAATATAAAGAAATATAGCTAGAACATTTAGTACAATCAGACTTTCGCCCTCCTCCTCCCTCTTTTCAAGTCAGGTTAGGAGCACATTTAGGATTATGCTAAACTTATAGTTACCTTAATAAAACCATGCAAATTGAAATTTCAGAGACATTGATATTTTATTTACAGTTACATTTAATCAATAACATTTCTAAATTTCTTTCTGGAAAATAGACTTAATTAAACCACATAAAAAAAATTAAACCAATTTACAAAATTTAAAAAATGAAGCAGTAACATACTTTGTTTTAATGTTGAAGCAAACATTTTGCTTCTTAGATATAAAATAGTTTCTAGGTGTTTATGGACATTCTTCGTAATATTTAAGATTGGCTTTTAAAACTACTCGTTTTTCAAACATTTCGTCCGAAAGCCTATTAGCTTTACAATAATTCGTAATAGTTGCATAAGAAAGTAATCTTTCTACAGATGCCGACGAGGGCAGCGGTGTATTGTATTTTATGAAGATGTTTTTAATCTCTTTATAAGAGTTCAATATACTTAGATTTTTCTTTTCCTCCAGACAGAAATGCGCATACAATAATGTGGCTTTTCTTTTAGGGTCTTGTTTTGCTTCTTCATGAGCAGAATCAATGGTAAAAAAGTCATCTTTTTCTTCACTATCAACAGAACTCAGCGCATCCAGATTTTCGTTTGTTCTGATTTCTTTTGTCAATTTGCTAATAAATAGCGTTTTAATTTTTGTATAAGCTGGTTCACTAATGCAAGACTGCCATTTAAATTTTACAAAACTCGGATGACATAAAGCTGCTATTGCAGCTTTTTCTGCTTGAGGTGATGAAATATTAAAGAACTCACTAAATCTATTTTCTATACTTTCTAAATAAACTTCGGCCAAAGGTCGACAATATATAAAGTCTTCATTCAATGATTTTCGTAATTTATGTCGTAATGACAACAAAGTTGGTAATAAAATACCAAAATAAGTTTCTTTTTCACTTTGAAGAATATCTAAAGCCCCGGCAATGTCTTTACTACATTTCACATATTTTTCTATATATGTAAAGTCCTAGTCTTTCAATGAAGTTATCAAATTCAGTTCCTTGCTCAAAATAGCCGATTTTTCTTTGATGGAGAGAAACTGTTTCATTGCATCAAATAAACTATTCCATCGTGTTTCATTTGGTCGACTAAGAGTATGTCCCAAAATGGAAATGATAATTTCTGAAGATTTAGGCCGACATGCTGCTTTCCACAAACTATTACATTTTTTTATCACTTGTTCGTGTATTTTTGAAATTTCTGTGTCATGGCCTTCCAGAATTTTGCTAGAGTCAGCAGTTACACACAAATTGAGTGTGTGAGATGCACACCTAAAGTGTAATGGTAAACAATCACTCGAATTAATTACATCTTCTACATCATCATTTATGCTAGACGCAGTGTCAGAATCATAATCACTACTAGATGAATTATATTTTGTATCTAAATCATCATCATCTTCTAAAATACATTTTTCTTCAATTCCAAATATTTTAAATGCTTTCACAAAATTCCTTGCATTATCAGTAATAGCAGCTATTACTTTATTGGAATTCAATCCGAATTTTTTTTTTGGATGTTCATAAGATTTTCAAAAATTTTGTCATAACTATGAATGCCTTTGAATCTTTCACAAGCCATGGCTCTAGACATTCTTTTTAATGTAACTGGATGAATCCAATGTGCTGTCACTCCTAGGAAACTTCTTCGTCGCCCTGACCATATGTCTGTGGTTATGCAAACGAAATATATATCTTCCAAGTCACGTTTAATATTTGCTACTTGTTCATTGTAATATATTCCAATTTTTCTCCCAAGTGCCCTCCGACTCATTATGTTCAAAGATTTTGAACTAGAATTGAGGTTTTTCAGTAGATTTTGGAAATATATATTATCAATGTTTCTTAGCGAAATCATAGAATCAATGAAATAGTTTACAATATCTTTGTCAAAATTGTGTTGCAAATATACTATGTTTTGACTTGATTGTCCAGAAATACTTGATTTTCGTTGTTTTTTTGTTTCCTGTAAATAAGCACGATATTCTTCAAAATAAGTGTTTCCATGCTTCCTTTTAAGGTGGGTAACAAAATTGGAAGTGCAATTATTTGAGGCTTTTACCTCAATATTACACTTAGTGCATTTCGCTATAATTCTATCACACGAAGATTTATTTTCAATTTTCTCGAAAAAACGTCCATCTAAAATAGTTGGTTTCTTTTTACATGTAGTGCCGGAAGTACCAGCATGGTGAACAGTTTGTAAATCACTACTGTCTGATTGAAATGAACTAATTTCTTCCATAATTTATTACGAAGCACTAAGCTCTCATTCGATTTTTACAAATTTTATAACATAATTTAATAAAGTTCATTCACATGGATCAAAATTATAAAGACATTATATTATAACGTGGCTCATGAAAAGGTTCACGTAACTACCACTCGACAGAAATAATGTTTATAACTTGACAGCAGTAAATTGCATGTGAGTCACGTGATTTTGAAAACAGCGCTTTATTTGCATAAGTTGACAATTTGAACGGTGTTTTTCTAAATCTGATGCATCTTTTTTACTTGATTTCGGTAGATAAAATTTGGTGTTTTTATTTTGTTCCATTTCACACATTTTTTGCTGATAGAATTAATTAAATCAATTACATGATTTTTTGTTGATAATATTTATTTTAATTATTTCAAAGGAATGATATAAGAAAAGGGAGATAAGAAATAGTTGCAAATGACGTCACAAATAAACCATTGGAGGTACAATGTTGGAGGGCAGTTGCGATTGGTGCCGTGACGATCATGGGTGTTACTGGAGGTCGGACGCGCAGTTGCGATTGGCGGATTAGAAGATCATCAGTTGATTGCAGTCTCCCTATTAGACTGACAAATTGTGTCGTTATATAGAGCAAATGGTCAAACAAACAAACTGTCATTAAAATACACTATTCATCGCTAACATGTCACACTATCGAATGTGAAAAAATACATTTTTCATATTCTGTGCCATTCTCTTACACTGTGCATGACATGTACACAAAAGAATTCAACACAAAAGAAAGTCAACACAAAAGAATTCGTAAGCATTACTTTGAAAGGGCGTGAATTGTTTAAAGATAGTTTTTAATTGAGTTATGTAATTTTGAGTTGAATTATATTTAGTACTCTAAGAGATGTTTGTAGAGTATAAATAAATTCATAATATACAGTGCTACGCAAGGAATTGGATACATTGCTGGCTATGGATAGTAATTTCTAGAAGTGTGTTTTTAATAGTGTAATGCGTTTCTTTGCTTGAATTAAATTTTACTATATTATGTGACATGTATAAAAATCTGTAAATAATAAACAGAGCTGTACAAAATAATTCTAGTACACTTCTGTTTATTGTCAAAAATTGCTAAATGTAGACAGTGCCAACTGTGTTATGCTTTTTGTAACTAAACTAAATTTTCGCATACTATCTAGATTACATATACCAATCTATAGATCATTTACAAAGCTTCACAGATCCATTCGTCTATTTTTGGGCTATGGACGGTAATTGCTATGTAATAATTATTTTTATGAAATGCTTTTTACTAAATTACTTACTTAAATATCTTCTCTCACTTTATTAAATGCTAAAGTTTCGTTATAGTAATCTGGAAGTGTTGGAAAGTATTGCGTAATCTATGCTTGACGCAAGATTTCTCTTGCTTTTTTTATTTCTACTTTATTTTCTGTAATGGTAGAAACTCGGGGATTCTAATGTTGCGAGAAAATAACAGAACCGATCTATAGGTTAGTTATAACAGGAAAATACAATTGACAAATAGCATGACTTTTGAAATATATCGTCGTTAAAATAATGCATTTTCAGTGGCTAAAATCTTCAGCATTTTTTCTATAATTGCATGAAAAGACACTTACTTTTCGAATGTTAATTTTGTGATTTTCATTTAATCTACCGTGTAAAAATAATTTCCCCTATAATATAACAATTTTAATGAAATTTATATTTTCTACTTTATTTTATGTTGAATTTTTTATTATTTAATAAACTTTAGTAATGGACCATATTTATATTCCATCAAATTAAAAGTCGTCTGTGGTAGATACTGTTCTGCATCTCTAAAATAAGATTATTTTTTTCTTTTTGGTTGCGTAAAGTTAATTTTTCACGACTTCACTAAAACTAATAACTTAACAAGAAAGAACTAGTATGCTGTGGCCTTACATTTTCTTTATATAAATCAAATCGTCTGAAATCAAAGTTAAATGCAAACTGTTCGTTCTTAAGATATAGCTACTGCGGAAACCGTGAAAAACAGAACCTAGCAGCGACACCTGTTGCACGGTATATAAACAAACTAATAAGGATCTATTTATGTCAAGGTCTACCCAGCTCGAAAAAGTTTGCAAAAAAAGTGCAAAAAAAAGTGCACAAAATCCGAGCGTATTTGGCACCTCGGCGTATGTATAAAAAGTGCAAAATTAATTGTGCATATAAAGTGCCAACAGAATTGTGCACAAAATGTATATAATCAGAGGTGCCAAATACGCTCAGATTTTGTGCACTTTTTCTGCATACCAAATAATCCCTAAATGTTGCACTTTTATACACAATCAGAGGTGCCAAATGCGCTTAGATTTTGTGCACTTTTTCTGCATACCAAATAATCCCTAAATTGTGCACTTTTTATATACAATGTGAAGTGCCAAATACGCTCAGATTTTGTGCACTTTTTATTTTACACATTTTTTGCATACCAAATAATCCCTAAATTGTGCATTTTTTATGCATAATCAGAGCCTCTGATTACGCATAAAAATGCACAATTTAGGGATTTTTTGGTATGAAAAAAATGTGTAAAATAAAAAGTGCACAAAATCTGAGCGTATTTGGCACCTCAGATTTTGTGCATTTTTTAAAATAGCTTTTTGCATATCGAACATTTTAAGCATATATTTATATCAAGATTCAGCTTACTGTGAAATTTACAGTTATTATCACCATAGTAATAAACCCACTTTTGGAAAGATGCATAATTATAAATAGGATTATAAATAATAACTTTATCAGACATGGTACAAGTTCGCCAACATGGGGAAAAAGAAAATAAGCTTAAATTTAAATATGTAAATTTTATAATTAGAAATAACATTGCATACAGTAAAAAAAAAAATGTTCAATATTGTTAAAACCCAATAAGAGAAAATTATTACACTTACTTGAAAAGAGCTGCACTAAATTCTAGTTGTTGGTTGAAAATGTTTTAACTAATGTATCTGTACTAAACATTTGACATTTGATTAACATACATCTGACCTGTGTGCTTGGCATCAAGCGCCCGCTTATAAATCATGGTCAATGTATACAGGGACGAGATAGCACACAGAAGGAAATTTACAACACACAGAAATACACCCGGAAGCTCCACAAAGAGTGTGCAACGGAGCCCCCGGGATTCGAACCCGGATTCGAACCCGCTCAGACCGACACTGGCAAGCGATTAGTGGTGCGATGCCTTGACCACTCAGCTACGGTAGGCCCTATTTGCACTTAGAAAAAGGTATTAAAAAATCAACGTTACTTATTTTTTTTTATTTACAACACAAGTGCAATCAGCTTTTTCTCATCATTTCACTTCCAATGCAGTCATTGCAAATTTTAACCGTTGCAACCGGATACAATAATTCTTCTGACCGCAGAGGGCTTTGATGGACGACCGCTGAAATCTAGCTGCTGTTGGGAAAAAGCGAAAGAAAACACGGCACACACACAAAAAAATGATCATTGCGGTACAGCCGCTGCGTTTATTTGAAATCACAACATAAATAATAAACTAATGGTACTTGTTCCGGTAATGTAATGTATCCACCAGTAAATGTTCGGGACTTGTAATGATACTTGTTATATGTTATAAAATAAATATACTTGAAATTTTCTTGTATTTTCTGTAATAAATATACAGCATTTTCATTGTTGAGTTACAGTCAGTTTTACAATGTTCAAATAGATATTTTACTTAGATTGCGCTTCTGTATCTTTGGATGATTTTCTTTTACCAAATCAATTTCAAGCTGTATCCCGTTTGTTTCCTGTGTAAAAAAAAGGGAAAAAAATTAAATCATGCAGAAATATGCAAACTGAACTACTTTACAGACATTACATAAATATAAAAATTCAATATTAGATTTTATTAAGTAGTTTGTTTTTCTACAGGAAAAAATAATAGTTAAAATTGATTCACTTATTTTCATGCGTAATATACGGCCAAACTGGCAAATGTTGTTCTTATAAACAATTTCCCAAATCTCAAACTTGAAATTTAGTATCTATACTATTAAAAATGCATACTGTATCTGAGCATATAAGAGAGCATACTGTATCTGATGCATACATAAGATTTGCGATGATCTTCGCAAAATCATAACTGCAACCTTGGTATAATTGTAATTGTTAGGGTCGATGTAACAAGAAAGTACCCAAATTTCTAAACAGCATAATTAAATTGGACGCTTTAAGGGGACACATATCCTTTAAAATTTTGAAAAAATCGATTTTTTGTTTTTTAATTCATTTGATAGCTAATTTTCTTCTGAACAATTTGCCACAAACCGCATTAAAATATTCGTAAAATTACTCTCGTTATAGTAAAAAATGTAAATCAGCTTTGGTCCGTTTCACGCGAATTAAAGATCCACTTGAGTCAGCTGATTCTGTCATCATGGCGGTGTGTTTGTTTACGTTTTAAAAGCTGCAGATTTTGCTTCTCCTCTTATCGCAAACTCCATGAATTATTAATTCTTTTGGAGAAACAGAAGGACGGAAACATCTCTACTCCCGGCTTTCGTAATATCTGCAGTTTAAAGTTTTTTTACATGTGCTTTTCAGCGTTATAATTCGATTCCGTTTCATTTGAGAGTAAGCTTTTTGTTCAGAGTGTATTTTACTAGTTTTATATTATTAATTTATTTTACTAGTTTATTTTCGTTCATTATTGTGTCCGAGAATGTGAAGCGAGAGTCTGGGACTCGTCCTAAAAAACGAAAGTTTTCTGGCAATCATTTTACTAATGTGAAAACTCATCAACACATTAGTGCATCAAGCAAAAAATTAAAGTTGGATGTTTTACCTCCTGCACAACAAAGTGTTTTTAGAACACCTAATTTTGAAGGATACAGATTGTTTGATATAAATTTATTGATTAATTTTATACAACAAAACTTATCTTGTAAATTCTGTAAGGGTAATATTATGCTAAGTGAGTCGTCACTGTTTGGACTGTCATCTAAATTTGAAATGACATGTAAGTGTTCTGTAAAAACTTTCAGAAATTGCACAATGTTAGGCAGTAAGAAAAATATTCCTGAAATCAATAGAAGGTTTACATATTCTATGAGAATGATTGGACAAGGCAGAGCAGGAATGGAGACTTTTACTGTGACATGGATCTCCTACCACCTATTGCTCAAAAATCATACTTTGTCATTGTAAATAAAATATTGAAAGTGACATCAGAAACTGCAGAAATGTCGATGAAGAAAGCAGCCCAGACTGAAGCTATATTGTCAAATTCTTCTTTGTCCGTTACTGTAAGTGGTGATGGTACATGGAAGACTCGTGGTCATACATCACTTACAGGTGTGTGTACGATAATTGGAGCCTAAAGTGGGAAAGTTTTTTGACACTGAGGTGATGTCCTCGTATTGTAAAGAGTGTGAATATTCTGAAGAACACGAATGTAATCGAAACCATTTTGGTTCTGCAGGAAAGATGGAAGTTGACGGTATGGTCAGAATATTTTTAAGATCCGAAGAAACACGTGGTGTAAAATATTTGAAACACATCGGGGACGGTGACACAAAAACATTTCCTTCAGTGTGTAATGCAAAACCTTATGGGAATGTAACTATCGAAAAAAGTCGAATGTGTTGGACACGTTCAGAAGCGTATGGGGACCCGTCTAAGAAAGCTGAAGCAAGAAAAGAAAAAAATTGAGTGATGGAAAAACACTGGGTGGTAAAGGGCGATTAACTGATAACCTTATTGATGAAATAACAAGCTACTATGGCAATGCCATCAGAGAACATAAAGATTCTTTGATTGAAATGCGTAAAGCAATTTGGGCGATATTTTATCACAAAATATCATCAAATGATAATCTAATTCATTATTTTTTCCCAAAAAATGTCTACACCTGGTGTAAGTACAATAAATCACGTTTAGAAGGCATTTCATACAATCATAAATCACCTATCCCTTCTGTGGTAATGGAAGCAACCAAACCAGTGTTTAATGATCTGTCACAGCCGTCACTTTTAAAACGTTGTTTGGGAGGGCGGACACAAAACCCAAATGAAAGCTTGAATGCCATGATTTGGAAATTTTGCCCCAAAACTACAGGATCGGGGAAAACAATTGTACATATTGCAACAAACGAAGCTACAATATTGTTTAATGAAGATTTTCAAGGACGGCATGACATAATGGATTCATTGCAATTACTTCGTAGCAATTTTTCGATTCATGGATTTGAAAGCATAGATAATAAACGTATAGCTTCTTCAGAGAGAAAAGCAAGTATGCAAACAAAAGAGCAAAGGAAATTGAGATAACGTTCTAAAACAGCAAAAGTCGAATCGCTAAAAAATATTGAAGGTGAAATGTATTCTGCAGGTAGATTTTAAAAATTAAGTAAGTAAGGTAAACAACAAATTGTAAGATATTCAACTTTCCAAGATAATTTAAATTTTAAATAAGTTACCAGTGATCATTTATATCCTATAGTAATTTTAATACTTGTATAAGATTATATTACCAATATGAATAGTTCATTTACAAAAAAAAAAAAAAAAAAAAAAAAAAACGACAAAAAAGAAAAACGATAACTTTAACGATTACATTAAAAATATTGGCACTTTTCAGTTAGCCGGGCGCCAGTGATACATATACATGTATATATATACACATATATGATACACACACATTTATATATACACATATATGATATGTATACATACATCTATGTATATACACATATATGTATGTACATACATACATATTTATATATGTACATATATCACTGGCGCCTGGCTAACCGAAAAGTACCAAAATATTTTCACCTTTTTTTCCCCTAATATTAGACTTTTCAAGATTATTTATACTAATTTAAATTGTAAATGAGTTTTTAATATAACATTAATATTTAATTTGAATTTTCTCATGTTATATACCGACTAATAATTTCACGTTTTGGAGCTTATAATAAATTTTATACATGTGTAATGATCTTAATTATTTCATATGTTTATCCTACAACAATATAGAAATTTTAAATAGCAATAGCTGTATATACACAGTGGTGATATACAGAAATTTTAATACAGCATTTATGTTTAAATTAATTTTCCTCAAAATCGTTATTTTTCTACTTACGCGCATAACTCCAAATGTATCAAAGGTAATGATTCGAAACTTTATATATATCTTTACTAGATCATTTTCTTCAAATTGAACTAAAATCTAAGAAATTTAACAAAAATTATTGAATGTATGGGCATTCAAGTGACAAAAATGATCAAAATTTTCATTTTTTTTTAATCAAAAAACTTTAGAAATTTTTTGTTTATTTATTAGATTATAGTTCATTTTATTTTTGTAATGTTTTTAAACTTATATTAACAGTTTCAAAGTTCTAGAGTGTATAGATATTTTTAAATCATGCGCGCAAGTTGTATACTTTTGCATTAATTGAAAAATATCTTCATATTTGGAGCAGTTAATTTTGAAGTAAAAGGTTGTACTTTATTATTTTGCTATATTAATTTTAATATGAACAGAAATTATAATTTGTTTTAAAATAATATATATCTTGCAGTACTTTAAGTACAAAAGTAAGATTTAAATCGCAATCTCAAATGTTGTGCCGTTCTCGAGTTTTGTGAAATGTTTTTAACATTTGAACGTGATATTAAATTTTAAACCTTGGTAATAAATCTAATTGTTACAAATATGTATTTTATAGGAATATATCAACATTAAATAACAGTATTTGAGTTGTTTATACCTTGAAAATGTTTTTAAATACAAAAGTAAAATTTAAGTAGCAATCTCAAATGTCGTGCCGTTCTCGAGTTTCGTGAAAATTTTTCAACATTTGAAGGTGATATTAAATTTTAAACATAGGTAATAAATCTAATTCTTACAAATATGTATTTTATAGAAATATATCAACTTTAAAAAACAATATTTCAGTTTTTTATACCTTAAAAATGTTTTTAATGTAACATTAATATTTAATTTGAATTTTCTCATGTTATATACCGACTAATAATTTCACGTTTTGGAGCTCATAATAAATGTTATGCATATGTAATCATCTTAATTCCTGCACATGTTTATCCTACAACAATATAGAAATTTTAAATAACAATAGCTGCATTGTACGTGTTATTTAAGAATTTTTAATGCAACATTTATGTTTAAATTGATTTTCCTCAAAATCGATATTTTTTTACTTGCGCGCATGATAACTCGAAATGTATCAAAGGTAATGATTCGAAACTTTATATATATCTTTACTAGATCATTTTCTTCAAATTGAACTAAAATCTAAGAAATTTAACAAAAATTATTGAATGTATGGGCATTCGAGTGACAAAAATGATAAAAAATTTCTTAAAAAAAAAAAAAAAAAAAAAAAAAAAAAAAAAAAAAATAGAAATTTTTTTGTTTATTCATTAGATTTTAGTTCATTTTATTTTTGTAATGTTTTTAAACTTATATTAAAAGTTTCAAAGCTCTAGAGTGTATAGATCTTTTAAAATCATGCGCGCAAGCTATATACTTTTTCATTAATTAAAAAAAACAGACATTAAGGAATAATTATTATTAATTAATTATACAGTGTTTAATGCAAATTATATATTATATTGCATGGAGAAAGTATTACAGTATTAAAAAAAACTGAGGTATTTAGTGTAAAAATGAGTTCATGGGGCCACTTTAAATATTTGTCTCCGAAATCAAATTTTTCATCTGTTTAAAGGGTATGTGCACCCTTAATAAAATATTTATAATGTAAAGCTTTATTAAATTATAAAATCATACTTACATGTGATGGACTGACTGTATTCAACCACATTTTTAGTTCGGCTTTCTTTTTTCTCATCTATCAGCTATTTGATATAAATCCGCAATTTTCACACTCTGGAAGAGATGTAATTCAAAAAAATCAATAACAATCCAGTAAAAATTGGCTTATAATTGATTTCACTTAGGGCCTTTAAAATTGTTTCAGAGGGGGCTAAAATTTCAAGCTTCTGATGCTAACATTTAAAAAAAATTAAACTAACTTGACTTGATTACATTGTGTGTAATGCTTTAACTTAACATGTTAATAGTAATATAAATTTATTTTATAAGCTTTTAAAATTTTCCAGATTACATTTTAAGAATTACAGATTACAAACATATCCTACAACATATGTTTCAACAATTATACATCCTACGAAGGAAATCCATATAGAGCGGTATTTTTTCCTATTCCTTTAGATTCCAGTTTCAGAGGTTTCATCGAATAAATATTTGACAAAGCTGATTACATAGTTCAATATTATGTATTTTATGATTATGTATTTTTAATTTTAAAATAAGGTGGCTATTAGAAACTTAAATTTATTTTGGGAAGAAGGAGGGGGAGGGGCATCAAAAACCATGTTTACTTCCTGTGAAGTTAGTTTTGGCCTCGAACGAGCGTTCATTCAGCAGAGTTCCCCCCCCCCCCCAATTTTGACAAACAAAACCAAAGCATATTTTTGTATTTTTTAAATAATTTTTTTCATTTATTTTGAATTGTTTTTGTATGTTAATGAAATAAAAAATGAGTTTTTGTAAATTGATTGCACTTTTGAAATAGTTCAGAGAATGCTCTGTTAATTATAATCTAAATAATGTATTTTAATTTAACATAAGAATTACGATTGCGAAAAATGGCCACTAAGTTAAAAAAAAGTCTACCAATTTCTGGCTACAAACTAGAAAATTCAATTTTCAAATTCAATTCTTTTAAAAATAAAAGAACATTTATTGAATTTTACTTTTAAAGAAAGGAAATTGCATTTTGATATAAAAGGATATACGTACAAATATTCGTTTTAACTTGTTTTTGTTATTATATATGTATTACTTTATGCAGTTTAACCCTTAACTCCTGTTACAAAAAGAGTCGCATACTATACTGTGAGTGGTTTCAGAGACCGCTTGATTGAAAGATGAATAAAAGGCTTGATTAACGCATAGGATACTGCATCTGTTACAAACTTTATGTACATGACTATTATAATTAAAATTTACCTATTCAGAAGTCTTTAGCAATAATACTAAGGCTTCAAACAAAACAAAATTTTACGAGTAACTATAGCAGGGTTCATACAGACTGGAGAAAAGAATCGAAGAAGTCAAGGAAAATTCTAAGGAGAACAAGAATTTTAAAGAACTTAGCATATTTTTTCATGCATGCCATGCGTCGTACAACTTGCACACCCACCCTAATTTTTAATATCTCATTTAGGGAGAAAATGTATTTTATTCAAAGGAAATCTAATAAGTAGTGCTAAAATTTTACAAAGTATTCATAATGCATTGCTTATTGGTTTCGTAAATTTGAATACAAAAGTGCCAGGGAACTATTTTATGAAGTGACCAATGGCCATACATATATATATATACAGGACAGTAAATCTCAAATTCTCATCATATATCACATGCACCTAGGTTTTATAAGTAAATTTTGAATGGAAAAAACATGCAGTATGTACAAACCAAACCAAACAAAACAAAAAAAAATATACAATTTAATTTTTTAGAATGGCAGTAATTACTTGAACTTTACTTTTATAAACATGAGAAGACTTTTATTTTACTTCCTTTAATCATTATTCAACACTAAATTATATTTTGTTATAATTTAAGAAGTATTTTGTTTTGTTTATTTAAGGAGTTCTAAGTAGGGGAGACTGGTACACAGTGGACCACTTTTTCAGTTAATTTTTTTTTCTCTTTAACGGACAAGCCGATCTGCATGAAAATATTTTTGAATATTCCTTAAACCTTTATGCATTCATCATAATTTTCTCAGAACATAGTTTCCAATACATTTAAAAACAAATAAAATTTATGGGCATCCAAAAAGTGGACAGTGTGCCCCATAAATGGGGAACACTGGTCCACCCACTGGGGCACAGTGGACAGCTATTAGGTATTATCTGAAATGCAATATAAATCTATTTTTCATTAATCTAATTCTTCTTTATTTCCCCTTTACCCGCAAAATAACATAGTAAAATAAATTTACAAGTAACATTTTGAAACAAAAAATTAATTATATTTTGAAAATAATAACAGATTAATACAGGAACAATTGCAATTTAGTTGAAGGCATTACTTAAGTACAAAAAAATCAGCGCATATTAAAATTTGCAAATGAAATTTCAAAATACTTATGAGTAAGATTGATCCAGGAATTTTCCTGAAATACTTTTGGGTCTGAGAGCAACATTATGAAATCATTGACATCAACAACGATTCATCTACAGTTTCGGGAAAAATAAACTGATATCTATTCAATTTGTGTCTCATGAATCTTACTTTAACAGAATCATCACCAATTAGACTTAGTTATATATATTTATCAAAGGCAGTAAATACAAAACAAAATATTTCTTATTATGTTAAATAAATTGTTATTTTTCTTTGTTTACTTTATTTTACAGTTAAATAACTACTTTAAAACAATAATTCTTTATAGAAAATAAGCAATTATTAAATATTTTGAACATTCTGCATTACTGGAGCAGAGTGGATTGTGGACCACTGTGCCCCAGGAGTGGGTGGTCCACTGTGACCCATGTTGAAGTTCAATAAATAATCATATTAATATTGTTTATAGCTTTCTTTTAAACATATCAACTTTAAAGTTAAAAAGCTTAGCAAAAAATGTGTTTTATCTTATTTATCTACAACCTTTAATTGCTAAAAATATGAAAATATGATGATGAAAAATTTTACTTTTAGAAGCTCAAAACAACCAATCAGGATAAAATAGTTCCATCTGAGCTAAACATATTTTCTAAAGGCTATAAATAATCAGTGCAGTGCTGTTGTCTATTAGGATAGAAGAGAAGCTGAAAAAAAATAAAAATAATAAAATATTAGGGGGTGGTCTACTGTGCCCATAGGTCCAGTGTGTACCAGTCTCCCCTACTCCTTGCAAACTTTTTAATTTCTAAGGAGTTTCTAAGTAGTCTAAATAGTCTTTATGAACCCTGCTATAGTTAAAACTGAAAATAAAAAGTTACTGTGAAAATTGAAAAAAGAAGTGGTCTGCGAGACCGCTATATATAAGCAGCTAAGGACGTTAAATTTAAGTATTTTTTTAGTACGCTACATATTTATGTAACTGACGGCTAAAAATATTTAAAAGTAACGATTATCTTTTTTATAAAAGTATTTTTTATACATAAAAATTAGCTGAATTGAAATGGCAAGAGGAAACAAACTACTTGTTTTTTTTTTCTCAATAGCCGAGTAAGCCTATCGTTATAACTACAATTAGGGTGGTTTTATACAAATCAATATTCATTTACAATACGTACGATATTTATTATAGAAACTTACAACATAAAATTGAATAACTTGCCTATTTTCTGCTAAACAAAAATCATCAGTCGGTGAAAAAGATAAGTCTTCATAACTTCTTATTTATAAAAAAAATTGTTTACGCGGCCATCAACTTAATTATACAAACGACAACAGAGGGAAAGGACAGGCATCGCGCCATACCGCGCAGACGCAGACTAAATATATCCTCGGCACCTCTATTTATCATCGTGCCTGTCATCAAGGCAGTCACCGACCGTTCAAAAAATTAGCAGTGGTTAATCGTCTTCAAAGGCGACTAATTATCGCATTTCAAAATTATAATAAATATATATGCTTTTTATAATTAGATCATTTTGACTGTCTCTGGGAGATATAGAATATCTTACTTGTTCATTCGACAGGGGTAAAATTGTAAAATTTCAAATTAAATATTTTTTTTTTTTTTAAATTTTTGAATATTTACGGATATGAAAATTTTGAGGTACTCCACCGTTAAGTTTGTAATTTTCAAAAAAAAAAAATAATTTTATCAATTTTTTTAAAAATAATTTACAGTAAAATATGTGTCTTAAAGCTATATTTTTCTTCATAATATCTATAAAATATGAACATATGTATATACGTCCAATTCTTCCAAACTCAACATACGTCCCGGGGGGCGGAGGGTTACAACCTCCCTCCCCCTGGTTGCGCCGATGATGTTTGACGTGAACTATGAATATTAAACATTTATCTTGCATTTTGTTTTGCATTTTAAACATTTATTTGCAAATTTTAAGAACCTGTACATTTGGTTAGTAATTATTATTAAAAAATGTTGAGAAAAAATGTAATCTTATATTATTACAGTCAAATTTCAGGTCATAGAGCAACAGAAAGTGTGAAATATTTTTTACACTCTCCCCCCTCTCCTTCACATCCCTCAAAGGGTGAGGCGAAAATATTGGTGGAAGAGGGCACAATCTGTGACGTAGAAATGCACTTTTTAGGGAATATTGTGTTGTAATAGGAAAAACGTGCACATTTGAAAAAAATTACAGATTTTGAATTGGTAACACATGCATAGAATAATCAAAACTTGGAATATACAAAGTTTTACATCCATAAAAAATAAAGACTTTTGTGCATAAAAAATGCACACTTTTTGCGAACACGGAGTATGCAGTTATTTTATGCAAAAAATGTGCACACTTTCTGAAAACAAAAAAGATGCATTTTTTTGTATGTATAAAAAGTGCATATAATTTGCACACAAAGTGTACACTTTTGAAATATTCAAAAATTTTCACTTTTTTTGCACAAATTGTGTACTATTGATACTTTTTTGCATAAAAAGTGCAAATATTTTCTAGCTGGGTAACAGAATATGAAATTTTCGAAATTCCGTGAATTAATTCTTTAAGATATATCTATGGCAGAAAATTTGAAAAGTGCGCTATATAGAAGCGCCACCTGTTGGGCGATTTACACCAAACCTTAATCAGCAGCAACTTATGTCAACGTCTACGTATAACTGAATCTGATGTTTGATGAAAATCCGTGTATTAGTTCTTGAGATAGAGCTATTGCGGAAATCATGCAAAATAGGGCATAACAGCGCCACCTGTTGAGCGATTAATACAAAAATTAATGAACACCAATTTATAGAGGTCTAACTGAATCTGGAGTATGTTGAAAATCCGTGAACTAGTTCTTGAGATATAGCTGTCGCGGAAAACATGAAAATTTAAGCATAACAGTGCCACCTGTCACGCAATTTAGGCTAAAACTGATCAGCACCAATTTATATCAAGGTATAACTGAACCTGAAGTATGATGAAAATCCGTGCAATAGTTCTTGAGATATATAGCTATCTCGGAAATCATAAAAAATAAGGTATAACAGTGCCACCTGTTGGACGATTTACACCAACAACTAATCAGCGTTAACTTATATCAAGGTCTAACAGAATCTCAAATTTTAGTAAGTTTCGTGCTTTAGTTCTTAAGATAGAATTCCCAGAGCATTTTTGTCAAATACAGACACACAGACAGACATTTTGTAAAAGCAGTCAAATCGTGACATTCTAAAACGCATAAATCCTTCAAAAACGGAATTGGAGTTTTTTTACGAATCGAATACTTTCTTCTTCGCGTCAATCATGCTGCTAAACACTTTCCAGCACTAGAATATTTTAACAAAACTTCGCTGTTTAATAAGGTAAATAAAACACCAAAGTAAACATCTTAGCAAACGCATTACACATAGAGTTGCAAAGGCTAGAAAAAAACCCGGTTTAAACCTGGGAATAAACCGAGTTTTTCAGGAATAAACTTGTTTTTTGGGGAATAAACCAAGCCTTTTGGGAATAAACCTGGGAATAAACCGGGTCTATTGGAAATAAACCTGTGAATAAACCGAAATTTTGCAACTCTAATTACACATGTAAAACCAGATTTCAGGAATTATCCAACCATACCCGGGAAAAATACTCCAATTATGTTGTGTAACACTGTATTTGGTATGTATAATGTAGATTTGCATGTATCCTACATTGTACGCTAAAATTTAGTTTAGTGAGAAAATGCATAATAGGTTGAAAATTCACATTCAGCAATTTCTAACAATAGATGAACACATGCCTGAATTATTTTGTACTATACTCGTGCTATACTAAAGATAGTTTAACAAAAATAAGGGCTCGATAACAAAAAGAACTTATAACTGGAGTCTAAATTGTCGCAAGGTTCAATCACAAATTTCGTATGGTAACAGTAATTGTTTTACAGGTGGTGGGGTAGGGGGGATCTGTCGATTTTTTTTAAGCTTCCCATATTTTTGTGTATACCAAAAAATCTTTACAACTTAAAATACATATAACTCTTGTTTTAATTGCCGTAGCACGTAAAATTTATAAAGGGCTTGCTCATGAGGGGTCATGCCATTTCGGTTTGTCCCTGTAACTCAGACTGTAATCACCATAAGCCCACCAAACGTTGTACGGTTCAATATCATGAGTATACATTATCAGGATCCATTACCGTTTTTTTTATCATCACCCAATTTTTATAAAAAGCTGAATATAAGAGGCTGAAAAAATTAAATTATAACTCATGATTAAATTGTCACACCGCGCAAAAAATGTGTGTGTTTCAGCAACGTGACATAACTTTATATTAGACATTCTCTTTTTTTTTAATCGGAGCCTCCTAAATTGTAGTATATCATGAATGTAAGAGCCCGATAATCACAAACACATTTAACTCGGATACAAATTAAAGCTGCCCACAAAAATTTCTTACGTTAAACGCAATCATTTAGAGAGGATTTATCGATTTCTTATCAAACCCCTCAAATTTTAATATATCATAAGTACAAGGTGCCATGAACATTAATCAGTTATAATTTGGGCTGTATATGTTGCAGCGGTATTTTATCTATAAAAATATCCGCAGAACCAACTCCCTTAAAATGTTTACGTTTACCATACGAAATTTGTAGCAAGATCTAAGTGATTGTGGTTATCATGGCATCATATTCGCGCTATATTAAAATTTAGGGGTTCCTATTAAAAAACGGACATTGCCCCGCCGTTTATAAATATTACGTTTACCATATAAAATATGAGTGTTCCAGGACGAACACAGCTCGAATTATAAATGATTGAAGTTTTCAGCACTTTATTTAGGTTTGCACTCGATAGAAATTTCTTAAATCGGTTTATTATTTATGTAATATCGCGATTTAGAGATAAGGTGATTGAAATCCGATGTTACCTTTAAAATATGAAAACCTTTTTTTTTTTTTTTTTTTTTTTTTTTTGTTATATATATATATACATCTTAAATCACCCCCTCCACTTGTATTGTATAGTATAAGTAGTTTTTAATTTTCAAAGTAACTTACATAAAATATAGATAATACACTATATTTGCAATGATGACCGGTCACTTGCGATTTTAGACGTTTTGTTAAATATCTGGAAAGATACATGAGGAATTATCCTCTAACTTCAGGAGTGTAAACAACATGATAAACGTCATATATTTCCGCGAATGTTTTTTCCCGAAACCCCATAAGGGGTCGTCAACAAATTGAAGAAAAACGAATATATTTTGGATAACCCTGTAAAAACTAATATTGCAAAAGCATTCAAACTGTAGATTATGATTAAGTGGCTTATTGTAATAATTTGGGTTCACTTTTATGAAGATAGCATGTATACTCCAAGAGAAATTCAGGTTTTTATAAAAACAGTCCCAAATTTTACCAAGTTTTTTGCTTATAATTTGCAGAGTTTTTAATATAAAAACAAGTTATTTTCAGAAAATATGACAAAAGAAATTGTACACAATACCCTGCAATCAGAATTAAAAAATAATAAAAATTATATGAAAAATGAGAAGGTTTACTAAATATTGTTTCTCTGCGGATGCGCGAATTCAATCAAAATATACTGTGCATAATATATTAGCTAAATGTATAGACCAACTTTTGTGAAAGTCTCAAAAACATAGCTTGAAAATTCTCATAGTAATCGTCGATAGAATAAGCTCGAATTTCGCTGTTCTCAAAAGGAAGCAAAAAGATGAGGGGTTGTATCCAAATATACTAGCTTATAAAAGTTGACATAATAAGAATGAAGTGTCTCGCATTCTATATTTGATACAACCCCTCATCTTTTTGCTTCCTTTTGGGAACAGCGAATTTCGAGCTTATTCTATCGACGATTACTAACAGAATTTTCAAGCTATGTTTTTGAGACTTTCATAAAAGTTAGTCTATATATTTAGCTAATATATTATGTACAGTATATTTTGATTGAATTTCGCGCATGCGCAGTGAAACAATATTTAGTAAACCTGCTCATTTTTCATATAATTTTTATTATTTTTTAATTCTGATTGCAGGGTGTTGTGTACAATTTTGTTTGTCTATATTGTCTATATTTTCTGAAAATAACTTGTTTTTATATTAAAAACTCTGCAAATTATAAGCAAAAAACTTGGTAAAATTTGGGACTGTTTTTATAAAAACCTTAATTTCTCTTCGAGTATACATGCTATCTTTATAAAAATGAACCCAAATTATTACAATAAGCCACTTAATCATAATCTAAAGTTTGAATGCTTTTGCAATATTAGTTTTTACAGGGTTAGCCAAAAGATATTCGTTTTTCTTCAATTTGTTGATGCCCCTTTATGGGGTTTCGGGAAAAAATCTTCGCGGAAATATATGACGTCTATCACGTTGTTTACACACCTGAAGTTTCAGCATAATTCCTCATGTATCTTTCCAGATATTTAACAAAACGTCTAAAATCGCAAGTGACCGGTCATCATTGCGAATATAGTGTATATAACTTAGATAACTTATTCTTCGGGTTGCGAGATGAAGGAATTTATTTATTCGGTTGCGGTTTAGTTTACGGTTCGATGAAATTTTTTCTTTGGCTTTCAGGTTCGGATCGGGTTGCGTGGTGACAGAATTTATTTTGTCGGGTTTGGATCGTGTTACGGACCGATAGATTTTATTTTGTCTGATTCGGGTTGGGTTTCGGATTAACTGAAATTTCAAGTTTGGTGTCGGGTTGCATTTCTACGGAAATTTTTTTGTCATCTTCGGATCGGATTACGGTTCAATGGAATTCTTTGTTGGGTTTGGTTCGGGTTTCGGGTTAACTTCAATTTTCAGGTTCGGATCTCCGATACGGCTGCCGTGTCGACTAAAATTATTTTCTCCTTTTTGGATCGGATTATAGTTTGATAGAATTTTTCTGTCGGGTTGATTCCATTTGGATTTTTCAGGTTCTGGTCGGGTACAACACTATATTTGGACAAACAGCTAGTCCTTTTCTAAATAGCCTAAAATTTCATAGACTCATTTTAAGATAAGACTAGATACTGTTAGAAAAATGAAATGAGCGCCAGAAATATCGATCTACTGTCAAATCCCCAGTTATAAAGATTCTCGATCAAATTTTCTGCCAATTGATTGATCAATTTTACTCTTTTTGCAGTATCTGTATGAGAATCGATTCTAGAACATCGATACTAGAATTTGAGAAAAGATTATTTTTTTATCGATGTTGCTTTATACGACATCGATGTTTATCGATTCTCGATTATTTCAGAATCGCTCATCACTCGACCAGACGACGATTATATAGGTACTACATATTTATATAATTACGAACGCACCTAAAAAGGGCCAAACAATTATGGCACACAAAGCCTGATTTTAATAAGGTAAACGATTGAGTTTACCTAAAAAAATTAGTGTTGTCTACGACAGTTTATCAGTGCTTGAGGTTACGCAGTCCTTATATTTGTGCTATGCTAAAATTTAGCAGATTTTAGTCAAAAGAACCGACAATGTTCTTCTTTATAAAGATTACGTTTACTCTGCAAAATATTTGTGTTCTACTATAATTACAATTCAAGTTATAAGTGTTTTAAGTTGTCAGCATATTATATTTATAATTAGGATAGAACGATGTCAAAATTTATCATCAATCTAACATCGCGATCTAGTGATGAATCGATTTAACACTGATGTTACCTTATGGATATGGAACCTATTTTTTAATTTATAGTGACGAAATTAGGTCTTAAATCAACCCTTTCCCTGCTTTATATAGTTTACTATTTTTTTTAATTTTCCAAGTAATTTTGAAAACGTATATATTTTTCGCATTAAAAAAATTGGATTGCCCAAACACACTTCGTTGTTTGCATTTTAAACTTAATGAACGAAATTAATCAATTTCATAAATTCATTCTTTAAAAAATGATATACAAGAAAACTATCTCATGTTGTCTGATTTCTGAAGGCTGCTACAATCTAAGTTAATTACGGGGTGCTCTCCACCAGCCCTCTTAAATTACACCCCAGTGCTAACAACATACAAACTGTTTTTACTGACACAGTATGAAAAGCTATTGAGGTAAAACAGAAGCAGATTCAATGAATTGAATGTTGAATTTAACCAGTCATTTGCGAAGATGAAAAAAGAAGTTGTGTGAAACAAACGAAAAAAAAAAAAAAAAAAAAAAAGATAGGAAAAACAAGTGGATAAATGTGATCGAAGATCGCACAAAGTGTTTCGCTTAATATTCCTTTCAAAATACTTTATCATTTAATTAATAAATTCAAATAAATTTCTTTTTCCAAAAAAAGTCATCTTTTATTATAAAGTAAAAATTTACCAGTCTATTTTTTCGTTTTTTTGAATATATGAACAGGTCCGACAGCGGGCGAATGATATCTGTCATTTGGACTAAATGCGATATATTTTTTGAAAAGTATACATAAAAATACATTTTCGCATTATTATTTACAGCATTGTCTATTAGCATTATATTTCTTTGTTTTATAAAAAAAAAAATCAGCATTTTATGATAAAATATAATTTCGGTTCTAATACTGTAATCTTTATAAAAATTAGATTTCGGGATTCACCGAAAAAATATATGCATATATATACAATATTTTCAAATTGGTAAATGCAATATTAAAAAAATCAGCGTTTTTTTCCCTCCCTTCAACAGTTGAGACGAAAAGTGAAGGGCCGGGATGTCTCGCTCATAAATGGCATAAGTCTTCCAACTTCACAACCAGCTGCAAATTTTCTTTTGATTCTGATAAAAATTAAATTCATTAACAAAAAATTAATTCGTAATTTCCGTTCTAATCACGCCAACTTTATAAATAATAGATTTCTGTCTTCGCAGTAAAAAAAAAAATATGTATAGATGTATTAATTTCAATTCGATAAATGCAATAATAAAAAAAAATCTATAGAGCCTGAAAAATGCATAGTCCGCCATCTTTGATCTGCGTGAACAGGTGTCGGATTGTTCGTCTGTGGTTTTCCAATGGAAGGAAATTAAGCGAATTTATTCAAATCGATTTTGAATTGTTATTTACACTTCTAATGGGCGTAATTAAAATATTTTTAGAAATTCTGAAAGCTAATTTTGTGTGTGTGTGTGTCAGAAATTTCACGTTCCCAGGTGGAATAGTTTATGTGAGATAGAGGTGTTTTTGAAAACGTTCAATCTGTTATCGCCATTGAAGTGCAATGACTATGGCAACCCTTTCCCCTCTTCTGGAGTTTCAGATTGCGGTTTGATTAAATTCAACGCTTTAGTTGATTTTTTTTCATTAATGAGGGGGTTTTTAGGGTTTTAATTAATATATTGTGTTAATGAAGATATTTTCAAAGTTTTATGATTATCAGTGTGACAGTAAGTATTCAGCTGTAGGTACAGACAATTTGAAGTCTCTAACTTATACGGTTTCTGATAACGGACACTCTGACGGACAGACAGAGAACCGAGAAGAATAGGGTTTCGTGAGATGAACGAAACCCTAAACACGTGGGTAAGTGTGATCGAAGATCGCACAAAGAGTTTCGTTTAATATTCCTTTCAAAACACTTTATCCTTTCTTTAATAAATGCAAATAAATTTTATTTAGCAACAACAACAAAAAAAGTCATGTTTTTTATAAAGTAAAAATTTACTGGTCTATTTTTCTCGTTTTTTCGAATATCTAAACCGGCCCGATAGCGGGCGAAGCCCGCTATTACACTCTGTCATAATAATATCTGTCATGTGGACTAAATGTGATATATATATAAAAACAATTATATAAAATAGATATTTAAACCTATGGCGTAATCCTCTGTAATCCAGGTCCTACTGCCAAATTGCGTATTTTAGAAAGTGAGACTTTTCATGACAGTTCTTTAAAAGTATCTACATTGATTTTAAATTATATTGTTGCTAGCAAACGTCCATGTTTGGAGCTAACCTTGCCCACAGATTATGGAAGATTAGTTATTTTATATTTTACTAGCTGTTACCCGTGACGTCGTTCACGTAACATTAAAAGAAAAATAAATGCATTAATTAAGAAAAATGTTTCACCCTCGATAATTAAAACATATGTAACTCCCTTTATAACAAACTCCGTTTTTTCAAATATCTGAACAGGCCCGATAGCGGGCAAAGCCCGCTATTATACTCTGTCATAATAATATCTGTCCTGTGGACTAAATGCGACATTTAAAAATAATAATAATTTCAAAATTAAACATGTTGTACACATTCAAAATGATAAAATATGCAAATATTTCCATAATCTGGTTTTTATCATGATTCAATACGTTCGTCAAACTCATATATTTACTATTTTATATTACTCATATTGATACTCGCTTTGTATTATTCTCAAACATTTGAAAAATCCGTTAAACTTCCAATAGGACGTCAGATTAATTTTCTTTTTAATTCTGTAATGACGTGATATTAATCTGCTCTCTGTACATACACATACTCATACTCCTTGTATTATTGAGAAATCTTTGAAAATTTCCATTTTATTACCAATATGACGTCATATTGATATTTTTTACAATTAGTGAAACTTTTTATTTCATTTTCATTTACACGTGGAAATCTTTCAGTAGAAAATTAATTACAGTAGAAAGAATTTTAGTGTGGATTTTTAACTGTTGACAACTGCTATAACGAAAACTGATTAAATTTAATAAAAAAAGGCTGTTAATTTTTTTTTTTATCTCTCTATATTAAAGTAATACGATTTTTTCAGATTTTATTATTTTGAGCTTCATAGTAGACATTTAGCTATAAGTACACAAATTGTCATGCCTGTAAGTTATATAGCTTCTGAGAAAGGCTCTGTGACGGACAGACAACGGAGCGGGAGTAATAGGGTTTCGTGAGATGAACGAAACCCTAAAAAAGATGGATGAACTATATGGCACAGTTTTTTTTCTTTTCAGGTTTTAGATTAGAATAAATCTTGTTTAACATAAATGCTGACATTCATATAGTGGAGAAGGGTTAAATGTATGAGCTTCGAAGCAACCTATTTTTAAAATTCATAAACTTTTTGTGACCGTTGACACCAGGGGTGTAAAAACTGGGTGCCAATGGGCCAATTACCACCACTAAATTTCAATTTCTTAGTATTCTTCGCCTAAATTTTATTAGTATACTTCGCCTAAATTTTCTCTTTTTATTAGGCGAATAATACTAAAAATTTAGTGACGGCAATCGGTCCATTGGCACCTACATTTTGCACTTCTGGTTGGCACCCTGTAGAATTAGTAATAAAATATAGCAAAATTTAAATAATCGGAAAATGACAAAATAAAAGGAAAAGTGCGCAGTTAAACTCATGGCATTGAGCTCACAAGCTCTTCACACTAATTGTATTTTATATTCTTATTTCAAAGAATAATACCTCTCGCAAAATAAAGAAATCGAGAATAAATTGAGGGGGATTAGCCCCCCTACGTTCCTCCCTTTATAATTAACCAATGAACCCCCAAAACTAATCAGGGAAGCGCCTTATCACAATGGAACTATATACAAAATTTGAAATAAATTGGATAATTCTGCATGGAAAACTCATTTATCAAATTAAGGGGGGGATTAGCCACCGTTACCCCCTTTATACTTAACCAATGAACCCCCAAAACTAAGCAGGGAAGCGCCTTATCACAATAAAACTACTATGTACAAAATTTGAAGCAAAACGGATAATTCTGCATGAAAAACACATTTATCTAAATTAATGGGGGATTAGCCCCCGTTCCCCGCTCTTTATACTTAACCAATGAACCCCAAAACTAACTAAAGAAGCATCTTTTTACAATGAACCTATATGCAAAATTTGAAGCAAATCAGATAATTCTACATGAAAAACCCATTTATCTAAATTAAGAGACGGTGGATTAACCCCATTCCCCCTTTATACTTAATAACTGAACCCCCAAAATTAATTAGGAAGAGCCTTGTCACAATGAGCCTATATACAAAATTTGAAGCAAATCGGATATTTCTACCAAGAGTTATCGCGTTAAGTACATACATACGTACACACATACATGCAGAACCTGCGGGCACATTAGCTCTCAGGTTTTGATAGCCTATGTTAGCTAAAAAAAGGAAAAGTGCCCAGTTAATGACATTGATCTCACAGGCTGTTCACATTAAATGTATATTACACTCTTATTTCAAAGAATAATGCCCTCAAAAAATATAGAAATTGACAATAAATTATGGGGAGGATTAGCCTCAGTTCACCCCTCCCCCCTTCATACTTAACAAATCAACCCACAAAACTAAACAGGGAAGTGCCTTATCACAATGAAACTATATAAAAATTTGAAGCAAATTGGATAATTCTTCATGAAAAAACCCATTTATTAAATTAAGGGGGGGTTCCTCCTTTTATATTTAATCAATGAACGACCAAAACTAATCAGGGAAGCGCCTTCTCAGAATGAAACTATATAAAAATTTTAAGCAAGTTGGATAAAACTTCATGAAAAACCCATTTATCTAAATTAAGGGGGGAATTAGCTCCCCTCCCCCCCTTTATACTTAACCAATGAATCCCAAAAACTAAACAGAGAGGAGCCTTATAACAATGAATCTATATACAGAATTTGAAGCAAATTGGATAATTCTGCATGAAAAACACATTTATCTAAATTAAGGGAGGATTAGCCCCCGTCCCCCCCCCCTTTATACTTAACTAATGAATCCCCAAAACTAATCAGGAAAGCGCCTTATCACAATGAACGTACATACAAAATTTGAAGCAAATCGAATAATTCTGCATGAAAAACCAATTTATCTAAATTAAGGGGGCGATTTAGCCTCCCGTTCCCCTCTTTATACTTAAACAATGAACCCCCAAAACTATTTAATGAAGCGTCTTATCAGAATGAACGTATGTACAACATTTGAAGTTAAATCGGATAAATCTGCACAAAAATCCCATTTATCTAAATTAAAAGGGGGTTAGCCCCCCGTTTTCCCCCTTTATACTTAAACAATGAACCCCCAAAACTAATCAGGGAAGTGTCTTGTCAGAATGAACCTACTTTCAAAATTTGAAACAAATCCGATAATTCTGCATGAAAAACCAATTTATCTAAATTAAGGGGTGATTACTCCCCCGTGTCTCCCCCCTTTATACTTAACCAATGAACCCCCAAAACTAATCAGGGAAGCGCCTTATCAGAATCTTATCAATTATATACAAAATCGCCTTTCAGCGCCTTATCAATTATATACAAAATTTGAAGCAAATCGGATATTTCTATCAAGATTTATTGCGTTACCTGCCTGCATTTACGTACATACGGTACATACATACATGCATGCGTACATACATACGTACATACATACGTACATACAGAACCTGCGGGCACATTTACTCTCAGGCTTTGATAGCCTGTGAGCAACAAACGGAAAATTGCAGTTTCGCCGATCCCTTGAATGTGTGGCTTTCCCCCAGCCCACTTCAATTCCGCTGTAGAAATCGGATTACCCGACCCAATGCAAAACTACGCTTTACGGTATTTTTAAGTAATTACAAAATAATGATTAATTAGAACTAAAATATTAAAATATTACTCAAAAATACAAAAATTAATTTTTCGTCAAAATAATGCATAAAAATACATGCAGAAATTCGAAGAATTTGAATTTTAAATATAAAACTTTATTTTTTTCAACCATAAATGCTGAATCACCTTGAATATATTCGTAATTGCAAGAAGTTTAAAATAAAAAATGCGCTGATAAAATATGTCTTCGTGGGCTGGGTGGAAATCTGATAACGAACCCGATGGATGACTTTAAACTATTTTAATCAATTAGAGAATAATAAATAAATGAACATATATATTCCAATATTACCCAAACAAGTGAAAAATTATTTTTCCATCAAAAGAATGCACGAAAACGTAAACAGAAATCCCATGAATTTCGATATTAAATATAAAACTTTTTTTAAACTATAAACACTAGATTAATTTCAAGAAAATATTACTAATTGCAAACAGGACCAAAAAAAAAAGCCCTTCCTCCTCCTTTTAAACGATTCCTTTTATCATATGAAATTTGTATGTTCTGCGACAATTTGGATCCTAGATTTAAGTGTGTATAGTTATCGGGCCCTTATATTTACGCTATACTAATAGTTAGGGGCTTCTGTTAAAAACACCAACAACGTCCCCCTCCCCGTTTTAAAGATTACGTTTACCATACAAAATATCAGTGTTCTACGATAATTACAGCTTAAGTTATAATTGTTTTAATTTGCCAGCACCTTATATTTTGGTACACCAAAATATGCGAGGGCTTCTATAAAAAAATCTATAGAGCACCCCCCCCCTTTTCTAAAACGGTTACGTTTATCATACGATATTTGTGTTGGTGTCGATACAGGTTTCGAGTTATATGTGTTTGTGATTATGGGGTACTTATATTCGCACTGTAGTAAAATTCACGTGGTTTTGGATTAAAAAAAAAAAAAAAAAAAAAAAAAAGACAATGTCTTCTGTAAAATTATGTCACTTTGTGGGACTGAAATGGCACTGGGACCCAGATGTCAGGATCGAAGTGCTGCGACTTAAACACAAGACCAAAGTGTCGGAACCGAAATGTTGTATGTCCACGGGATGGATTAATTTAATATTCCTTCATTTTTAACATTGCATTCCCAATCGTTAGATTATCTATAAAAAATTAAATACATTATATTAATTAATTAAACCACAGATATTTAAGATCTATAGTTTAAGAATACTGTAAAATCGTTCTTTTGAGAGCGGTAAGTAGTTTTTAACATTTCATAATAGTTTAAAACTCATGTATTTACTTTTTGGGGGGTAAAATCCCTATAAAAAAAACCTATCTCTTTGTAAAATTATGGAGTATTCATAATAACGAACAGGCTGAAATCGGTATATCTGACTCAGTACAGAAGTTGGAAAATGCATAGCATATTTGAGAACCCAATTGCAGTAAATACCATTAATAATCGAAAAAATATCCGATTTTTTTTCTGAAGCTCTGCATATTAATAGATTTGTATATATACTACATAGCAGTATGCTAAAATTTAATTCGGTTATTAACACGGTTGAAAATTCCCATTCGGAGTTTCCGTCTATAAAAGTCAGTGTACTAGAGAACTTTTGTGCAGTTCTGTATATGATTTATAGAATTTATACAAACCAAGCAATATAAAAAAATAGTTACATTCAAAAACGCGTGCAACAACTGAAAAAAAACGTATTTTTAGCAATTATTGTTCATAGTCAGTACTGTAACCGAAATTTTTGTGTGTCTCTGTAGATGAACGGTGAATGCTATTATGTACTCCATAATTTTTAGTAAACATCTTGTAATGCACCTCAGCGATATAAATTAAATTCAATATGTTTGAAATACAGTAACATCATTAAAATACACCGCAAGCGATTTTTCCTAATATGCTGTAATGTAAAAGAATTCTTTTGAGTGTCTCTGTAAATTACATGCTACATACTTCATTTTCTATACCAATCATACCACAGTAAACCTCAATAACATATATCAATTGCATGGAAATCCGAGTATATTTACGCGCATTAGAGTACTGATAGACAGACAAACTAAATTCATAAACACTTTTCAACTTTGTTGGAAAGTGTTAAAAATGCAATTAGAATTAGCTCGTAATAGATTGCAGTTTAATTTAAATACATTTTATAGAATTTAATTAAGATTTAGTTGCATTACATTACACGTTAACCAAATTGTATTCTGAACAAGCATAACTGACATTAACTTGTAACAGATTGCAATTTAATCTAAATTATATTCTTAAAAATGTAATTAGAATACACCTATAATCCATTACAGATTAATTGGATTATACAATTAAAAACGTAATCGGAATTTTCCTATAATGCATTACAGGTTAATTAGATTATATAATTAAAAACGTAATCGAAATTCACCTATAATCCATTACAGGTTAATTGGATTATACAACTAAAAACGTAATCGGAATCATCTTGTAATCCATTACAGGTTAATTGGATTATACAATTGAAAACGTAATCGGAAGTGTCTTGTAATCTAATTACAAATTAATCTAATTACAGATTAATCTAATTATATTTTAAAACAGAAAATTAGAATTGTCTTGTAATCGATTACACGGTAATCAGATTATGCGATAATCAGATTATATTCAAATTACTTTGTAATGATTACATGATAATCGATTGCATAGTGAGGAGATTATAATATAATTTAATCTGTAATTTGATTACTTTGTAATCAGATTCTGCCCAACACTGGTGCATGCCCATTGACACGTGCCTGATCGATGTTGTCATTCAGATGCCGGACCATTCATTAAAGTTTTTAAACTCTATTTTTACGTAAATTTTGATACCACACAATTTTGCCGCAAATTTTAATTGCGCCCATTTTTTAGGAAACTTCTATGTATAAATTCTGTGTATTCTATTACCCAAGATGGGAACATTTTTTGACGAACAATTTGTAGGTGTGTGATTCCCCCCCCCCCTCCCTCACATACACACGTTTTGGGAGAGCATAAAAAAAGAAACGCATGTCAAGTATTACATTTGGAAGCGTATGAAGAACGAAGAAAACTTTCAAATCCAAATCGGAATTTTGAGTTGGCCAAAATGAAGTGAGAGAGGAGAAATCTTTCTTTCTAAAAATGTTTTTTATTGTAGGTTCTAGACCATTAATAGATCCAATCGTGAATGGTATGTCTTTAAGGCTTAGGTAAAATTCATTTTTAACTAGAATGACTCACAAATACACTTTTTTCTCGATAATACATAAAACGGGAAGAGCTGTTTAGGGCTGTTAGTATTGTAATAAATTCCATGTTACAGGTGGTTGTTGTAGAAAAGGCTACAACTGGAGATTGGAATTTGATGCAGACTGAACTGGTTAGTCTATGCATTGTTACTTTGATTTTTATTTCTATATGAGTGACAATGAATTACTTGCCAAATCACCCGATTTTAGCGGGATAATCCTGTTCAAATAAACATATTTGAACAACAAATTTTATTTAATGAATGAAATCAAGTAAGTTTCAAATTACTACCAAATAAAAGCAAGAAACATTTAATTAACTAAATTTTCTGGTTTATCGTCAGTTTCTTTGATTAAAAAGTCCGGGAAGGTTGGCAAGTATGCAATTAGCCAAATAAATCGCGTCTGCTACTTGTGCTGAAAAATTATAATAAATTCACTTGAAATTGTTATTTTGGAACAATTTCCGATGCTTAAATGATAGAATTTTCACCAATCCTTCATCATTAATAATTTTGATGCTGAATAAATAATATTTAACAAATGCTTATCATAATTTGCAATTGTGTTGTTTACTGATATAACAGAATTAAAAAAAAAGAGAGAGAGTTCTGTTGAGATTTTCGTAACTTTTTTCTACCTTAATGGAAAAGAATTTGATTGGCATATTGACCGCAATTGTTTATTTATAAATTATCTCTCATTTTCCGGTAGGAGGCGAAAATGCTGGATTATAGAGAAAATCTGTACTTTACAGGAAATTGAGACATTCTGTTAAAAATAAGGTAGAACATATGTTAAACGATAGATTTGTGTACAGTGAGCAGCAAACCAATATGTCGAAAACATACCTAAATATTTGCAAAGTATTAGTCCAATATTCAACAATATGGTACGGTACTGCACGAGTAAAGGGTATTTAGATTTTAAAAATATACGTTCAATAATGACTGCTAGTAAATGCCTTCTGTTGATAAAATATTGGCATAAAATTTGAAATACTATGTTCAATGATAAACAAATATTTGGTTCTAACTAATGCATAGGTACCTAGGGTTACGGATTTTAAATACCACTATTTTTCTCCGCTTTTTAGGTGCGTTCGTACTTATATACATACGTAGCACCTATAGCCGTCGTCTGGTCCGTCCGTCTGTCCGTCTTTCTGCATATTACAGAGCAAAAAATACCTAACCGAATGGTTTGAAATTAAATATATACTATATAATCTTTGCAGAATTTCGTCGATTCATTTCAAATTTTATGATAATCAAATCAAAACTTAAAAAGATATTAATAAATTTTTCTTCATTCTGTTAAATCCTATCATACGTAATTAATTCAATGATATCGCAGGATAGGTAGTGATTCTAGGTTGCCATGGTGATTACCTCATATTTAAGGAGTCATTATTTCCGTATTACTGAATTTAAAAACCGAATTTGTATACTAAAATTGTTTAATTATAGCAATCATATAATCTACCGACAGTTTTTTGGATAGATGTTTCCGGAGAAATAGATATTAAATGAAAAAAAAGAGTCTAAATATGAATTTCAAGTTCTGAAATTTTCAAAGCTAGGCTTAAGTTTTCCATTAGAATTTTCTGTAAATGTCAGCAAAAGGTAAAATGTTGCCAACTTAAAATGTAACTATTTTAAGACGGCAATTTATTATATCATAACAGACGATATAATTCATTTAACTGGAATAATAACTTTTTTTTTTACATTGTCTTGTATAGAGTATTTGCGCATAATATAATTTTAATGTAACAGAATTGTAATTAATTGTTGTAAAAGTGTATTGAAACTTAATTTCATAAAATAAAATTCATATCTATAATATGAAAATCTGCAAATAAAATAAATTTTGTATTCATGCATTTTTGCTTAAGAGTGCAGCAGCTATTTTGCACGAAGATATGAATATATTTATAAAATTAGTTATAGTACGAACGCACCTCATTTGTCACGTTTGACGTACAATTTCCAACTTGTTTCTCGCTTCATTCAATCGTAGATTTTTGCAATTATATAAGGCGAAGAAATAACAAAAAAATAGTGATATTCAAAAACAGTCCCACATTGACATCCTCAAAATATACAGTGGAAATCATATTTAGGATAACCGATATCTTCTGGATGATTAAAGTTGTCCTGCAAACAGTCACAAGATAGTATCTGGATGCCAACATATCACACCTATAGACGTCCTGCAGATTACTTTTTATGACGTTTATTGGACATTTAAAGGATGAAGAAAGGCGGAAAGAAATTAGGATGAAGTCTAATGCGCATGTAAGTCCTATAAGAGAATTTACAGGCTTTTCTGAAGAGAATGAAATTGGATAGTCTGTCCTATGTATCCTCTGGATATTTAGTGGATAGTTCTCATATTATATGACAACTACAGGATCTGTAGGATCCCTATAGGATGTCCGGATGATAATTTTGGTTGTATGAGGTAATCCTTGGCATCTATGCTAATAGTAGGTTAATGTCAGCTACACGTTTTCAATTAATAATCAGTTTAATTTCAGAGAAATATTGGCTTTGGAATATTTATAATATTTTGAAAATAAATAGAATGTTGTTGGACTAAAGTTCGTATGTTCTAGGGATAGTATTAGTGAAATTTAGCGCTCTAAAAACCTTAGATCACTGAAATACGAGGAAAAGAGAACTGTTTTTAACATGTTCTTTACTATGGAAATAGATTAAGAAATTTAACAGGGGAAGCATTCGACAGTTAATTTTTACCTTTTGGATCAGAAATGAGCGATAGTGAATAATATAAATATTCTTTATAAATTTGTACTATACTCATTATTTAATCGCGATATATACGTTATTTAATGAAAACAAAGTCAGAGATTTAAATTGATTTTGGATATGTAGGGAATGTGTGCGTAGGTATAAGGATTGTGGGTTTTGAATACCAATATTTCCGATTCGTAATATACGCTAATTTATTTACAGAACTATGATTAAAAACTATTACTAAAATAACTATTTGTAAATAGTGGTATTCAAATGTTCTAGAAAGGACTCCCCAACTTTGAAATGACATAAATTCGAAACAGTGAGAGATAGAAATGTGAAACAAGTTGAATGTTAAACAGATAGTTCTGGAATTTGTTATACACGAATTTGAAAAATAGTTCCAATCTTGGATAATAGGTGGCAGCACAAGCACAAGGAACTTTAAATGGTACTCAGAAGTACATAAATTTCATTCGTGCGTTTGTTTCATTGCTGACACGTGTAAAAAAGTTGTATAGAATTAGAGAATAATTCGGAATTCAAGAATATCATGCCGTATTCCTTGGAACAACGAATTTTTATTGTACTTGAATACCATCGATTAAATCGAAGTCCGACGATGACAAAGCGAAGTTTTCAAAAAAAATTTAATGTTAAAAAAGGTCCAGACTTGAAAACAATTCGCAATTTATTCAACAAGTTTGAACGGACGGGCAGTGTGGCCGATGATTTAGGCGGAAATGTGGGATGCAGTCGATCAGTCATGACACCTGAAAATGTGCAAGCAGTCGAAGAAATTGTTAGACGTTCTCCTCGAAAATCCATAAGGCGAGTCGCTGCTGAAGCAGGATTGTCAAATACCACTACGCACAGTATAATGCGAAAAGGCCTGAAGCTGTTTCCCTATAAAATACAGTGCCATCAAGCGATCACAAATACAGCTCTACAACAAAGAGAAGTTTTTGAAAATGAGTTACTGCAGATGATTGATGAAAATAAAATTGATGTCGGTCATGTATGGTTCACCGATGAGGCCCATTTTCATTTAGAGGGATATGTGAACAAACAAAACTGGCGAATATGGGTCACTGAAAACCCGTTTGTGTGTCTTTCAAAACCACTGCACTCAACAAAAATTACAGTGTGGGCAGGACTGTCTAGTAAAGGAATCATTGGGCCCGTTTTCAGGAGAGAAACGATTAACGCATCTCGATATATTGAAATTTTACAGCAGTTTATTGGAACATTTCAAGCTCTAGTGGATGCACCAGAGATTTCATGGTTTATGCAGGATGGGGCCCGACCGCACCGTACAACTGCAGTGTTTGAGTTCCTCGAAGAATACTTCAGTGAGAGAGTCATTGCTTTAAATTATCTCAAAGTGACAGGTATTGGTATGGATTGGCCACCATATTCCCCGGATCTGAATCCTTGCGACTTCTTTTTGTGGGGTTACTTGAAGGACGCTGTTTATTCTAAGAATCCCCAAACGTTGGAACAGCTTGAACAGTTCATCTGTGAGGCATGTGCATCCATTTCAATAGAAGTATTGCAACAAGTGATTTCGAACTTTACCTGTAGGTTGTGTCATGTTGTTGCTGAAAAAGGTAACCATATCGAAACCATTGTAATGTGATTTTTATCTCAGTTCAAACAGCTCACTTTCAGGAACTATTTTAAAGACACAGCTTTGTGATTGCAGCGCCCTCTCGTGTCCAATATTGGAACTATTTTTTATTGATGTTTAAAAAATTTCAGACCTATCTTTCTAACATTCAACTTGTTTCACATTTCTATCTCTCACTGTTTCGAAGTTATTTCATTTCAAAGTTGGGGAGTCCTTTCTAGAACACCCTGTATTTATATGAGAACCTGTGTTTGTATATATTCGGAAAATTGTATAAAATGTTATTTAATCATCTCAAATATGGAGATTTTAAATTATACCTGAAACAGATACATATAGAAAGTTGAAAATAAAGTCAGAAACCATCAACTAACTTTTGAACGAATAAAGTTATGTATCTAGAGTTTAACTATAGTAAAATGCAACTATATATGATAGTGATTGCTGCGTCCCAAGTGACGAAATTTTGAAGTTACCGACCCATTTCGAAAACCATGAAATACAGCGTAAAAAGTGAATTACAAAAGTGTATAGCATCTTCAATTTGGTATGAAATAAGGTATTACATGTAAAAATAATTTTATTAGAAGAAAGTTGCAAATATGTGTTTTTAATTTTTTTGAACTTCGTGATGACTCGTTCTAGAGGACTTTCAAACACTTCTCATGTACTATTCAGCTTTTCTTTCAGTTGCAAGGAAAATTAGAAGTAAATGCTATTCGAGTTGAATAAAATTTCCCTTTTGTGAATATTTTAACTTCAGTAAGTTTTAGTTTCTAATAAATTATTAAAACTTTATGCTGCAATTTAAAAATTAACCAATTCGTTGTATATTTTTTTACAATTTTTATTCTTGTTAAGTTTAAAGGCATGATATAAACAAAATAATTTTTTTATGCGCGGATACATGTATATAATCCGCTCTTTGATATTTCTGCATTCATATTTTTAGGTTAACATGAACAAACAAGTAAATTTAGTTCCACGGTTCCGAAGAATTATAGTCTTCGAGAAAATGTAAACCTCTTCCACTAGTTTTATCCCAAGTTATTGTATAAAAAGATACAGCTATTAATAGATTGTGAATAGTATCTGCTATGGAACTGCATGTATATTGCAATTTCATATGAGGCTATGATTACTGACTTTTAAATACCATTATTTTCGAAAAAAAATCACACTTCACCTTATTTAATCGCAGATGTCTGGGATTAAGTAAGGCGAAGATTGTTTGAATTAAGAGAAATATTTGAATTATAAAGAGTAAAACTTTTGTGCTTCAAATACTCGCGAAACAGAAGACGCGCGGACATTCTCCTTCTTCGCAGTACTGTTCGGAATGGTAGTTAGATCGCTACCGGAAAAGTTTTAAGGCTAAATTCGATAAGTTTAAGACATCGATAAAAGGGTACGGGCAGGATGGCACGTTTAATACATAGGACGACCGTGGCGGTTTCGAGATCATTATGGAACTAGAGAATTTAAAAGAAAATTTATATTCTAAGCAAAATATGTCCGTGAGTAACAGTGACGTCATATTGACGTTGGTAACACCTGATAAATAAATTTCGCTTTGACTGCAATTTTTTTATTATCAGAACATTGCACAATTTAACATCGAATAGGAAAAAAAATGTTATTTCAAATGCAATTTGTTTGAAAACTGTATCTCCATTTACTGATTAGTAGACGTATTTTATTAATAAATATTTGTATTAAGAATTACAGAAGTTATATTATTCCAGTACTAATATATTGTGATACTGGACTATTTGCAACCGCAAAATAAATACTTTGTGTCAGCACTTTTCATAATTTTGCTGTGAATTTGAAATATGAATTTTGTTCTATTGGATTTATAAATGCTTACTATATCTGTATATAAAATTTTAGCTTTTTTCTCCCAGAAGAATTTTAGTTATGTTTAAAATATTATCATAACACAGGCTTGAAGTTGAACGTAGTAGTTGTTACATTTGACAAAGCTCTTTTATTTGTAATTTAGCATTTTTAATCATAAAGGTGCATTTATTAGAATGTGCAAGGGGTATGTCATCATTATTTCAGATTAGAAATTTTCTATGTAATATTGTATTTTTCTGTGATTAAATAAGGCGAAAATTTCTATTTAAAAATTTTGGTAGAATTGTAAGCACACTGAAACGTACCTAACACTTTTTCTGTGCCGAATGCAGAACATTTTCTGTAAAGTTTCTGTTTCATTTTCAGTAACAAAAGCTTAAAAGTATTGCAATAAATCAGTTACTGTGTATCATTGCTATACAGGGTGCAAAGTAAAGTCTGGATACACTCAAATAAGTTTTGAAAGAATATAGCCATAGCTATCAATATTTATGCTTTTTTCTAACCACTAAAATTTAATAGTTAATTTGCCTTATTTCATCACCGAAATCTGCGATTAAATAACTGAAAATATTTATTAAAGTTTAGGGGTAACAAAATGCAAAGGCGTAAAAGTTGGCAGCTATGATATAGCTAAAGTTGTGGAAATAGCGTCTTACTATAGTAAAACTACTGTGTGCTGTTATATGAAACTGTTGCGCATCTAGAGGCATCTCGAAACAAATTTTCATGCACATGCATTCACAGAAAGAAAGATTAAATATCTTTTAGAAAAAGAATTAAATTACAAAAACTTGAATTTAAATTAAGTACATTTATTGATTGCGTATTTATTCTGTTTATTTATAATACAAAAATTACAAAAGTTAATTTAAGAGAAGTCATGCAAACAATACATTCTTATTAAAATACATTCATGCATATAGCTGCCAGCTGCTATGAATTGTAGCTATTGGAATTTAAAATTTTTATCTTTGTCTTATTTAATTGCAGAAATTTTCAATTAAATAATGTGAAGATTACAATACTAAAATACTGCTGGCCCAATATCGTAGAAGTTGGCAACTATGCAAGCATTAGGAGAAATATATTGAAACATTTTACATAAAATACATAATTTAATAACAACTAAAAATAAGATAATTTTCTATTGAGAAAATGTATGCTAGTTAGAATATGTTATTAGAGTATTTATATTCTTAATTTAACTGAATTTATTGCATTTACTTGAATCACTGTAAATTTTCTTGCTGGCCGAAAAGCCTATTTTATAAATGAAATCATGACTCTAAATATATAGAAGATTTTACAGTTCGTTTAAAAAGTATTAGTAATTTTCTTTTATAGATCATTAATATTATTACTATTGTTATCATTACTGATTATTATTATTAGTGTTGACTGATTACCATTCTTATTACTACTGATTATAAATCGAATAAACTTTGTTTTGAAATTTAGACCAATGTTCAACAAACAAATTCCAATATCAACAAGATTATTATTGTATGAAATTCATATAAATAAATTTGTGTCTTTCAAAATAGTTTGAGGACGCTTTTTCATTCATCGGCATGACACCGATGAATTTTACACATTTGTTATGAAATGACACAAAATGTATTCGTATACGCTAAGCGAATTTTCATTGGCTCAAACCGTTTTGTGAAAATGTGTGTAGTGTATTTTAAAGCATTTTGCATACGCCAATGTCGGTTCACGATAATCGTATATGGTTATCGGTGTCATGTCAGTGAAAGATAAAGCTTCCACAACGTGCGTTTTGGTAGCGAAGTAGTAAAGGAGTTAATGCTTTAAAAACTAAAGAAATAATCCGAAAATACTTTTTATTTTAAAAGAATGATGATTATGATGATTCTAATATCAAGTAAATACTATAACTTTATATATAATTAATCAAATTTCTAGAATCTATGCACATATCATGCATTTCATGCGATTTATCAACAAGGTTTCTTACGACTATGTCTTCTTTATTAAGATCAAGCTTAATAATTTCTAAGAGTTCTTCTGTAAACATCGTAATGACATCCCAGGCATGTATGATATCAGCGTCTGTAGCGTGTTGAGCACACACACAAAATCTTATTACATAGTTTCCACTTAAAGATGCTGGCACCATATGTAGCTTCCCGGAGGCATTGATTGAAGATAGCAGTCTTTGATTCAAATTATTGGTACCCTGTTGGAAATATACAAATTATATGTTTAAAGATAAAAATATTTAAATATTATATAGTTAAATCTGTTATTAAATCTTATATTATCGTAATGCACAAATATACATAAAAACACAGTAGACAAAGTAAACAAACATAGTAAACAAACTGTAAGCATGTTTTATTTTTTATTTTCAATTAGGAGAAAAATTACAGAAGGTACCTCCTGTTCACAGGATGGGAAATTTGTGTACATGTGTTTCAATACAACGAAGGAAGAAAAAATTCCAGAACGAGAGGGGCTATCTACTGACTCATTCAGCTATATGTTTAACCCTTTATACAGTCATTATATTATATGACAACGTATGAAAGAATGAAACAATTCTATTAGATTTTGATGCCCGGAACAGTAGAGAAATGGAGCATGTTTAACCGGAAATAATAGTAGCTCTCGTTCTATTACAAATTTATTACAAATCTGAATATTTTAGATGATGTTCATTACTAATTTATGAAACCTATAGCATATTCCAAACAAGTTTTCAGATGTTTTCTTCAAAAACATTTATTTCTTTGAAGAAAATGTGTTGCCTTCACCTGTAAAGAAATTCGCACAGATAATGTTTTAAAAATAAATCTTCTACATTAAAAAAAATATTTTAAATACGCTGTAAGTTATATAAGTGGCCTGTAAATAATTCTCCAAAAATTCCGATTTCGAATATCAATAGAACAATAGCTTCTTTCTTCGTATTTCCTCCCTTTCATCTGCATAATAAATTCCGGCTAATAACTGAGCTTAAATATTTGAAATCACTTCCTCGCGTAATACAGTATTTCTATTATCGATAAAACCGTTAATAAATTCAATAATGGAAATGTTCTGTATCCTTCTCAAATGCTACTTACAACCGCATTTCAGTTATTTTGCCTTTCTAATCTCAACATGCTTAAATATCTCTAAATCCCTTTCACGTTTTGGTTTAAAAGTTATCTTTAAATCTATGAAAAAATTAAAGTTCTTATAGATCCTTAAGATCCTATTCCTATTGAAAATCGCTGTTATGTCTATTCCATTTCTTGTTTTTGTAATCTTGGTTATAGGCTTTCAAGAGTACAAAAGAGCTAAGAGAGCTTTCAAAATAACATTAAGGGAGCACCGTCAATATGTATATAATCAAGAAATTTCCTAGCCTTCATCTGCTACCCAGTGTTGGAGATCTGGTTACTGTTCTTATTTTTCAACGGCTAATATTATAATTTATCACTTGGGTTGCCATGATGCGCTTTTCATTTTTAAATATTAAAAACTATTGTTAATGATCTTTCATTGTCTTTCTTCAAAACTTGGAAATTGCTCAAATAATTCTCCAATCCTTTTCATTCTTTCCTTTTATGTTCGTTGTTAAACGTTTTAAAAAATTCTCACCTTTCCTTTTTTAAAAACTCGTTTTATTAGCTCACAGGCTATCAAAGCCTGAGAGCTTATGTGCCCGCCGGTTCTGTATGTACGTACGTATGTATGTATGTACGTAACGCGATAACTCTTGATAGAACTAACCGTTTTACTTTAAATTTTGTTTATAGGTTCCTTGTTATAAGGCGCTTCCCTGATTAGTTTTGGAGGTTCATTGGTTAAGCATAAAGGGGGGAAATGGGGGGCTAACCCCCCATAATTTAAATAGGTTTTTCATGCAGAATTATCCCATTTTCTTCAAATTTTGTATAAAGGTTCATTTTGATAATGCGCTTCTGTCAATAGTTTTGGGGGTTCATTGGTTAAGTATAAAGGGGGAAAGGGGGGATAACCCCCCCTCTAATTTAGATAACTGAGTTTTTATGCAGAATTATTCGATTTTCTTCAAATTTTGTATATAGGTTCATTGTGATAATGCGCTTCTCTGAAGAGTTTTGGGGGTTCATTGGTTAAGTATAAAGGGGGAAAGGGGGGCTAATCCCCCCTTAATTTAGATAAATGGGTTTTTCATGCAGAATTATCCGATTTTCTTCAAATTTTGTATACAGGTTAATTGTGATAAAGCGTTTTCCTGATTGCTTTTCGGGATTCATTGTTTAAGTATAAAGGGGGTAACGGAGGGCTGCCCCCCCTTAATTTAGATAACTGCGATTTTCATGCAGAATTATCCGATTTTCTTAAAATTTTGTATATAGGTTCATTGTGATAAGGCGCTTTCCTGATTAGTTTAGGGCGTTCTTTGGTTAAGCATAAAGAGGGTAAAGGGGGGGGTATCCTCCCCCCTTAATTTAGATGAATGTGTTTTTCATGGAGAATTATCAGATTTTCTTCAAATTTTGTATATAGGCTCATTGTGGTAAGGAGCTTCCCTGGTTAGTCTTGGGGTTCATTGGTTAAGTATAAAGGAGGATGCGGGGGGGGGTAATCCCCCTTTATTTAGATAAATGGGTTTTTCATGCAGAATTATCCGATTTGCTTCGAGTTTAGTATATATGTTCATGGTAATAAAGGGCTTCCCTGATTAGGTTTGGGGGTTCAATTGTTAACTATAAGGGGGTGGGGAAACGGGGGAATGATCCCCCCTTAATATATTGTCGATTTCTTTATTTTTCGAGGGGCTTTGAAATAAGTGTATAATATACATTTAATGTGAATAGCCTGTGAGCTCAATGCCCTCAGTTTAACTGGGCAGTTTTCTTTTTTATTATTAATTTATTTCTGTATTAATAACTATTAGAGGCCGATCAAAAATCCCTTTTTAGCTCGCAGGCTGTCAAAGCCTGAGAGCTAATGTGCCCGCAGGTTCTGTATGTACGTACGTAGGTACGTAACGCGATAACTCTTGATAGAAATATCCGATCCGCTTCAAATTTTGTGTATAGGTTCACTCTGATAAAGCGCTTCCTTGATTAGTTTTGGAGGTTCAATAGGGACATAAAGGGGGAACGGGAGCTAACCCCCCCTTAATTTAGATAAATGGGTTTTTCATGCAGAAATATCCGATTTGCTTCAAATTTTGTATATAGGTTCATTGTGATAAGACGCTTCCCTGATTAATTTGAGGGGTTCATGGATTAAGTATAAAAGGGGGACGGGGCTAATTCCCCTTAATTTAGATAAATGGGATTTTCATGCAGAATTATCCGATTTGCTTCAAATTTATGATATAGTTTCATTGTGATATGGTGTTTCCCTGATTAGATTTGGGGGTTCATTGGTTAAGTATAAAGGGGGTAACGGGAGCTAATTACCCCACCTACCCTTAATTTAGTTCAATGAATTTTTCAATCATTGTGATAGGACGCTTCCCTGATTAATTTGAGGGGTTCATGGATTAAGTATAAAAGGGGGACGGGGCTAATTCCCTTTAATTTAGATAAATGGGATTTTCATGCAGAATTATCCGATTTGCTTCAAATTTATGATATAGTTTCATTGTGATATGGCGTTTCCTTGATTAGATTTGGGGGTTCATTGGTTAAGTATAAAGGGGGGAACGGGAGCTAATTACCCCACCTACCCTTAATTTAGTTCAATGAATTTTTCAATTTGGGCTAGTTTCGGCCCAAAATTTGTGTTTCAGCGAACATGCGCCTTCGCCAAAAAAGCAGACGAACATTCGGTGCATACGGAAACCGTAGGCGTATCTCATAACACCTTCCCTGTAGAAAACAGACGTACAGTCGGCGAAAGAAAAGTGAACACACTATATATTTCGATTACCAAATTGTCCCATGAGCCATTTGACTAAAAATTGTCTTCTTTCAATTCATGTTTAAAAATAAGCTTAGAGGTAATTTAAATACAGAAATTATATTTGAAGCATTTGGACCGTATTAACGCCCATAAAAACTTAGTAAAACAATAATTTTTCATTTTTTGTAATAATAAAAAATAAAAGAAAATATGTATTATAGGACTAAAATACAGGGGGGTTATAATTAAAGTTACCCTGTTTAGGCCTACGTAGCGTCCGCTCTGGTTGACAGATATTGATGAAAATTGGAATATAAGTTATATGGACCATGAGGAAATGAAATCTGCAATAAAAAAATAGTTCAAATTTCGACAAATAGATGGCGGTTTTCATCTGCGAGAATGAACTTTTTGCAAATTTGGAGCGGTTTAAAAAGCCAGTAGTCGCTGCCGTAAAGTCATTCTGGACCATGCCGTTAGACAAGAAGGAACGAGCGTTACTGGTGAAGTTGATTTATCAGAACGGCAGTACTTTGCCAATTGCACTGCGAGAATATCGACACTTTACGAAAAAGACGAATGTCGAGGCAGGCTTTGGAAAACATATCTAATTTCGAAGAGACTGAGGAGATGGCTGTGCTGCAAGGAAGAGGACGAAAACGGATTTCAAATGAAACTGCCGAAGAAGTCGCTCTTGCCGTGGTCGAAAGAGCGTCCGGTTCCCAATGTTCTTCGGCAAGTGCTCGAGCGGTGTCACGTGATTTGTATCTTCCTTGGTCTACAGTACGAAAGGTTCTTCGATCCATTATAAAGTGATATCCATACAAGATTCATGTTGTGCAAGCGCTGAACCCTGTAGACCCGGACACATGAACCCAATTTGCGTGGGTGTTTTTGGCCAGAATAGCCTTTGATAATGTATGGCTTTAGAACATTTTGTGGTCGGACGAGGCGCAGTTTACCCTAGATGGAGAAGTGAATACTCAGAACTGTCGCATATGGGGTACTGCGAGTCCTAATATTGTGCATGAACAGTCTTTGCACCCTGATTACTTTACTGTATGTTGTGGCTTTACGGCTGATTTCATTCTTGGTCCCTTTGTTTTAGGAAAACACTTCTCAGGGTCCTAAAAGGTGTTTCATTAGGGGTACTCATTACTGCAAACTCCTTCAGCAGAAGGTCATTCCATCCTTACAAGAGCGATAGTGTTTAGAGCCTAGCGTATTCATGCAAGATGGTGCATCACCTCACATAGCCCGAGCAGTGACGGCACTGCTTCGTGCTCACTTTGGAGTTGATCACGTAATTTAGAGAAGTTTTCCGACAACCTGGCCTCCTCGTTCTCCGGATTTGAATTCCCGTGACTTCTGGTTGTGGGGATTCCTGAATAATCGTGTGTATGGAGGAAGCATACGGACTCTGCCTGATTTGAAAGAATGCATAACACTTCATGTTGCTGCAATTGATTGAAAAACCTATCGCGCTACTGTTGAACACGCTAAAATACGCTTTGAACATGTGCTTGACGCAAATGGAATGAACATTGAACATATGCTGTAAATAAAAAAAAAAGTTTTGTGTTTCCAGTTTGAGACTTTTGGTCTTCATGCGCCTCCTTCTCACCTGGTGGTCGAAATTTGAATTGTTTTTTTAATTGCAGATTTCATTTCCCCATGGTCCATATAACTTATATTCCAAGTTTTATCGATATCTGTCAACCAGAGCAGACTCTACGCAAGTCTAAACAGGGTAACTTTAATTATAACCAACCTGTACATTGATAAAATCTGAAGTTGCATGGAATCTGAATCTTATTTTTTTATAAATCTTTTGATGCTTCAATTTGTTTCTGCAAGAAGAAATAATGTATTTTTTTAAAGAATGTTTCCATCTTTATTAATAAAAGAAAGTTTTTGTTCGTTTGTCTGTCTTTCTGTTTGCTTGATGGCGAAGGCTAGGGAAATATCTATGCACACTGGGGTCTGCAAAATTGGTTACGGATAGACGAAAACAGGTTCGAAGGTACATGTGTCTCAGAGTTTGTATTTTTTGATTAGATTGTTTATTATTTTATACAGAACAGAACAATTCACATGTTTTCCTGATTTTCCAAGTTCGTTGGCGATTTTGATCTTTTCATAAAAGCAATACAAGTTCAATCATTTACCCGATATAGTGAAATTTGCCCTGTTTCCATTAAAGTTTATTGAAAATTCTTAGAGCGATTTTTGCAGTTTAACGCAATTAAAAAAAAGCTTCTATTTCGCCAAAAATGAGAAGTTTGTTTTTTATTAACCATTTCTATTTGATACCTTATCCATCCAATCTCATATTTTATACCCCTTTAAGGAGCACATTTTGGGGAATCAATTACAAAAAAATCAAAAATTTTGATAAAAAAATTAATTATTAGAAAGTAATAACACCATTTCCCCCCTCCCCTCTGAAACGCAGCGAAGAAAGAAAGAAAAGCTTCGGAGTTGGTTTCTTAATTAAATCCTATATTGCATAAAACAATTAATATGACCTCGCAAGTGATCTAATTGTTGGTACCTTTTTTTTATTCGGCGCGGGGAAACAGGTAAGGTTTGTTTTCAAAAACCGACGAGCGTAGCGAGATGATATATATTTAAAGTAATTCTAAATAAGGTTAGGTACACATTCAAAGTAATTCTAGGTAAGGTTATTTTAGGAAGTGTTGAATTCAAGGGGTGACCCGGAGACATTTCCCCTCGGAGCATCGAAAGCTCCAAAGTATCACCCCCGCCCCCGGAGCTATGGAATTATTTCCGGAACAAATGTCTAAATTCAATATACTTAAGGTAATTATCCCGGGTTCGGACAAATCCCGGCGGATCACCTAGTCTATATTAATAAAAGAAAGCTGTTTACCTGTGCCTGTGTCTGTATGTGTGTCTGTGTCTATTTTTTTGCCGATGGCTAGGAAAATCAATCACACGCAGAGATCTGCAAATTTGGATAAGGATAGACAAAGATTGCTTTCAATGCACCTGGGAGTCAGATTTTTTATTTTTTTGATATGTAGCCGAGTTATTCATTAAAAACACTCATAGAACGTAAATGAACGAGCTTCATTTGTTCTCAGTTCGACGGTGTTATGATCACTTCCACGTATGTCCAGTAAAACATGGTTTTTCAACCCCACACACAGTGGAGCGTTTTGATGATCTAGGTGGACAAAATTCATTTTTCCGATTATCTCGGAATTTAACAAGACCGCGAATACTGGTAGCTGAATGTCTCTTTTGTCGAGATCCGTACGAGTTTTGTCGAAAAAACACGATGTGTCGATTAACTACGACCGTAAAGAAGGCAGTTGATTTGAGAGACTTTCAACTGTTGCATTATTTTTCTGTAAGTTCGAAAGTAAGTCCTGACTTTTCTGTTTTATTTGAAAGCAGGAGTTTACTGGACATATGTCACACGATTTAACCTATTGTTGTTTGAAAATAAGCGCCATCTGGTTTTCAAACTTCATCTTGACTTTTAATACAGTATTAAGCATTATTAAGCAATAAGCATTTTTTAAAATCAAAGTGCGATTCCTAAAGTATTGAAAACTTAAAACAGCTCCTGCGAAAGTTTGCGAATCATTAAGTTATATTAACTTGAAGTGTGTGTCTGAATGTTTAATTCAAATCTTGCAAGTCAATTTTCACCACTTTTAATTATCCGATTGAGCTGAAACTTTCAATACATGTGTAGTTTCAATGACAATACAATATTATAATTTAAAAAATAATAATAACATAAGTAATAATATAATAATAATAATAATAATAATAATAATAATAATAATAATATAAATAATTAAATAAGTCAAATATTTATCACTGTTTGGTTATTTTATTACTGATACATTTGAAAACCCAGCAAAACCTAATTAAACTTCAACGCAATAATTTTGTCCACCTAGATCCTCAAAACGTCCCACTGTGCCACAGTTCACAAACGGTATGAAAATATTTCGTTTTTACTACAGTTAAAAATTGCTATCGCTGTTCCAGAAGGGAAAAAAAGTAAGGATCTTCTCGGTACCGATGGTTTACTTTTAAGAAATATTAATATTTACTATTTCAAAAAAATATTTTCTGACGGTCTTGCACTATAGCATATTATAGCACTGTAGCATATTGTGCCTTTTAAAATCACAATCGCCCGGGCCCATATGGAATTATAAAAACCGAAAATGCCTACGTTCAGGCGTTACTTTTGTAGTAATGAAAATGTCTTTCATTAAAAAGATATGAATATTTATTATTTTGTAAAAAAAATACTCCCTGGAGGTCGTTTTCATATTTTCTGTCTTTTTTTTTTCAATTTTAGAGTTGTAATCGCCGAAGCTCGATTAAAAAAAATCCTAACTATTTGCGGTACTTTCTTGGTATTGCTGGTATGTTTCATTAACATAATATATATATAATATGTATATATACTATTGCAGTAAATTATTCAAAAAATTTAAAAATATATTATTGTATGTATATATATTATTGATAGTAAATATAAATATTCGCTACCTAATTTTTTTTTTTTTTACTTTATGGGCATTCTAAAATCGCAATCGCCAGGGCTCGCATGGGGTTATATAAAATAAAAATACATACCTGTTGTCAGTACTTCCGTGGTAATGGTGGTATCTTTTATTTAAAAAAATATTAATATTTACTGTTTCGAAAAATAAAATTCTGCACTTTGAATTTGCCATCCATGTAGCCCAGACGGGAAAACAAAAATACAAAGAATACTCACGTTAATAGATGGTACTTTTCTGCGGCCCTAGCAACGCCGGGTGTGTTTGTTAGTAACTTATAAAACTTTTTTTTACGTGACCAAGTTATAGATATTCATAACATAGTTTTCGCTGAAAAAGCTCTTTATTTTCTATTTAATTTACTTGATTATTGTTTATAAACAACCTTTTCAATATTAGTCAGTACTTATTCTGCTATATTTCTATTTGATAGAAAATCTCAAATAAATTAGACTTCATTTCCTTTAAATAATAAGCCCAATGAATTACATTATTTTATGTTTAATATTGAATTTTATGAAGTTTTCTATATTAATTTAAATTTTATTACAGCAGTGACATCTCATTAATATAATTATCGATTATACCCGTCTATAAATCACATGCTCCTTTTTCAATGTCACGGAATGATGAATGGGAAAACAGCGCTTTTATATCTAAAATATGTTAATTCTACTCTGAGCCATTAATATGCATTTTTACGCGTAGAAATTTGAACAACTTGTAGGGTTTTTCTTGCTAAGAAACATGGAATTACCGTTTCAGATTTTATTAGCAAAAAATAAGTTTGTCGATTGCTTCTTGTAAATGTCCTAAGTTTATGCAAATATGTTTTAAACTACTGAACTGATGATATATTTTTGAAATGCATCATAACATTTTAATGAATTAGAAAATATCATTGTATGAACATAGCTTATGAAAAGCAAATTAATACTAACAATTATTTTCTGAAAATGTATCCGTACCTCTTATGTAAGTGAAACAACTAATGTTTCTTCTGAGTAAAGTACATAATAGGATTTAATAAAACAAATAATGTTTCTTCATAGTAAACTGCATAATATAATATCATTATAATAAAATCCTTGGTCAGACACAATGTACTCATGACAGGCTGATAGAGCAGTTAAATCGTTTGATAATCGGCCAGTCAGCCTTTTTTTCTCAAAATTATTTTTTCGAATAAACTGCATAAAATTCACCTTTTTGGAAAGATTGTGATAAAACAAAAACTTTTTGAGAGATGAATTATATTAAAATAACTCATATATTCGAGATATTTTTAGTTGAAATTCACGTAACCGCATCGACATTGTAAAAAAATCGGCAATTGATTCGTTTAATGATTTGTTCAATTGGCGAACTTATAACTGCTACCTATTCAGGTTAAAAAACACTGAATCACCTATCGCAAATCTCGCACGTCATACGCTATTCAATGACGTCAAACGTTATTTCCCAATCACAGTTCAGAAAGTATCTTGGCTTAGACTGTTCGTAGAGTAAATGACGAAATATGTAGTTTCTGGGACAAATAATATTTATTTGTCTTTGGTAATTATGTTAATTTAACTTTTCTTAATAATGTATTACATGACTAGCTGGTGAGATCACAGCGGAAAAAATTAGTTTGAAGGTTGTTTGCTCTGTTCAAATTGCTCCTCTCCCCCCCCCCAAAAAAAAAAGGCTTAAATTTTGAAGTCTATTGATGTTTATTTAGAAAATCCTTTGGAAAATTGAAAGCTTCTTTTGTAAATTTCAACTTTCATTTACAGCTTAAATTTTCTTTTTATCTGAATATTTTGAAAAAAAGTTGCTTTAAATGTATTTTTTTTTAATCATGTATTTGAAAATTTACTAAGTTATTAAATTTATTGTTTTTCTTTAATTCTTTATGTTTAAAAGCTAACCTACGTTTTAAAAACAATATTTATTGAATTTTGAATTAGGTTATTCCGGCGGAAATATTTTTAACGTAATAAGCTGATTATTGAAGTTCAAATGTTAATTTGTTTTATTATTTAAATGTATTTAAAAAAGGCAAAAGTTTCATCTACGAAAATAACCAACTTCAAATTTAAATAAACGCTGTTTTCAAAACGTAAGTCATATGTACACTTTTTTACTCATGAATGAACTCATTTTAGTCAATAAAAAAGCAAAAAGCTGCGTGTCATTTCATTATTTAGTTTACCTTTTTAAACAAATTTCAATGTAGTTGAAAAGTGTTTATATAACCCGTTGTCTGCCTGCTGCTTGTCCGTACACTAACTTCCGAAAATATACTCGGATTGACATATCAGTGATATATTACATTGGGACTCACTATATCTTGATCGCTATTGATAATGAAGTGTGTAACATTTACAGTTCGTTTACAGGAACAGTCAAAAAGATACCCTTTACATTATGGTCGATAAGTAAAATCGTTTGTGGTGCATTTGAATGATGTTACACTGAAATTGATGTGCATTTATGAGATGCATTTAAACATGCATTTTGTAGAACATGGAATGAAAAGCATTTACAGGGTCATACAAAAGATGTGCATTACGTAATGGTATAGGAGAGGAATCGTTTGCAGAGTATTTTAATGATATTACACTATTTCAAATAATATGTAATTGATATGCATTACTAAGTTGCACTACCAGATGCTTACTTTAAAATATTGTGTGCATAGAATTTACCAAAAACAAAAAAGAAATCGCTTAGAATACTGTCTATGAGCGATAATTGCTAGAAGTACGTTTTAAGTTGTGGCATGTACTTTTAAGGTTGAATAAATGTTTGTATATTATGTGGTGTACATAAATTCTATAGACCAAGTACAGGGCTGCACAAAAGGAATCGTAAGTATTACTGCTCAGGAAATTGAATTGCTTAACGGTGGTTTTTAATTGTGTTGTCTGTTTCCCTGGTGAGCTTTATTTAGCATACTAAGAGATATTTGTATTGATATACAGAGCTATCCAATGAACTAGATGCATTGCCGTTTATGGATGGTAATTACTGGAAATGCGTTTTTATCTGAATTAAATTTTAGCTTGGTATGTGGTATGTGTAAATGTCTATAGATAATATACAGGGATGTACAAAGAATATAGACTGCATTTTCACACAATTCACTCAGACAATCTTTTTGGCAATAGCATCTAATCTGCCATATAGACAGCTCAACAGAATTCACCACAGGTAATGGAATTCCATTAATCCCTTCGCGACGAGCGTCCTTTACAGAATTTTTAATCTTTTACCACCGGTTTTTCAAAACAGAAATTTGCGCCTAATTGAATCGCAGACATGCTATCATTAGATAAGGCAAAGCTTACAATAAAAATTAACTGGTGGAAATAATGAAGGATTCTGAGCATTTTATGCGTCACGTATACGCGTCGCTCGTCCCCAAGGGGTTAAACGATGGATACATAGATACACTTTTATGATTTATACCTCAATCATACTGATTGGTAAAGATATCGTAAGAATACACTTACTTTCATATTAGTCAGTTTTCTTGGTCCTCCCTGTTCGCAGAAAATTTTTAATCTAGTTATATTGAATGCATTTTTTAATGGTCCTGTTTACTGTATTATGTACCGTATTTACGAAATTATAGCTACTTTGCGTAATAACTTTCCTTTTCATATCAAATTTAGCGCTATTTTTTGCATATCTTATAGAAGACAAAATTGTGAATTGATTTAAATTTAAAGAACTTTTAAGGAAAGATTTACAAGTGTTTAATTTTTAAATGGATGTATTTTTGGAATTTAGACAATTATTTCTCGTTGTATTTTGTGTTTGTTGAATTTTTATAAGGAACTGAACCCTTCATGAATAACTAATTAATTCTATATTATTACATTTTCATTATTAGTCAATGATACATTTACAATGCAACATTTAATATATGAAAAACGGGTGTTTACTTTTCTTTTAAGCTCGCTATAATAGCGATATATATAAGGCTCCGACCCGAATGTCCGATTTTTACCACTAAATTTTAATAGTATTCTCAATCGTAATGAATTTTAGAAATTCTGTCCTTAAATAAGGTGACAAATACTATTAAAATTTAGTGGTGATATTCGGGTCGGAGCGCTCTCATCCCTGACCATATTAACAATACACTTCTAACGGTTTAAATACATTTATAAAATATATATCTTACCTTAAGTCGAAAACATACTAAACCGAAGTGAACTTGATTCGCTACTACAAATCTATCATCTTTTTGTACTAAGCTTTCAAACTTCTTTGCTAACCGTACGTGCTAAAAAACAAAATAAAAATAAAATGAAAAATGGCGTATTAGTGTGAGAAAATATTTTTTTTTAAAATTAAGATATATAAGCAGTAATAATATTGAAAATATTACATTAATAACATTTCTAATAGCACATCCAGTCAATGTGACGTCACTGTGGAGTCACAAAGAGGCACAAGTTTCAGAGTCACAAAGGTAACCAAAGTGTAACCAAAGTGTCTTTCATTCGTCACATTATGATTCTGAGGGAAACGTCACTTCCTGACTTAACTATGAAGCCACCGTGATCGATATTTAAGACATTTGCACCTTGTCACAAAGTAGGATATATTGACTTCCTAGAGACGGTAACAGTACATATATATTTTGCATGTCACGTAATGATAATTGCTTTTGGATCACGGTGATTTCACATTTTCGTCACATTCGGTTCACGGTGCTTTCATATTTTGGTCACATTCAAGTTACGGTGCTTCAGATAACTGCTAAGGTTTATGTTTCATTTCAAGTCAAATAAACATATTTTGAGCCAGACATTTTACTTCTCAAGGGAGTCATATGACTTTTAAACCTTCAAAACTTTAAATGTTTGAGAAAATGTATTATATTAAAAATAATAATTATTATTTCTGATATTTAAAAAAATGAATGACACTGTTAAAAGTTGTTAAATATGGAATATTTTCAAAGGGAGAAATTCAGAGTCATTTTTCTCAAAATGTGATTTTATGGTATTACGCGCAATGTAGTTAAAATACTTTTCGATATTTTTTCATGAAAATATCAAGATATATAGTGTTTCGTAGGCTCTATAAAGCTAAAATATATTTTCATCATTTTTTATTGAACACATATGTTTTTTTGGTGTTAAATTGCTAAACTTAAAAAATTTTATATAAGCAAGATACAGGTTTGTTTTTAAAACATAAAAATGCTACAAAGGAACATTTTTTAGGTTCAATTTAAGCACAAGATTGAAAGTTATGATCTTCATAAATGATGAATTAATGAACTGTATATACAGAAAAGGAATTTTGATATAATAAAGGGACGTGATAGGACAAAGATATTTGCCAAACCATCGTCAAAAACCAACATTGTTCGAGTACCGAAAAATAGGGTAAATAGGATCAGCGGTGTGAAAATGAACAAAAATTCATGAGATGGAAAAAATAAAATCCTCTTAAAACCATACACTAGTCTTTTAAATTTTTAAAGATTTCGCTAACATTATAATAAGTGGAGAAATTACGTTTTACGTTGTTGGCTCACCGCTTTCATACTTACAAGAACATCATCAAATATTACAAGGACAGCGCTAACCCCTAACTGCTGTGACAAAAATTGTTGCATTGATACTGAGAGCGGTCTCTGAGACTGCTTGATCGAAAGACTTGATTAACTCACGGAATACTGTTTCTGTACTAACTTTTATGTGAAGGACTATTATAATTAAATTTCCCCTATTCAGAATTCTCTAGCGATAGTACCAGAGCTTTAAACGAAACAAAATTTCACTTCGTATCTATAGTTAAACTGAAAATTATATAACAGCCGTTAAGGGTTAAACAACATAAATATAAATCACAGATATTTGTCCTCTCTAAAACTTCCCCCATGTACAAAACGACTATTAATAAAGGTTTAGGATTAAAAATGTTTTGTTACATATGGTGCTACATATTAGTTCTTCCTTTTTTATTAAACATTTAATGTAAATGATACTTTCTTGTTGTCATCTCATGGATTTGTAATGTGTGGGGTGAATAGGAACACAGTATTTTTTTATACTTCCATTAAGGTTCAACATCTATAATGACTACAGTATTCTCCATAACAAACACAAAATCATCTTCACCAGATTACCCGGACCTACTCCATATAAGACAATAACAAACAGTCTGCATTTAAAACAATATCTGAGGGAGAACCAGACTTTGGAATCTACAATAGCCGAAAACGGCAAAGACCTTTTACCACCTCAGAGGCTCCTCGCTTTTAAAGTTTATGATATAATCAAGGATGCAGCCAGGCTCTATGTTAACAAAGATCTAAACTGTCAAGATGAAGTTCATATAAAAGTTTTATAAAAAGGTTTTTCGAACATAAAAGTTTATCAAAACTGAAGAACATCTTTAGTCTGAAAACATTATGAAAAAATGTACCCTTGCGGAAAATGTCAAAATATCGTCACGTTTTAAGAATGTGATAAACTTCGAGAACGAACTCTGATTTTTTTTATTATTATGTCAAGAAAGACTCATGAAAAGTTATGTTTATGTGCCAAAATTTTTTTAATATAACTACATATAGTTTTCAATAAAACTTTGTGTTCTTTTAGGGACACAATATATTTTTTTACATATAATTTATAGTTTTTTTTTTACTTTCGGCAGTTTTGATGTCAAAAGAAGATTTATTCAAAATGCTTTTATTCGATATTTTGTAAAAAAAAATTAATTCTGCTTTATTACGTCTAAAGTTGAAAACTGTTCCTATCCACCCCATTTCCGTTACTGTGCCAATATAATATTAGTTTGCTTTGTCTTAAAAACATTTGTAATTTAACACTTTCTTTAGGTGTATCGCAGAATTTTTCACGTATGTTTAAAGATTCGTAAAATAATAGCTATGAAAATAATTGGTAAGGAAATTTATATATGATTACTTTACAACATTTATTTACCTTATGCAGTGGAAAAAATTCACTTTAATATAAAATTTTTATTAAATCAGACTTGTGACGGAAAACCGCAGTTAGGATGTTTAAAGGGTTTTAAAACCGTGAATGAAAAAAAAAAAGAAAAAGAAAAAAAAAACAGTAGCTTAAAATGTGAAAGTAATGATATGAAAAACATTTGCAGTTTAACCTTTGGTTATACTCAAACACCTTGAATTAATCAGGTTCAATTCCAATAGAATATTTAGTGTTTCAAAAGTAATAATCTATACTTTAACTAATCCATTTTTGTTCGATGCTTTGGTGAATTCGATGTTTTGTCAGTACTGATGAGGCTATAAAATGTCACGGCAAAACATATACTTTATTTAAAATTTTAAATGTTTTTACGTATTTATTTTAATTCAGATGTTTTTGGATGTAGTAAAGTATGTCTAATGTATCATAGTTAATTATATATATCGATTTTATTCAGCCGTTAGAATGTATGTATATCTTAATGATGTGGAAGTTTCTTATTTTAACTGAAAATATGTCTTAATTACAGATAATAATTCCCGAATATTTGCGTTTCGCTGAAAATATTCTTCAATGATATAATAACTTATTGCCAAAATTAAGGAACAAATGTCAGAAAGTATTTTCTGTTTGTAAAAACTAAGAGTCCCAAATCTCAAAACGAGGACAATATTTTAAAAAAATGGCGTAATATTAATGAATGTTTTTGAGAATGTATGTAAGAGAATTTTATTTTTAAATTTACCGACAGTTGAAAAAAAAAGCAACAGCATGAAAATGTGCAATTAAACATAATGCGCATTTGCCAATTTTTACGCTTTTTTGTTACCAATAGAATTTAATAATTTTTTTGCCTTATTTAATCACAGATATTGACGATTCTTTTTATAGAAAAAAAAATATTTGTCGAATTGAGGGGATCGGGGCAAGAAAGTGCCAAGCCCCATTTTTGGTGAAATAAATCTAACAGTGTTATCTGTTGCTTAATATTGTAAATTATAATATCCAACATATAATTTGTTTCTAATGTCACTTGGTGGCGGCGTATGTGACAGGTTTCGTTTTTGCCACCAATGAAGATAGCTAATTTACAAAACATATAATAGTAATATCATTAAAATAATGCCACATTGTTACTCAGAATATCGCAAATGTTACTAAGACAACGGCGAAAAAACTTTAGGTTATATATCTTGATTTGAGTATTTGATCAAATTTTCAAATTGAAATATCTCAGAAGTTCAAAAATGTGACTTGGTACTCTCTTACCCCGAACCCTTCAATTGTAAAAAAATAATAGCAAAAGTTTTAATACTGTACAAGAAAATTAATCTTGCAAAAATAGTTTTGCAAGATTTTGGAAGCTCATTTTCCATATTTTTGAGTCGTCATTTCTTTAAAGAGCTTATTATGTTGTCTCTCGATTATACCTGAAACACAAACAAAAAATCGTTACAAAATGTAAAAATACCGTAATTTCCGGCGTATAATCCGCAGCTCAAAGAGTCGTTTTTCGACCCAGAAATATTATTTTATAAAATGTAACTTAAAAGATCGCTGTAAATATTTAACTACAATTATTGAATAAAATTTCTGGGTCGAAAAATGACTCTTTGAGCTGCGTATTATACGCCGGAAATTACGGTATATAAAAATTTCAAAATTTATAAACAAAATATACTTTTCTTTATCTTGATTTTTGTTCGGGTATAATCGAGAAATAATGTAATAAACAGTATAAAGAAGAAAAAACGACTCAGAATGTGAAACCTGGACTTAAAAATCGTCGCAAAACTAATTCTGCAGGATTAGCTTTCTCGTGCAATATTAAAGCTTTTTTAAAAATCATTTTTACAATTTAACAAACATTTTTACTGCTATAAAACATAAATAAATAAATGTAACACGGAGTAATAGGATAAGTTAATTAGAGGATGTCTAATACAGGATCAAACTCCAGTTAACTTTCCTCATTTCAAACCTTTCTGGTCCTGTTAAACAGACGTAATAACTTTCGAGTATTTTTTATGTTTCATCATAAATTATTCTTTCGGAAAAGTAGTCCCTATTTTAAATTTAAAAAAAAACTTTTATTATTATTATTATTATTATTACTAAATGCTCAAACTTAAATGAGGTCATAATAATAAATCTATACACATACATTTTAATTACTACATGTAGATAATACCAAAAATAATTTTTAAAACATAATAATTGTCAATGAAAAGACATGTACTATTAATAGGACACCAGTCCCGAACGGATTAAATCTGCTTTTAATTTCTAATATAGTCTTCACTTATATTTTAAGAAGGAGTGCTAAACTGTGCTTCACAGAACACCACTATTTTATAATAGTAATTTCCTCCTTTTTTAATCGTCTTTAATAATGGCGAAAATTCTGCGATTAATAAAGGCAAAGATTACTAGTTAAAAATAGTGGTATCACGCGGAGACAGTTTGACATCGCTGATTTAAGATGATGTGTTCAAAATGTAAATGAAAAAAAATTTCCGACTTACTTCACGTATATATTTTTGAAGGCCTTCCACTCCGTATTTTCGAATAACAAACCATAATTTCAGTGAACGGAAACGACGACTGAGAGGAATTCCCCAGTGCTGAAAAGAAAATATTATTATCATCTTAAAAATATGATTTTTAAAAATGATAAAAAAATAGTTAGAGGTTATTAATGATGCATATCTGTCTGTTTTTTACTTGTTAATGACATGCATCTAGAGCTTATACAAGAAGGCAATAATTTTATGATTAAGATGAATAAAGATGGTACATAAGAATACTTAAAGTCGATTCCACTGTATAAAAAGATAGCTTTAGCACCGTTTTTGTAGTTATTTTACTGCTGTTGAGTTCTATTACATAACAAAATCTGAGGAAATTTTTTAAAAATATGCTTTACTCACAAGTCCCCTTAAAAAAGAACACAAGTTTTAAACTTTCAAAAAAACCTATTATTTTCAATTTTTGATAGCTTATAGTTTTAGAATATAGACCAAAAATGATTTTATAAAATGTGAGTTACCACAAAAGTTACAGCGAAAAATATACCGCTGTAACTAACTACTGATAATACAATCTTTAAATGCATATTTCTGGAAACGATATTTTTTTACTTGGCCGCTTAGATTTCTCTAGAACTTCTCGACCAATTTCCTTTAAAATTTCGTACAAACGTTCAGAATTGAATGTTCTATAACGTAAATAAGATTTTTTTATATTTTTATATTTTAATCTTTTACAAGCATTTTAAGATTATTTTTATGGGGCCAAATTAATTTTTTTTTAAATGTGACAATTTTCACAAAAATTTTAATTTTGAAAAATTCCTAGGCTACGCCATAGCCAATATATCAAGCATTCATTGCGTTAAGTTTTATTTTATTTTAATGTTTCAGGAATGTTAGGTGCAAGCGGCATGATGACACTGCATTTTCCGGACAACCTCGTTTACGTTGATATCAAGAAAACATCTCACTTCGCAAAAATATGAAATTATTAAGCGGCAATCAGACACGCTATTTAAGTGAAACTTTAGGCTCATCGCTCAACTTTTTCCTCAGCTGTTGCGCTAAAACGCTGTGTGATGGAGATTTCGAATTTGAAACATTATACGCAGTTTTTTCGACGTCAAATGGGTTTTGCTAGGTAAACTGCTTAATCTGACCAATAACGTCACAGGAGCTTGCGTAAGCTACTCCTTCGAGGATTTCGGATTTCTGTTTGATTTTTATGAACTTTGATATCGTTTCGTCTATTTGTCGCCAATGTCGCCAAGCACTCTCTTGCATCTTGAATGCAAGAGAGTGCTTACAGGGAAAAAAATAGCCGTATGCTCCTGTATGTGGTATATCACACTACATAATATATTATATTGATCAATATTTATTATGTACAATTCTTAATAACATTGCAATATTATCATTTCACCTTTTATGAAATATATCATTTGTTCTGTTTAATTATTTAACGAATCATTTTTCATGCAAATAAATAAAGTAATTGAAAAATGTTAATCAGTTACTAAAAGTATTTTGGAATTTCACTAGATGAATTATTAATGTAAGCATTAACTTAATTTCTTTACAATACAAATTGTTTTATTTAATTTGTATTATTGTAATATTTATATATTACATTGAAAAAGATTTTTCTGCGTTGCCTTATGTATGTGCACGGAAATTTAATTTTAGTCATAGATCCTCGTGAATAAAATTTGTTTCAAAATTTCATATTCCATCAAATGTTAAAGTATTAAAAACTCTTCAATCATTTAAGCACCAATTATCCTTACCAATCATTTTTAACACTTTCCAACATAGTTGAAAATTGTTTATGATTTTGGATTGTCTGTTCGTCTGTCGGAGCTGTAACTCAAGTAAATATACTCTGATTGCCCTGTAATTTTTTTTATGTTATTGACGTTTAATATATAATGATAGATATTGAAAGTGAAGAGTGCAGCATTTATAGTTCGATTGCAGGGACAGTCAAAATTATTCCGTTATATTACGGTCGATATGAAAAATAAACATTTTAAGTATATTTTGATGATGTTACACCATTTCAAGCATGATGAAGTTGATATGCAATTTATGAGGATTATTAACGCACGTTTTTGTGCGTTCTGTAGAATATGGGGTGCAACGTATTCGTTATTCATTTACAGGGTGACACAAAATACTACTTTTACGTAATGCACTAAAGGAAAATATCACTTGCGGCGCATTTTGATTATACTATTACGGAAATTCATATTGGCTAAACAATGAAGTCAACAGAACTGAAGTTATTGAAAAGTATTGTGTGCGTTGCATTTATTGTCCATTTACAGAGACACACGAAAGAATTCGGTTACTGTACTGTCTAAAAGCGGTAATTGCTGGAAGTACATTTTCAACTTTGGTTAAGGTTTTTAAGCTTAACTAAATTTTTGCATAGTATGTAGTGTGTATAAATTATGTTGATCATATACAGCACTACACAAAGGATATCGTAAATAATACTGCCTATAGTCTAAAAGTAGTTTTTAATTGCGTTATGCATTTTCCTGCTGAACTGTGTTTAGTGTACTAATAGAAGTTAGTAGATTATAAATAACTTCATATACAGGGCTACGAAAGAACAAGATTACATTACATTTAATATTTGGAGATTACTGGAAGTGCGTTTTAGTTGTGTTATGTGTTTTTGACCTGAATTAAATTTTGGCTTAATATGTGATGCGTGCAAAAATCTTTAGATAATATACAGGGTTGTTCAAAAGAATTCGAGTGTATTTCCATCTACTGACAAAAATTGCTAAAAGTGAAATTTTTAACTGAACTAAATTTTAGCTTGTTATGTAGTATATATGGAAATCTATAGATATATACAGGGCTGCACAAATAATTCGGCTACTTGTTTGACTATAGAAAGTTATTGCTAAAACTGGACTTTTGAATGTGTTACATGTTTCCCAAATTGTTTACTTACATGTTTTCTGTCACGTTATTTAACGGGGAAGTTATGTTTGGGTGTGTGTTTTTTTTTTTTTTTTTTTTTTTTTTTGAGGGGTGGACGTTACATAATCTATGCGTGACGCATGGTTTTCGGTTCTTGTTATTAATGCAGTGAGTCAGAAATTGCTGAAAAATATTTCAGTTATTTTAATTACCCACCAAAGATTTTTTTTTTTTTCTTTTTACTTTTTCTTTTTTTCTTTTTCTTTTTTTATATATGTGGTATAGAGATGAGACGTTTAATGTCCTTTATATTGATTATTCATGCTCGTATTTATCATGAGGATATCTTTGAAATAAGTGCTACGCACTTCAGTTGAAATAGGGGACATGCTATAGTAAACAGCAATAACATACAAAAATTTCAGGGCGATCCGAGTATATTTACGCATGTTAGAGCACAGGCAGGCGGTCAGACGGCCAGACAAACCGAAGTCACGAACACTTTTCAACTAGGTTGGAAAGTGTTAAAAATGATCTCATAAATAAATATTGTGATATTATATGCAAAATAAATGTGAATGGGGCATTTTAAAATATGACGATATGACGATTATTTGTTACTTTAAAAATTAAAAAATTTAATTAGTTAACTAATTAGTTAATTAAACTTATTATTGTAACACCAAATTTTGAAAATATCTATTTTAGCTTGTTATTTGCGAGCCTGCCAATTTTCAAATTAATCCATTGAAAACTTTAGGATTTGGGTTTTAATGTCCACTGACTCCTTAAAGAAAAGCACTCCAAAATTATGTATTTTGGATTGACTTAAAAATCAGCATATACATAGCGTTAAAAATAAATAAAAAAATAAAAAAAATAATTGAAGTAGTACACATTGTAGTATTATATACACAAGTTTTTAGCACTTAAAAAAAATTCTAATCGAATTTTTGGATTTTAAATTTTAAAAATGCAGCATTACAGTATAAAAAGTGTGCTAAAAACCAGGCAGAAACAGTTGGAGTGTTTTCGCAAAATCCAAATATAATTCAATGAAATTATATAAATATAATCATATCTGAAATTCAAGTTCTTGCATTAAACTATAGTAGCATTACAGTTTTATTTTTCTGGTCTGTCCTTTTTTAAAAAAGTTACTGTAAACTAATAGTTACAGCACATAACATTTTTTAACTCTTACTCATAAATTTAGTTCCAGCCATCAGAGGCGTAGCGTCAAGGGGGGCACGGATGACTTTACTACCAGTATTTTTATATTCTATATTTGGCCTTATTTATTTCATACCGTTCAAAGATTAAATAAGGCTAAATGTAGTATATAATTATACTGGTAGTAAAATGATCGTTCCCCCCCTGACGCTACGCCACTGCCAGCCATACCCCTTTAAAGCTCAGAGATTAAAACATATATATAGATATATGGATACAATACAACCTTTTAAATAAATACTAAAGAAAACTGCGAGGAGAAAAGACAGACAGCCCGCGTACTATGTGCCAAAGGAGCGATAAAGGACTGCCTGTAGAAAACCGCGTACCAAGTTAGACGCAGCATTTAATGCATCTTTTAGCAAAGCGTAGTCATTTTCTCCTACCTTTTTGCTGCGTGTAAAGTTGCATGATGTGCTTAAAGTTGCGCGTATTGTCCGTGTCTGATCGAGCCTTTACGAAACATTCTCCAAACATAGGTAAGGCTTTAATATACTCTCTTATTTATAAAGGTACTCTAATTTTCAGCGTAGCAAACGTTTGATACGCAGTTTAAATATTTGACGTGGCCCTGTAAATCAAACTTTAACCTGATAAAACAAACTTTAAATGCATATTTCTGAAAACGATATTTTTTTACGCAGCCGATTGGATTTCTCGAGAACTTCTCGACCAATTTCCTTTAAATTTTCATACAAACGTTCAGAATTGAATGTTCTATGACGTAAATAAGATTTTTTGATATTTTGATATTTTAATCTTATACGAGCATTTTAAAATTATGTTTATAGGGCCAAATTGAATTTTTTTGAAAAGGTCGCAATTTTCACAAAAATTCCAATTTAAAAAAATTTCTAGGCTACGCCATAGCCAATATACTAAGCATTCTTTGCGTTAAGTTTTATTTTATTTTAATGTTTCAGGAATGCTTGGTGCAAGCGGAAAGATGACACTGCATTTTCTGGACAACCTCGTTTACGTTAATGTCAAGAAAACATTTCACTTCGCAAAAATATGAAATTATTACAAAACACTCTCAAAACTTAAGCAAGGCTTTAATATACAGGGTGATTTTTTTTAAAGTTGTGAAAGTAAAACACTATAACAAAAGAACAACTGATCCAAATGAACTGAAATTTCACCAGTATGCTCCCAAAGCAATGGGAATTTTTTAGGCATGATTAAAAAAACTTAAAATCGCACCAACAGATGGCGCTGTAAGGTAGCAGAGACAAAGAATATCGTCTGTGGGAGGAAAACAATGGACGGTACTTTGAGAAACCATCTTCCGTAAGCCCTCTGTCTTCATTGGACCTTTTCTTAAATTCTTAAGTGTCCTAAATCTCCTAAGAGCAGTTGCTGCGCTGTCATTTGTCACTGTCTGATAATACAGTTTCACTAACGACGCACGGTCCGTCAATGACGCAATCATTGCGAGGATTTCCGTAGAATAATGAACACGAGGTGTGCCTACTTCACGGTTTTATCGCCAATGTGCGTGTGCCGGGCACAAGTTCGTCTCCCGACTTTACTGCATGTACGGCGCCATCTGTCGGTGCGATTTTAAGTTTTTTTTAACCGCGCCTAAAAAAATTCTTATTGCTTTGGGAACGTACTGGTGAAATTTTAGGTCATTTGGATCAGTGGTTCTTTTGTTATAGGCTTTTACTTTCACAACTTTAAAAAAAATCACCCTCTACTTTCTTATTTATAAAGGTACTTTAATTTCCAGCGTAGCAAACGCAGTTTAAATATTTGACGTGGTCCTGTAAAAAACTATACACGATACAATAACTACTTTAACTTAACATCTTCCCTAACTATGTAGTGTAAATGTTACATTCAAATACGGTCAGTGTTTGTGGAGAAAATTGCGGACATATTACATGCGACAACACATATACATAACGATCAAACACAGAAGTTCCTATTTTAGAAGTCGGACAAAGATAGGGTTGTCGAAACTGCATTTATAACTACCCCACTAATATTTCATTACTTCTCGTCGGCATCCAATTATTATTTAAAAATCATGCTGGATAGACAGTATACTTGATTTTAGATAAACCTTTAAGAACAGTTATTATTTTTAAACGAATAAACACCCAAAGCAAACAGACTAACAGTATTAACAGCCTAGAAATACAGGTGATATGTTTCATATTTACATTGGTTGAACAATGGAAATAATCAAATACATATCGTACGTAGCAAGAGCAATGGTTTATCTCTCTGTATTAAAAAAAAGTAACCACCGCTGCGGCCGCCGCTGTCAATTAAGATTTTGTGCCTTGAAGTCTTTCTGGACTAATATCCAGAGAACTATTGCATATAAAAATTTAAAAATTGGTAGTTTTATAAAGATATGTTTGATAAACACGCTGCAGCAAACAGTTTTTAAATCGAAGAATTATTTAAAGAGATATTTAAAATCAAAGTTGGTCAAAACAGTTTTCTGAAAAAAGTTTTATAGGAATGAAAACTATGCACAGGAATTTAACCATAATTTGCAAGGATATAGTTGACAAGTTTGCGGTGTGCAGACTGCAATTATTTTTTTAATTTGAGTAATTTTTTGAGGTTATATTTCAATTTTTTATTCAAAATTTTCATTATTTTGATGGAGTTTTATTTCATATTTCATAAATCCATTATTTGAACTGTTGCCAATTTGTAAAATAACGCACATAATAATATTCCTTTTCAATTAAGAAATGTATTTGCACGTGACTATTAAAAACAGAAATAAAACTTTAAAATAATAATCAAATGATCACGTGATAAAAGCTGTAAATGTAGAAAATTACGTAATAAAAAGATACTTGCGCGTGAATATTAAAACGAGAAATAATTAAATTATCAGGAGATTGCACAGCATTAAGTAGGGAAACATACATCATACTTAAAATGCTCAAATAGCAATATTTCCAAACAATTTCATTTAAAAATTATATTTACACGAGAGATTAATTTGTTTCAACAAATCTTTTACCTGTTATTGCAAATTTTTAAACAGCGTAAATAAAATTTCCTCTCAATTAAAAATTATATTTTTACGTTTAATAATTACCTTTAAAATATCGAATTAACTAATAAATTGTTAAAATATCATGAACAATATTGTATTTATGGTAAAAACAAAGCTATCGTCAAATTGGCGGTTGAAAAATATCGCGCCAACGTGGTGCGTATATGACACTTGTGCCCAAAATTCTTCTATTTGTTTATTTGGCGTTACAGTTTGGCGTTTTTTTTTTATGAAAATTGATCGACGGGATAGTGGAGAAGTATCAAAAAGACAGATAAACCTTACATTAAAAATTCCTCATTGAAATAACTAATAACTGTAGCGCATCTGATGCCAACTGAATGTAACGCGACGCCACGATCATGCACGTTTGGAGTTAAATGATATATTCTGGCGACAGTTCTTTTCTTTTTATAGAAAGTAGTCGACGGAATGATGGAGAAGTAACCAATTTTCTATAGCATCGTTATAAAATTCTCCAATGCCGCGACATTGTTTACTTAACCATTTCACACATGTTGATTTTTAAATGTTTAATTCATTTTATTTAATCAATCAGGAAAACAGTTATTAGCTGTTTTGAAAGTAGTTGATTCTACCTTAAAATTCCTCAGTCAAAGGAAAATGCATGCAAACTCTGTTACAGCAAATCGCCACTGGTCGTTTAATTATAATACAATCTTCCGTAATCGTTTTAGAGTTGTACAAATCAGAGTGTTTTTAAATCATGCGGTGACAGAGCGGGGGTTGGCGAGCGTAGCTCGTAGGGGGCAGAGCCCCCTAGTTGTTATTAAAATTGTTTGAGAGATTGTCCTTCCGAAGTTTCTTTTCAGTTTTCAAAAAGTCAGTCCCCCATTTAAAGTTAAAAATATTATGATTAAACGATAATGAATGTGTCAAGAATAAAATATAGAAAAATAAATCTGTCAGACAGCAGCGAACTCTCCAGTTTTTCTAAAAATAAAATAAACATGAATCGTAAAATTCAATCCATTAGAGTGCTTTTAAATTCTTTGTGATAGTTAATTTAATAAATAAAATTGCTGGTTTAGATTCTGTTTATTTCACTTAAGCTGGCAGCGTTGGCACCGTATTTCTTTTAAGTAAAAAAAAAAAAAAAGCCTAATATATGATTTAGACTACATGCTTCATACTACATTTTCACAAATATCTGATAAAAAAGATTTTGCATAAATTATCATAAGAAAATTACTTACCCTATAGTCAATAGATTTATCTAGAAAATGAAACAAAAATCAAAAATCAGAATTTTTTGGAATGGTTAAAAACGTTATTTTCTACTAGACTTTATTTATTACTAAGTTTAAAAAATCATGTAATTATTTATTAACTTTTTTTATGAAATAGAATCATTATATGAATATTACAGATAATGACATTATAGTAAAAATATTAACAATCTAAAACTCTAATTTGAATAATATTAAATTATTGCACCACTCGAAGTATTGCCAGTTTATTGAAATTACTTTACCACATAAATTACATTTAGAATGTCTAAAAGAGGCACTTTTTTAACGTAAACAACCAATATTGTAGCAATATTGAGCAAAATTAGCCGGGTGAAAGCATCCGAAATTATTTCGGAGTTTATTTCTTATTAGAGGCTGTTAAAGTATAATATTATATTAGTATATAATTTTATAAAGTGTAATATTATATTTTATGAAAGTTTTCAAAAGTGTTTCCTAATTCCAGTTATACAAGCTCCTCCAAAAGTCTCCACTCCCCTACTTATAAATACGTTGAATTTTTTAAAAATGGTGAAATATATGTTCAATCAATTCAAAAGGGTCTTCATATGTTAAAGTAGATTTGGAGAAGGGGCATGGGGGTGCTACTCGGGGAGTTAAATTTTAAATGGTAGGGGGGGGGATTCTGGAATATTGCTGGAAAGGTTTTATCAAAATGAACAGTTTAGAAAATAGAATTTTGCCCTATAGTATTTCTTAAGGAAGTTATAACTAATTATGGTTTTAATTCTAATAGCATGAAAATATGAAATTAGTTTATCATAACCCCACTTAACCCAATATATCCTAATTGCCTGCAGAGATGTTAATTGTTTGGATTAATTTTTTGGAGAGATGCTATTACAACTTTCCGTATTTCGCTGCTTCAACTCTTCGATAGAATTGGATGGGATCTTTTAAAACTGCTACTGCCAGCCCTCCACACCGCAACCACAGAAAATTTGTCACTGGGAACCAATTCTGGAGAACGGAGAAGCCATTACAAATGTAGAACGTTTGATTCTGAAAATACTCAAATCTAGAATAATTTAGAATTACCAAGACACGATATTTGCAAAAATTAATGACTAGGCATGAATTCCAGGTGATAACAGCATTGTGTCTCTTTTTCTAACAGATAATTTAATAGGCGATATTTATCACCTAGGCAATTTTTATCACAATATATCCAAGGATCACGTATGTTGTTAAAAATTCTGTCGAATTTCTTGACGATAAGATTATAAGTAGTAGATAAAGGGGGGTTCAACGGCCACAGGAAGAGGGAAGAGGTGTGAAGCTACAAATCCGATGAGCAGCGGACTCCTACGTCATAGTATCTTTGCAAAATTATGATTTTCTGATCGCTTTATACCACTAGTTTTTTTTTCAATGCTATGTTTGATAATATCCTGGCAAATCAGATTTATTTATCTCTCTCTATATATGTGTATGTTTGATACTATCCTGGCAAAGCAGATTTATTTATATCTTTATATATATATGTGTGTGTTTGATATTATCCTGGTAAAACAGATTTATTTATCTCTCTACAAATACGTGTCTAATATTATAGAGCAAAGCGGATTTATTTATTTCTCTCTATATACGCGTATGTCTCATATTATAAGACAAAACTATATTCTTTATCTCTCTCTATGTATGTGTGTACACGAGTAAATAAATAAATAAATAAATAAATATATATATATATATCATTCATAAAATGGTAAAAGAATTTTTTTTAAATAACAAATTAATTACGTAATGTATTAATTACGCAGTGACTTAATTGCAATATCTGATTTCTGCGCTCATTTAAATACCGTTTCCTAAAAGTGTAAATATAAATTTCTTCGTAAATATATATTTCTAAATTGAATTATTGAAAAACAAAGAAAAAATCAACCCTTTAAAAGTTTTAATTACCCAAGTTTTCATTTTATAATACTTAATTAAGAAGTCTCATTACAGTATACAAACATCTATTATCGCATGATTCATAGGTCTGAGAAAACACCACAATATCTTATCTATATCTCTTATCAGGGGAGCAGCGCGTGGCAGCGAGATAAAACGAGTCAGTGCTAGTCAAAATCTTATGGAGTAGAAAGCTCTATTTCTGCACTCCCCATGAAATGATACATAGATTTCTGATAAATTATTTAAATACCAATTTGATACTTGAGATGTATACAAATAGCCAAGGTGAAAATTCAACAGAAATGAATATTCACGTAAGTCTATTTTCTGCATACTGTTTTAGTTTTAGTTATTTTTTTAAGAATATAATTATATAATTAAGAATTTTATATTATACACATATTTAAAATTAACATTTTTTTAAATTAAAACAAAAAATACAGAAAGTTTTATTTACAGTAGAGTATTTAGATCACGATTCGACATTATCGATACAAATCACCATTTTTCTTGATAATCACCATCTTGAACAATTTCATAATGTCCATATGCTAAGCCAGATATTCCATAGTCTAGCAAGTAACGTTTATATTCAAAAGGACTTAGACTAATTTTATTTTGAGTTAACGTATATAGACGATGGTCATCTTGGGCGATCCTTATCGGTTTCACCATGCTTGTTTTTTGTTGCTGGAGACAATCCAAGTAGTCTTCATGTTTGATTTTCTGTCGAACAATCTGCGTAGACCAGGGCCTGATTACCAACGGGGCACACTTCCACCAGTAAAAAAGAATAGAAATTTTGTCCTTATTCATAGCTGTATTTTCGTATGAATAGGGCGTTTCAATACGACACAAAAGTCTATTAAATTTTACTGGTGGAAGTGTGCCCCGTCAGTAATCAGGCCCTGGCGTAGACACACCTTTTGCACGCTTCTTCTCGTCTTTAACCGATTTTACAGAGTACATTTTTGACTTCAGTCCAACAAACTCAAGGGCTAATTCGCCATTAAGTTCATCCTTGAACTTGCCGAGAACCTTCTTATTGTCTTCAGAGTATAGACAATGAGATTTCGGGTATTCAGAAAAGTCGAAAAAATCATGATGCTGCTGCAGATCCTTATAAATATCGGGAGTCTCTATGTGATAGGTCAAACTATCTGTGTCAGTGAATAAGAGCCGAGCTTTTTCTCCATATGTCGCCTTCACAAAATCATAATGAAACTTGTACATAATTAATTTAGATAATTCTAAAATAGCGAACCCACCGTATATCGGTCGATTCATAAGTATGCTAGTTTTTAGTCGTTCTACAGCGGTGAAATCTTCATCATATGTCTTGAATGATTTAAAAGTAGGCGAAGCTACTAATTTTTTGGCTCTTTTTTCACCATTACAAAGCACAATATTTCTTCTTTTTCGAAGATTTTCCATGGTTTTACCAAAAACAGAATTATACAATAATTAAAAAAAGTCCTTTTCAAAAGAAGATTTTGCTTCTTTCCTTTTTTCGGTATTAAAATTAATATATTTCTGTAACCACGGACCCTGTTTAAATTTTAAAGCTTTGTGCACAGCTGTAATTTTTAAACCAAGTTCTAAATAAAATTTAAGATTACGATAATGGGTTACATAATTCTTTTAACTATTCAAATTTGGAATAAGTTTAGGGGTTCCTATGAATTTTCTATATTATTCACCAAGTCCCGTGCATAGGTAGATAGCATTTGTTCCTCCACAGTTACTCTCTCAGGGGCGACAGGGTATTCATTGTGCAAAGGATGTAAATGTTTTGGATAATCGAGGTCCACCTCGAAGAGATACCCAATTTCAGAACTATCAGATAGAGATAGAACCCACTTTTGTGTGATATGTCTAGTTTCACACCATTCAAAACCACCATAGGGTAAAAATTGGTTCACAGCCCACCCATATAAGTTATTGGCATCCCAGTACATGATGTGGCTGGGTGCCTCATTTTCCCTATAATCGGGCGTACCGGGTATGTTCGCCTTAACATATCTTCGGCTTATCATACTGACGCCTCCACGTATTCCATTTTCAACCATGAGCAGCATGTTTATATCAGTGAGTAACTCTAAAGGTGTTTCAGATATCTTTAAACTCGCCTGCCATGCGAGCGAAGGTGCAGTGAACAGGTGAGCAGGATCAATTTCATAATACTGCTGACATAATTTCCTAAAGTTTTGAAACACGTCAGCAAGTAGTAGAACATCTGTCTTCACATACAGATTGTTATAACCCCCCAAAGTTTTAAGACTGAAGGAGTTCCACATATTCTGGGCATGTTGATACTCTTTTTCATCTATTGGCTCATTGGTTAAACTATTAAAAAATGCAGAAGGTGGGGGAAGCTGCTTATCATTAAATTTTTCAAAAGAAGTAAAATAATCATAGGGGTAAACCCCTTTACGTATAAGTAAAGATAAATTATTATTTTGCGGGACATTTTCTTCAAGTATAGGGAATTGATCAGATTGAAGGTTTTTAACAAGTTTTTCCAATGATGTGGGCAAAAATGGAAAAGAATTGATAAAAACCATCTGAATAGGGAAGGTAGGCTTTTTGATCTTAAAAGTTATATAATTTTCCAGCGTACACGCAATCACGTCGATTTCAATATCTTTAAATTTTCCTAACTTTGTCATAATATGATGACCATCATAGTTTTTTAAGTTATGGAATATAACAGGAATTGTTTTACACTGCTAATAGTTCAAGTTACATTCCATATGCGCAGCTCCTATGTACGCACCTGACAGGTGATCATGATCACGTATACGTTTCTCATATAAAGCTTTTTTACAAATTTGACAAAACTCTGCTTCTCGAAATGCCTTTTCTTCCTGTGGAGAAAGCTTCATAGGTTTAATATCATAAATGCAGTTTCATATGAGTTAAACATTTGTATACAGGATTTAATTAACGAATGAATAGAATTATAAGTCTTTAGCTGGATATTTTAAGAGACACTCATCGGAAAGAAAAATAGTCTTACAATTTGGCAATTTGAATCAATCGTTTTCTCGCCATATGAATTATTTTGTCTTGATTTGACGATTTTAATTTTATGCTTTCTCACCAAGTGGAATATTTTGTCGCCAGATTATGATCAACGTAGGTGGTCGTTAGGGGTCTGGGGTATAAATAGCGGGCGAGAAGTGTGATTCGTGTCATTTGTTGATTTGCTTTTTAGTGAACGGACGTGTATTAAATCGCTCCTGATCCCTATCTTTACCTAAGTGGATCATTTATTTGTGAAGATTGTGTTTTGGTTTTAAAAGTTTTTTTTTTTTGCTAATATATTATGAAAAGCGTTATGCCTATTGACGGAGTTACACCTTTGAGAAAGGTGAAGAAGATGTACCAGTGTCTGACTTGTGCGAAGACATTCTCAACTCCTTTTAATTTGAGGCAGCATATAAAGTCTCATTTAAATGAGAAGTTGTATATCTGTGACGTGTGCCAGAAAGCCTTTGGACGGAAATCAAACTTGATTAGACACATGAGGATGCATAAAAGTGTTGAACCCTATGAGGATTCTCAAGTTTTAACAGAGAAGGACACTATATCCCCTAGTCTCATGGATGTCGAGATGTCACCTGAAGAAGATGTTTCCCTAAAGACTATGATCTCTACAAATGCTGAGAAGAGCAATGTTTGCCCTATCTGTAGCAAGGGTTTTTCATCCCATTTTAATTTAAAACGGCGTATGAAGGTTCATGCTAATGAGAAATTGCATACCTGTGATACGTGCCTGAAGTCTTTTGATCAGAAATCGAATTTAAAAAGACACCTGGAAACACATAAGGCTACTGGACAGTCTACATTAAAGTGGAATGAATGTGATCAGGTTTTCACCCGGAAGGATAATTTGAAGTATCATCTCAACTCACATCAGCAGTCCACATTCCCTTGCCGTGATTGTGATAAGATAGTTGGACGGAAATTCGAATTGAGACAGCATGTACGCACCCAGTACTCTCGCCTACCTCTTGTGAGTGTGAAACGGAAAATAGCTTTATCTAATGTAAAGTCTAGAAAACCGAAGCAGTCTGATGCACTTAATGTGTTTAAAACAATGATGCTGTACCCTGATGAACGTGACTTAGAAGTGTTTCACAGACACTTACAATCTGAAATACAATTACGTTTCATTAGTGAAATTTATGAAAAGGGTGCGATTAAATGGTACACGGTGGAAAAAATACCACTTGAGCGTGTTGTCGTTAATGAAGAGATTGAAGAAATTCAATCGTATTTTCGATGCTCATGCTTCACTGAGCTCACCGAAGCTACTATCTCACAACATATTGAAGAAGGATTTTCAAAGATAACTAAGTCCTTTGAAGAATTTGTACAAAGAGGCTCTGGGTGGAAACATAGAAAAATCCATCATTTGGAGCTCAAGATTGCTAAATATCATCCCTTTGCTGCGAGTTCCTACATTCCTCTGTCTAAAAAACTGGATGATAAAAAAGCCGTGCTGAATATAAAAAACGAAGACAACAAGTGTTTGGTGTGGTGCCTTTTGGCTTTTAAACTGAACTTAGATTATACAAAAAAGCCTGAACGTGTTTCACATTATCGACCTCATGAACATGATATTAAATTAGGCAGTATAGAATGCCCTGTACCCCTTCAGAAGATACCTGTTATTGAACAACTCAACATCTTACGGGTAATGTGTTTGGGTAGGAAGAGGATGAAGTTTGACCTCTGTATATATCTGAAAAGAAGGATCATGATGTGATTAATTTGTTACTAGTTGACAATGGAGAAAAGCAACACTATTGTTTGATAAGAAGTTTTTCAAGACTTTTAGGTGATCTTACCAAGCATAGAGCCGCTGGCTATTATTCTTATCGATGTTTACATCGATTTTCAAGACAAGACCTGTTGGATAAGCATAGTGAATATTGTTCTCGCCATGCAGCACAAGCTATAAAGATGCCTAATGAGAATGATAATATATTAAAGTTTTCAGGTATTCATCTACAACATCCTGTTTCTCATACGATTTATGCGGATATTGAGAGTCTATTTATACCCATTTCATCAGTCTACTCCCTTCTAAAACATCCTATACTGAGAAAACAACATATCACTTACCGTGTTGGTACGCTTATGTGGTTGTTGGAACCGATGGAACTTGTGTGAAGAAAGCACAGGTATATCATGGTAGAAACTGTGTTGAGCATTTTTTAAACCGAATGATGCATGAGAAGGAAATTTTAGGACAGAAGTTACTAAATATTAAACCTATGAAGCTTTATCCACAGGAAGAAAAGGCATTTCGAGAAGCAGAGTTTTGTCATATTTGTAAAAAAGCTTTATATGAGAAACGTATACGTGATCATGATCACCTGTCAGTTGCGTACAGAGGAGCTGCGCATATGGAATGTAACTTGAACTATAAGCAATGTAAAACAATTCCTGTTATATTTCATAACTTAAAAAACTATAATGGTCATCATATTATGACAAAGTTAGGAAAATTTAAAGATATTGAAATCGACGTGATTGCGTGTACGCTGGAAAATTATATAACTTTTAAGATCAAAAAGCCTACCTTCCCTATTCAGATGGTTTTTATCAATTCTTTTCCATTTTTGCCCACATCATTGGAAAAACTTGTTAAAAACCTTCAACCTGATCAATTCCCTATACTTGAAGAAAATTTCCCACAAATGAATAATTTATCTTTACTTAAACGTAAAGGGGTTTACCCCTATGATTATTTTACTTCTTTTGAAAAATTTAATGATAAGCCGCTTCCCCCACCTTTTGCATTTTTTAATAGTTTAACCAATGAGCCAATAGATGAAAAAGAGTATCAACATGCCCAGAATATGTGGAACTCCTTCAGTCTTAAAATTTTGGGGGATTATCACAATCTGTATGTGAAGACAGATGTTCTACTACTTGCTGACGTGTTTCAAAACTTTAGGAAATTATGTCAGCAGTATTATGAAATTGATCCTGCTCACCTGTTCACTGCACCTTCCCTCGCATGGCAGGCGAGTTTGAAGATGTCTGAAACACATTTACAGTTACTCACTGATATAAACATGTTGCTCATGGTTGAAAATGGAATACGTGGAGGCGTCAGTATGATAAGCCGAAGATATGCTAAGGCGAACATACCCGGCACGCCCGATTATAGGGAAAATGAGGCACCCAGCCACATCATGTACTGGGATGCCAATAACTTATATGGGTGGGCTATGAGCCAATTTTTACCCTTTGGTGGGTTTGAATGGTGTGAAACTAGTCATATCACAGAAGAGTTGGTTCTATCTCTATCTGATAGTTCTGAAATTGGGTATCTCTTCGAGGTGGACCTCGATTATCCAAAACATTTACATCCTTTGCACAATGAATACCCTGTCGCCCATGAGAGAGTAACTGTGGAGGAACAAATGCTATCTCCCTATGCACGAAACTTGGCGAATAATAAAAGAAAATTCATAGGAACCCCTAAACTTATTCCAAATTTGAATAGTTAAAAGAAATATGTAACCCATTATCGTAATCTTAAATTTTATTTAGAACTTGGTTTAAAAATTACAGCTGTGCACAAAGCTTTAAAATTTAAGCAGGGTCCGTGGTTACAGAAATATATTAATTTTAATACCGAAAAAAGGTAAGACGTAAAATCTTCATTTGAAAAGGACTTTTTAAATTATTGAATAATTCTGTTTTTGGTAAAACCATGGAAAACTTTCGAAAAAAGAGAAATATTGTGCTTTGTAATGGTGAAAAAACAGCCAAAAAATTAGTAGCTTTGCCTACTTTTAAATCATTCAAGACATATGATGAAGATTTAACCACTGTAGAACGACTGAAAACTAGCATACTTATGAATCGACCGATATTGGGTTCGCTATTTTAGAATTATCTAAATTAGTTATGTACAAGTTTCATTATGATTTTGTGAAGGCGACATATGGAGAAAAAGCTCGGCTCTTATTCACTGACACAGATAGTTTGACCTATCACATAGTGACTCCCGATATTTATAAGGATCTGCAGCAGCATCATGATTTTTGCGACTTTTCTGAATACCCGAAATCTCATCGTCTATACTCTGAAGACAATAAGAAGGTTCTCGGCAAGTTCATGGATGAACTTAATGGCGAATTAGCACTTGAGTTTGTTGGAGTAAAGTCAAAAATGTACTCTGTAAAATCGGTTAAATACGAGAAGAAGCGTGCAAAAGGCGTGTCTACGCAGATTGTTCGACAGAAAATCAAACATGAAAACTACTTGGAATGCCTCCAGCAACAAAAAACAAGCATAGAGAAACAGATAAGGATCGCCCAAGATGACCATCGTATATATACGTTAACTCAAAATAAAATTAGCCTAAGTCCTTTTGATGATAGTTAATTTTAAATATGTGTACTTATTAAAAACTTCTACTCAAACATTTCTCGTAGAATGCTATGTATGTGAACTTTATTGAAACATATCCTACCCATACTTACAATCACCCACATATACAACCATATGTATTTTTATTATCATATACAGTTTTTAAACTTTTTTTTTTTACTACTTTGTAATTTTCTAAAGATTTTTTTTTATTATACATTATTTTTTAAATGTTTTAAATATTTTTTTTCGAGTTTATGAATGATATGGATATATATTTTTACCTCTGCACACACATATAATCGCTTTGCCGTATAATATCTGATATATCACACACACGTACATAATAAAAGAATGGCTCAAATTTGGATAACTTTTGTTACAAAATATTATTTTTTACAAAAATATACTACATTTCATAAAAATAACTTTTCGCAAAATGATCCTCAAGAAAAAAAATTCTTTATCACGACGTAAAAATATTTAATGTCTGTAAAGATAAATTTACTAATTATATATATTTATTTTAGGTAGACAAAATTCTCTATGTCATTTAAAGCAGATAGAAAACAAAATATGTTTTTCTTATAAAATTCTTAATTATTGTTAAAAAAAAAACTAAAACTAAAACAGTATGCAGAAAATAAACTTACGTGAATATTCATATCTGTTGAATTTTCACCTTGGCTATTTGTAGACATCTCAAGTATCAAATTGGTATTTAAATAATTTATCAGAAATCTATGTAACATTTCATGGGGAGTGCAGAAATAAATTCTTTACTCCATAAGATTTTGACTTGCACAGACTCGTTTTATCTCGCTGCTGCGCGCTGCTTTCCTGATAAGAGATATAGATAAGATATTGTGGGGTTTTCTCAGACCTATGAATCATGCGATAATAGATCTTTGTATACTGTAATGAGACTTCTTAATTAAGCTATTATAAAATGAAAACTTGGGTAATTAAAACTTTTAAAAGGTTGATTTTTTTCTTTGTTTTCAATAATTCAATTTAGAAATATATATTTACGAAGAAATTTATATTTACACTTTTAGGAAACGGTATTTAAATGAACGCAGAAATCAGATATTGTAATTAAGACATTGCGTAATTAATACATTACGTAATTAATTTGTTATTTAAAAAAATTTCTTTTACTATTTTATGAATGATATATATATATATATATATATATATATATATATTTACTCGTGTACACACATACATTGAGAGAGATAAAGAATATAGTTTTGTCTTATAATATCAGACATATACGTATATAGAGAGAGATAAATAAATCCGCTTTGCTCTATAATATTAGACACATATATAGAGAGAGATAAATAAATCTGCTTTGCCAGGATAATATCAAACATAGTATTGAAAAAAAAAAACTAGTGGTATAAACCATCAGAAAATTACTATGACGTAGGATTCCGCTGATAATCGGATTTGTAGCTTCACACCTCTTCCCTCTTCCTGTGGCCGTTGAATCCCCCTTTCTCTACTACTATTATACCAGTAGAATCCGTTTTAGATTGTATTCCAACAATTTGGAGGGCTTTCCCATTCAATAAAAAATAAACAGAGATTACCGCGATCAGAACCATACAAATTCGCGAGCAGCCAGACGGATAGCATCAAGGCAACACTAGATACCGGGCTTGCTCATTCACTCTCAAAACGTCACAAATGGTGGCTGACCGCGACAAGCGATTGGTCCAAAGCAACGCGCCCATCGTTTTGTGCCAATCACTGTATGTCTTTCCTCCTAGTCAGCCACCTTTTGTGACGTCATCATAATGAATGAGCAAGCCCGGTATGTAGTGTAGCCCTGATAGCATTGTCGGAATCGCTTTCCAGCTCTCCAGATTAGGTACATAATGACTTTTTTCCATGGTGGCATTTGAAAGAGACAGTTTATAAGATGACATCCCAATTTAGCGGAAAAACGAAAGAAACGAATTAAGAAAATGTGTAATAACATCAATCTAGCCACATTTATTCGAGGATATATTGGGTTGTACTGGGTTAGATTAAAAATATATCACTCAGAAATATAAGAACCACTTGAAATTAGCATTAAAATTTAATTAGTCATAACTTTGTTAAGAAGCATCGTTGGACAAATAAAGTTTCTAAATTGTTTACCTTCAAGAGACCTTTACAGCAATAGGCCAAAGAAGACCACACCCCCCCCCCCTCCTCATTTGAAACTTCAAAGTTTCAAAGTTCAAATTTCAAAGCTTCAAAGTTTTGAAACTTCAAGCCCTTCTGCCCCAAAATGTTTAACCAGATTAAATCCCTCTTGAGGTGATTGAACATGTTTTCCATCGTTTTCCAAAATTACAACGCTTTTTCGATATAAGAGGTCTTTTGGCAGACACTCTACAATTAAATGCGGTTTCTTACTGATAATATAAAGTAACTGAAAATAATGATTGTGTAGTTATTTGTAAATTCATACATTAGACTATAAATTCATGCATAAATACTCTCCATGTCATAAAAAATGAATGATATTTTACTTATTACAAATTAAAGAACTATCACTACTAACCTGAATAGCTATGTTGTAAATATAATGGATCAACAACTAGGGCTTGTGTTAGTTTGAAACGGTCTTTTACCCTAGAATTCAAATAATAGTAAACAACATCTTCTGTCGTACAGTCATGTCTTATTGGCAAAATGAAAAAAAAAGTGAAAGGAATATTATCTTACCACATAGTTGAACAATCGAAATTTACAAGCATCCATTTGTTAGGATTCATATTAAATGACATGGCATACTGAAAAGAAATATATACTTTTACAAAACAATGAAATCACAAATAAATTTATTAGAAACACAGGGTTTTATTTGAAAGATGGGTGATATGCTGTACATTGTTTAAATATCCAGGAACGTTCCAGGGAAAATAAGCATAAAAATGTAATTACTTAGAAAATTATTCTTTCTTTTCTGAAAGGTTCCTGATCAAAATTTCAAAAACAGTATGTCAACGGATCTTCATATTAATTTTGCATGTTTTCAAGAAACTTTCCTTGAAAAGTTGGGAGAACTAATCTTCCCATTACTTCCCAGAAATGTTCCTGGATTTGTTTACAGTGCAAACGTAAATGATTCAAAATTCTTTTCAGAAAATTTTCTATATTGTGATCAAACATGTCACAAGTTCCATTAGTTTTCAAATCCTTAGTAAGTCATTTTCAAATTATTAGTTTACTTTAGAAATAAACTCACTTTTAAACAACGAAATATTAAGACAAAGTTTTAAAAAAATCTGATTATTTTTTATCTTTACAGCAGTAAAACTAAATCATTTCTAACCGTTTTATTTATAATAAATCGTTATTGTTAGTATATCGTATCGTAATTGTAATCGTAGCATTACATCTTAAATTTTATTGGATGATACTTTTGTGTAAGCTTTCTTGCACGTCCGGGAAACATGACTGCAGCATCCCAGACGAATTTATAAATATAAGTGATGTTCAATTTTCAGTTTAGTTACTATGTTTTTGTCATTGTGTAATGTTCTTTCGTAACTCAATATATATTCGACCCAAGGCCTCACTTGTTTATTTGCTTTGTTATTTCATCAGCAGAGCTTGGTTTAATTCGCAGACAGAGTGACGCTAGTCCCTTTTCATATTTATTGCTGTGGTTTTGAGAGAGAAAATTTATTTTTCTTTTGTTTCTGTTTTTTTTTTACCCAGCGATGGAAAGTGAAAATGAATTATACGGAGTTGCTCTTTTTGACGGCGACGGTAGAAATTTTTCTGTTTGGAAAAGGCGTGTTAAAGCCATATTTGCGGCGAAAGATTTGGATAAGTTTTTAGACAATGAAGCGACAACTGAAACTGCCGAAGTTGTAAAATCGAAAAAGGCTTATGCTTTATTATTATCGCTTTTAAGCGATGGAGTTCTTGCGTCATTGCACGAAGAAAATACTGCGCATAAGATATGGAATAAATTGGAACGAACATATGATACCAAGCGTGCAGTTAATCAAATTTTAATTAGAAAGAGGGTTGCAACTATTAAAAAGGATCGTGTTGTATCTATGAGAAGTCACATTGATGAAATAAATAAATTAATTTCGGAACTTAAAATTTCCGGTGCTGAAGTAAGTGAAACCGATACTATTGTTTATATTCTAATGTCGTTGCCTCAAGAATTTGAAAATGTTAAAACTGCGTTAGAAAATCAACCGAATACTGTTTTGACTCTAGATTTTGTCACACAACGGCTGTTAGATGCTGAAGCACTTCTGCTCGACTCAAAGAAAGAAAAAGTGCAGTCCAAAACTGTTCATGATAATACCGCGTTTGTATCAACTCGCAAAGAATATGTGTGCAAAAACTGTAATTCAAAGGGGCACATAGCTAAATACTGTAGGAAGAAACTTACTTGTTTCAAATGTGGACTTCCTGGCCATTTTAAACGCAACTGTAAAACTGTTAAAAATTCAAATGAGGAAAAATTTGCTTCTTCAGCAGTATTTTTTGTTGCGGGGAACGTTAAAAAGAATGAATTTATAGTGGATTCTGGAGCGACTTCCCATATGTGCTCTAATGAGAAATATTTCACGTCTTTACAACCATCTTCAGGAACTATTAAGTGTGCGTCGAAAACAACGAATCTTGAAATGAAAGGTGTTGGAAATATTATTGGAAAATTATCAAACGGAATGGAAATTACACTAAATAATGTTCTTTACGTACCAGATTTAAGTGGACAGTTGATTTCCGTTAGAAAAATCGAAAACGCAAATTATGCAGTTATTTTCAAGAATGAAAAGGTGTTCATAGAAAAAGGAAGAAATCGTTTTTGTTTTGGTGAACGTGATTCAAATGGACAATATGTTAGTTATTTTGTCCCAAATTATGAAACTGTTCTCACATCAAAAGAAAGTGATTCTGAAATTTGGCATCGCAGAATGTGCCATCCAAGCGCCAAAGTGTTTAAGGAAATGAAACTTCCAATACCCCTTTCTTTTTGTGATGTTTGTGTTCGAGCAAAACAGAGTGCAACACCAATGGGAAGAGGACCTAGAAAAAGAGAAAGTACTCCAATGACTGCTATTCATTCTGACATATGTGGCCCTATTGTTCCGAAAACTTTTTCTGGTGAATGCTATTTTATGACTATCATAGATGATTTTTCACGATTTACTGAAGTTCGATTATTGAAGCATAAAAGTGAAGCTTCAGAGGAATTGAAAGTTTTCTTAAAAACTAATCCTACAGTAAAGAAAATCAGATGTGATAACTGAAAAGAATATTTAAGCAATGATTTAGTGAATTTCACTCGAGATCTTGGTATAGTGATTGATCCTGCTCCTCCATACACTCCAGCTTTGAATGGAGTTGCTGAAAGATGCAATAGATCGCTCCTAGATATAGGAAGGGCTTTAATTGCTGAATCACATTTACCTAAGACTTTTTGGGGTCAAGCTATTCTTACAACAGTTTACTTGAAAAATCGAATGCCAAGCAGCTCCAATGAGAACTTAACGCCGTATTTCTTAAAATTTGGAGAAGATCCCGATTTGAAGCACATACGTGTTTTTGGATGCAGTGCCTACATGTTAGTTCCTTCCGTTCATCGTAAGAAGCTTGATGATAGGTATAAACATATGATCTTCATAGGTTATTCTTCAATGGGATATCGATTGTTAGATCCTGAGACGAAACGCATAACTATATCAAGAAATGTCAAATTTGATGAAGAGAAGAAGCATACCATAAACTCAAAGCAACACATAGTGGAAAATTCAGAATTGACTGATTGTGAAATTAACCCAGATTCTCAAGAAAGAACTAGTGAAGAATCAGAGGATTCTGAAGAGAAAGAAGATAAAATGAGAAAATCCGAGAGATCAAGAAAACAACCTATTCGGTATCCAGCTCCTGAGGTGTATGAAGCATTACTTTGCCAACAAGAAACTTTATCCTTTGATGAGATCAAATTTCTCCCTGTTGATGAACAACGTTTATGGAAGGAAGCTATGGATGCAGAGATAGAAAGCATGAAAATCAACAACGTCTAGGATCTCGAAAAATTACCACCTGACAAACGAGCTATTTCCTGCAAATTGGTGTATACCATCAAAAGAGATGGACGTTATAAGGCTCGACTTGTAGCCCGTGGATTTATGTAAAAAGAAGGACTAGACTATAGTGAAACTTTCGCCCGTGTAATAAGTATGCCTGCTTTACGTTTAGTGCTTTTAGTGATTTTAAATGATGACTTACATGAATTTGTATTCGATGTAAAAACAGCTTTCCTGAATGGTAAGTTAAATGAACCTGTTTTTATGGATCAGCCGCAAGGCTATGATGACGAAAGTGGGTTAAATGTAAACTGAAACGGAGTTTATATGGCCTGAATTAGGCCCCACGACAATGGTTTGAAAGGTTTCTTGAATTTGTTTCAAAATTTAAATTTAAATCTCTTGATAATGAACCTTGTATTTTTATTCGTTATAGTAATGGTCATAGAATAATTATTGCTCTGTATGTTGATGATATGCTTATAGCAGTGTCAGATTTAAATGAAACTAATGTAGTTATTTCTTTACGCTCTAAAGAGTTTCATGCGTCAAAATCAGAATGTGTTTCAGAATTTCTGGGTATTCAAATGAAATTTAAATCTGATAGTTTAATAATGGATCAAGAGTCTTATATAATTAAATTGTTAAGTAAATTTAATATGCTAGAATGTACACCTAGTGATATTCCTATTTCTCCTAAATCCACTCCATCTGATTTCAAAAATGGAAAACCATTTAATGGTCCATACCGTGAACTTGTAGGTTGTTTATTGTACTTAGCATATATTTCACGACCTGATATTTTATATAGTGTTAATTGTTTGAGTCAAATACAGGAAAATCCTACTGAAGTTGCATGGATTGCACTAAAGAAAATATTAAGATATTTGAAAGGAACTTTGTCCTTAAAACTTGTGTATAAAAAGCAAAAATCTGATCCTAAATTATCTATGTATGTTGATTCTGATTGGGGGGCTAATACAAATGATAGAAAATCAGTATCAGGTTACATTTTAATATTTTGTAACATGCCTGTTCTCTGGTGCTGTAATAAACAAAAATCAGTTGCATTATCTTCAACTGAAGCTGAAGTCATTGCCTTAACTAAAAGTTTGCAAGACCTGTTGTGGTTCAAAAATATTGCTTGTGAAATTGTAAGTATTAAGGATTTAGTTATTTTAGAGGATAATCAGTCTTGCATAAAATGTATCAGTAATGAAAGTAGTTATGGTAGAATGAAACATATATATATATAAAACTAAAATTTGTTCGTAATGTTGTAAAAGAAAATAATATCAAAATTGAATATATTCCTACAAATATGCAAATTGCTAATATGTTTACAAAGGCATTACCTAAAGTTAAATTTGATGAATTTTTGTTTCTTTGCTGTTTGTATAAGTAATGTTTTAACTCTGTCATACTTTTAATGTTTGTTTATTGTAATTTTTTTATTCTGTGTTTTCTAATGTAATGCTAGATTATGGGCGGGTGTTAGTATATCGTATCGTAATTGTAATCGTAGCATTACATCTTAAATTTTATTGGATGATACTTTTGTGTAAGCTTTCTTGCACGTCCGGGAAACATGACTGCAGCATCCCAGACGAATTTATAAATATAAGTGATGTTCAATTTTCAGTTTAGTTACTATGTTTTTGTCATTGTGTAATGTTCTTTCGTAACTCAATATATATTCGATCCAAGGCCTCGCCTGTTTATTTGCTTTGTTATTTCATCAGTTATGATGTTTTGTACTTGGTGCTCCATAGTACAGCGCCTAGAATACATAGTGTGAAAAACGGCTACAAAATAGTACTAAAAATTGAATCCGATAAATGTAGAACGATGCTGAAAAGATAACGAGTCGATCGCAGCAACATCTTCTAGCAAAGGCGTAGACAGGGTGGAGTTTCAGATGGTTTTGATACAACTAATTTTATAAAAATATTTTCGCCTTATCTAATCGGAGAATTTCCTGCGATATTGATATCGAAGAAAACTTTATAATATTACTGGTTTCCAGAGCAATTGGATCTCCCCCCCCCCTCTCTGGCTACGTCACTGTCTTCTGCTAGCTCTTTTCAACGTAAACATTGTATAAGAATCGAAATGAGAAAACGTTTCAGCTGTTGGTAAATATTTTAAATAATTAAATTATACCCTATTTCCTTTGACTTGGATAGTGATTTTCATAAGCTTTGAAAATATGAATGATATTGATGATGGCCAAAAACGTGATACGCATTCTTTTGTGCCTGGTTGTAGTACTCGATACACGCCAGCACACTAGAAAATATCCCTATTTAGCTTACCAAAGAATGAATCTCTGCTAAAAGAGTGGAAATGAATAATTCCCTGATATGATAAAAACTAACTTCAAAATCAGTTACATCTGAAACATACACTTACAAGAAGATTTTATTAACAGAAATTATGTTCATGCTGTCAATAGTGAAACGGTTACTTTTGCTAGAGGTAAATCTATTTTTAAAGCAGATATCGCTGCGATCGCCCTATTATTGCACCGCATCGTTGCACGTTTATCGGCTACAATTTTTTAGCACTTTTTAAAGCACTATCTGTTTGCCTTTTTTTAAATTCCGAAATTTCGCATTCATACCAGAAATTCCCTATAATGTTCTTTGGGTTACTTAATGGCAGATATTTCGTGACTTCTTAAAGTAAAAATTTTGTTTCAGAATTTCTGGTTTGAATTCGAAAAGTTTGAATTAAAAAACGGTAAAACCGTTTTCCACACTATATGTATTCTAGGCGTTATACCCATACGTTCGTTCAGTTTTCAAAAATGCATAATAATTTAACAAATTGCAATATCGGAGTGCGGTTTACAGCATAAGACTCGCCAAAGAGTAGGATATTTGTGGTAAAAAATGGTTCAGATATTTACCAATACGTGGCGCTAATAAGTTCCACTTTATTAAGAGACATAAAAATACTAAGTTTATGCAACAGGTATTTTATTCCATTTGAGAATATAGTGAATATAACTGCAAAATATTCATTTTTTTTTTCAATACATAATTTAAACAAAAAAATAATGAAATGTTTCTACTTTCTATGTTATGATTAATTAATTTCCTTTATTTAATAAAATTTCTGATTTTATTAGATTTGAAAATTGGAAGGTTGGAAACAATGAGTATCGTTTTAAGTGCAAATAGGTACCCAATGTCTAATATCACTATTTTTTTATTTTATGAAAACGTTATCCTTTTGCAACAAGTGTCCCGTATATGTGACGAATGAGGTGCTCAGAATGCTTGATTATTCCTACCGGTAATTTTAATTGGAAATTTTTGTCTTATTGAATCACAGCATTTCAGCAATTAAATTTGACAGAACTTTCTTTTCTGAATTACCGATGACAAAATATTATAAATTCTGTAAACTATGCTCGTCTTGAAGGGGTTAATAGCATAATCTATTGGAGAAAATTTGAACTATTTTTGCTTTTGACACAAAAATTCGACGCTTTGACAAGTCTTATTGTGCAAACTGACACAAAAATTTGTAAACTTTTTAAGAATTTTTGAAATGAGGAGATACTTACAGAACACCAGGCATATAGGACTAACCGAGGGCATTGGAGACGCGTGTTTTATTTATTTTTGCATAACGCTATTCACTTGGTTCAAGATAAATACAAAATCTTACAGGAGTAGCTACAATCATTGTACATATATCACTTCTATTTTCTGTATTTGTCCTCAACCAAGAAGATAGCGTTATAAAAAATGAATAAAACAGACGTCCCCGATTACCCGCGTTTAGCCTATACAGATATGTATGACTACAATTAGGATTTTTGCAAATCACAGAAATAAACAATGATTTAGGAAGATTTATGTAAAACAGAACATTATGAACTAGTAATTTTTACTTACTTCAATGCCTCGTAATAGGTGCTGAAATTCGGGACAAATTAAGGCACTGCCCGCGTACGCTGCATCTACGTGAAGCCAGACACTAAATTTCTCACAAACTGGTCCAATTTCATGAACGGGATCGAATGAGCAGCACGACGTTGTTCCTAAAGTTGCAGCTACCTTTGATGAAATGAATGAAATAAACGTTCATAATTTTCTAAAAAATAGATAACGCAAAATTATGGTTGCACAATTTACCGGGATCTAATGAATGTATAAAAAGGGAAATAAATATTTCTTTCTTAAACGTTTAATCTGTAATTTTACGTTTTCTAAAGAAGGTAATAGAAATATGTCATATTGGGTTCATTCGTCCAGAAACATGTTACATTTTCAATTCTAAAGTTCTAAGGGAAAAATCCCAATTTATGGTAAAAATATATATTTTTGTATTACTTTGGTCCTATTTAACATCTTGTCAGTATTTTTCTATCGTGATAAATATATTATCAGATTGTGATACATATATTATCAGAATTGCCGTTTTTCATTATACTTATGCTATGCTCGTAACAACTATGTCTACAGAAACTATGTTTTCAAACCTCACTCTTTTTCAAAAATAATTTGCAAAACACTAACACTAAATATTAGATTCATTTGAATGATGCTGCTGAATTAAGTTTTCTGCAGTTAATATTACACGTTTTATACTTAATTTTACCTTTTTGTTATCTTTACCTGTTTTTATTTGGTCCACGAAACTAATGGTGCGATTTTTATTTTCATGATTGTTTTAGTTATTTTAAAAAATGATTATTTTACACATATAACACTGGAAATGCATTTCTATGTTTAAATGACTAACAAACGTTTCTTTCACAGTATTTGTGTTTGTGCATTCACCAGTTGCGCTACTTAGAAACTATTAATATTTCGTCTATGGTCATGACTCAATTTATTGTTAGAGTAGTTATTTATCAAATAAAATTTTAAATAAGTAAAATTACTTTTTGAAATTGAACCGGAGATTAGCTTTACAAGGTACGTATTTAGAAACAAATGATACATCCTTAAAAAAAGTGTGTTTTATGGGATGCACATGCAACTGATGTTAAACTTACTCAATGGTATTTTTCTTATTAGAGAGCGTGCGCAAAAGCAAGCGTAATATGCAAAACTCGTAAAAATTTATTGAAACAGAAATGCTAATTATATTAATAAAAATGTAGGTAAAAGATTTAATACTAAGCATACCAGGTGTGTTAAAAAATATCCGATCTTTATTCATAAAAAATACTTGTATTCAGATAAAAAATCTTACACTAATCTAATTCAAATTAGTCACCTTGGGCTTCCACACGTTTCTTCCAATGGCTCTCCAACTGTTGGAATCAGCACTGGAACGCTTCTTTTGAGATTGTGGTCAGCTGGCCCGTCGCATTCTGCATAACGTTTTCTCGGTTCTTAAATGTGTTCCCTTTCAGGATCATTTTCAGCTTAGGGATAAGCTTGAAACACCACGGAGCCATGTTGGGAGAGTACAGAGCCTGAGGAAGAACAGGACTGTTGTTTTTGGCCAGGAATCTCTGTATCAAATGTGAAGAATTGCCGGATGCGTTATCGTGATAAAGATGCAAATTACCCGTTGCCGACAGGTCCGACCATTTCTGTTTCCTGAGGAAGTAGCAGAAACTCTTGATAGCAGTCCTTGGTGATGGTTCGACGATCCTGTATCAACAGGGTTCGCATTTGGTCAATTACGATCTCATTTCTGGCTATCGAGGGCCTAACAGAACGTGCTTCACTTCCCATAGATGTGCGGTCATCTTTAAAGCGGTTGTACCATTCCTTTATCTGTATGATACCCATTGTTTCACCCCCAAAGGACTGTGAAATCCTGTAGATCCTTTTTACTAGCTGAATTGCCAAGATTTACACAAAATTTAATACAATAGCGTTGTTTAGAGTTTTCAAAAACTGAAATTTGACAGGCCTCACTTACATTTCCTCTCTCATCGGCGGGCAGTCTGTCAGCGACTGTCAGCTTTCGAACTGTTATCAAGGTAACACCATATCATTTTCCTTGCTGTGTTTCGCAAATTTTCGTGTGTGCTTTGTGGTTTCTTCATTTAAAAGTGCACTACAAAGATGTCGTCGGTACCATGTCGAACTATCGAATGTAAAAAAATGCATTTTTCATTACTTTTAAAAATGGGTCTATTGTTACCACTAAATTTTATTAGAATTCTTCGCCTAGAAATAAAACTAATAAAATTTGTGTGAAGAACAGGGCTGCCAGTTTGGCCTTCTTATTTATTAGGCGATTCCGAATTCATACCGGAAATTTTGACAAAAAAATTTTACTTTAAATAATCACGAAATGTCTGTCACTAAGAAAAGCAAAAATTTCTGTTCGAAATTTCTGATTTGAATTTGGAATTTCTGAATAATAAAGGATGCCAAACTGCAACCCTTGTGAAGAATAATATTAACCCCTTAAACGTCGTGCCCGAGACATTCACGGGCAGTGCAAGCTACTTTTTTAAAATTCAGAATGTTTGATTCCCACCAGTTCTTTTTAAATAGTGTAGTTGGCTTTATTCTCGCACTATTTTATCGCCTTTAATAAATTGCAAATATTTCTACTTCAAAAAGCTGGTGGCAATCAAGCAAACTGAATTTTTAAAAAGTAGCTTACACCTATCGGGCGCGACGATTAAGGGGTTAATATTTAGTGGTGACAAACAGCCCATTTTTATAAGTAATTGAAAACGCATTTTTTCATATTCGATAGTTTGACATGGTAGCGACGATATCTTTAACTTACTACTTTGAAGATTTGTCTTTCTATATCATATTTCAGTAATTAAATATAAAATACTGATATGTCGTTTATCAATTACATTTCATTCGTTTTGCTTACTTTCATTAGCGAGCTTTTCCCGCTAGGTAAAATATTATATTTTTAAGTCACGATATAAGAAAATTCTATTATACAATTAAATTAGTTAAATTGTCGTACAAATACAATTATTATCGTATAAATGGCTTGCTACATTGACAGAAATTCGGAGGCCCAAACACAGCACTTTAAATATTTAAACAACGGGCTGATACAAAAATGGTGGATATCTTAGGCGGATGTTTTTCAGCGTTTGAATACTCCCTTTAATTTGAATAGCAGTATTTTCAAAAAAAAATTCGTATAAAATGTGACTGGTACCAATATATTAGTAATAAAGTTTACGAATTAATGCTAAACTTAAACTTTATTTAGCGGGTGGTTTACATAGAAAAATTGTACCAAGCATGATGATTATAATTTACAATACAAACACCTATTTTTGACATCATACAGGGTTCGTATGTCTCCTGGAATTTTGTGACCAGGAAATTCTTCGGTACCAGTATTTTCTTACAGAAAATCTCTCCTTAAAAGAAGGCGAAGTTTATCGAGTTTAACCGAAGGTATGTCCCACCGAAATAAAGCCACCGTGATTGTGTGCTGTAACTGGACACGAAACAAACTAATGAGAATGAAACAAATACATTAAGAATGTCTATATACAAATACATATTTACAAGGAGTAACTCACTCCCTGTCCCACCTCGTCAGGAAAAATAAATTAAAATGTAAAAAAAGAGGCGAAGAAAGTGTCCCTCTAAAATAAAGCCACCACTCCTATCACTGTGTATGAGAACTCCTGAAATTAGAGCTACTACAGGTCAACAGGTTTATGATGTCAGGAAGTTGTCAAATACTTATTCTATGCCAATCGGACTTTGTGCAGACTTCAGCAGGTTGTATTTTCTATTTCTCCTGCAGTATTGCAATGGGAAATGGAACCCAGCTATCAGAGTTCAAGAAAGGCCAGATAACAGCTTTTAAGGAAGAAGGTCTTTCTCGTAGACAAATATCTAAGCTAATCAAAAGATCTGAAACAGTAATAGACAATTTTGAGATTCAGGGCAATGCATACGGATATAAAAAATGGAGGTGTACATGCAGAAAAATGACTTCCAGGCAGGAAAGATGTGTTGTGCGTCGTCTTTCACGAGGTGGTATTTCTCTAAGGCAATTGGCCAAAGAGGATAACATCCCTGTGACACAATCAACCCGGTCACGGATTGTAAAACGTACAAGCAACTTGCGATATAAAAAAAGGAAACAGCAGCCCATGTTGAAAGCTATCCAGAAGCAACGGAGAGTCGATTGGGCCAAATATCACCAAACCTGGAAGGACCAGTGTCATCGTGTTATATTTTCAGATGAGAAAAAAGGATGGCCCAGACGGTCTTGCCTTGTATTGGCATGACATGAGGAAAGAAGAGGAAATTTTCTCCAAAAGACAGCAAGATGGAGGCTCATTAAAGGTGTTGGGAGACTTCGGCTATGGTGTTACAATTAACCTGGCTTTTCTCTCAGGCCGCATGAAGGCTACAGATTATCAAGAAATGCTAGAAACCCATTTACTGCCATTTGCAGAGAGAATTGGTGGCCTAAGTTGGATTTTCCAGCAGGACCCCCATTTACGTTGCAAAATCCTCCTGGGAACTGTTTTTCGATAATGGGGTGCATATCATGGAATGGCCTGCCCTTTCCCCTGATCTTAATCCCCAAGAAAATGTGTGGGGTATACCAATGGCAGACAGTTTCAGTCTGTGGCAGAATTGAAGGCCGCCATCATTGAAGCATGGGATAATATTGATGCTACTATCCTCCAAGGACTGTTAAATAGTATGCCACAGCGTATATTCCAAGTTATATATAAGCATGGCGGACATATTGGCTATTAACAGTAGTGGCTTTATTTCGACGGGACAATTTTCCCCTCTCTTTTTTTAAAAACATTCATTTTTTTCTGCCCAAGTGGGGCAGGGGGTGAGTTACTCCTTGTATATATGTATTTGTATATAGACTTTCTTTATATATTTGTTTCGTTCTTATGGTTTCTTTCATGTCCAGTGGCCCCACCAGTGGCTGAGAGGTTCTGCTCTCGAAGCTGGTAGACGGGAGGTGCTGGGTTCGATCCCAATCGCGCCCGTCGGCCTAATCGTTCGGAGTTTTCGTGGTTTTCTTCGAGCCGTGGATTTATCCATGCGTAAATACGGGTTAGGTTCCCTTAGAAAGACCCCCACGAAGGACACTCCCCCCGGGCCTATATCCTAAGTGTAGATAATTGGCCGTCAATAATCAACCCAACTCAACTTTCATGTCCAGTTACGGCACACAACCACAGTGGCTTTATTTCGGTCGGACAGAGGATATTTATTTTTAGATGTTATTAGATTTATTTTTATCTTAGATTTATTTTTCTATAAAGAAAATACTGGTGAAACTCCTGGAAAATTCCCTGATCCGTACGAACCCTGATCATATTTGAAATTTTCGGTAGATTTTAATTTAGGATATTAAACGAAAAATCATTTGGACAAGTTCTGAATGGTAAATTCATTTGTAATCATTGAAAAACTGATTGCAATGCGGGTTGCCTTTTAAGCAAAGTTCAAAACAAACTCGCCAGAATAAGCTGTAATTAGGATTCGCATATTTGAAAGTTGAAGAAATTGCTTTGTTTAAAAAATTCATAGGTTACAACTAATACTTTTTTCAGAAATCTATTTCGAAATTTTATGCTTTTTAAAATTAACTTAAAAAAATATATAAATTGTAACTTATAATTTTTTTAAATAAATTGATTTTTGTTGTTGGAGTCTTGTTTTTAGCACATATTCGTTTTTTTAGGGATTTCACATGCTGTATTGTATATAAATTTATGGGACATGTAGGGAAGCTCATAAGCGTAATATGTACCGGGCTTCAGCGTAATCCATGTCGGGACTCTGAATTTCTGTCAATGTGGCAGCACCACAGCAACTCTATTTGAAGCCTGGTTCAAGTCACCTTGTTACACACCGTCGGAGCAGCAATTAACGTAAGTCACGGTGCCGATGAAGCCTGTCTGCGCTTTCTCTATTTGACGGCGTCGGGTGCGGTGGCACTGCTCGCACCACCCTTGCTGGGATACTGGAGTGTGGCAAGCAATGTAAACGATAATGTGTACGATATACTCTGCAATGTATACGACAATGATCGAATTTGTAGGATAATTTAACTAATTTAGTTGTATAAAGTGTTTTCTTAAATCGTGACTTAAGAATGTAACACATTTCCCTTCGCTTCGGGAGAAAATCTCTGTGAAGAAAGTAAGCATAGAGCATGAAATGTGACTGATAAACAACATATCAATATCTTACATTTTAGTACTAAAATATAATAAAGGATGCTTAAAAGTAGTAAATTACAGCCTTCTTCGTAGTGTATATTTTAAATCAAGGAACTTTGTGCCGTACACGAAAAATAGCATACAGCAGCTGGAAAAATGGTGCGGTGTTGCTTTTAAAACACCCCAGCACCGTGTTAAATAGCTAAGATTGATCTGTATGTTTGAACACAAACTTATAAAACTTTCAAGCTGAACAACACACATATCTGTATGGTATTTTCAAGATATACGAAAAATTTCATTTATCAATGTATTAAATATTATACCTCTTGCTTAAATTTTTATTGTTATAATTAGCATTTCACTCGCAATAACTTTTTTACGGGTTTTCATAATACGCGTGTGTTTGTTCACACACTCAAAATAACAAAAGAAAGACAAAATACCCCGAGTAAGATTCAATTCAGTCGTGCGTCCCATGACGCACGTTTTTTTCTCAACATAGCTAGCCCGGAGGCTTTATGATACACCATTGTATATTATTTTATCATGCTAAATTGTATTCTAAAATATATTAAGATTTAAAACTATTAAATCGAATTAAAAATACGAATTTTCACAGAATTAATGTAAGAATATATTTCACCAATGTGTTTAATTTTAAGATAATTTTTAAGGAGTCAGTCGATACTTACAAAAAATGGTGTTAGACCCATATTTAGATCTTCCTAAAATGGAAAAGAATTTTTTTATTTTATAATACAGTGGAACTCATTTGTATGCATTTAGATATATTTTTTTACTTGAAAGTTCATACCTCCATTGCTTTTGCTAATGTAGCACCTCGAAGTTGAAATTTTTCATCGGTATCAAGTATCCGTAATTTGACAAAACCTATCATAGCTGCTTTCTCTACGCTAGAATGAGCCTGAAATATTTGATCATTATATGTAAAATAATTTTTCACAAGCTAACTGTACAAAGAAGCAAATGAATATTAGATTAAGTCATGGTGTAATATAATATACAGAATAATTTGCCAAGATGTGGTGTGGTGGCACTACTGCCCATCAATGCTTAACCCATTTATGCCTAGCGTCCCAATTTTGGGACGCTTTAGTAATATGGGAAAAAGTGCATTTCACACCACTTTTTTTTAAATAGAAATTTGGTGTCTTATTTTATCGAGGAGTCTTCGATAAAATATGACACCAAATTTCTATTTTAAAAAAAGTGGTGTGAAATGCACTTTTTCCCATTTTACTAAAGCATCGATGCTAGGCATAAATGGGTTAAATAATTTTTGAAATATCCGAAAATATTGCAAACATTTCATCGCAAGCGCCTATATATTTTTTAATTTTTTAACTGTTCATTGCGATCGAATTTCGAGAATGCTACTTTTCTTTTTTCTTTTCTGTAGATCCTCCTACTGGCAATCACCCCCTTTCAAAATACAATATTACAGATTTTAATAAAAAATCCATATGACAATCGTTATTAGATAGTATATGAATGTAAATGATCCTAATCAGACCATGGGTTACTAGTACGGGGTACTAGACCATGGGATTCCAACAACTCATTCGCGGGCCGCAGAGCTACCACTATTTCCAAAAAGTAATTTGCAACTTATTTAATCGCAGAATTTATGTCATTATATAAGACGAAAGTAACGTTATATAATTATATAAGACGAAATTATATAAAACGACATTATATAAGACGAAAGTTATGTAAGACGTCATTATATATCTGCCGCCGGCAGTTGATTTGTTAGAAATCTCAGTTTTAGACCTACGGATAGCAATGATTCGATAGGAAATATTTCCTTAGCATATAAAATACGGTTCTACAACTGTATTGCCCGAAAGTCGTCTGCCATCATAGAGGTTATCTTAAAAGGTAATATCTTTAATCGCGTAGTTTCTGCCTTTAAGTAAGGATAAATTTTCTGGTTTAAAGTAGAATGCCCCAGAAGTAAATTGGAAAATCTAAAATTCAGTAATTCATTAATTATAATAACTGTGACGAAATAAGAAACGTGCTTATAAGGTAAATTGTAAATTTTTAATAAATAATAGCCCTAATAATTTTGATATTATAGCCGTAATTTTAATATGATAGCCCTAATAATTTTGATTACTACTAGTTTTGAATACAAATATTAAATTTATTTAATGACAGAAATTTGTGGTTACAGAACACGAAGTCCTATAAGTACCACTATTCAGAAAAAGCGGTAGTGAAAAATCGGAAGGTTTGGCAGTATTTAAAAAAAAAGTTAAAATTTTAAACAATAGATGGCGATGAACTGCCTCAACATGCAAAAATTTTAAGCTGAGCTGTAAAGCTAGATAAAAAGAAACTGAGTTTTTGTTGTTAATTCTGTTTCACTGTTAAAAATGTTTTATATTTTGCAGTCAGCTTGAGTATTTTTACAGGTTGGAAAAGTGCATTATCATTATTAACCCTTTCGCGGGTGGTGGTCACAAAAAAAAAGACACCTAATTTTAATTCCAAAACTGACAAACGGCACCAAGAATATTTAATTAAAATTTTCATTTTATACAGTACAGGAAGATAAGCAAGTTTATATTGTCTAATTAATTCGTTTACAAATTCTGGTGTCAGTCCATTATTTCATCATTTTACAAATAGACTTACTCCGCGCCGGAAAGGGTTAACTAAAATCATAAGATTTAAAAGAATTACTGTATAAATGATTTACGAATTACTTTATAATCATATCACTTATTAAATCATTATGTTTATTGTAATTAAAGAATTACTGAATGTTAAATTTTAGGCGTTCATATATGAACATCCCAAACATGTTTTGTTACAGAAAACATGATTAAAGGAATAAATTTTCCATAGACATTTAACTTTCAGAAGTACTGTAACAAGTGTTGTAGTTCGCCGCTTTAAAAAAAATTCTGATTGCTTGATTGCCATCGCTTTTTAGAAGTAGAAATATTCGTCTTATTTAATGACAGATTAAAGTAGGCGAATTATACTATTTTATAAAAGTAGTGGCAATCAAGCATTCTGAATAAAAAAAGTAGCGGAATGACAACACTGACTCTAACACCAGTGAATTTAGTCGTATCGTTAGTTTATGATAAGAATTTGTTTGTAAAATATTAAATTCAAACTACTTTTAAAAACTGCAAAATATTATCACTGTGACACCCGTAAATTCAGCCGCGTCGTTAGTTTGTGATAAGAATTTGTTCGTAAAATGTTAAATTTCAACTACCTTTAAACACTGCTAAAAATTATCCCAATGTTAAAATTACAGTTTAAATATTTTCATTGTAATACAAATGTGTCTACTAAAGTGTTATTAAAATGCAATGATTTCAGCGTGAAGTACAATTATGAAGGCAATGTGATAAATATTGATTTACTACTTGAGAAAATATATTTCTTTCATATATATATATATATATATATAAGTTTTACAAGATCAAAATTGAGATAAATATCACTCACTTCTTTTGAACAGTACGCCATAAGGGATGATAATAATGTGCCTTCTTCAACAAAAGGTTTCTGTTGTTTAAGAGCTTTAACAGCAGAATGTCGTGCTGCAAGGAGACTTACCAAAATACAATCACTTGCTGAGCCCTGTAAATTTCATACATTAGTAAAACAAATTGTATTTTTTTTCATACGAAGATAAATGATGAAGTATTAAAAACTTGTAATAGAGAGAAATTTACGATGCTGTATATTACGACGTGTATAACACTTTCCAACACCGTTGAAAAGTATTTATTAATTCGGTTTGTCTGTCCGTCTGTCCGTCTGTCTGAATGTCCGCACTCTAACTCACGTAAATATACTCAATTTGTCATTTAATTGATGTATGTTATTGAGGTTTACCATGGCATGTTTGATATTGAAAATGAAGGGTGTAGCATTTATAGTTTGATTACAGAGGCACTCAAAATAATTCTGTTACATTACGGTCAATGGGGAAAATATTTTACAGTATATTTTAATTATGTTATATTATTTTAAACATATTGAAATTGATATACGTCACTGAACTGCACTGCAATATGCTTATTGCAGAATATGATGTGTTTAGCATTTAGAGCTCGTTTACAGCGGCACTCAAAAGAATTTTGTTATATAATGGTCTATGGGGAAAATTCATTTGCAATGTATTTTAATGATGTTCCATTATTACAAACATAATGAAATTTATATGAAATTCTGAGGTGCACAAAAACATGCTTTCAGTAGAATATGGAATGTAAAGCATTTATCATTCATTTACAGGGTCACACAAAATAATTTACACAATTGTCTACGGGGAAAAACTGTTTGCAACCTATTTTAATTATGCTATGCTATTTCAAACAAAATGAAAATCGTATACTTTAATGAGGTTTACAACAAGATGCTTGCCGTAGAATGTGATGCGCATGGCATTTATCGTTCATTTACAGGGACACCCAAAATATTTCGGATAAAATACTGTATTTGAAGTAATCTCTATTAGCGGTAATTGCTGGATGAGCGTTTGCAGTTATGATATGCGTTTTAAGTTCAACTATATTTGTGCATAGTACGTAGTGTGTATAAATTCTAAAGATCATATATAGGGGTACACAAAAGAATTCGTAAGAAGTAGCGAGTATGAGCGTGAATTGCTTAATGTTGTTGTTTAATTCAGTTACGCAATTTCAAACTGAACTATATTTAGTATACTAAGGGATTTTTGTAGAATATAAATAAAATCATATATAGGGCTACGCAAAGAACTGGGTAGATGGCCGTATATAGATGGTAATTTCTGAGAGTGTGCTTTTATTAGTTTTAAACGTGTGTTCCTTGAATTAAACGTTAGCTTAATATATGTTGTGTATACAAATCTGTAGGTAATATTCAGGGCTTCACATAAGAATTCAAGTATGTTTTCGTCTATTGGTATAAATTTCTGAGGATGAACATTCAACTTATTATGCGTTTTCTTACTAAACAAAATTTTAGCAATATGCACACACAACAAAAAAATATAGCTACCAACGGCTGAGATTTTTAGGCACCAGTATTTTCTAATCATTTTCTTATTATTATTTAATCGAAAATATTTTCGCTTAAGTAACGCAAAAAAAATTATATTAATGGTGATGCAAGAGCTTTCTCGGCCGATTGAGTCTGCAATTAGATCACGTGGTGTCACGTCAGAAACTCCGTCCTATGGTTGAAAAAACAAATAAGAACTTTCTCGGCCGCTACTGAAGTTAGCCGTGGTTACTCCCACCATTCTTGGCTTTCACATAATCAAAATAGACTGGTTTGCACCAATTGTGGAACTGCCATGTGATCAAGGAAGTTTGAAAAGTACAGCCAAGATCGATGGAGTGCCGCAGATTGTCTCTTTCGTTGGCTGCGGGCCAGAGCATTGATGAAATCACGCTATCTGTAAAGTGAAAACATTTGTGTCTTAAACGTAGCTAAGACATAAAAAAAATAAAATTCACCGTATAGACTCAGATTTGATGTATACACGAAAGTATTTCGATTTTAATTTAATGAATTTTTTTAATATTTTCAACCAATTTTTTCTGAAAATTAAATTTATAAATTTGTTTTAATATTTAATATTCAGTTTAATACGTTAATGATCAGGTGAGTTGCTGATATTCGTAAACAAATATACAATGTACCAGGTTTCGATTATAGGTATAAAAAAGAAGACTATATAAATGGTCATAAGTTAAGAGAACATTGAATTTAAGCATTGAGGAAGGGTATCATCCAAAGTGCAGCTTATATGAAACAGCGGGGAGCAATAGGACAGAAAGTTCTTAGTGATAAAGCAATTAACGAAAGTAGAATCAAATTTCTCTCTAAGCGGTTTGGTTTAAATTTCACAATTTCTTGTTTCGTTAACAATGGAATGGCTGAAAATTTTATTCAAGTTTAAAAAAAAATATTTTAAATCAGAAATTATATTTAAAACTTTTAAACATATTTCTCTTTGGTGTATATTTATATTATTTTATAAAGAAATTTATTTATAAGTTCGAATCGAAATATATTTATTTGGTACCGGTCGAAATGACGGCTACGACCATTCTAGTTTTAATGTGGCTTAATCAAACAAGCTTGTTTGATATTTGCAATTAAATAAGTGCTATATAACAGATACTGTTAAAATACAAGGTGACCATAATTAAACTGACGGTACTCAGAGTGTTCTGTAGCGCGATCTAATTGCGAGAATGGCGCCAAATTTTGTAGGAAGATTAAACAAGATGGAGGACGAAGGATTCCGCGAAAAAAAAATTAGTTCCAAAAGTCACCGCCAGGGGAATATGTGGCGCCGTGTATTCAAAAAAGAGAGTTTCAAAAAATGAAGAATCAATACTGAAATAAAATTACCGTTTATTTAACAAATTTAGCAATTTAACCCGAGCTCAAAATGGTAACAGTTTATAAAAAGCTAAAAATTTACATAAACACTGGTAAAGTTTCTTTATCTGCAATTTCACTTACAGAGAGCCAAAGAAAACAACAGCAGAAGAACAAGTTCTTTATTCAAATTTCACGTTACATATTTTGGCCCAGTGCCAGCTTGTTCGGCTTTAAAAGGTAATGTGCTACTGTTAGAAGCAATTTCATTGAAAGTTATCTTTCATAATGTCTCCTTCTTTAGTCGAGCGAGCTCTACTAGTCAAATTCTTTTACCTCAACCAGTGCAATGCGCCAGCCGCTCTTCGTGCTTTTAGAAACCACAAGAAAATGCGTAAAGGTCACGGTCCTTTGTCAGTTAATGGTTGAAAAGCAATGGTTGAGAAGTTTCAGAAAACAGGTTCTCTAAATGTTCAGTTATGCAGAGGACGAAAACCCGTATCACAGGATAAAGTCGAAGAAGTGGCAACGGCGATTGTCGATAGAGCACCAGACAATATTGCTACCACTTTCAGCGCTCGTGGGATAGCTCGGAATCTGAATATGTCTTATTGTCCGGTACGGAAAATCCTACGAAAGAGTATCCACTTCTATCCGTACAAGATCAGCCGTGTACAAGAGTTACGTCACACCGGCCACGATAAGCGATTGAATTTTGCTCTCACTTTTCTTGCCAGAATGGAGTTGGATGATGCTTGGCCCTGGAAAATCTTATGGGGAGATGAAGCCCGCTTTTACCTGACTGGAACTGAAAATACCCATACCGAATTTGGGATAACAAGTCACCAAGAGCATTCAAGGAAATTCCTTTGCATTCACCAAAGATAACTGTTTGGTGTGGTTTCACAGCAGATATGATCATAGGTCCATTCTTCTATGAGAACATTACTCCGACAGGACCTGTAACTTGTTCTGTTACCGGAGACAAATATTGCCAAATGCTAAACAACTTTGTTATTCCGGCACTTCAGCAAAGGCAGTGGCTGGTGAAAATCATTTTCCCCTCCACATATTGCTTTGCAGGTGCAGCAGCTGCTACGACAGAAATTCACAACAGAAAGAGTCATTAGCCGCTGTTTTCCAACTGCATGGCCACCTCGGTCCCCTGATCTTACACCCTGCGACTTTTGGATATGGGGTTACCTAAAGTCCAAGGTCTATCACGGAGGTGTCCAGGACCTGGCTACGTTGCAGGATAACATATCGCGGACTGTACGGGAGATTCCTGCAGACATGTTATTCTCTGCTATTGTAAATGCTGTGCACAGAATGCAATATGTGGTCCACAAAAATGGCGGCCACATCGAACCTGAGTTGGATGTGCTAAATAAACGGTAATTTTATTTCAGTATTGATTCTTCTTTTTTGAAACTCTCTTTTTCGAATACACAGCGCCACATATTCCCCTGGCGGAACTAATTTTTTTTTTCGTGGAATCCTTCGTCCCCCGTCTTGTTTAATCTTCCTACAAAATTTGGCGCCATTCTCGCAATTAGATCGCGCTACAGAACACTCTGAGTACCGTCAGTTTAATTATGGCCACCTTGTATATGGTTTTCGGCAAGTAAAAAATATATTAATCAGGTGCAGATAAACTATACTAAGACCGTGCGCAGTACATGTTAAATTTGTTAGCGCATACTAGTGCCACATTCCTTTCCTGCGGCCCCGTTGTAAAATCAGGCGAGTGTTGCAGTAAAACCATCTACTACTATTTAATACGCTAATGCTGTAAAAAATAGCGACTACTGTAGTTTGGCTATTTGTATCACATTACTTCCGACCCCTGGGTTAGGATCAAATTGAGACAGTGTTATCGAAATTACCCATATATTGACAACTGTGTTATTATTTAAATTTATTTACATTTAAAGTGGATGGAGATTTAATATTTCGTTTTTCGATTACATATGGTTTTTGGTAAATGAAAAATACATTAATCTGGTGCAGAGCGATTATACTAAGAGCATGCGCAGTACGTGTTAAATTTGTTAGTGCACACTAGTGCCAATTTCCTTTCCTGCGGCCCGTTGTAAAACCAGACAGGCGTTAAAGGAAAAAAATCTACTCAGTCTTGCCAGTGGGCTACTTTTTACTTTCTTCTATCTTTACAAGAAGAAAGTATTGGATTCATGAAAATTTTCGACTTCCGGTTTTCGACGGATTTATACGTTTTAGAAGGTCCTGAATACGATTTGACTATTTTTAGAAAATGTCTGTCTGTGACTCTGTCTGTCTGTATGTGACAAAAAATTTGTGGGCGCTCTATCTCAAGAACTAATGCTCGGAATTTAATAAAACTTTAGATTCAGTTAGTCCCTGATATAAATTAGTGCTGATTAGTTTTTGGTAAAAATCGCCCGGCAGGCGGCGCTGCTATGCAGCATTTTCACGATTTCCGCAATAGCTCTATCTCAAGGACTAAGGCTCGGAATTTAATAAAACTTTAGATTCAGTTCGTCCCTGATATAAATTGGTGCTGATTAGTTTTTCGTAAAAATCGCCCGGCAGGCGGCGCTGCTATGCAGCATTTTCACGATTTCCGCAATAGCTCTATCTCAAGAACTAATGCTCGGAATTTAATAAAACTTCATATTCAGTTAGTTTCTGATATAAATTGGTGCTGATTAGTTTTTGGTAAAAATCGCCCAGCAGGTGTCGCTGCTATGCAGCATTTTGCAGGATTTACACGATTTTAGCGATAGTCATATCTCAAGAAATATTGCACGGAATTTAATAAAACTTGAGTTTCAGTTAAACCTTGATATAAATGGGTGCTGATTCTTTTTAGTGTATGCGAAACCTGTGTGAGATAGAAGAAAGTTTTGGGATTGACACATCCGACTAGTTTAAAATTCAGATTGCTTGATTGCTACCACTTCTTTGAAATGGTACAATTCGGTTTGTTTTCTCCTTATTTAATCTCTCATTAAAAAATGGGAATTTTACTTTCTCAACAAACTGCTGGCAATCGAGAAAAATTAATTTTAAAAAAGTAGCCCACTGGCAGCACTGCATCTACTAGTATTTCATACACTTTATATCGCTTGAAGCAGCGTTTTATTTTCGTGCGAAAATAATTATGTTTCCCCTTCAAAAACGTTCTTGTTACTAAAGCTCGAACGGAAATAAAAAGATAAATCAAAAAATTTAAAAAAGCGGAGTGGAGTATATATATATATATATATATTGTAGATTTAAACATTGGGCTAACAATAGTTTATATTTTAATGCTACAAATTAATATTTTACGATAGCTTCAGTGTTACCACTCCTTTACTTTTAAAAAATCCAGATTACTAGATGCCACATCTTTTTTAAAATTACTATAAATCGCCCTATTTTAGCATTATTTTATATTACGCCGAATTTTATTTATCATAATACATAGCTCAATGTTCCGTTTTTTTCAAAAGTCAAAAAAAACATATCTGTACCAGAAGTTTTATTTAATAACTAAGATCATATTAAAATTAAGTGACATCCACATATGAATCAGACACATTTAATTAAATAAATTTTCTGGTTGAAAGTGTGTTTATTTAAGTACAAAAACCAGAAGGTTTGCAAATATGGCAAATCAATCGCAAGTATTGCAATCATTCAATTCAGGCAATATCGAAGATCTAAAGATCGAGTTTACTCAAAAGAGCTCCCGGCGCAATTTTCTTCAATTAAATAATTAAAGTATATATTAAATTCCATCCTCTAGAAAAGCATTCGATTTCCATAGATGCCTCACATATGGAAGTGAGTAGCTGAAGGAATTTCAACTGCCTGAAAATTGATTAGAACTGAAAATGAAATAGACTTAAAAGCAGAAAATTGTATGTTTGAAATATAATAATTATTGACATTCAAGGAATTCTTAAACCAATATTAATTTTAACCAACAAATGAAAAATAATATAACGTTTAAATGGCAAATAACTCTCAGTTATTATAAGAAACTGAAAATAGTAGTTATTGATAAAGAAATTACATTAAAAAAATATTTTGCAGTTAAAATTTTAGATAATATCCCTTTTTAACACTTTCCAACATACTTGAAAAGTGTTTATGACTTCTGTTTGTCTATCCATGCTCTAACTCTCGTAAATATACTCGGATTCCTCTCTAATTGTTGCATGGTATTAACGTATACTATAGTACGATCGCTATTGAAAATGAAGTGTGTAGCATTTATAGTTCTTTTTACATGGATATTCAAATGTATTGTATGTAAAATCATTACAGTACAGTCAATGGGAAAAAATCGTTTCAAGTGCATTTATATGATGTTACACCATTTCAAACATAATGAAATTGATATATATTTGCACTAAATCATGTATTCTGTAGAATATGGGGTGCAAAGCATTTATTATTCATTTACAAGGCCACACAAAAGAGTTCCGTTACATAATGGACCAAGGGGGAAAAGTTTGCAGAGTATTATGTAACACTATTTAAAATATAAGGAAATTGATACACATTACTGAGGCTTAGTACAGTATACTTATTGTAGAAAATGATGTGCATAGCATTTGTCGTTAATTTACAAGGATACACAAGATATTCCGTGTACATTACTGTGTCCGAAGTACCGTCTATTAGCGATAATTGTTGAAATTTTGTTTTTCGTTATGGCACGCGTTTTTAAATTTAATGAAATTTTTTGCTTTCTACGTGATGTGCATGAATGCTATAGATCATATACAGGGCTACACAAAAGAATACGTAAGCATTACGGAGTATGAGCGTATTCCTTAAAGGTGGTTTTTAATTGAGGGATGCATTTTCAAGACGAACTGTATTCACTATACTAAGAAATGTTTGTAAAAAATAAATAAGGACCATGCAAAGAACTGCATACATGCCTGCCTATGGCTGATAATATTAGGAAATGTTAATTTAGTAGTTTTAAGCGTGTTTTAGCCTGAATTAAATTTTATCTTCATATGTGGCGTGTATAAATATCTGCAGGTAATATAAAGAGTTGTATAAAAGGTTTCAAGTATGTTTCCGTCTATTGGTATAAATTGCCGAAGGTGAATTTTCAACCTATTATGCATCCTTTTATTAAACTAAATTTCAGCCTATTATGTAGAATATATACAAATCTATTGATCACATACTGGACCGCACAAAAGAATTGAATTATATTTTCGTCTATGGGCAGTAATTGCTGAAATCTAGTTTTCAAATGTGTTATATAAAACGTTTACTTAGGTATTTTATTTACCTTATTAATCAGCGAAGATTTGTTAAAGTGTTATGGAAGTGTTGGAAAGTGTTTCATGATCTATGCTTGATGCATGATTTTTCTTTTTGTTAACTTTACATGGAAAAAATTGTGAATCACACGTTTTTAATTTCGCTTCAACAAATATCTTATTCAAAACAAGCAAAAATAATATTTTTCCGGTTATTTTTTTGAAATTTTTGTATATACTCATGTAAGAAATTAAGATTTAGTTCCCAAAAAGAAAAGTAAATCAGTACATGTAAAGGTAAACTGTGCGATACATTTTAGGCAATGATGCCCAACATACGCCATTACATGGTAGCAGGGTTTTCGTGGCTGTTAGCTTCGAATGAGGAAATTATGCTAATTTAACAATAAAAACAATTCATTAAATCTGTTTAAAAGTAGAAAGAGCAGTGGTGTAACAAGTTTGCTTTTAAACGTAATAAGTCTCTTTCGCGATTCCATAAAATTAAATTTCTACACTAAATTCATAATGCCTCTAAAATATTTCTTAGAAACACATACCTTCATATTGTTAAACAATTAAGTAGGTTCCGTGAACCCAAATAACACTTTATTCTAAGTAGATGAAAACACTACTTCTTTCCAACACCTACAGACTTGTAAAAAATCTAGTACCTACGAGTCACCTCAAAAACTTCAGTGCTTAGATCCTGTGGAAACAATCACACGAAGTCATGATAACATTTAGAGAACTTTACAGCGAGATCTGCTGTGAGGCCGATGTTTCCAGTTAACACCTCACTATATATAGTCACCAAACAACCAGAATCGCCTAATTAACATATCTTTGCAAAAAATGCATGATAACCAAATTCGAGGATTCATACGCAGTTTGCAAAACTTAAAGACAAAGCAAAATAGATTTATCATTCATTCTCAAATTTTAACGATTCAGGACAACACGATTGCAAGGAAAATAACTTAAACTCACTCGTTCATTAGAGTGCCCTTATAATAGAGTACCCAGGCATCCTGCCACCTTCTGCGGAATCAAAAAACAAATTCGAACTAAATGTGTCCGAGATTTTTTTAAAAGAAATTTAGAGCCAAAAGACAATAAAACATGGGATAGGCAATTACATTAAAATGTTGTCCAAAATTAAATTTTTTAATAACATCCATTAAGACCCATAAATCGTGTGGCTATATAGGCACGTACCTTAAAAGTATACTTCCTTACAAATTTTAACTTTTAAATTCTTAAACTTTAAAGGTCACCGTTCGGTAAAAAAATCCCCAAAACTTACTACACCGTTTGCTAAGGCTGGAATACATGTAAATTAATATATAATATATGTAAATTTATCTCGAAATTCACAATCTGAAAACTTACTTTCTTGCTAACTTTAGCTTTTAAGTTTCGACTTTTTAATTCCAAGCGCAAGATCGGAATCAATATTCCGCCAGTTACTGGTACTACAGGGCCTAGAATACATAGTGTCGAAAACGACTACAAAATAGTACTAAAAAATTGAATCCGATAAATGTAGAACGATGCTGAAAAGATAACGTGTCGTTCGCAGCGACATCTTCTAGGAGTGGCATAGATAGGGTGAAGGTCCAGATGGTTTGGATACCACTAATTTTATAAAAATATGTTTGACCCATCTAATCGAAGAATTTTCTGCGATATTGAAAGCGAAGAAAACTTTATAAAATTACTGGTTTCCAGAGCATTTGGACTCACCCGCCTCTCTAGCTACGCCACTGTCTACTAGCTCTTTTCAACGCAAAAATTGTATAAGAATCGAACTAAAAAAACGTTTCATCTGGTGGTAAATATTTTAAATAATTAAATTATACCCCCTTTCCTTTGATTTGGATAGTGATTTTCATAAGCATTGGAAATATGAATGATATTGATCATGGCCAAAAAACGTGATACGAATTCTTTTGTGCGTGGTTGCAGTACTCGATACAGGACAGCAATCTAGAAACTATCCCTATTTAGCATACCAAAGGATGAATCTCTGCTAGAAGAGTTGAAAAGTTTAATTCGCTGATATGATAAAAAACTAACTTCAAAATCAGTTACATCTGAAATATACACTTACAAGAAGATTTTACTAACTGAAATTATGTTCATTTTGTCAATAGTGAAACGGTTACTTTTGCTAGAGGTAAATTTTATTTTAAAGCAGATGTCGCTGCGATCGCCCTATTATTGTATTGCATCGTTGCACGTTTATCGGCTACAATTTTTTAGCACTTTTTAAAGCATTACCAGTTTGGAAATTTTTTAATTCCGAAATTTCGCATTCATACCAGAAATTTCCTGTAATGTTCTTTTCGTTACTTAATGGCAGATATTTCGCGACTTCTTAAAGTAAAAATTATTGTTTCGGAATTTCTGATTTGAATTCTAAAATTTTGAATTAAAAAACAGTAAAATCGTTTTCTACACTATGTATTCTAGGCGCTATACTGGTACTCGCCTAAATGAGAGAAGCTTCACTGCTATTTACAAGGGAATAGAAACTAAAAGTAATTTATGCTATGAAGACCAACAATTAAAAATAAAAGTAAGGTAAAAGTTTCTAAATTTTTACATTATAATTTCCATCAGACAAAGTATTCTGTAATAAACTTAAATATAAAAGACACTGTGAGATTATACTGTAGAAAGGGTCACTCCCCCCCCCAAAAAAAAAAAACTATTTAAACAAAAATTCACATTTCAAAATCCCAGTTTATCCAAAGTTCTACTTACAGTACAACAATAAGAGTATTCATGTAAAGTACGAAACTTTATCCAACCACCAGCTAACAAACGCAAGCGAAACAAAAAGTAATAAATTTTGTCATGTTAAGAGAAACGAACAGTGCGTAGCAGCGCAGAGGAACGAACGACGTACAATCGAACGAACAGCGTGCGACAGCGCGCGAACTTGACATTAGTGCAAGCACTTTTAGCAACAAAATTTAGAATTGCTCAGCAGATAAACTTCAATATTGCTGCTCGTTCTAGCTAAAAAAAATAAATACATGCATTTTAAATATTCACTGAAACATCCGATTTCGCATGGATCAGGGAATTTTCCAGGATTTTCACCAGTATTATCTCTCTAGAAAAAGAAATCTAGGTTAAACTCGCGAAACTTCGTCTTCATTTAAGGAGATATTTTCTGTAAGAAAATACTGGTTCCGAAGAATTTTCTGGTCGGATAATTCCAGGAACCATACGAACCCTGTAACAAAGTGTAAAAGATGGCACTATGGTGTAATACTTCTTTTAAAACAATAAATTGTAACATATATCAAAGTACGTTTCAAGGAACAGAAATTCGTTTTGACAGCAAGTGATGCAAGATAACATGTTTTACGAAATTTTGATATATTTTAAACACTTTAAGTAAGCACCTATTCTAGAGAAGCCACTTAGAAAGTTCAAGTAAGATGAAAATTAAAATTAAAACTCCAACTGTCGATTCTAATTCCACATGGGTTGAGATATCACTTTTGTAGAGTAAAGAACATTTCCACTTTATAGGCCCGTTCACGAACCAAAAACTGAGTTACATAGAGTAACACATGGGTAACCTGAAGAGTTCCTAGACCGATACCACATGAATGTTTGCGGGTTACTCGTAGCGGAAATTACCCAGACTTCAGGTAACTCACATTTCCCACAGAATTTTGTTTGTTAAAAAGATCACGTGGTTGGGAAATCTGATTTGTTTGTTCATTTGATAGATAACTGCAATAATTAACTGTAATTTTTGGAAGGATTTTTTGTCCCCAGAGCTGTAGGGAGAAGCTACTGTAGACATCTTGGTTTGAAGTCTTGTTCTATAGGGATTAGATGGGTCAGTTCGGGGCTTAGTTATGGCCTGTTGATGACTGAAGTTAACTCTGTAACTCCGATCGAGTATCGAACTCGTCACTGTTTCAAAAATAGGGGTGAAGCTTGATTTTTTTTTCTTTCTTGGGGAGTTTGCTCAGAGGATTTTATTCATATGGTGAAGACAGTAATGATCGTTTTTTAAGTACAATTCATTTATTTTTAGATGCTGCAAAACAACTTTCAGATATTTTAAATGGGTTACGTTTCGTAATAGATTTCTGTTCAGGTTCTGTGAGTACAGAGGACCTTTTACTTCTCCTTTTCATTTTATTAGTTAGAGGTTCATTGGTCTCAGGTTTATTATGGAGTGGAAAAAAATTTAGCAGATTTTTTCGTATTAAAATTACGTTTTTGACTTTTGCTTAATACACGATTAGAAAGACATCGAAATGCCTGTATTTATTTTAAAACAATTTGTCTAGAATGTGTATTGTTTGTTATATCACTTTTCTCTTTATGTGATACCTTATTAGTTGTTCCACGATGTCATCCACCAGGATAACTATTTTTGTTTGAACTAGAATTACACGAAGATCAAACATGAGGTCTAATCAAAATTTCTTGGAGAACGATCATTGTTATTAGACAGATGCTGTGACGAAAAATAAGGATAAGTAGAAGAATTGTGTGATCGGGGGAAATGGGATTTGACGCTTGCATTCAAGAGGACTCAGTATTATTTACAAAGTCTGACCTGATCCAAATCAACTTTTGTCCTATCACTCTCAACATCTATATTTAAGTTACTATTCACCACTTCTAACATCCTAAAAGGACCTTATTATTAAGGCAAAAATGTTGAAGACCTTTACTTTATACCAGTAACCATTATAACTTTATATCATACAGACTTTTTAAAACACAAATGCTTTAAAACAGGAGTGTCTAAACTTTTTGTCTGAAAACCGTTTGTCACCACTAATTTTGAATAAAAATCTTCGGCTTTATAAATCGGAAAAAATTTGTCATTAAATATAGAGAATTATTATATAGGGAAAAACTGGTAGTACTGCTGCACGCTGGCCGCAGGTTTAACAGCTTTGCTTTAGAGATAGATAAATAGATAACATATTTTTTGCTGATTATTATGAAATATTTGTTGCTGGTATAAAAAGAATTGGCGATTTTTTTAAAAAGATATAATGTTGCAGAATAAAACCTGCTGACGTATATGCCAAAAAATGTCATTTATTGCTTTCACTAGCCACTAAAATTCTTCTTGAAAAGTAAGATATTTTTAACCTAAGCATTATATTTCTACGCTTATCACCGGTGGTAACCGGATATTGTATTTATTCCCTTAAATTAGTAATAATATATTTAATGCTAGTATTGTCCCAATTTTTATGTGGTAATATTGTGACACTATTGGTATTTTATTGGAAATATTGACAATATAATACGTTTATAGTATAATGCCAATATTCAGTTTTGCTAATTTAGCCAAATTCAGAAATTCCGCATCCACACCAGAAATCCGAATAGTAATCTCAATTTATTGACAGGCATTTCGTGATTAATTAAAACAAAAATAATTATTCAGAATTTCTTTTATGAATTCGGAATTTCTGAATAAAACCTCCCGCTAAGTTGGCAACACTGAAAATATTGCATAAGGGTAGTGTACAATTGTTGTTTAATTATCAGCATTTTATTGGAAATATTTACAAACTATTACATATACTTCCACAATATTTGTATTTCATGGGGAACATTTAGATTGTTAATTCACCATAAACTAATATGGGTGAATGCTTACAGCTAATATTGGCTAAATATTTTCAAAATGAAAACACTTCATAAACGACTCAATTATTACACTAAAATTTGACTAATATTGATCGAAGTTGGGTTACTACCAGGGAAATATTTAAATTAACTACTTTTCATTTAACAATTAAAATTGTTATGATATAAAACAAATGGCGTGTTTGACAATCTTTCAAATATCATCAAAGTACAATAGCACCTATTGTTATGCGTATTTATCTGTAACTCACTAAACAGAAGTTTATAAAGAGATGAGTAATCATTTGAAAATCATTTAGTTAAACGAACTACACCATATTTAGACGGCCTGAAACTTATTCAAATCTTCAAGTAAATCAAAAACTGTTTAAACAAAAACGAAAAGTCATGCATTAGGTATAGATTATGAAACACTTTACAACACTAATAGAATATTATTAAGTAATTTAATTTTTCATACAATGAAATGAGATATCTAAAAAAACAATGTAAATAAAATGCATCGCAAACGATTTTTCCCTATAGACAATAAAGTAACGGAATTATTTTGTGTGCCCCTGTAAATCAACTATAAATGCTAAGCACTTCAATTTGAATAGCGAACAATGTATTAACAATGATATAGTCAGCCTCAATCATATATAAAAATATAGTATATTTGCGCAATGTAGAGCGCGAATAGATGAACAGACGGACAGACAGACGGACAAACAAATAGACAAACTGAATTCTCAACATGTTGTAAAATGTTAAAAATAGTCAGAAGTAGCTTATTTTGATTGTTGGATAAAGGTTTCTAAAAAAGTAATGAAAGTTTTTAAAAATAGACTCGCAAAGATTTAAAACCGAATCAGCAATAAATAATTACAGATATTAATTCATGTTATAATTGCAGTTTTATTAATGTGTATCTATTAAAGGAGCCGTATTCAGTAAATATAATGCAGAATATTTTTTGATATTTTATGGAAACTATTCTGGATAAAATATAACACTATGAAACATATTCGACAGCTACTTGCAAATAGGTAAAAATACAGCAGTGTTTGTAATGTGGTTTTTATTTTCTTATATAAAAAACTTTTTATACTCATCAATTGGATTTCTTAAGGAAACTATTTAATACATAATTTGTGAAGTAAATGTGTTCAGTATTTTACCAAATGCCAGAAATCATAAGAAATATATATTTTTTAAAGGTACTTAATTTAATTTTAGGTATGCTGTAAATTAAATAATAATACTCAAATTAATATAAACGTTATACAGTACATTAAATATGCATAATTTTATTAACTGAATGTATTTTTTTTTATTGTTGGAAACATTTCATTTTTTCTAAGACAGGGAGAATCATTTATCTTTAATTATCTCACTTATTATTTTATTATTTATCTCACTTAATTTTAATTCCCAAACATCAATTGCTACCAGAATTTTTTAATAAAATTTGGCTTTTATAATGTACTTGATGAAAAGCAGTTATTTACTTTCAAATAAATTTGATCTTAAGCTCTGGTGACATACAATCATTTCAACATTATACTAATGGAATTAATTTGCTTTAAAAAAGGATGAAACAGTATAAGAAAAATGGTAAGTGATTTGTTTCATTATTAAACTTCTATGATAATAAGTTATCTTTTAAAGTTTATCTCTCAGAGGCGTAGCGTCAAGGGGGGCACGGATCACTTTACTACCAGTATTTTTATATACTATATTTGGCCTTATTTAATTCATACCGTTCAAAGATTAAATAAGGATAAATGTAGTAGATAATTATACTGGTAGTAAAATGATCATGCCCCACCCTAACGCTACGCCTCTGTTATCTCTTATGAAGTTTTTTAATAATTTTCCGTAAATTTAATATCAGAACAGTTAATTCTTCTTACATTTAAAAGCAATGTACAAAGAATTGAAAATTATTAATTTAAGCATAATTTGCTTAATTATAACAAAGGAGGGGGCAAGCTCTAGGAACAAAAAAATAATGCGACTCGCAGGCCACAGAGTTATCACTATTACCATATATGAACCATATACGCCTATACCATATATGCCTATACCATATATGCCTTGTAGTAATAACCGTTTTAGTATAGCACTCCGTATACTATTAATCACCTTAGAGATTGTGAAGCAGAAAAATCTCCACAATACTGTTTAAAAGTTTTAATAATAACTCTTCCAAAATTATGCCAATTTTGGGTTAATATAGATTTTCTAAGGCGTTTAATATAATAAAAATGGATGATATTTGACTACATATGTTTTTTATGTTCGGAAAATGTACACAGCTTTATTCATGTCCCATATTTCTTCTTTAAAAAAAAATTTTTTGAAAGTTCTTCTTTAATCATCGTAGTAAATACTACAAAAGTTCTATTAACAGGAACAATCAAATTTGTGATTATCATGAATTATCCAACATTGAATGAAATCAAAAATAAAAACACGTTCATTCTACTTGATTCAGTGTAGACATTAATAGAACCATTTATGCATCATAATAGCCGTTGCGGGAGGAATTTAATAAACTTGGATTAGAAATTCTTCGAATAGCTGGAGAGATCGATCGGTTGAAATGAGTACCTCCAAGAACGATTGTCTTCGAATGGCTCAACAGTTGCGGAAACGTGGGATGCTAAATGGGAGTTTAAACTTATTTAAACACTTTAGATATATATTAGAGTGATTTAAGTTAGCTTTTATATTTTTTGATTTCATTAATGAATCCCGGTCAATTAAATTATACAATTACAGGAACTTATAGGAAATAGATGTTTATTATGGAGTTGTAATTATGAGTCAAAAGATATTTCAACATGTATATGAATAATCTCAATCCCCTATATCTCAAGATCTAATGTGCGGATTTTCATCAAACTTCAGATTCCGTTAGACGTTGACATAAGTTGAAGTTGTTGTTGATTAAGTTTTGGTCTAAATCTCCCAACAGGTGGCGCTGCTATGCTAAATTTTGCAGGATTTACACGATTTTAGCAATACTCATTTCTCAAGAACTAATGCACGGAATTTAATAAAACTTTAGATTCAATTAGATCTTGATATAAATTGGTGCTGATTCTTTTTAGTGTATGCGAAACCTGTGTGAGATAGAAGAAAGTTTTGGGATTGGCACATCCGACAATTTTTTTATTGAACTCACACATGAAAAGTGTAAAATTATTGTTTAAAAGAAAATGATTACAAAAATTATGTTTTTTATTGTTAATTGTATATTTACAAAGGTTGGAAAAATCTCGTTTAAACCTGGGAGTAAACCTGGTTTTGGGAAATATATCTGGGAACTAACGGATATGTTGCAACTCTAATTAGTTTTATAATTAAGGAAAAAATAATTGAGCAATTTTATATAATTTTAAATATTTATGTAATCTATATTTGTATGACATTATAAATGATCTTAACATGTCGATATGTCAAATATTTACGACAGTCAAAATAACATCATATTAATAAAAAAAGAAATCTAAAATTTAAAAAAAAAGTTTTAGGATTTTATAAAGACTAGCCAATTTGTTTTGCTAAAGTTTCATCGATAATTTCCATATAATCTTGCTCATTATAGTAAGTATATTTGGAAATCTTAACCCTTCCACCTACGACATTAATATGCATGATTTTTAATGTGATTTTGATGCAATCGTAATAATTTTTAAACATTCATTAATGTTAATGTATGTTTTATTCAGGCATGAGATTTCTCCGCTTTTTCGCATACCAGTATAATCTTACAGAATTTTATTTTTTATTTAATCGGAACATTCTGCGATTTAACAGAACAACGTTTTCTCTAAAATTATACTGGGATGCAAAAAAGCGGAGAAATCTCATCCCTGGTTTTATTTTTAAAAATGATGTAATTGTCACTGGCGTTTTTCCGCCAGAGGGCGAAGTTTTTGTGACACAGTTTGTTTCATCCATGAAACTTAAGATTTTTGTATTTTAATAAGCAACTTTATTCTTGATTCAAGTGAAAAATAAAAGATATATTCTTTTAATAATTGTTGCTTTGCTTCTGACAATGCCAGCATTCTATGAAACATGACGTCATTTTTATTTGTAGTAGCATTTCGCTATGCTGTGATAAAGGCTTATGCTTCTTTTCTTTTCCCCCTTGAAAAAAACGAACTTGTTACTAGTTTCCTATATCTATATTACCAAATTTATGAATTTATATATATAATAAAACTAATACTTTACCGAAAACCAAGTGTTATAAGATGTGAAAATAAATGAAAAAAATTCTAATTAAAATGTTAAATGCTGTGAAATGCAGAAAGATTATGAAATAATAAAGAATTAAAGTTTTTAGAAGGTCAGGTATAGAGTTTGATTCCTTTAAGAAATCTATATTATGCATAAAATCAAAAGTTAAGTCCATGAATACTAGTTTAACTAGTCGGATGTGTCAATCCCAAAACTGTCTTCCATCTCACACAGGTTTCGAATCCACTAAAACGAATCAGCGCCAATTTATATCAAGGTCTAACTGAATCTAAAGTTTTATTAAATTTCCGTGCATTATTTCTTGAGATAGGACTATTGCTAAAATCGTGTAAATCCTGCAAAATGCTGCATAGCAGCGCCACCTGTTGAGAGATTTAGACCAAAACCTAATCAACAACAACTTATATCAACATCTAACGCAGATCTACCAAGTCTACGGCTTGGTCTCCGGAGACATTTTCTTAGCTCTATCCAAGTCTCCGGATACCATTAATTTAGTACAGAAAATGTTGTTTTATTTAATCGAACCATTTTGCGGTTTTAAAAGAACAACATTTTCTCTACATAATTACTGGTGTGGAAAAACCCGGAGACTTGGCAACTCTGGTCTAACGGAATCTGAAGTTTGATGAAAATCCGTGCATTAGTTCTTGAGATATAGTTATCGTGTTAATAATGAAAAAAATAGCATAGCAGTGCCACCTGTTGGGATATTTACACCAAAACGTAAACAGCAACTACTTATGTCACGGTCTAACAGAATCTGAAGTTTGATGAAATTCCGTGCAATAGTTCTTGAGATAGAGCTATTGCGGAAGTCGCAAAAAATTCAGCATAGCAGCGCCACCTGTCCGGCGATTTTCGCCAAAAACTAATCAGCACCAATTTATATGAGGGACAAACTGGATATAAAGTTAAAGACTGTGAAATTTTATGAAATTTCGTGCATTCGTTCTTGATATATAGCTATCGTAAGAATCATGAAAAAAGTGGTATAGCAGCGCCACCTGTTGGGATATCTACACCAAAACGTAATCAGTGTCTATTTATGTCAAGGTCTAACTGAATCTAAAGTTTGATGAAAATGAGTGCATTAGTTCTTTAGATATAGTTACAGTGTTAATAATGAAAAAAGTAGCATAGCAGCTCCACCTGTTGGGATATTTATACCAAAACGTAACCAGCATCTATTTATATCAAGGTCTAACAGAATATGAAGTTTTATGAAATTTCATACATTCGTTCTTGAGATATAGCTATCGTAAAAATTATGAAAAAAGTAGCATAGCAGCGCCATCTGTTGGGATATCTACACCAAAACGTAATCAGCGTCTATTTATGTCAAGGTCTAACTGAATCTGAAGGTTGATGAAAATGAGTGCGTTGGTTTTTGAGATAGAGTTATTGGAGAAATCGCAAAATATGCAGCATAGCAGCGCCACCTGTCGGGCGATTTTCACCAAAAACTAATCAGCACCAATTTATATCAGGGACTAACTGAATATAAAGATTTACTAAATTTCGTGGATTAGTTCTTGAGATAAAGCGCCCACAAAATTTTTGTCACATACAGACAGAGTCACAGAGTAACAGACTCACAGACAGACATTTTCTTAAAACAGTGTAATCATGTTCAGCACTTTCTAAAACGTATAAATCCGTCGAAAACCGGAAGTCGAAAATTTTCATGAATCCAATACTTTCTTCTTCTAACGATAGAAGAAAGTAATAAATATCGAAAAAAAACAACTTATAAATTACGTGCATATTTAAAATATGTTTTTATTTCCTTAAGTGTACTGTATTACACGCGATTTCATGCAATCTAAGCAGAGAAATTTGCATAGCTGCCAACCAGAGTCCCTTTATTTATCAGAGTAGCGTTATATTGGCAGTACAATTCGATTTGCAGAGAGGATTTTGGAAAAGGAAGCAGACTTGCCGAACCTGCCCATATCGCTTTGTGTTTGTTTATTCGTCTAACTGATTTAACGAACTCGTCCACGTGCATATTACCAATTTCTGTAATTTGGGTTGCCATAATTTAGACTAAAAAATTGATATATAAAAATAATCTATTGCCAAATTGATAATGCTTACAACGAATATTCAAGTTAGATAAAATCTTGTGCATAACAAGAAATTTAAGCAAATAAAATTTTATTATAAAATATTCTAAAACAAACAAGAAAGATAAATCATACACTTTATCAAAGAAATTTATAAAATAATAATACATTTTTTATAGTCGTTTTATTTTTTTATTTTGAGGTTATCCGTTTTCATAATGGAGAATATTATTTTAATCCGCAGCAACCGATAAAATTAAAATATGAAAATCATTATTTAATATGCATAATAAGTGATATTAAGAAAATGAAATTCTATCTACAGTTATAAGAGAAACTGGAAACATTTGAAAAGAATGACATATGTGCCATTTTTGAGATCTAGGAATGAGTTTAAATTAATTAACCCTCCGGCTACGGGAAAAAAAACTGTAAAAGAATTGGCAATCGTATCAATTGAACCCATATGTAACTATAAAATTTTTCAAAATACAAATGAACTACTGATTTATAATAATTATACTAATAAATATTACCACATAATCTATACAACATAGAAAGAAAAATATATTGTGGTGCTTAGAACGCTTATTTTTATTATTTGTAATATTTGGTCACCCGACAAAATTAAGTAAAATTTGCTTTTGGATCCAATGGATCCGTCTTGGTAACATTTTAAAATCAATAGGAGAGAATAGAAGTTTAATGATTGAAAAACAAAATATTAGGCAAAATTATTCTTTCATGATAATCCATTACCTTCTTAGACATTCACAATTTACGTACCGAAAGGTATTTTTCGATAAACTTATATGAAAGAAAAGATTAATTTCAAATGTGTTAAATGTTAAATTAGCAATAACAGAGAAGAATAAAAATATGTAGTAATTTTCCTGAAAATAAATCACGTCACATTTACTGAAAGATTAATTTCTCTATAATGTTTCAATTATTATCATTTTTAAAACGACCATATTTAATGCTAAAAAATTAAAAGAATTTACATGAGTGATTTTCTCATAAACCCAGTAAAAAAGGCGAAAATTATATTAATCTCTTTACAACGTAGTAACATCTAAAAATTTCAAGCTCTAAATAATCGTTTGGCTTATAATATATTGCTTTTGCAGGTCTGCAGTGGCAACATTAAATAAACAGCTTTGAAAATTTGTTTCATCTCTGAAAGTTCTTAAAAGGTTTGTTCACTGGGTGAAATAATGTGTCACATCTGATGCTAAAATATATACAGATAATGACGGTTAAAGTGTACAGGATAAATTGCGAAATAGTGGAAAATAACAGACGGGCGTAAGTACTATAGATATAATCATATTTTGTGAATGGTACTTATAATATTGATTTCTCGTTATCGTCGAACACTATTAAAATATTCAATGAAAGCAATGGTCGTTAATGACCTTCTGAAATTGCGTCATATGTGAAATTAACAGTTACATGGTTGCCAACAGCAACGATTTTTTTGGCACAATTATTTTCATTAAATAATCTTCGTCTTTTTTTTTATCACAGATTCGATTAAGTAATGAAAATATTGCCATTCTGAATTAATGGTGCCAAAAAAAACAAAAAACAAAAAAAACAAACAAAACAACGTAGCAATTGACAGCTGTGCAGTTATTGTTAAGAATGTTTCAGGTAACAAATGAAAATTTCATCGAATAATGATTTACTTACTTGTATAACACCACCTCCTTTACTTTTGTCAGATAAACATAGGAAATCTTCTGGTAGACCAATCATTTTCCCTAAAATAAATGAATAAATTCGTAGCCTATATACTATAGGTTTCAATTTGAAGTATTCTTATTCAAATATACATTAGAGTTTTTTTTATAGTAAGGATAAATTTAAAAGTATTAGCAGTACTAAATCGGGTGTATCATATTACAATAAAAACATTCTGCAAGTTTTTATTTTACATATTATACACGAAGTTTTAAAATTTATATATTTTTAGTTATAAGCAGATTTTTAACATAAAAACTTGAACCAAAAAATGTATTTAAAAAGTGATTTTCGAAAGCAAATAAAGAAAAAAAATAAAAGTTCTAATAATTTTTATTCATGATATTCTTTTTTCATAGTTAAAACGTATGTAAATAGCATATACGCTTTAATAAAAAAGTATTTTAAAAGGCTTAAGGATATGTATTTTCATGTGGCGTATGTAGACTGGACTATTAAATAGAATAGTTTTTTTTAAATATTGTTAATTAAACTGACATATAGTCAGCAGCATCTAAATACTTAGCATAAATTTGAAAATGCTACAAGAACTATTATTATTCTTATTCATTTTATAAAAGTTAAATTAGAAGTTATTTTTTAAAACTTTGAGATAGAAAAACTTACCAAGCCAGTCCAGCATAATTGTTTCTAATTCTGTACACGCTGGACTTGCAGCCTATTGAAATACAAAAATCAATAAATTTTCATGCACTAACTTCATAACCTATTTTAGGATTGTTTATAAATATAGGGTGCGGACAAAAGAACACTTTGATTTGCATCATCATTAAAAAACAAACAAAGCTAAAAAGTAATTAAAATTTACAATCAGCGTTGCCAGTTCGCTACTTGTTTAAAGAAAAAATCAGATTGTTCGATTGCCACCATTGTTTTAAGTAGAAATATTCGTCTAGTCTGTTGATAGATTAAATAATGCGAGAATAAGGCGAATTATACCATTTAAAAAAGAAAAGTGGTGGGAATCAAACAATCTGAATAAAAAAATTAGCCTACTGTCAACACAGTTTCCAATATATGCAATTTTGTTACAGCTGATAAGTGGCGTCTATGCATGTCGATGCAGTATTGATGTTTCTCTCAGAAATTTAGCATTGCCCTTCGGACTATTGGATTCCCCAGAATTTCCTGCATACTTGTTGTCTTGTGGTCTTGCAAATTCTTTGGATTATGTTCATACACACATTATTTCAGATTCATCTGAAGAGATAAAATCTACAGGGGACAAATCCGGCGTTGTCCTAAACTGCATCCGCTCACAAACCTACAGAAATCACGCCAACTGCAGTACCTTTACACCCCTGATACTCACTACCCAGAGTTAACATTTTTTTAATAGCGATCTTCACCTTATTTAATTGCAGACTATCTGTTATAAAATAGAGCGAATATTACTTTTCGAAAATAGTGTTGTGAGACTACTTTTCGAAAAAGTAATGAAAAACCATTACTCCAAGAAGAACAATGCGTTTTCCAAATCAGGGTATTCTTTATTGCCGCAACCTGTATCTAGATGTCAGTTGTGTTTGTTTTTAAAAGTGAAAAAGCAGTGAATACTGAATCAAGACGTCTACAGTTGACTGCTAAATATATTGCTTCACTTGTTTGTTTCGGTAAAGATCGTCAGAATTCCACATGTAGTACATTTACGTTCCTCAAATTTCATATTCAAAGCAGAGGAAAGAACACATAAAAAACCACCAGTTTAATATACGTTCATTATACATAAGAATTCGATGCGAAAGTGTTCATAGTATTAGAAGACTCTTCTTCGACAGATTGGTTTGGGGAACTATCTCCGTCTTTTGCATATGATGTGTAAGCAAACCAACGCCTACTGCTAAAATGTTATCTAAACCTAAATTGGGATTCGAAACACGACACCATTGACTAGTAGGCAGTGCTCTCAGAATTTTTAGAGGCCTTTGAATCATAGTTTCACAATTTCTGAATTCTAATGTTCACATTATTTGATTTCAGAATTTCAGTTAATACGGGACGACACCACTTTGACGCCTTGAAATTTAAGTAGTTTCGGGATTTTTTTTCAATGGGAAATATTTTTAAAAATCCATTCATACAAATTTATTATACATATATTAAAGCTGGAAATTTTATTTTTTTAAGTTTATATATTTAAAAATGATGGCTTGACGGCTGATGTTCGGGAGTGGTTTGAAAAAAATAAGAGTCAAGTGGTGAATATGATAATAACTCATAGTAGAATTGTCCTAGAACGATAAAGCATTAAAAATAAAATTTTTATGTACAAAAGCTAGTGAAATACGTAGTCGTTTAAATAAAGTAGGCATTTTTTGTGAAACGGCATCGATTCACAGTAAAATGTAAATTTTCATCCGAATATTTCATTACTGAAAGTTACACAGAAAAACGAGATATATCAATATTTTGAACAAATACTACGTATTTCGTAAAAAAAAAAAAAGGTGACAGTTGATTTTCTAATAGATTCAAGTTAATTGATTGAAAATTGGCAGAGATAGAGTGTCGACCGATTTTGAAACTGCTATTCGGAGAAAAAGCGTTTGAAGTCTTCTTTATTTTTTCATAACTGTGGCGCGCTCTACTTCTATAGCTCCAAAATTTCCCTTTTACTTTCAATATCGATTTCTTATTAATAAAATAGGATTTTCGTCTGTATAAAGAGTATTTTAAGCGAAATATATTTTCGAAAATTTCACCAATAAAAATGGAGTTAACCCTTAAATTAGGCCAATATTACTAGTCGAGAATTTTGATAATCTGGTTAAGGATACTTTAGAGTCCTCTCTCCAATCATTAGGAAAGAGGGTGGCCGGTGATTGTTCGATTTTCCTAACATGTCTTAAATTAAAATTTGTAATAATTGCTCATATAGCATAGCTTAAACTTTCCAAGTTTTCCCCACATTTTATTTTAACACATTTCTTCCTATAAAAAATATGCATTTGTTTACATGATACTAAAGTCTCACTTATCTGCGATTATTATTATTAATACATTGTTTTGTAAAATAAGTTTTAGAATATGAAGTTTGTATCATGGTGTTTTGAATATTTATTTTATTGAGGCAATGGAGAATATTTTACCAAAGTTTCTTACTTAAAGCAATATAACATTGGCTGTCAACTGTTGCACTTACCACTAAATTTTAATACTAAATTTTGTCTAATTTAGTGCCGAAATCTACGATTATGTAACCAAAAAAATTCTTTTAAATTTTAGTGGTAACAAAAGAAGAAAACGTAAACGCTGACAGCTATAAATACAGGCATGGTGTCTGTATCGATTTAAGTTACATCTTTCACACTGTTCCTACTACTTTTACACGGATGCAAGATTCGTGAGAAATAATCTTTTTTTGTTGGATGATTACAGCGATGCGTGACGTGTCTCGTTATGAAAGACATTTTCGCTCGTATCTAAGAAAATTGTAGCTAAATGAAATCTTTTTCAAAGTCATAGACTTTTATAGTGTAGCTTCGAAATAGTGGCGATAATAGTTCCTTTGTCATTTGGTTATTTGAATAATAAAAAATTTGTAAGTAGAACAGCATACACACACATATATATATATATATATATATCCCAAAATATTTATTTTTTAATGGAAACAATACTTATATACCTTATTATCGTTTTCTACTTTTTTAAAAGTTTATTTGAATAAATATTTATGTTTATAATAAAACAATAATCCATTGTTTCCTAAATTAATTTGAAATTCATCCCAAAATGCATTTTAATGTTATATTAGTGCAATTTACAAAAATTATATTAGTACAATTTTTCTGTTGATATTTAAAATACTTCTCTTGTAAATAATTACAACTTTTATTTCTAAACTAACTTAATTCTAAGTAAATTCTAATAAATTCATAAATCCTAGTTTATTTCTAAACTAAATTAATTTAAAATTTCATTTTATTTTTCAAGGCACTGCAATTTTTTGAAAAGTAAACATCATTTTATATGAAACATAATTTGTTTTTCATAATATATTAATATTTCTAAATAACCCATCAAGAAGCAGTAAAAAAAGGTGATTTGTTATATTTCAAAATATTATTTACCGTAATTTCCGGCGTATAATCCGCAGCTCAAAGAGTCGTTTTTCGACCCAGAAATTTTATTCAATAATTGTAGTTAAATATTTACAGCGATCTTTTAAGTTACATTTTATAAAATAATATTTCTGGGTCGAAAAACGACTCTTTGAGCTGCGGATTATACGCCGGAAATTACGGTAATAGCTTAATATTTCGTGAAAAATAACCAATTTTATCCAGTTTGAAATAAGTGACAGGGACAAAACTAAGCATGGTAATGTTAATTTAATTTTTAATTTATTAAACATATATAATTATTAAACACACATACATACATTCAATACAATAATCCAACATGGAGTGAAAAATTAGCCAGAGCCAGGAATCGAACCTGGGTCCACAGCGTTCCGGGATGTTGCTCTAACCACTGAACTACTCCGGTCGACTCCCGAGTCTGCAATTTCCCACTAATAAACCATGTTGGAGAGAAGGTCACCAGCCATCTAACAGACAGCCATGACGACCGGACAACGGTGAATAGATTTTACTATTTCACCGATCTACGAATATATATTAAATTACACACCAAATTAACGTCTGCATCCATCGTTTTTTTAAACATATATAATTATTAAACAGACATACATACATTCAATACAATAATCCAACATGGAGTGAAAAATTATTGTATTGAATGTATGTATGTCTGTTTAATAATTATATATGTTTAAAAAAACGATGGATGCAGACGTTAATTTTGTGTGTAATTTAATTTTTAATGTTTATTTAATGCAATATAATTAGACAGAAAAATATTAAGAACGTTTTTCACTAAAATTACATACCCAAGAAAAGCCAACGCACCCGATTGCGTCAGACAGCATGTCTGCTAAGATGGAAGGATATGCATTGCCAGCTGGAAAATACGCGTGAAAACGTGGATGCTGCCAGTGCGTCACCTGGAAGAAAAAAAAATTCTTCATTAAAAGCCATTTACTTTTGTTAAAATCCTTTAACTCTCCATCATTTTTAATATAACAAAATTAATTTTTATAAAATATTTTCCTATTAATTCTCGATATTTATTAAGATGCTGTAAAAAAATATACACTGAGTCTACCTAAAGTATGGAACTATGAATAAAGAAGAATTGACATATCCTCAAAATGGTGAAACTTCAACTGTAACTTGTTCCACAGGGGCATAATCCACCAGTAAATTTGAATAGAACTTTTCTCCTTATTTAATCGCCTTAATCATGCAAAATTTTTCTCATAATGAAGGCAAAAATATGTATGTGTTTTTACTAGTGGAAGTTTGCCTCGGAGGTAGTCAGGACCACAATCCTCAAGCTATTCGCAAACTGGTAAGTAATGCATGTTTACCACACTCGCGTACAGTTTTGCATGTGTTTTCGCTGTTTCAGTAAAGCGACTTTAGTAGCAATGCCAGTTTCTTCAACGACAGAATCTTAGAGTTCGTCGTATAATTCTCCAGAATGTTTCATTCGTCCCTTTTTTTGTCTCACAAGGCTCTTTAACCCCTTCAGGGGCAAAGTACCCTTGTAGCTAAAATACTGAAATGATTAATTGACACCAGGATTGAAGAACAAATACCGTAATTTCCGGCGTATAATCCGCAGCTCAAAGAGTCGTTTTTCGACCCAGAAATATTATTTTATAAAATGTAACTTAAAAGATCGCTGTAAATACTTACCTACAATTATTGAATAAAATTTCTGGGTCGAAAAACGACTCTTTGAGCTGCGGATTATACGCCGGAAATTACGGTATATTTCTAAATAAGTAAAAGCTTTTTCTCATTTACCTTAAAAATTCAAAATTTGATTATAAAATTCTGGTGTCAATGTGGCATTTTGGGACTAAAATTAAGTGGTATATATAATATACCGGTGCCCTTCAAGGGGTTAATGCGCATGTCATTGCTAATTTGGCTATTGGTACACCTAGCAGTGATCTCCAACGGTTATTTTTTGTAACTTTTTTTGCCTCAATTATTTACCCATAATCTGAAATGTGCATTTTCGAAATATAGAAGTGTTACGTCCTTGGGTTGTCTCTCCAGAGCGTTTCAAACAGATATACTTTAGTTTGAATCGTCTGGTAGATTCATAAACAACTTAAGGATTTGCATGCAAGCATACGTTTTGTTAATTTTTATTAATATTGCAAAAATAGAGATTTTGCTTACTGATCCTTTCTCTAACAAGATATATCATTGCTACCATGTCAAACTATCGAATGTGAAAACATGCATTTTTCATTACTTTTAAAAATGAGACGATTGCCACCACTAAATTTTAATAGGGTTTCAGGGTTGCAACATCAACAGGGTTGCCAGTTTATCCTCCTTTTCCATTCAGAAATTTCTAATCCATAATTTAAAATAGAAATTTTTGCTTTGTATAATGACAGAATATTTCGTGACTACTTAAAGTAAAAATTTTTCTCTTAAAATTTCCGGTATGGATTCAGCATTTCTGAATAAAAAGGGAGGACAAACTGGTAACCCTGTTCTTCACAGAAATTGTTTTAGTATTTTTATTAGGCGAAGAATTCTAATAAAATGTAGTGGTGACAATCGGCCCATTTTTAAAAGTAATGAAAAATGCATATTTTCATATTCGATAGTTTGACAGGGTGGCGACGATGTATATACAGGTATGCCATAATTAAAATTGAGACGCATAGAGCAGGGTAGTCAATCAAGGCTTCCGTAACGTACCAGTGTTTTCGTACAGTAACATTTGACTTATTTATTCGCAGAAATGTGGAGATTAAATAAGGCATATATTATTGTATTAAAATACTGGTATACTATGGGCGTCAGGTTAGGCAGCCCTGGTTTAGAGCAAGACCTCTTTATTACAATTTTATGAATATATGTATACACACGCTATATTTATGGATTTCTTGTTAAATAATTTTACTCTTGTTAACAAGCAACTCCTATATTAATTATTTCAGTAGTTTTAGTGTCAATATTACTCGGTCTTTAAGAGTCATTTCACGGATTCATCATCCTCAACTTATTTTGACTCATATTTAGTGTGTTTTCTAAAGATAATACAATGAAAATATGTATTTAGGGAAAATGCGGCATGGAAAAATTGATTGAAAAAAAGAAATAGAGAGTATTAAACTGAGATTTAAAAGTTTTCATAAAGATTAATAAATTCAGATTTTCGCCTTTCGTGCAAGGCCCCTCAAGAAAATGTAACTTAATGGTGGTATAGAAAATTATAAAGAATAAGCTTTTGTGCAAGTAGCTTTTTTTCTGCGACTTTTGAATTCGAGTTATGACAATTTTTGGTGATATTTTTTTTAACCTACAGTATATTACGAGGCAAGAGGAATTTGTTTTGCAAACGAGGAAACTGACACAGAATGTTCCAATAGGAAATTCAAAGTAAAATTCAGATATAAAGTTTTTTACACATTTTGACGGGATTTATAAGAAAAAGAAAATAATTTAAACAAAATTATCAATTATTAATTTTTACTCATTTAGAGTGCATATAAATCATTAAAGCAAACTCTTCTTGCATTATGTTAAAAAAATAAAAGTTCAACAAACAATGAAAAGTAATCTCAAAATAAAACTCGGTTATAACTATTGTTTTAATTAATTTGGATTACTGACTTGAAGCTTAATATTGAGGTGGTAAATATTTATTTGCTGCAACAGCTTTTAGTCTAGTCTGCATTGAACGGACTATTTTTTTGCATTGATAAGAAGTAATTTTTACCATTCTTCTTTTAATTATTTACAGTTTTTGTGTTGGATATGGTATGATTTTTTTAAAAATGCAAACCTAATTTTTAATTACAATTATTCCTCGAGATTGAGGGGGTGTATCTATTAGTACATGAGGACAATCATAAAGCAGCCACAGTATAGAATTTAGCGCTTTATGCCTCGGATAATTGTCCTAATAAAGCTGAAAATAATCATTTATACCTAATTTTTAAGTACTATCATTAACATGTTCTTTCAGAATTTGTAAATACTGATCTATTATTCCCACATTGATATTAAGGTTACCTGGTCCAGCGTGTGACATTGAGCCCTATATCATTACCAATCCACCACCATGTTGAAGTGTAGATTGCGAGTTTTTTCTTTTTATTCTTCATTAGGCTTTTTTCAAACAAATGTTTGCCCATCAGAACAAAAATACTAAATTTACATATACCATAAATAAAACTATTTTCCAAAATGGCAAGTTTTTGTACTTATTTTTAATTTCTAAAAGGTGTAAAATAAAAATATTATAAATAGTAAAATAGGTTTTATTAGACTGTTGATATATGTTTCAGATAAATCTAAGCTATTATCAAAAGAAACCAAAATATTCTATAGATGCACGGTCTATAAAGTTATTTGAAACACAGTCATTTAAATTTTCACTTTTTTAAAAAAAAAATACGCTCGTTATTTTTACTTTTTACTTGGATGTTTATTTCCATATTTGTAACCATGGAGTAACTTGAGCCACAATTTTGGTAAATTAAATGCTGCTGCATAGTTATATATTGTATTTTACGTGTTACAATGGTTTCTTTTATAATGAACTAGCAAGCTACGCACGCTACGCTGGTCAATTTCTTTTAACGAACCTTTAATCAAACAAAATATTGACATTTCATAAATAACTTTTATATTTTAACAGAATAATAAAGATACTATAATTTGTGACTCGTGCTATAGCCAATATACACGTCAGGACACGTCACCCTTATCATTATCTTTTTACGCATGAAGGTTTCGCTATGGTACTCCATTGGAAAATTTGGTAATTTTTGAAATTCGATATTTGAAAAACGGCATAATCATTAGATTTGAAATTTATATCAAGGAAAATACAATTTTTTACCTTTCAAACGCAGTTTGTCTAACAATTTTCTGACAAATACTTTTTGAGCTATCATTTTTTTCAGTAACTTCAAATGTTTCATTTTCCGAGATTAATCTGGTGAAACAATTAGCGAAAAACCCAGTCGTCAGCAACGCATAGTTTTTTATTAAAGAGCCTGTTGGAGCAGGGATTGTCACCACCAATTTGCCGCCATCACTTTTGAAATCGGTTCCGTGGTTCCAGAGATTCCATAGAAATTGTAATTTAGAATGACTTCAGAACGCTTTTCGCTCATTTCACCCATTTAAATTTCGATTTTTTTAAAATTTATTCTTAGAGAGCATTTACATCTTATAAGTAACTACAATGCTAAATTTCAAATTTCTTGCCCCTTCAGTATAAAAAAGTCGCAATTTTCGAACATTTTTCGATCCTGCACCCCATTGATGTTAGTGGCACCGACATAAAATATAGCCTATGTTGGAGTAGGGATTGTCCCCATCAATTTGCCACCATTACTTTTGAAATCGGTTCTGTAGTTACAGAGATTTCATAGAAATTGAAATTTAGACTGTTTTTAGAACGCTTTTCGCTCATTTCACCCTTTTAAATTTAAATTTCTTTTTTATTTTGTTCTTAGAGAGCATTTACATCTTATAAGTAACTACAATGACAAATTTCAAATTTCTAGCTCCTTCAGTATAAAAAATAAAAATAAAACTGCCCAGTTAAACTGAGGGCATTGAGTTCACAGGCTATTCACACTAATTGTATATTATACTCTTACTTCAAAGAATTTGAAAGTTGCCCATCGAAAAATAAAGAAATAAACAATATATTAAGGGGGGGGTCATCCCCCCGTTACCCCCCCATAGTTAACTAATGAACCCCTTAAACTAATCAGGTAAATCTCTAATTACACTGAATATGTATACAAAATTTGAAGAAAATCGGATAATTCTGCATGAAAAACCCATTTATATAAATTAAGGCGGGATTAGCCCCCTCCGTTCCCCCCCCTTTATACTTAACCAATCAATCCGGAAAACTAATGAGGGAAGCGTCTTAACCCAATGAACCTATAAACAAATTTTGAAGCAAATAGAATAATTCTGCATGAAAAACCCATTTATATAAATTAAGGGGGGTATTAGCCCCCCGTTCCCCCCCTTTATACTTAATCAATCAATCCCGAAAACTAATCAGGGAAGCGTCTTAACCCAATGAACCTATAAACAAATTTTGAAGCAAATAGAATAATTCTGCATGAAAAACCCATCTATATAAATTAAGGGGGGGATTATCCCCCCGTTCCCTTCCTTTATACTTAACCAATCAATCCCGAAAACTAATCAGTGAAGCGCCTTAACACAGTGAACCTATAAACAAAATTTGAAGGAAAACGGAATAATTCTGTATGAAAAACCCATTTATATAAATTAGGGGGGTATTAGCCCCCCGTTCCCTCCCTTTATACTTAATCAATCAATCCCGAAAACTAATCAGGGAAGCGTCTTAACACAGTGAACCTATAAATAAAATTTGAAGGAAATGGGATAATTCTGCATAAAAAACCCATTTATATAAATTAAGGGGGGTATTAGCCCCCAGTTCCCTCCCTTTATACTTAATCAATCAATCCCGAAAACTAATCAGGGAAGCGTCTTAACCCAATGAACCTATAAACAAATTTTGAAGCAAATAGAATAATTCTGCATGAAAAACCCATTTATATAAATTAAGGGGGGGGGTTATACCCCCGTCCCCCCCTTTATACTTAACCAATCAATCCCGAAAACTAATCAGGGAAGCGCCTTAACACAGTGAACCTATAAACAAAATTTGAAGGAAAACGGAATAATTCTGCATGAAAAACCCATTTATATAAAATAAGGGGGGATATGCCCCCGTTCCCTACTTTATACTTAACCAATCAATCCCGAAAAACTAATCAGGGAAACGCCTTAACACAGTGAAACTATAAACAAAATTTGAAGGAAATGGGATAATTCTGCATGAAAATCCCATTTATATAAATTAAAGGGGGGGGATTATCCTCCCGTTCCCCCCTTTATACTTAACCAATCAATCCCGAAAACTAATCAGGGAAGCGCCTTCACACAGTGAACCTATAAACAAAATTTGAAGGAAAACGGAATAATTCTGCATGAAAAACCCATTTATATAAAATAAGGGGGGATTTGCCCTCCCGTTCCCTCCTTTATACTTAACCAATCAATCCTGAAAACTAATCAGGGAAACGCCTTAACACAGTGAACCTATAAACAAAATTTGAAGGAAATGGGATAATTCTGCATGAAAAACCAATTTATATAAATTAAGGGGGGATTATCCCCCCGTTCCCCCCCTTTATACTTAACCAATCAATCCCGAAAACTAATCAGAGAAGCGCCTTAACACAGTGAACCTATAAACAAAATTTGAAGGAAAACGGAATAATTCTGCATGAAAAACCCATTTATATAAAATAAGGGGGGGGGATTATACCCCCGTTCCCCCCTTTATACTTAACCAATCAATCCCGAAAACTAATTAGGGAAGCGTCTTAACATAGTGAACTTTTAACAAAAATTTGAAGGAAATGGGATAATTCTGCATGAAAAACCCATTTATATAAATTAAGGGGGGGATTAGCCCTCCCGTTCCCTCCTTTATACTTAACCAATCAATCCCGAAAAACTAATCAGGGAAGCGCCTTAACACAGTGAACCTATAAACAAAATTTGAAGGAAAACGGAATAATTCTGCTTGAAAAACCCATTTATATAAATTAAGGAGGGATTAGCCCCCCGTTCCCCCCTTTATACTTAACCAATCAATTCCGAAAAGTAATCAGGGAAGCGTCTTAACCCAATGAACCTATAAACAAAATTTGCAGGAAAACGGAATAATTCTGCATGAAAAACCCATTTATATAAATTAAGGGGGGTATTAGCCCACCGTTCCCCCCCTTTATACTTAATCAATCAATCCCGAAAACTAATCAGGGAAGCGTCTTAACCCAATGAACCTATAAACAAATTTTGAAGCAAATAGAATAATTCTGCATGAAAAACCCATCTATATAAATTAAGGGGGGGATTATCCCCCCGTTCCCCTCCTTTATACTTAACCAATCAATCCCGAAAACTAATCAGTGAAGCGCCTTAACACAGTGAACCTATAAACAAAATTTGAAGGAAAACGGAATAATTCTGTATGAAAAACCCATTTATATAAATTAGGGGGGGTATTAGCCCCCCGTTCCCTCCCTTTATACTTAATCAATCAATCCCGAAAACTATTCAGAGAAGCGCATTATCAAAATGAACCTATATACAAAATTTGAAGAAAATCGGATAATTCTGCTTGAAAAACCCATTTATATAAATTAAGGGAGGATTAGCCCCCCCGTTCCCCCCCTTTATACTTAACCAATCAATCCCGAAAACTAATCAGGGAAGCATTTTAACCCAATGAACCTATAAATAAATTTTGAAGCAAATGGGATAATTCTGCATGAAAAACCCATTTATATAAATTAAGGGGGGATTCGCCCCCCCTTCCCCCCCTCTTTATACTTAACCAATCAATCCCGAAAACTCATCAGGGAAGCGTCTTAACCCAATGAACCTATAAACAAATTTTGAAACAAATAGAATAATTCTGCATGAAAAACCCATTTATATAAATTAAGGGGGGTATTAGCCCCCCGTTCCCCCCCTTTATACTTAATCAATCAATCCCGAAAACTAATCAGGGAAGCGTCTTAACCCAATGAACCTATAAACAAATTTTGAAGCAAATAGAATAATTCTGCATGAAAAACCCATTTATATAAATTAAGGGGGGGATTATCCCCCCGTTCCCCTCCTTTATACTTAACCAATCAATCCCGAAAACTAATCAGTGAAGCGCCTTAACACAGTGAACCTATAAACAAAATTTGAAGGAAAACGGAATAATTCTGTATGAAAAACCCATTTATATAAATTAGGGGGGTATTAGCCCCCCGTTCCCTCCCTTTATACTTAATCAATCAATCCCGAAAACTAATCAGGGAAGCGTGTTAACACAGTGAACCTATAAATAAAATTTGAAGGAAATGGGATAATTCTGCATGAAAAACCCATTTATATATATTAAGGGGGGTACTAGCCCCCCGTTCCCTCCCTTTATACTTAATCAATCAATCCCGAAAACTAATCAGGGAAGCGTCTTAACCCAATGAACCTATAAACAAATTTTGAAGCAAATAGAATAATTCTGTATGAAAAACCCATTTATATAAATTAAGGGGGTATTAGCCCCCCGTTCCCCCCCTTTATACTTAATCAATCAATCCCGAAAACTAATCAGGGAAGTGTCTTAACCCAATGAACCTATAAACAAATTTTGAAGCAAATAGAATAATTCTGCATGAAAAACCCATTTATATAAATTAAGGGGGGGTTATCCCCCGTCCCCCCTTTATACTTAACCAATCAATCCCGAAAACTAATCAGGGAAGCGCCTTAACACAGTGAACCTATAAACAAAATTTGAAGGAAAACGGAATAATTCTGCATGAAAAACCCATTTATATAAAATAAGGGGGGATATGCCCCCGTTCCCTCCTTTATACTTAACCAATCAATCCCGAAAAACTAATCAGGGAAACGCCTTAACACAGTGAACCTATAAACAAAATTTGAAGGAAATGGGATAATTCTGCATGAAAATCCCATTTATATAAATTAAGGGGGGGGGGGATTATCCTCCCGTTCCCTCCCTTTATACTTAACCAATCAATCCCGAAAACTAATCAGGGAAGCGCCTTAACACAGTGAACCTATAAACAAAATTTGAAGGAAAACGGAATAATTCTGCATGAAAAACCATTTATTTAAAATAAGGGGGGATATGCCCTCCCGTTCCCTCCTTTATACTTAACCAATCAATCCCGAAAACTAATCAGGGAAACGCCTTAATACAGTGAACCTATAAACAAAATTTGAAGGAAATGGGATAATTCTGCATGAAAAACCAATTTATATAAATTAAGGGGGGATTATCCCCCCGTTCCCCCCTTTATACTTAACCAATCAATCCCGAAAACTAATCAGAGAAGCGCCTTAACACAGTGAACCTATAAACAAAATTTGAAGGAAAACGGAATAATTCTGCATGAAAAACCCATTTATATAAAATAAGGGGGGGATTATACCCCGTTCCCCCCTTTATACTTAATCAATCAATCCCGAAAACTAATTAGGGAAGCGTCTTAACACAGTGAACTTTTAACCAAAATTTGAAGGAAATGGGATAATTCTGCATGAAAAACCCATTTATATAAATTAAGGGGGGATTAGCCCCCCCGTTCCCCCCTTTATACTTAACCAATCAATCCCGAAAAACTAATCAGGGAAGCGCCTTAACACAGTGAACCTATAAACAAAATTTGAAGGAAAACGGAATAATTCTGCTTGAAAAACCCATTTATATAAATTAAGGAGGGATTAGCCCCCCGTTCCCCCCTTTATACTTAACCAATCAATCCCGAAAAGTAATCAGGGAAGCGTCTTAACCCAATGAACCTATAAACAAAATTTGCAGGAAAACGGAATAATTCTGCATGAAAAACCCATTTATATAAATTAAGGGGGGTATTAGCCCCCCGATCCCCCCCTTTATACTTAACCAATGAATCCCGAAAACTAATCAGGGAAGCGCCTTAACACAGTGAACCTATAAACAAAATTTGAAGGAAAACGGATATTTCTATGAAGAGTTATCGCATTACGAACGTACATACATACATACATACAGAACCGGCTGGCAAGCTCTCAGGGCTTGATAGCCAGTCTGATAGCTAAATAAAAAGAAAACTGCCCAGTTAAACTGAGGGCATTGAGCTCACAGGCTATTCACACTAATTGTATATTATAGTCGTATTTCAAATAATTTGAAATAGGCCAGTCGAAAAATAAAGAAATCAACAATATATTAAGGGGGGGTAATCCCCCCGTTACCCCCTCATAGTTAACTAATGAACCCCTTAAACTAATCAGGGAAGCCTCTTAATACAATGAATATATGTATACAAAATTTGGAGAAAATCGGATAATGCTGCATGAATAAACCATTTATCTAAATTAAGGGGGGATTAGCCCCCCTCCCCCTTTATACTTAACCAATGAACACCCAAAACTATTCAGAGAAGCGCATTATCAAAATGAACCTATATACAAAATTTGAAGAAAATCGGATAATTCTGCTTGAAAAACCCATTTATATAAATTAAGGGAGGATTAGCACCCCCGTTCCCCCCCTTTATACTTAACCAATCAATCCCGAAAACTAATCAGGGAAGCATTTTAACCCAATGAACCTATAAATAAATTTTGAAGCAAATGGGATAATTCTGCATGAAAAACCCATTTATATAAATTAAGGGGGGATTCGCCCCCCCTTCCCCCCCTCTTTATACTTAACCAATCAATCCCGAAAACTCATCAGGGAAGCGTCTTAACCCAATGAACTTATTAACAAATTTTGAAGCAAATGGGATAATTCTGCATGAAAAACCCATTTATATAAATTAAGGGGGAATTAGCCCCCTGTTCCCCCCTTTTATACTTAACCAATCAATCTCGAAAACTAATCAGGGAAGCGCCTTAACACAGTGAACCTATAAACAAAATTTGAAGGAAAACTGAATAATTCTGCATGAAAAACCCATTTATATAAATTAAGGGGGGGATTAGCCCCCCCTGCCCCCCTCCTTTATATTTAACCAATCAATCCCGAAAACTATTCAGAGAAGCGCATTATCACAATGGACCTATATACAAAATTTGAAGAAAATCTGATAATTCTGCATGAAAAACCCATTTATATAAATTAAGGGGGGATTAGCCCCCCTTTCTCCCCTTTAAACTTAACCAATCAATCCCGAAAACTAATCAGGGAAGCGCCTTAACACAGTGAACCTATAAACGAAATTTGAAGGAAAACGGATATTTCTATGAAGAGCTATCGCGTTACGTACGTACATACGTACATACATACATACAGAAAAGGCGGGCACATAAGCTCTCAGGCTTTGATAGCCTGTGATCTAAAAAATCGCAATTTTAGAACGTTTTTTGCTCCTGCACCCCCTGGGGTTAGTGGCACCGACATAAAATATAGCCTATGTTGGAGCAGGGGTTGTCACCATCAATTTGCCACCATTACTTTTGAAATCGGTTCGGTAGTTCCAGAGATTACCCTCTACAAACAAACAAACAAACAATCTTTACTCCTTTATAATATTAGTATAGAAGTATAGATTGATAGTAGAGATTGCAGAGGAAAATTATTTTACTTTCATTGAAATTTATTTGGATGGTTTCTTCTTGATATAATCTTGCCAGGGCTGAGGTTTTTCTATTATATTTAATATCAGCTATATGCTCCCTTTTTCTGTAACTAAATTTACTGCTTGTCATACAAATATAGAAATTCTTTGATCCGTCCTCTTTAATAAATGCTATTTCATATACTCCTGAATAATTCTCAAAATTAATTGGGTCAATTTTACTGCAAATGATATTCTTTAATTACTGAGGGGGTTTAGCTATTTAAAAGATATTGAAACGTTTAAGACTGTATTTTAATTTTACAAAAAAGCTTGGATAATATGAAAGAATATAAAGTTTATATTTTTACGAATAAAATTTGTTTTCAGCTTTCTCAGTTTTCTTTCAGCCTCAATATCCACGATTAATTTATTAATATGGTGTACCTTAAAACCATTATTGCAAGCAATTCTACGAATGTTATCTAATTCATTATTCAATTTATTTTTATTAAACGATTGCGTTTCAAATAACTTCATAGACATTTATAAAATATTTTTGTTTGTTTTGATATTGGTTCAGATTGAGCTTAAACATATGTCAACAGTCTAATAAAAACTATTTTACTGTTTATAATATTATTATTTTACACGTTTTAGCAATAAAAAGAATTATATAATTATAAGGTGTTATTATTTGTTAGATTCATTTGTTATATTGAAAAGTTTTTATTTATTTATTTTTTTAATTTTGAAAATTTCAATCATTTTCAAACGATTGATATTACTTAAAAAGGTTTTTTTCGTAGCAACTCGTTCATGGAAATTATTTTTTAGGATAATTCTTATAGTTTTTGGATTAGCTATTTTTCGAAGATGCTTTTCTGCTTTCACAGCCAATTTTCGAGCACGTAATTTTTGTTTTTTCTATCTTTCTCGTACAATCCAGCGCCCTTAACTCTGTAAAAATCTTTCAATTACTTAGTTTTGATTTATTTTAAATGGTTTTTCTTACTATAAATAGCTTAATTACGTCATGTATGGATTGAATTACTTCAGTTTACTATTTTGGCGATATGAAGCGAGATGGGTTGTCTTCCAGACAACCCATCTTAGAAATGGTTTTATATGAGCTCATGAATTGCAAAAGACATTTGTCCAGATCACCTTCTCAATCTTAATCATAAAAAATAGCAAACAAACAGCAAATTGCAACAATATTTCGATGTTGACAACTTGAAGGACATGAAAAATTTGAAAAACTTTGCATTTTTAAAAAGAAAAATTTCAAAATTGTAAGCTGTCCGACTTTAACCCTTTTTTTAAAAAAACAAAAAGTGATGGTTAACTTTCTATTTCGTTTATTATGAATCAATATGTATCCAAACGTTACTTTATGAAAGTTATTTTACATTTAACTTAATTTAATTCTTATGTTGAAAACTGAGCTATAAAATATAAAAATGTATGTGTCCGAGATTTACCTTGAACCGCTGCTGTAATTGCCTGTAATCTAGGGTGATTGCACCAGTAGTTGATTAAAAAATTTTGTTGAGAAGTTTTAACTGTCATACATTCCGGAATATTTTAAAAATTGGGGAGGATTCACTGTAGTCTTGTACTATAGATTGTCTGTAGAATGTCCACGAAAGTTAGAGCGCAATATTGCTGCAAAACCGCTGTATCACAAATGTTATGAAGTGCAGAAATAAATGTTTTTCAGTACAAAAATAAAAAAATCCAGTCGTCTTGTTTCATAGTGTGTTTATTATTTTAATATTTGTTCATATTACTTTCTATACAGAGGCTTTAAGGAAGCAGAGCTGTCAACTTCTACGCCTTTTTAAATAAAATAAACATGTTTTGAAAAGAAAATTTATTTAATAAAATGCATTGATATATAGTATAATGCATATTGCCATCTGTGAAATAAAATCTTTGCTTAAAATATGTTTATTGGACAATAAAAAAGACGTAGAAGTTGGCAGCCATGAAAAAAGGTTAATATTCTGTAATGTATAAGTAAATCAAACAACGTTTAGCGTACCAGAAAGTTTACCAAATACTGCATACTGCTTTGGTACCACTATCAGAACAAAAAATAACGGAAATATGCTTATATTGAACTCAGTTTCCTATTTATCTATTTATAATTTAGTAGATTTCATTTTCGAACTGTTGACACGACACTAACTGCTACCAAAACCGGAATACAATACATGGTAAATATTTTGTTTCTCAATAAGGTTGTTTTATTTATATATCCTGTAGAGTCTATAGGTACAGCGCCTAGAATACACAGCGTGGAAAACGGCTACAAAATAGTACTACAAAATTGAATCCGATAAATGAAGAACGATGCTGTAAGTTTAACGGGTCGATCGCAGCGACATCTTCCAGCAGTGGCGTAGACAGGGTGGAGGTCCAGATGGTTTGGATACTACTAATTTTATAAAAACTATTTTTGACTTATCTAATCAGAGAATTTTCTGCGATATTAAAGGCGACGTCATTATACGACGTCATTAGAGAATTAAAAAAATTAATATTACGTCATATTGGAAGTTTAACCGACTTTTTCAAATGTTTGAGAATAATACAAAGAGAGTATCAATCTGAGTAATAGAGAAAGCAAGTAGATATGACGTCAGCAAGTGGTTATAACGTCATATGAGTTTGAGGAACGTATTGAATCATGATAAAAACCCGATTATGGAAATATTGGCATATTTTAACATTTTGAAGTTCTATATATAACATGTTTAATTTTGAAATTGATTTTTTTTAAATATTGCATTTAGTCCACGTGACAGATACTATTATGACAGAGTATAATCGTCTTCGCTCGCTATTGGGCCGGTTCAGGTATTCGAAAAAACGAAAAAAAAGACCAGTAAATTTTTACTTTCTAAAAACATGACTTTTTATTTTGGAAAATGAAATTTATTTGGATTTATTAAAGAAAGGATAAAGTGTTTTGAAATGAATATTAAACGAAACCGTTTGTTCGATCTTCGATCATACTTATCCACTTGTGTCTGTTTGGGGCCGACCGTACATTTTCTAAAAATAACCAACAAATTTGCTACAGAATTATATTAATTTCAATATTAATTTCAATCCCAAACTGTCAGATTGGCATCTGATTTTTTAAATACAACTTTGCTTTTACACGGAAAAAAGTTCACGAGAGAAAGTATTTTTTTATTTCTAAATTAATTTGTTCGTAAATTTTGGTGACATTCAATCATTTCAACATTTTAGTAACATAATTACATTGATCCTGAAAGATTTAAAAGCAATAGATTTAATGAAGACATAATTTCGAATCGAACTCACTATATTAGTTTTTCTCTGCTAGAGTTTGACGATTAAAATGTATGGGGTGCTCTCTCTCTCTCTCCCTATTTTTCCGATAGATCTTTAAATTTCTAAATCGTTTACTTATTTTTATTATTTAGCAAGCTGATCCACCTTGCGTTGCCATAACCCGTCAAAAAATCACATAAAACGCCAAAAATATCTAAAAATCGCAAAAGAAATCGCGAAAAATAAAAAAAATCACTGCACGAATAATTCCAAATAAACTTTATTGAAAAGAGAACAAAATTTACTATATTCGGATAGCAACCAAAATCCTTTTACTAATGTGGAAAAATCGCAGCAAATCGTGAAAAAAAGCTAAAAACCGCAGAAAAATCAGTTAAAATTCAAAAATCGCAAACAGCAAAATTTAGTACAATGGGCCTCAAAACGGAAAAAGAAAATAAAATCTAAAAATCGCATTAAAATTCGTCTAACAAAATTACTATACTACGCTAAAAGTTGGAAAACGAATTATCTTTTAAAATGCCAAAAAATTGCAGCGGAACGCGAAAAAATGCTAAAAAGCGCATTAAAATTATCTAAAATATAAAAAACTGAAGAGGGCAAAATTTACTATATTAGGTTAAAAGTTTGAAACCTAGCTTCTTTTACGAATTTTGAAAAATCTCTAAACATCGCTTTGAAAATAGCTAAAAATTACAAAATCTCGGAGGACAAAATATACTGTATTAGGCAAAAAGTTTGAAACCTAATTCCTCGTACGAATGTCAAAAATCATCGCGGAATGCGAAAAAAACCCTCTAAACATTGCATAATAAAATTCATGAAAAATTAAAAAATCGCTATATGAATTCCAAATAAATTTTATTGAAAAGAGGACAACATTTAACTTATATGGGGCTAAAAGATTGAATAATGTAGAAAAATCGCTGGGAAACGTAAAAAAAACTAAAAATTGCATAAGAAATTAAATTAAAAAATCCAATCAAATAATCCTAAATCGGGCTCCCAAATGGTCCGCGTTTTGAATACCGATATATTCTAAGAAAAATTTTCTTGGTAGATTTCTACAACATTTGCAAAAGAAATAATCTTTAGGGTAGGTTTCTACGAAATTTGCAAGAAAACTCTAAAAAGAAGTTTCTCCTCGGATAATACTGGTATTCAAAAAACGGACCATTTTGGAGCCCTGATAACAAACTAGAGATATAGAGATACCTTCCTGCCAAACTTTGTATCTCTGCGTGTAGCGCAAACTTCTAAACATAGCGGACAAGCACACTCACTTACGCGCACAATTCTTCCCATTTTATTATAGACTAGCTGACTCACCCGTCTTTGCCTGGGCCCGTGATAATAACCTTAAATAAACCTCTATTTTGTATGATTTTATATCTTTAATCCGATTTTGTATGATTTTATATTTTTAAATGAAAAATTTAGGCAAAAATATTGATAATTAGCGTTTTCTTGTTTTTTCACGTAAAGTCGCCCATAATCATAAAAAAACAGTTCTTTTTGTCCGGAAGTTTTGAAATTATTATCGTTATAATTATAACGGTTTTGCAGCCCGTGTAAAAATTTCGTGAAAATATATTGATATCTACTTGTAAAATAAATATATTTTCTTGTCATTTTTTTCTTTGGTTTAGCGTCGTGTCCTTTAATATAAAAGAAAAAAATATCTTACCGTGCGAATTCTCTGAAATTTAAATCATTTGTAACTGTATCCAAAGTCTCTTTAAAGTTTCGTGAACAAATATGCATACTTAGTAGTAAAAACATGAGCCGAAACCAAGCGAAACCGCGTCGAAACAGTCCGCGTTTCTGCGTTATTATCAAAATTTTCTCAGATATTATTCCTTTTATAATACTTTTACTTGTCCGAGCATTTCAAAGTTTTTATATTTGATGTAAATATGATATGCCGAGATGCTCTAAAAATATTGTGTTGAAATACCAACGTTTAGTTCTTTTTAGCGTAAAAAAAATATAGTCTTCGGGAGGCGCAAATTGACTTGAGGTTGTGATTTTTTTGAAAGGGTTAAAATTAGTATTTTTCAAAACCAAATTCATCGTCGAAGAGAAGCTGCTCTCAGCTTTAAATAGGTATTTTTTGTGAATTGGTGTATCTGAAATCGAGCCCTAGGGGAGCATCGCCGGAAGGGAGAAAAAATCAATTGCGAAAGTGACCCTTTTTCAAAAAAAAAAAAAAAATCAAAAGGTTAACAATAATATTTTTTCGAACTGATTACGACGTTTAAGACGTTAAAGTACAAAATTTAAGAATATGTCTTCCCTTTTTTCGTAACCCAAACCGTTCGGCCCTATCTGCGTTAAGACAAACAAACAAAAGAAAAACAGCATAGGGTTCTTCCTTCTACGCACTCAGGAAATAAGGAACTGGGCTTGCTTACGCGCACCCCCGCCTATTTGCAAAAAAGAGCGCTTTTTTGATGAGTTTTTAATTAATATTTCGGCTATTTATAAAAAAAAATAAATATATGAGCCTCAGGTGCATCAGGACCAGCCTTGAACTATCCTCACCCAAATTTTCAGATTTCTGTGTACGTGCAGGAGATTTCGCTAGTCATCGCTGACAGACACACACACACAGAGAGAGGGAGAGAGCAAAACTTTCTTTTATTAGTATAGACAACTTGCATTTTTCACAGGTATTTACTTTTCTTATATATTAGCACTGGCATTACAATTTTCCCGATAATGTTTTATATTTGTTTTTGACTGCTTGCTACATAGTAGTTATACATTAATTAATATGATAATCAACAACTAGATCATGGTTGATCAAGGGACTACAAGCATGTCTGATGTCATCCAGCGTCACGAGGATGGTTTCCCCCACACTCAGCTATTACTTGTAGAAAATGTTTGTGATTTATGTGATTAATTAATTAAGTTTTAATTGATAATTTTAAATTTAATTGATTTTTAACTTTTATTAAATTTATCTATTAACTAAAATTTAATAATTAGTAAAATTTTATATTTACTTATATTTTTAAGTTTCATTTTCGCCAAAAGTATAAGTTTTATTTTCGACTTGAAAATTATTTAAAAAAAATCAACTATTTTTTTTTTTAAATTTTACTGGGAGAAATGGATTATATTTCACTTTACTGTTCATTATTTTTCTGTATTATTACTGTTTCATAACACGTAATGATTAATTTTGAATATTTAGAAATTCTGAAGAATGAACAATCACTAAATGACGCCATTTGACAATGTTTTTTCAAATATATTGTATTTCTAGGATATTGTAAATGCTATTCGATTCTTTACTATCAGAATAAATATGCCCCACAATTCTACTCTTATAAGAAGTGAAATGACTTTGTGAACGTGTCAGAAAGTATCGAGTTTGGATTTCAGAGCAAACATTAAATACGTGATCCTCCCCTCCAAAGAATCGAATAGCATTTTCCTTTTTCTGAAAGTGTAATACATATTCAATTATAATGTATTGCTTCCTTGCGACACGAAAGTCAGCTTAAAACGCTGTTTGGCAGTATTTTTGAAATATAATTTGCTTTTATTTTGAAATGGAACACACTTTTCGGTTCCAGTAACAATAAGTAAATAACCAAATCTAAATTATCCACTCCCTTTCTAAATTTCCCCTTATCCGTTTGCTCTCTTTCTAGTATATATGGCTTACCAGGGAACCACACCGTTAGTCTAATAATGAAAAAATTCAAATAAGCAGCAATCGAAAGGGCATAGTGAAACGTGTTTCTTGACATAAATCATTTGCCCTCGTCTCCCCGTTATCAAGATATAAAGTCTTAAAATTTGCTAATATATTTTTTTAATAAGACATAAGGAGGAGTCGATATTTTTCAACGTTACAACATCATCAAACTGCAGTCACTTGTCCATTTCTAGTTTAGTGCGCCGCAATAATCCGACATGATTCCCTATGCTTGGTATGAGTTCGGGTTAGTGCAAACTCGGCCACTTCCATTTGAAACGACCTTGTAATTTTATTTTTGCAGGAGGTTGACCATTGTAATCATTGCACTAGATTTAAATTCATGAAATGTTGTTGGTGCCCCGATTTTCTATGCTTCAATCCTTTTTTGGTTCAGTACCATATTTGTCAATAGTATTTTTTGCAGGCTTCTTTCATTTTTATATACTATATCTAAATATGTTTTGTATTTTATATTAATCTGCTTATTAAAATTTTGGAATCAGAACCACGACTTTTCTCCCTAAATTAAATAAATAAATTAGCAAACTTTAAGACTTTATACTAGATTATTTTTTAACACAATTAATTAACAAAATAATTGTGTTAGAAAAAAATAATAATAATCTAGTGTATTCACGTATCCAGCGTTTACTGGAGTTCCATTACCTGCGATCTTTTCTGTTGAGCTGATTAAAATATCAGACCAGATGCTTCGATCAATAAGGTTAACTGGATGAATTATGCCCTCCAGATTCGACCGGGATAGCTCAGTGTTAGAGCGTGGCGGCTTCAACCAAGCGATCCCAGGTTCGAATCCTGGCCCGGACATTTTTCGTCCAGTTGGAAATTTACAACTTTTAAGACTTTATGTCTTAGATAAAGGGCAGACGAGGACAAATGATTTGTGTGTCCAAAAACACATTTAGTATGATCTTTCGATTGCTGCTTACTTAGAATTTTTTAAGAAACAATAATCATACGTTTTTTTTTACTCATTAATAACAAAAAGTAAAGAAACAATAGTCTAAATTACTCCCCCCTCCCAAAACCTGTCAAATTCATCACTCTTTGTATCCCCCCTCTCGTATAAAAGAAATAAAATCATTGAAACTCTTTATGTAAAAAAAAAATCATCTACGTATACGTTAATTTCTAGTAACATTAAATAATTAACTAGCTGGCTTTGCCCGCCAGCGGGCCCCTAATTTACATCGGTGCCTCGAATTGTAGAAAATCTCGAATCTTGTAAAACCTCGAACCAGACGAACCTCCGACCCGGGTCCCCGCTGCCTTCGGCACCGGTTACCGGTCGTGCTACGCATGCACCGGATAATCCCTTAATTTGCACATTGGGTAGTATAAACCTCTAACCGAACGAACCTCCAACCCGGGTCCCCGCTGCCTTCGGCACCGGATAATCCCTTAATTTGCACATCGAATAGTATAAACCTCTAACTGAACGAATCTCCGACCCTGACCCGCTGCCTTCGGCACCGTAAACCGTTCGTGCTACGCACGCACCGGATAATCCCTTAAATTTCTCATAGAATAGTATAAACCTCTAACCGAACGAACTTCCAACCCGGGTCCCCGCTGCCTTCGGCACCGGGTAATCCCTTAATTTGCACATCGAATAGTATAAACCTCTAACTGAACGAATCTCCGACCCTGCCCCGCTGCCTTCAGCACCGTAAACCGGTTATGCTACGCACGTACCGGATAATCCCTTAAATTGCACATAGAATAGTATAAACCTCTAACTGAACGAACCTCCGGCTCAGGTCCCCGCTGCCTGCTGCACCGTATAGCAGTCTTGCTGCGCACACGCTTCAGTATACGCTAGTTCCACCTTCCACCACCAGGTGGCGCAATCTGTTTATACGATCATAACTGAAATCGTTAAGGCTTTCGATGCCGAGTCGAATGAGCCATACCCCGTCGTTTTCATGCCCGTAGAACCGGAGATAGGAAAAAGCCCCCTGGTGGTGAGACTCGGAGCAAAATTCGATAAGCTGTATCCTCTATCGACGTCGAGTCGATTGAGCCAAACCGCGTCGTGATGTGACCCATAGAACCCGAGTTGGCTGAAAAATCCTTTAATTACACCTTCCACCACCAGGGGGCGCAATGTGTTCTATACGAACATGACCGAAATCTGTAAAGCTGTCGAAATCCAGTCGAAAGAGCCAAACCCCGTCGTAATCCGGGCCATAGAAACAGAGATAATAAAACGCCCCCTGGTGGTGAAAAACGAACTAAAACCGATAAGCTCTAGTATCCTCTATCGATATCGAGTCGAATGAGCCAAACCGCGTTCCGATTGGACTTGTAGAACTCGAGATAATGTGAAATCAAAGTATAAAATCTGATATTATTATTCGAAAAGAGTGGTATAAACTCAGAAAGTTTTAAAAATGTTATAGAGGGTCCTTATTACTTTAATTATGATGTTTGGAATCAGTTTGGTGGAAATCCGTAACATAGTTTCTTAGTTATAGAAACGGACCACAGTTAAAAGAAAAAAGTGGGGGGCGGAGGGGGGGGGGGGTTGGCGATGACACTGCTTTTCCTCAAACAACTTATGTAGACTACCTGAGTTCTAGTTCAAAGACAGTGAGCTGTAGAAAAACTTAAAACTAAAAAAAAAAAAATCGATAACGGGCGAAGCCCGCTTTTCCCTATCATAATATCTGGTTGGAGCTGTAGAAAAACTTAAAACTAAAAAAAAAAAAAAAAAAAAAATCGATAACGGACGAAGCCCGTTCTTCCCTATCATAATATCTGGTTGCCACTCGAAAACAAAAACTTAAAATACTAAAACTTAAAATAATAATGCAGGTTTTAGATGCGGCCTACTTCTTAAAATCCTAATATCTAGCCGGCACTGTCATAGAAATCTTTCTTTTGCTTTAATTATAAAAATAACGATGATTAATTATACAATAAAATAATATATTGGCTCCTAATGAAGATTTTTAGATATTCTGAAAGCAGAAAAAATTTTGCGTCGCCCTGTGAAAGTTTGGAATTACTGCGCCCCTTAGATTCGGAGATGGGCCCCCCCTCTGAAAAAACGCAGTTGAAAGTCATGTGACTATTTTATCTTTTTCAGAAATGACTTATTCACAGACGCGATTTGTCTGGGTTGAATGTTGAAATAAAAAAGCAGCTGTCTCTTTGGAATAGAAATAAATTCATTTGCCGTGTCATTAATGAGTTTTAATTGATATCTTTAAAAATTACTGGTCGATTTTTACGAATTTTTTTTTGTTGAATTCGCGATTTTTTTATACACGTGTTAGCAAATTTTCGTGAATGTAGAGTCATTATTTCCACTTGTTTCAAAAAGGAATGGGGCGATTTGATCTCGGATGTGTCGACCCGGCATTCTTTACGGCAACCTTTTTCCCGTCTGGGGTCGATGTTGGATGTCTGATCAGTTTTTGGCCGAAATAAAGAAAAGTTACGGTCCGAATTAAAAAAAAATTGACATTTTGGAACGACAAAATTCGGCCACGTGTGTACCCCGATTTTCGGATCGATACCTCCGGTAGATTTTTTTTATTCGATGATGCGTTAAAAAGCGACAATTTAGATGTCTGCGATTATCAAAACGGAATTTTTTTTCAATTCTTTTTCAAGTTCGGTTTCGGTCGGTAATTAAAACAGTTTTGTCGATTAATAACTCCCCGGGTCCGGGTCGGACACCCGACCCGGCCGAACTTGAGCACCGCGCCTTTTTTCCGAATTTTTCGGTCCGCGTCCGCCGACCGTGCGTCGATTCGTCCCGGAGCCTTTGCGTGTACAGAGGAGAGTGCACAGACAGACAGAAACACACACAGACGTTCACCGACATTAATAATAATAGATTATCTAAATTACCTTCTATCCCCCAAATTTCCTCTTTGTCCCTTTACTTACCCACCCCCCAGTACACTGTTTAAAAATTTAAGAACTCTGATTTTGAAACAAATCCGCCTATGTATTACTTTGTAGCATTCTTACTACGCTTTCAGGTTTTTTAAAAAATAAAATAATATACTGTGAACCAGAAAAGTTACTTAATTAAATGTACATTGCTTCAATATGGTAGTCGATTCCGATTTACCTTATTTCATTCGTTGAATAAAATTTCTAGGGCAGATATGATTATTTAAACAGATGTTTTCCGCTAAAATCGGCAAGTATTCTTTGTAGTAATGATAAATATTATCAGTCATCTAAATTTCCTCTTCTTTTCCCCAGTTAGGGAGCAAATTTTTAGGTATGTTCGAGTGATGGGGGTGACAGGGGTGTAATAGAGGCTATACAGTGGTATACGTCATATACCTTCTGGAATTTTAAAAAGAATCCTACCCTCTGTTTCTAAAGTAAACCTGTAGCATATACATCCTGCTTATAGCATATACCTTCTGTTTTTTACGGCTACAACACTGGGAGTTGGCGAAAAAACAATTTTCCTCTTTTTGCAGTTTAGCTTATCTCATTCCTGTAAATATTCACATAAATTCTCTTTAGAATAAATACGATAAACAGCAGTAAAATCAAACAAACATCAATATCGTAGCCCAAAAGAAAATTATTCACTTTCAACAAGGGGTTCATTTAGAAAAAGAAAAAAAGTAAGCTTAAATGAATCTCAGAACAAAGAAAAAAGCAAGCCACTTTCCTAATGTTCTAAGGCACATGTGGGAATGTTTCCCACAATCGCCGACTCAATCTTTAGGCTCCGCTCCGTGGATGTTGTCCATTACTATATGTTGGGGATCAACAACTAGCAAAAATTGACTCTTTATTCTTAAAACATTATCATGCATTGACAGCTATGTGTAGGCTAATGTGCTATACACAATTTTATTCAACACAAAATAATACAAAGAAATTGATTGGTTGAAGATAACTATCTGGTGAGCAGTGCAGGTGAGAAGAGGTTTAAAAACAGAAAATATTGTTATTTGTTCATTTACTAGTGCAGTCAATCTATGTCGTATTTATGGTTTTAGCCTTTTTGAACAATTTTTGGCATTTCACTTACTACAGCACGAATTCTAAGTAGCCTACAAAGGAAATATCCAACCTTTTAAAATCCAACTTTCAGAAAAAAATTCATGTGATCCTACATTCAATAAATAAAACAAAAATGTGAAAATAAGTTGCACAATCGCAATAGAAAGAGCCGTATAACAATGTCTAAAAAAGTAAAAATACTCCAAATATTAAGCAGTTTGTCTTTAAGTAATTATTGCCGATATTGGTAATCTTATCGTATAGCCAATTCAATGTCAAACACTGAGCTCCAAATATAACAGGAGATCTGTTTTCCTAATGCCCAACATGATTTCCAGCGGTCAACGCGGAAGGATACAGTAACGATAATTTTAGTTCACATTCATGGCAAAACATGTTGTCTATCGCATTCCCTTACATGATTAGGGAATTATTTATGAATTAGATAAGCATAGCTTAATTATAAAAGCATAAATTAGCATACTAGTAAATGAGAATACTAATATCTGACATTGATAACGCGGACTATTTTTTACTTTTGCCTTGCAAGCTTCATTTAGCTTTCATGCTTCTGACAGCTGATTCTGAACTCCAGTTATATATAGAGCTCAATGATGTCAAAAGGGCAAATGGGCAATACAGACTTATGTCTCCTGAAATTTTCATTGTAATTTAAAATATTTTTACTTTCAAGGCAATGGCTTTTTCGGGATTCACGTTATGATTGAGCTACTAATTTCATAGCTGCTAATTTTTACGCATTTTCCTATTACTAGTTTTGAACAGAATTTTTTTAATAGTATATCTTAAAGGTGGAATCTATGGCTAAATTTCATTTTATTCGATTAATATTGTGCGTACTTTCACCGGTAATTAAAAAAAATAGATGGGCTTTTCTTCCGAAGACTTCCAGCAAATTAACCTGATTTTCAAATGTATAGCTTTATCAAATATACCATCGCACGTTAACAATGAAGCATAAAAATCTCTTCAGGGTTGATATGTTGGCAGATACTTAGAAGGGGACGATTTAAAGTGTTGAGATTGGTGATTTTTTCCAATTCGCCATAACTAAGACTGCATTCATAAACGCCGACTTCACGGGGACAAAATAGGCAATCAGACATACTTCTATTACTAATTTCAGGGTCGAAACTTGCTTTTTTAACCCGGAGGGCAAACCTGAATTTTGGCGCCCCCACCCCTTTCCTCCGCAAAGTAAATTTACAAAGAGAATTTTATTAAGTTTCTAATAGCCGATCTTTTTAAAAATGTAAAATGTAGTAATAAAATACGCAATGCTGAAATACGTAATCAGCTTTTTCAAGATATTTATTCATTAAATGCTGTGAAAACTGAATCAAAAAGAACCTGAAAAATTCGTTTTAGACCAGTTTCCGTCTTAGCAGGTATAATCATTGGTATTGTTACTGTTGGGACCATGTGATGTTTTCATTTAAGACAAGATTCCATTATAGATAGATTTCATTTTCCGAGATTTTACTGTATTTGTAGTATTACAAATTATTCCAATTGAAGCGTTCAAAGTCATGGTGATGCGAGTCACATATTGTCTAAAGAACTCAAAAACCAGGATTTACTGTAGCCATAAGAATGAATTACAGTACCATAAAATATCTTCGTTTACTATCTACAACAGTTTCGTGGAACTATAACTTATACCGCTATAGACCGATATGTCTAGATACTTTCTTGAACCTAACGCTAATTTTTAAAATTACACAAGAAAACTTACGCAAGAAAAACAAAACAAAACAAAAAAACTATTAAGTTTTTACTTGTTATTTTGTGAATTTTCTACTTCCTAGTTTTTCGTGTCTCGGACAATCGCTCTACCGCGCAATTTCTATGGCCGAATCTGGATATAAAAAAGAAATTGTAGTAAAGTTAGGGGGCATTTTTCAGTTGCCACATAGGGCAGAAAAACGCCTAGAGATGGCAGAAGGAATGAGGAATGCTTTTTTTTTGGGGGGGGGTGAGGTAAAGGCAGAGGCGGCTTTATTAGCCATGGCAGCCTAAGCGTTGTTTTTTTCTGCAGCTCTACAATTGATACATTCATAAAAAAACTCTATTAAGTCTTTACTAAGTATTTTATTTTGTGAACTTTCCAGCCATTAGTTTTTGTAGTCCCAGGCAGTCGCCTGGCCTTACCCTTTCTAACACCAGATATGGATGTAAAAAAGTAATTGTAATAAAATGAATGGGGGATGGGGGATATAATAGTGGGGGAATCGCTTGGCAATTATCCCTTTTGGATAGTGACGTGAATGGACTGTGACCTTGGAAAATGGTCGTTACCCATTCTTCCTACACAGGAATTTATTTCTGTGATAAAAGACATAGGCATGGTATGTTTGGATTGGGAGAACGAAAATAGCCCAAGAGAACGGCTTCTTTTTTCTTATTCCTTTGCTGTCATATTCTAGACGTATCATTTTATCTATTTGACAATTTAAATGCACTTGGTTCAGTTTTTCTTTTGGATTTTTCGGCTACAAGATATTTTTACCCAAATTTATATATATATATTTTTGTATAAAACGAAAAAAAAAAAACAAATTTTCATGTGGCGCTACCTTCGCCTTTGGTTCTGGCGCCCGGGGCGCATGCCCCTCTTCCCCCCTTAATTTCGGCCCTGACTAATTTTAAAGGGTTTTTGTCCGATTCATTCACTGTGATTAATTAAGGCAAAACTAGCCTTTAAAATTAGTGGTGGAAGTTTGCCTGATTGGCCCCCGCCGTCCCTGCTGAATCGGCGCCTATGACTCTATTCTTAAATTAAATGAGTCAGTCGAAACGTATTAACCTCTTTTTACAAAAATTTGAGATTTTCGGATAGTTTTTATCATATAGTGTACTTTATGTGATTTTATTATATAAGATCAGATTAAATATCATAATACCTTTATGGGTATATCTTATATGATGTTTTTTTAAGTGAAGACGTTGAAAAGGAGAATGTTAGGGTTAAAGCTGGTATATTTATAATTTAGAAAACAAAAACCTTCGCAACTGGAATTCCTCATGATGATCAATGAAATACCGGGTGATTATAATTAAAGTTACGATTTCAAAAATCGATAATTTTAAAACTACTGGTCAGAATGACTTGATATTTTAGCAGAGCAATCGTGAGGCAATGGAATTTTGTTTGGCGAAGGAAAAAAAATAGTTCCAAATTGTGCCGATAGATGGCGTTGTCAGGGTAATGTCAGGGGAAAGACCAAAAATGTATTCTTGAACCCTTTCCGGCGCGGTGTAAATTTGTTTGCAAAATGATGAAATAATAGACTGACACCGGAATTTACAAACGAATCCATTAGTAAAAAGAAACTTGCTTATTTTCTGGTTCTTAATGAAAGGAAAATTTTAATTAAATATTCTTGGTGCCGTTTGTCAGTTTTAGAATTAAAATTGGGTGTCCTTTTTTGTGACCACCGCCCGTTAAAGGGTTAAACATAGGAATGATGTTGCCAAACGGAAAAAAATAGAGTTCAAAGATTTACTAAAAATTTATTAGCGAAAAGACTATCTGTTTACAGCGACGACAGCGATAATGACAAAAAATGAAAAAAAAAAGAGCTTCATGGAACAAAAACCTTACTGATTATTAAGGCATAAGTTGCTCAATATGCCCTCCGCCTTGTTCCGCTACTAATTGGAAGCGCAAAACGGCATGCTCCACAACAGATCGGAGGGTATCTGTACTAATGCAATGGGTGTGTTGTGTGATGCTTGCCTTCAAGTCGGCTAGATTCTGAATCCGCCCGCTATAAACAACATTCTTCAGGTACCCCCAAAGCCAGAAATCACACGGGTTTAAGTCGGGGGAACGTGGCGGCCACGTTGTTGGAAAATGGCGGCTTATGATCCTATCATCTCCGAAATTATCACTCAGTAGCTGCTTCACAGTAGTAGCAATGTGCGGAGGAGCGCCATCTTGCATGAATATTATGCAATCCACACACTGACGCTGTTGAAGTGCCGGAAGAACATGGTTACGCAAAAGTGCTTCATACCGCTTGCCAGTAACTGTGCAGGTAACGGGACCCGCAGGTGTGATCTCCTCGAAGAAAAATGGACCGACGATAAACGCTGCCGTTATTCCGCACCACACAGTGACCTTTTCAGACTGAAGAGGTAATGGTTGTAGCTGGGACGGATTATCGGTCGCCCATATCCTGCAATTTTGCGTATTTACAGAACCTTGCAAATGAAAGTGGGCTTCGTCAGACCACAGAATGTTCCATGGCCATCCGTTGTCCACTTCCATCCGGGCAAGAAATTGTAGTGCAAAAGATTGACGTGCTTCCAGGTCAGCAGGTATTAACTCCTGCACATGAGTTATCTTGTACGGATAACAGCGTAAGACGTTCCGTAGGACTTTACGCACCGTGCTGTTCGGCATATCCAGCATTCGGCCAATCCCCCTTGCACTGCTGATTCCAGCATCACTGTCAGTATGTTCCTGTAATGCTGTAGCCACATCTTCCACTGCCGCAGCTGAAACTAGTTTCCTTCCTCTACCCCGTTTAACGTCAAATGAACCGGTCTCTTCGAATTTAGCAATCATTTTTTACAGACCATTTGTTGTTATTGGACCTTTTTTTATGGATTTTAATGTCCGAAACTTCCTAATAGCTGTAAGTGCACAGTTATCGTTCTTATAAAAAAGCTTCAAGAGCAAAGCGCGATCCTTCATAGTCAGAGTCATGATGAAGCATTCAGGCAAAGAGCTACTGCTCTGCATTTTTATGGTGGCTATGTCTGCGGTGCGCATGTCACGTATTAGTAATTTGCATATCTTCAGACAATGTGAACCCAGACAGCGCCATCTATGGGCACATTTTGAAACTTTTTTTTCCTTCGCCAAACAAAATTCCATTGCCTCACGATTGTTCTACTAAAATATCAAGTCAATCTGACCAGTAGTTTTTATTAAAATTATCGATTTTTGAAATCGTAACTTTAATTATAGTCACCCGGTATTTAATTAAAATTTTCCTTTCATTAAGAACCAGAAAAATAAGCAAGTTTCTTTTTACTAATGGATTCGTTTGTAAATTCCGGTGTCAGTCTATTATTTCATCATTTTGCAAACAAATTTACTCCGCGCCGGAAAGGGTTCAAGAATACATTTTTGGTCTTTCCCCTGACATTACCCTGACAACGCCATCTATCGGCACAATTTGGAACTATTTTTTTTCTTTCGCCAAACAAAATTCCATTGCCTCACGATTGTTCTGCTAAAATATCAAGTCATTCTGACCAGTAGTTTTTAAATTATCGATTTTTGAAATCGTAACTTTAATTATAATCACCCGGTATATTAACCCTCTATTGTTCATGGTAGAATGCATTCTAGAAATTCAGAAAGTAAGAGAATCCAAATTCATACCAGAAATTACAAATAAAAAATTTTGTTTTTAAAGCATGAAATGTCTGTCATTAAATAAAGCAAGGATTGTCATTCCTATTTTCTGGTATGAATCCGAAATATCTGAATAAAAGAATCCACTAAATTGGCAACAGTGAGGGTACCATACATGCTCACTGGGAAATGTAGGGTTAATGTCATCATATACAAAACAAACAGAAAAATTGTATTTTATTCCAATTTACTAAAAATTGTAATATTGCCATTTCTGACTGTTTTCTGGTTGGAATTCGGTAGTGCAAGGACAGCCAGAACGGCGGTTGTGAAACAGGTATGTCTGTAGGAGGATAGAATAGCAGGAGTCGATTTATCACTCTTTCCCTGTGGAAAGGTTTGAATCCGACAAACGGGTTCTCTCTTGCGTTCTCCATACTTGACTTTGACCGATAACAGTCAGCAGTCTCTAGTGCAAGACGCGGTGCGCGCATGTCATATATGGTGGATGAACTGGTGGTGGTGGTAGGAACGGCTTCAAGTGACGGTATAAATTTCGACTTCTCTTATTATATCCTCCTAGGTCTTTCTGGATGCGTGGCAGATCAGTTAAGTATAAGCTGTGGGTCGTATCTTTGCTGTATTCCCCCCTCTCCCATTTCAGGCGTTTCTAGTGCTGAAGGGTGAAGCACAATACGCTTATTGCAGTGGACTATTATCGCTGAGTGGATTTTTTCCGATGGGTTCCACAAAAGCCTACGCTGAGTGAAGATTTTATGGCAGACAAACTTTCGTGGATTATTGTTATAGTAGCCCTCCGATCCCCCTAAAAAAATCCAAACAATGGTCAGTACTGCTATTCTAAAAGTCTCAGAATACATTTGTTTGTACCAAAGTTCCTCGTGTACTATTTTTCTATAATCCTGTTATATCAAAATATTTTTGAGGGGTCGCCTACATACTGAATTTCTATCAAACTTTTAAATTTTCAGTACTAAAGCTTAATTTTGACATCATAATTGTATTCTTCGACAAATTTTACGTCCAGATAACAAACGGGAAGTCATTCGGTGAAACAATTTTAGAATTATGCAGATTAAAATTTTTAACTCTTAATTTTAGATTCATGTGTAAGTAATCGTTGCAAAACAGATTGCAATGTGGGCAGTTTTTAAAGTTATTACTAAAAGATCAGTTGATGGATTGAGCTGTAATTTTTCATCTGCATAATTAACGCTTCTAGTAATTGATTTCTGTTAAAAAATTATGTGTTACAGATCATATACTTTTAAAATGAATTTCAAAATATAAATTTTCCGAAAAAAGAACCCCTACCTTCATTGGAATTAAAAATCTACATGCATTGTAATCTGTTTTGCAATTATTTAAAATGAATTTAACATTAGGAGTTCCAAACTTTAAATCTGCATAATTCCTAAAGTAATTGACCAAATAACTTCCCATTTGGTATCCAAACGCAAAATTGCATAAACAAAGTCGTGTTATTTACATACTTAAATTGTATCAAACTTAAAATTTTTCAATGTTGAATCCTAATTTTGACATCATATTTTGACTCAATTAAATTGTATCAAACTTTAAATTTTTTAATGCTGAATCCTTATTTTGACATCATATTTTGACTCACTGTCAAAATATGATGTCAAAATTAGGATCCAGCATTGTAAAATTTAAAGTTTGATACAGTTTAAGTATGTAGACAGCACCTGAATGAAATTTTTCATAATAAGGATAGTATTAAGGGTAGTATAAGGATAGTAAGGAAATAACAGGATTGTAGAAAATAAATAGCAAAGAACTGTGGTGCAAACAGATTTTTCTGCGTATTTCAGAATGAGAGTAATTAAAGTATTTCGGATTAATGTATATATATATATATATATATGTATATATATATTTGTTTTTTTTTGGGGGGGCGGGGTGACAGTGTTGCTAGTAGGCTACTTTTAAAAAAACCAGATTGCTTGATTCCCACCACTTTTTTTAAAATAATGTAATTGATCTGATTCTCGCATTATTTAATCTGTTATTAAATAAGGCATATACTTCTACTTCGAAAAAGTGGTAACAATCAAGCAATATGAATTTAAAAACAAGTAGGTAAGTGTGATGGAAGATCGCACAAAGGGTTTCGTATATTCCCACCACTTAAAAGTTGCAGCATATTTTTTGAAACATCTTGTATACTGGACATTCAAAGTTATATACGTTTTCCAACATTTAAAAAAAATAGTAGTAAAATGGTGACATAAGATTAGAAATATTTCCTACTAGCTGTTACCCGTGACTTCGTTCACGTAACATTAAAAAAAGAATAAATGCATTAACTTAGTAAAACATTTCACTTGATAATTAACAACATATATAATTAACCAAATTTTATCACATTTTATAGGAGACCATACGGTATTTCTTTGCTATAGGGACCCAGTCTTAAAAAAGTGAAATTTCCTGCCAAATAATATATAGAATCGCGAAAATGAAACTGCAACTAATGAAACAAGAACGAAAAATCATGCGTCAAGCATAGATTATGTAACACTTTCCAACGCTTCCAAAATAATTTTACAAATCATACCGTTTAATAAGCTAAAAGATGACATCTAAGTAGACAATTTGGAAAACGCATAATATATTTAAAAACATAATTTCAGGAATTTCCAACAAATACAATATTCGGAAAAATATCCGAATACTTTTATTCAGCCCTGTATAGGATCTATAGATCTGTATATATACTACATAGGATGCTAAATTTTAGTTCAGTTAGGAAACGCGTAGCACAGTTTAAAATTCTCCGTCTGGAGTTTCTGTCACTAAACGGAAATGTGTCCGCGAACTTTTGTGCTTCCCTGTATAGGATCTATAGAATTTATACACATCACGTAATAGACAAAAAGCGAGTTAAAATTAAAATCGTGTTCAGTAACTTAAAACGCACTTCCAGGAATTATTGTTAACAGACAGTTGGGAATTCTTTTGTGTGTCCCTGTAAATGAACGATGACTGCTATACACACACTATTCTGTAGTAAGCCTCTTGTAATGCACCTTAGTGAAATACATAAATTTCAATGCGTTTAAAAAGTGAAACATTATTTAAATAAACCGCAGACGATTTTTCTCCATAGATGTAATATAACGGAATTCTTTTGACTGTCCCTGTAAAGTAACTATAAGTTCTATGCACACCCTATTCCATATTAAGCTTCGTCTAATGCACCTTAGTGATATATATAAATTTCAATGCGTTTAAAATAGTGAAACATTATTTAAATAAACCGCAAATGATTTTCCCCCATAGACCGCAATGTAACGGAATTCTTTTGAGTGTCCCTGTAAAAAAACTATAAGTGATACACACTTCCGTTGAAATAGGGAACATGCTATAGATAACTACAATAACATATAAAAATTGCAGAGCAATCCGAGCATATTTACGGGAGTTAGAGCACGGACAGACGGCAGACGGCAGACGGCCAGACGGCAGACGGCCATACGGCCAGACAAACCGAAGTCATAAACACTTTTCAACTAGGTTGGAAAGTGTTAAAAAGGAGGACCAAGTAAAATCGTGAAAATCGAGGAATTCCTCTTCGTAAAACGAAAAACAACACTGGCAGAATTCTTCTATACAACAGTGCATTTTAGGTGGTATTTGGTGTACAGTTTGTATATGTTTGCATTGCTAAATGGGCATTATTATATTGTTTATTTGCATAGACATATGTTATATATTTTTTACTACATTATCTTGTTTATGTATATATTAAATTAAGTGCTTCACGCTAAGTGGTGTAAACAGTGAACAAACTGCCTGTGGATTTTATACATTGATAGATATTTCACAAAAATATAACAATCTGATGCGATTCTAAAATGTAAATGAAGGTTGCTAGAAAGTACTTTAAATTCTGCCCAATTTAACCTCGATATTTTCTCTATCGCGTCAAGAACACTATAAGCAAATAAACACCGACGACACAAATCTGATGATCTAAATTTACATATTTTTGTTAGTATATATAGGATTATTTTTTTATTTATTTCATGCGCTTGAAATTTTTTACGCTTTCTCTAGGGTTAGGTGTCGAATAAATGTACTTTCTTGTTATTTTATTTTGCCATTTCTATTTATTCTATTTTCCATTCATTCCATTTATGGATATTGATTTAATTTACATATTCGTGTCAAAGAATATTCTTTAAAGTTATTATCAGGATTAGGATAGGATACGATTAGTGTTAGGATTAGGAATAAAAATTGAACGACAATGGCATGACCGATTCAGGTTTAAAGTATGAACCAGGAAGTCTATTTACATCATGAAGCAATAAGAAAATTAGAAAATTATAGGCTAATATATTTTAATATGTTTTACAGTCATAGTTGGCATCAAAGGTGAGCGGGGAAATGATCATCTAAAATACCATTAAGTGTTTACCACACAAAAAACAAATCTGGTTACAACAATGTATTTAATTTTGCGCCAAGTTTCACTTGATTAAAAAAAAAAAAAAAAAAGCAAATTGACTATGGATCTAATTACAGACCCCTAACCTTCCTATTCTCGAAAATGTTCGACCTATATGTAAAAAAAATTCTACTGTAGAACGCGCTTTCACGTTTATAATGTTATGAATTGGCACGATCGGCTTGTTCAAGTTTACACAATTCGGCTGGAAGAAAAGATTCAGTACTTTTTGATTTCTTCTTTGCTTTTGCATTACGCGAATTTGTTGGTAAAATCGATTTTCTTTTCGATAACAATGTTGTTTTTTAAGTTAAAAAAAATATTGTAATTTTACTTAAACATTGCTTTAAAATCTATGCAATTTTTCTTATCCTACAAGACTTTACAAATATCTATTATGAAACAACTTTAAAAAAAGCTATATTTAAAAAAAAAAAAAAAAAAAAATTCCTATTTTAAAACTAAAAGAAATGTAAAATTAAATTCCGGTTCGAAACGACGATTTACAAATGTGTTTTCGATTGTGGGAAAATGATAGAGGAAAAATGCTGTTACTTCGACACAATCATATTAAATCTTTAGCTTTTATGAGAAAAGCAACTTTCTTTTAAAAAATATAGTTATTTTTAATACGGATAATTTTGCGATGCATATCATTGGCATTTGTCATCCAATATTTTATTTTTATTTTTATTTTTATTTTTATTTTTATTTTTTTTTTTACTTTTTAAAATTTAAATTAAAAATATGGTATCTTTATGTTAGCCGTGTGCAGACGATAAATCGCCAACCTATCCCATCATTCGTATTGAATTCATTAAAAATATAAATCTTTCACTCATTTCACTTAAAACACAGAACTTTAATTTACAACACATACATTTAAAATAATTCATTTCATGTGAAATAGAAAAAGAACAAAAATAGATAAATTAATCACAAATAATTTGATAACCCAAGATCACTTTATTTCAACATCAAAACAAATCTGTTTTATTTTTCTATGTATGACATCATATTCGCTTTCTTTCCATACTTACTCGAATTTATGCCCTCTGTATTATTATCAAATATTTGAAAACGCACGTTTTATTTCTAATATGACATCATTTCATATTCTGTTTACTTCTTAAATAATTCATTTCCTTTTCATTTTTCACGTGGAAAATTTTCACTTGAAAATAAATTGTTGATTAAAAATCATTACTCAGGGGTTTTATTTTATATTGGCAACGATAAAGTATTAGCAACGGTAAAATAAATTTAACCATTTTAAAAAAAGCTGCAAAACCGGGCCCTTTGGGCCAAACCAACCAAACCAACCAACCATTTTAAAATATACGAAAAAATGTCCATTTATTCTGTATGAAAATAATGAAATTTTTAATTTTTAAGAAAAATATTGAAATAAAATAAACAAAAACCAGCCTATATTCATTTGAGGGTTATAATCAACTTATATGCAAAGATACAGGATAATTAAATGCTTTATTTTGACGCTGGCTTCAGCCTAACATTTGCACACAATCAGATTTGTAATGTTATTAGGATTAGGATTTATGATAAATTCTGCAACAATATTCTTATTAAATTTAAAATGTTGAGTTAATCAATATATTTTTGGGTGGATATTAGTTTTGGTTCCCTTGATTTATCAATCATTGAATTAATGTATAGCTACTGACGTTTGCTGTAACTTTGAAGCAACATTTTCTTCTTTTTTTCTTGCTTTTTACTTTTGGAATTGTTGAATTTTCAATTATGAACTTTTCGTTTATGAATAAGAGTATTTTTATGATTTTTTGTTTTACGTAAAATAAATTTAAGACGCATAAAAGTTAGTGAATATAAAATAAAATGAGTAAGTTTTATATTTGAGCGACAAAATCTTAGTAATTGTCCTAGTTTATGACAAATTTTAACATTGTTTTTTACTATAAGAAGTATAAATTACATACTATTGTTGAAGCAGCGTTTTAAGGAAATTGTTGAACCACATATAGCAACTGAAAAGCATAGGTAGAGATCATCTTAATAAACAAATTCACATTTTTTATTTCATTATGATGAATGTATTTTATAATGTAAAGGTGACATTCGGGATAAAAATGTAAAAATATCACAATAAATCTGATCAAAAAATATAAAATTAAACGCAAAATGTAATGAGAAAAATATAAATAAATAAAGTAAATTTAACTTATCAATATATCGCCATGTAAGATAAAATGAATGTGTAAAATCCAAATTCACAATTGCATTTACTATTAATCCGCTTTAAACTGTACTTGCTATAATAATGCTTACAGATAAAATGCACCTAAAGTTCTAGAAAATTAAGTTATGTATCATTATATAATTATAAAATACATATTTATGACGTTTATCTCCTATACAGAATCAATAACGTGTCTATGAACAATAAAATTTTATGGCACTATTGTGTTCAAAGATGCTGTATTACCAAACTTGACATAAAAATGAGATACATAACAAGGAGATAATACTGTTATGTCGCAGAAGATAACTGGGTACCGTGGAAGATTAGAACCAATAAAGGAACATATAATGATACATCTTTTTTGTTACTTAGTCATTGATGTAACAATATGTTATACAAAACAGAAGAGGCTTTTTTGTAATTCTTTGTACAAAATAGAATTTAAAAGGAAGTATAAATATATAAAATCTCATATTAATTAGTATACTCAAAAGATTAATCTTTTATTGGATAGTTTCTCATTAAAAAATTTTAAGGATCTTTGAGATTTTTGAGATTTTTTCTATGTTACCGTAATTTCCGGCGTATAAGCCGCAGCTCAAAGAGTCGTTTTTCGACCCAGAAATTTTATTCAATAATTGTAGTTAAATATTTACGGCGATCTTTTCAGTTACATTTTATAAAATAATATTTCTGGGTCGAAAAACGACTCTTTGAGCTGCGGCTTATACGCCGGAAATTACGGTACTTTTATCATGCTGTACTTCCACAAACCGCACAGCTACCTTAAATCACAAATAATATATATTAAATGTAAATAAATAAATACATGTGATTATGCAATTTTATTAAAAAAAGTTTATGAAACTGAAATTATCAACTTCATATTTATAAAAAATATTTATGCAACAAAATTACTTGATACATAATTATAAATATCATAAGCTTATTCATAAACAAATATATCATATTTAATATTGACTTCGTATTATTAATTGATGTTTTTAATATCCTAGAAACATTCCACTGTACTTTACTTACTATTCCTATCGTGTTGACACTTAACAACATGTCTTTTCTTTCTTCCATGGTTATCGAAAATTATTTCATCTACAATTTGGACCAATCTTTAATGAGTAAGGAAGTTTGCTAACTTACCTCTATAATTGCGTAATGACTAATACTTTGCGTCGAAAGAATTTTTAAATTTTAGAGCTGTAATGGACATATTTCAAAAATATTTCTTACCTTTCCACAAGTGCGTGGTTTTTTCTAAAAAGGACATCGTGTGTTCTTTTACAAAATCAAATAATGAACAATCACACACACACAAACACAAATATCTACTACTACAAAAAACTTAAACACAAATTTATATACTCCACACTTAGAAAAAAAATACCAAGTTCTATAAAATATCAGTAAAGCATAGAAAATTTCATGATGTTTTATGCAGTTTTGAAAAAAAAAAAAAGTTTTGACTAAAAGAACTGCAGTGTCGTATTATTCTTTCATTAATTTGAAGCAAGACGGATTTAATGAGTTGAACTGACATAGCTACCAAACTTCCGTTTTATTTTCAAGTCAAAAAATATGATAGGCACTATAAAACTTATTTAATAAAATTATTTAATACTGTGATTTGTTTCTAAGTGGTACTTACTTGAAATCAAGTTGATTAATGTGAAGTTATGAATACACTTAAAGTTATAAAGAAACTTTTTGCATTATTGTGTGTAGCATATTTGATAAGAATATATTTCCCACTACGAAACTGATGCTAGGTAAAATTTTATGACTTGCTTTCCGATCCTCCTTCTCTTGGGATAAACCCGAATATCATACGTGGGATAATAAATGATATTGGAAAATAATAATTGAAGAGCCCGTTAGCAATGTTGGAAGATTTTCGAGAGTCAAAATTACATGGACATAGGCGAACTTCTTTTCTGCAATTTCTCCAATTGTACTGAAGATAATTATACTTTTGTCTTTAAATATTAAATTAGTAGACTTATAATTGAAATATTATTAGATTAGTTCCTTTGTTAAAATTGTAAAATAAAATATATTGCTCTTTTTTAATAATGTCGTAGTGTCAGGGGACGCTGGATCACATTACTGCTTGAATTATTATATTATAAATTTGGCCTTATTTAATCTTTGAACGTTATACGAGTAAATAGCCCAAATTTAGTATATAATAATACTGATTGTAAAGTGATCCAGCGTCCTCTGACACTTTTCCACCGTTATTTAAAAGAAAGCCTAAACTTTTTCATTTTTGTAAGATTAATATATACATGAGGTTTTACCAATCCGGGGAAGACCGGAGGATTTGAATTTTATAAATATCATTTGTTAATGAAACCGTGATGAACTAAACAAATATTTAAAATGATATTATGGTGCAAGTATAAGTACTGAGCATGTACGCAAAGAAGGTATATGAAAATCTGTTGGAAAGTGCATAGTCACATAAGCATGGACAACATGCCTTTCAATAAATTTTCCTGAGAAGTGGCTACCTATCTGACAATAAATGTCTTCTATTTTACACTCTCATTATACAAATTTTGATATTTTATAAAAAAAAATATTTTTTTCTATTTTTATAAGAAAAACAATTTTCTCAAAAACTACTGCTCCGATTTTCATGGGATTAACATAGGCAATCGAGATACTAAAGTCACATAACAGGTAATTTTTGCATAATTTTCTGTTAATAAAACTGTTTGAAATAATTAAACTGTTTGAAATAATTAACTGATTAAAAAAATATAAAAATCATATCTTATAGTTATACGAAAATCACTAATTTTTTGTCAAAAATTGCTCATACGTTCCCGTATAATATATATCAACGCGGATATTGTGCGGTGGGTACCAAATATAAATATTTACAAATATGTGTGTAAAAATACACATATGGCGCGGTATTTGACGCGGAGTTACTCAAATTCTACATTCGAAGGATTTTTGTGTGTGAAGGATTAAAATATGTTAACTGCTGTATATTAGATTTAAATAAATATATATTGACCCTTTCTCAGCGCTCTTAATACCGTAATGATAAGCATGTTTTTATCATAGAAACCAACAACTTTTTTTCGATATCGAAATGTATCGAGAGTGTTTTGAATCAGCACATAAAAAGAGTTTAATTACAACTTTTTGTGAAGAGTGATTATCGTTAGCAGTTTCAATCTTTTTCAAAACGAAATTTCCTTTTTTTGTCATTCTATTTAATATTTGTGTGTAAATAACATTAATCGTCGAGCAGTGAGGTTAATTTATTGTGGTAAATACATTTATTTTACAAGAAGTGCACATATCACTAACCAGCAAGAAAAGTGGCACGGATTCTGAAATTGAGTAGCTCCACTCTGAACACGACTATGTTTTTTATATCTGCTTATAAATATATTTGTAAAGAAATACCGTAATTTCCGGCGTATAAGCCGCAGCTCAAAGAGTCGTTTTTCGACCCAGAAATATTATTTTATAAAATGTAACTTAAAAGATCGCCGTAAATATTTAACTACAATTATTGAATAAAATTTCTGGGTCGAAAAACGACTCTTTGAGCTGCGGCTTATACGCCGGAAATTACGGTAACTGTATCTTTACATTGCATTTTAATTTCGTGGAATTTGTTAGAGTGGATTTTTGAGATTTTCTTTTATTTGAAAAAAGATTTTTATTTCAACAAAATAAAAAAGCTCAAAATTAAGAAAATGTACTGTTAATTAGAAAGCATCATCCAGTGTTGCCAGATTGATATACTTTTTATTAAAAATATCTATTAATTTTTTCACCTTATAACTACAGAAATCTGCGATTAAATAAAGCAAAAAGGCGAGTTGTAGCTATCTAACTACGCAAACCTGGTAACTTTGGTATCTTCTCAGAAACAAATGAGCATAAGCAGCACAAACGTTTGTTGTATAATATCTTTGTTACATTACATTCGGTCACACTCATAGGCGCCGACTTCACGGGGTCAATTCAGGTAAACATCAACCACAAATTTTAAAATGTTATTTATGTCTTAATTAAATCCAGTGATTAAATAAGACAAAATAATTTTTTTAAAATTAGTGGTGCAACTTTACCTGATTGCTTATTTCGGCCCCGTAAAGTTGGCATCTATGGCCAGGCTGAAAAATTATGAAACTCATTACTTTAATTACCATTTATTAAAAGTGGTTCACAAACTGAGTCAATAAAACTGATTATGATAACTTTCGTTACTTTTCAATATCGAAGAGTGTTGTTGGCTTCCGTGACAAAAATATGTTTCTTTATTGTTGCTACGCCCATTTTCGGAATCGAAGCATTATCGACAGCTTTGAGAATGATGCACTACACGTTCATTTAACCCTTAATTGCATAGTGATGTAAATTTCCATCACTTTTTATTAAACTTTAAATAAATAAATCAACTTCTTCGCCACCACTATATTTATATAGAAATATTAATCCAGTAAATTTCCCGTTAACTATGTTGCTGAACAAAGTTAAAAATCTATCTTAAAATTTCTGGAGTCTAATATTTAATATATGTATAAAAAAACACAATTGCAAAAGAAAAACTAATGCAAAGAAGGGTTAAATCTAAAATACAGAAGTTAACACATTGTCGGCTGACTTTCTTCCAAAAATTCTTCAAGTGTCAGATTTGAGTAGCTCCGCCTCAAACACCGCCTTCAAGTGATTTTTATGAATTTTTACACACATATTTGTAAATAGTTATATGTGATACCAGCCGCATAAATTAACATTCATATACTACAGGTACACATGACAAATTGTTGGCAAAAAAGGGAGATTTCTGTAAAAATAAAATGTATGTTTTTTTGTTTTTTTAAATTCTCTTAATGTTATTCACACATATTTTATCAACTGAACATTATACAAAAATTTTCAGTTATGCGTCTTTAGTATATCTATAAACTATATTCAAGGCATTGAATTCGGTGAAGTAGTTTTTGATAAAATTGGTTTTCATTAAAATAGAAAAAAAATTATCTCAAAAAATTTCCAAAATTTATAAAGAAATAATAGGAGGTATTTACTGTCAGATAGGTAGCCTTATCTGAGAAAAAGATCCATGCATATTCGGCTATGTCATTTCTGGCTATACTATCCCTTTTAAGAATTCTTGTTTCTTCAGGATAAGATGTAATATTGTATTTTCTAAATATATTCAATAAAGCTAAATTGCATTTTTATATAGTTAGATTTTTGATTAAGAACATAATTACTCTCTAATCATATTTTACATTAAAGAAATCGCATTCACGAAATCATTTTCATATATAAGTGCACAAAATGTTCTGATACGGATTCCAAAGTGTCAGAATTTTTTTTAATATTATTTACATATAAAAAATATTTTTCGGACATAACGTCAGTTTTTCTCTTTCAAACAAATATTCGGACATGATAATCACGTAAATATGATCATCACGTAGCGATCGTTTACAATAAAAGATATCTCGCATTCAGAGGGAAAAAAATCACTATTTATTTTTTTTGGACAAGTAAAAGGCAATTCCAGATGTTTTCATGCAAATTGGGGTGAAAGTGAGTTTGGAAATATGCCTGTTAGATTCAGATTTTCGAACGTGAAAATTAAATGCTTGATCACATTGTTATACGTGTATTCTAGTAAAAAAGCCTAATTTGTCTGGGTGTGTTTACGGCATAGTTGCCAAATGGTGTGATTTTTTTCGTCCCAGTAATTTTGAAAAGAAATCTTCGTCTTATTTAGTAGCAGAAATCAGGGATTAAATAAGAAGAAAATAACTCTTCGAAATTTCTGGTGCCACAAAAATTTTCGCAGTTTGCAGCTAGGGTCTACGGAATTAATTCTTAATACTTTCAAGGGCATGGTTCATTTTTGAGCAACTTAATTTTAATTTTTAAATGCCATATTGACACCAGAATTTTGAAATGAAAATTTTGTCATCTCTCCTTTTTTCAGTGGACATTTCGCCTTGGCTAATTACTGATTTCTGCATTTAAATAAGATAATAATTACTTTTAAAAAGTACTGATGACAACGACTTACTTCATCGGAGCCGGTGTTTTTGTGGCCTACCGTGTATTTTAAGAATGTATGTTGAAATCTTTTATTTCCGAAAATTTTTCTGTTCGTTCTATATGCCATCATAATATTAAGTATTTAGAAATACTTTTCGATTATTTAAAAAAAGTTACGTATAACATACTTTTAATACTCACCCCTGGCATAATATACCTTTCAACATCTTTCATAATATCATCCCATTCTTCTCCTTTTTTAGGGGCTGTGCTAGGAATCAAATTTCGAAGATAACCAGGCTCTACATTAGGTGTAACTCGTCTTTGAGAAATGGTTTCAAGGTAATCTGCGATGTAATCTACCATTTCTCGTCCACGCCTCCGGAACTCAGTTGTATCCATACCGCTATTTTTTTGGGGAAGTTTTGGAGATTCCTGCCGCCTCTCGGATTTCTCTGTTTCGTTTCGGGGGCATGCAGGACTGAAAAAAAAATAATCTGCATGAATCATAAGTTGAAAACTTTTGAATTGTTGAAATAATTAACGAAATGAACTAAAGTTTTGTTTATAAATTGAGGTTATTTTTTTATTGAAAATAATTACCTTAATTTCCGGCGTATAATCAGTGAATCAAACAATCATGTTTAGACGCAGAAATTTTATTTAATAACTGGAGTCAAATATTTACAGCTATCTAGTAAGTTACATTTTATAAAATAAAATTTCTGGGTCGAAACATGATTGTTTGATCCGCGGATTATACGCCGGAAATTACGGTCTCTTGAAACAGTTACTTGAAACCAGTGGCGTAGCGTCAGGGGGGGCACGATCATTTTACTACCAGTATAATTATATACTACCTTTAGCCTTATTTAATCTTTGAACGGTATGAATTAAATAAGGACAAATATAGTATATAAAAATACTGGTAGTAAAGTGGTCCGTGCCCCCCTTGACGCTACGCCTCTGCTTGAAACAACATCTGAAAATACCCTTGGGCTCTTTCCCTTTTTTGAAAATAACCATTACAATGAAATCTCTATAATTACTATCTGAATTACAATGTTTTCATGGCCTTAATCAATAAATTAATATAAAAGTCATACTTTCAAAATGTAAGAAGTGGATCACATTGGGGTTAAAGAAAATTTTACGGATACAGTAATTATCAAAGTTGGATATTAAAACTTTGCATGAATTTCAAAGAAATATTTGATTTATTATTAAGATATCCCCATCATGCTGACATTATTTTTTTTAATTCAATTTTCATTTGATAAAGGTATTAAAATTATAAAAGTCATAATTTGAAAATTTTATGAATTTTACAGATCATTAAACATTTACGCTTAAATAAATCTTGCCATAGAAAACAAACTATTCCAGCGATTTATTGTTTAAAAACTTAGGTTTAAGAAACTTAACTTTTAAAAATGCACGGATAAGTAATGAAAAGAGATTTGTAAAGCATACGTCCGAAACATTTCTTAACACATCCTTCCTTTTTAATACCGTGACCAAAATGTAGCGTCATTAATTCTATTGTTGTCACATGACGTGAAAAGGAGTTGAATGTAAGTCACTGTAACGACGAAATGTTATATTTTTAGACAAATATCAAGTGACGAAAAAAGCAACAATTTTCTAAATTTTGTAATCATTAATGTACTAAAAAAAACAAAACAAAAAAAATCTATTCTGTCTCCATAGTCTTATTCGATTTTCTGTGTATCCCAGTAACCCTACTCATTCCACCATTCTATTGGGAACCTTTATAGTCTAGATTATTGTCCGCTGTTGGAGCATGAAAAACGCCTTTTGCGATCTTTTTGTAGACCTCCGTACAAAATGCTACATTTGATGTGCTGTACTTTTTACGTGTAGTTGGTCCTACCAGGGCCTGATTACCGACGGGGCACATTCTCACCAGTAAAATTTAATAGAAATTTTCGTCTTATCAAAACGCCCTATTCCTGCAAAATTACTGCCACGGATATGGAAAAAAAATGTCTATTCATTTTTACTGATGGAAGTGTGCCCCGTTGGTAATCAGGCCCTGGGTCCTACAACTAAGAGAGCAGAAGGAAGTCTTTCTTCTGCTCTGATAGTACCGTAATTTCCGGCGTATAATCCGCAGCTCAAAGAGTCGTTTTTCGATCCAGAAATTTTATTCAATAATTGTCGTTAAATATTTACAGCGATCTTTAAAGTTACATTTTATAAAATAATATTTCTGGGTCGAAAAACGACTTTTTGAGCTGCGGATTATACGCCGGAAATTACGGTTTTCAGGCGTATAAGCCGCAGCTCAAAGAGTCGTTTTTCGACCCAGAAATTTTATTCAATAATTGTAGTTAAATATTTACAGCGATCTTTAAAGTTACATTTTATAAAATAATATTTCTGGGTCGAAAAACGACTCTTTGAGCTGCGGCTTATACGCCGGAAATTACGGTACAACGCCTTTTCGTGTCTGGTGATATTTTATTGAAACGCGTTGTGTTAGCATCTATTTATAGTATATTTAAAAAGCTGTTTTCCTCAGAATTAAGAGATGAAACTTCAGAAATTCTTATTTCTTACCGTTCTAAACATATTTAAAAAAATGAGCTTACTTACACTCAAAATTTAAAAATAACTTGGACGTTAACAAGTTAACTTGTCCTTTTAACATTTTCTAAACTGTAAAGCGCACAATATATGGTTCTGATGTGATGTCACTTGATGACTTTTCGCGAAGATATAGTCACTTTACCCAAGATTCTCCAAATTATTATCATATCCGGACTGTTACCGTGTGACTAACTAAAGAAGTCATATTTTCGTCACATTGTGACTGTGACTCTTCTGCCTGTTTCAAAAGTGCTACACATCGTCTCGCTGTTTTATTAAGGTGGCTACTAATAACATATCGCTTCTTTAAGAGCCTACATCAGTCACGCGAAAAAACGCTCAAGTTAATGTTAAGTCTATGGGAAGGTTCTATCGCGATTTCTCGCTCCCATTTTAATATTTTTAAATACTTTTTCTGCGTAGGATAGCTGAGTTCAATCCCCAACGCTGTTAGTTTTTACTTTTTCGATTTTAGTTCCAGTTATTTTATATAAGGGTACTTCCACTTTCAGAACCGGTTCCAACCGGTTCCAAAATTGAAAATGCCCGCTTATAAAAAAACTTCAATAAAAATCAAAAAAGTAAAACCTAACAACGTTGGTTGACCTCAGCTATCCTATACAAAAAAGCATTTAAAAATATTAAAATGCGAGTGAGAAATCGCGCTAGAACGTTCCCATAGACTTAACATTAGCTTGAGCGTTTCTTCCTGTGACTAGTGTAGGCTCTTAACAACAAAGAGTCATAACTCAAAATTGAATTAATTTTAGTACCGTGGTTGAATAATGTTAAGCTATAATTACTTGTTTATTTTTACTTTATCTTACTACTTTAAAAGTAAATTTTATTCTTTTTATTAGTAAAAAATACAAACAAAGACTTTAATATTGTTTCGTATATTTCAATGTCACATATAGAAGCTGTGACAACGCAGGCAATGAAAGAGAGGGGGCGCGTTACTTCCACCCCTCTTCCACCTTTCTCAACTTCCCTGATCAAGGTAGGCTAGTTTCCAACAATTGCCGAAGTGTCAGGTGATCAAGGAAGGCTGAAAAGTAGCCGAGATCATTGGAATGCCTCTAACTAAAATAAGTATTATTTTTTATAAATATTATGGAAAAACTATTTTTAAATACAGCCAAACACATAGAGAATCTAGTTTGGATAAAACCAGAGTTGGGAAAATTGAAATCATGAGTAGGCTTTGCTGTATCCAGAGAGTGGAGGGGCGATATGGCAAAATTTTTTTTCGAAAATATCGTGTTATCCATACCCACACCCCTCTGTATATGGAAATGTCTAATCATGATTATAATTTTCTCAACGCAGCTTTATTTAATCGCGGAACTCTGCCGCATTTTTCGCTCTATTCTTAATCGCATAATAAGGTGAATATTTCTTTTCGAAAATAGTGTTATCCATACCCTTCCCTCTACAACTATGGCACCGTGTGTAGGGTATCATTTTTGTTGACAAGTAAATGTATATTCAGTATAAAAAAAGATACACCCCAAAAATTTTTATCGCCAAATTGTTGCACATAAAAACGAAAATAGCCATTTGATTAGACATTGTGTCTTATTTTTAATTTATGTTAAAAAAGCTTAGGGGGCCGTCTTCATACTAAAATTGTACCCAACTTTGAAACTTTCAATACGAACACCTAATTTTTACAGCATATTTTGAATTTTCAGTACATTTTATCTTCAGATACAAAACAAAATTTACTATATCAAATAGTTCACGGATTAAGAAGTTTTAAAGTTATGAACTTGTACCGTTAAATTCCCTTTTATTATTGCGTAAAAGATTGTAATGCAGGCAGTTTTTAAAGCATCGTTCAAAAACTACTTGTCGTATGAGCTTTAATTTTCGATTCGCATATTTAAAAGTTATAGAAATGGATTTCTTTTTTAAAAATTCAATGGTAACAATTCATATTTTTTCGAAAATCACTTACAAAATATGTATATTTTCAAAATTAATTTTTGAAAAAAATATGGGTTTTTTTAACAGAAATAATTTTTTAGAAGCTTCAATTATGCGAATCGAAAATTACAACTCTTTCCGATAAATAGTTTTTGAGTTATGTTTTAAAAACTACCAGCATTGCAATCTGTTTTACAACGATTAAAATTGAACCTAACCTTTTATAATTCCTAAACTATTTGACTGAATGCATCTTAAGGTAAAATGCATCGTAAAAGCCATATATGCTGTCCAAATTGGTGTGTCAAAATTCAGTGTTTGGTACGTTTTCAGTATGAAGAGTTCCCCTTACGCCCACGTTTTTAACATAAATCTAAAAAAGTCATAATTACTAATCGAACGTCTGTTTTCTGTTTTCTCTGCGACAATTTGGAGATTAAATTTTATGGGTTGTACCCTTTTTTTATACTGACTGTTTATATCAGTGGCGGGTCGTGACTGCTTTAATTTGGGGAACTAAATGAATAGTTGCAAAATTTATTATTTCCTTATCACTATTTTGTAAAAAGAAATATTTTCTTTATTTGTTGGTAGAAAATTTCGCCATTAAGTCAACTAAAAGTTTTCTTTAAAAAAATAATGGTAAGAAAAGAATAAAATTTTCAGCCATGTATTTAGTTCCCCAAAAAGAGCGAGTCACGTGCCGCCACGGGTTTATATAATATGCCAACTAAAGTGTACTCAAAGTATTGATACTCATACAATTTGCACTACACTAGCTTAAGGTATATCTTGATGATAAGTAAAATAAAGGGGAGTACTTTTAAGTAGATTTCGTAAGAAATATACTACTTATTACACTCTCACCTAAGTTGGAATTTTTGAAAAAATTTTGCAGATCTACGTCGATCATGACTCCCAGAACCCAAAACCACCCCCCCAGTTCAATACTTTATCTATCTATCTATCTATCTATCTATCTATCTATCTATCTATCTATGTCACTTTTTATGGACACAATAACTGCAATTCTTCTGCACAAATCTCTTCCATACTGATACATAAAATCAAGGGGCATAAAATCTCGGTCAATTTCGTTAATGTGTAAAATCGAACCAAGGGGGGGGGGTGGCGGGGCTTTTTGTGAAAACAGAAAACCTCCATAATTTCTTAATTATGATACGTATCGAATCCGTTTAAAGTTATTATTACTTCTAGGAAAAAGGCCGAAAATTTATGTATGACAGATTTTTGATATCATTAAAAATGGCCCCAAGGGGGGAAAAAGGGGGCTTTTAGAAGAAAAAAATTCATAACTTCGTCAATTCAAAAGATATCAAATCCGCTTAAATTTATTATAAATCCTCTTAATATTATCTAAAACTTTTATATTGATAGGTTTTTTTATTGAACCAACCGTTATATCAAAACAAAATTAAAAACAAAAAAAACCATCCCTACCGGATCTGCTTGCAAGCAAGTTAGGTTTCGAAGTGGGCGGTTCCGACTATAGCATCAATTAAGCATCAATTCAAAAAGCATCAATTCTAATCTATAGCATCAATTCAAAAAGGTTATTTCTTCCGCAATTCCCAAAAAACAGGCCCCCCCCCCACGGTCAGCGTCTTCGAAATCTACCTGCGCCTGTAGGCCGAGCCGTCAGGTTTTTTTTTTTTAAATAAGGCACATTCTACGCTTGACATACGACTTTTCTGGCTTATATGAAACCCGCTATATGTAAACTTAAAGTAACTTATTCTTTCTTTTCAAGACGCTAATGAATCAATACGGGAAACAAAGTGTGTAGCAGGCAAAATAACTGCAAAGTAACTCAATAAAGAAGTTAAAAAGAATAATAATGAATGTGTTATACCAAATTAAATGCATTAATAAATTTTCTAGCTAAACTCGAATTGGTTTGCAGCATGTTCACTCTTTCTTTTCAATATTCTGATGAAAAGTAAAATGAATAGAAGTAGTTTAACATGTAAGGGATAATCTATGCTCGCCACACGAATTTTCGTTCTTATATAAATCTCTTAACAGTTCAACCTAAGGCAACTTATTCTTTCTTTTGACGATATCAATAAAACAACATGGGAAACAAACTGTGAAAACGACAGGTGGAATAAAAACTAAAGTACTTGATAAAAGAAGTTAGAAAGAAAAATAGAATGGGGAAAATAAAATAGCATGGAAGCGGTAAATGAAAAATAATCGGTATCAGTACAGAATAAAAATGCGGGGGCTCCCACCAACAGTTTGTGACGTCATGAACGACGTTGCTTAGGCAACGCGTCATGTAATTAAAATCCAGAGGCCGGCGCGCCTATCCTTTTCAATTAAGGCAAGCGAGAATAGATGGCAGAGGCTGTCATGTTCTTCAAAGGCATTGAAGGTCCGCTCTTTTATAAAGTCAAGGAATGCTGTCCTCATCCGGAGTTCATTTTCCACGTCCTTTCCAATTCGCCGGATATGTTAGTCGCCGTCGTTGCCAGCCAGGAATTCTCCTGACCCACATACTTCGTTCTTCGGATGCAAATTTACGATGCCCGCCCCAGTTTTTTTTATTATTATGACCACTATTATTTATTCGCCGTTCCTTCTTCCCCCTTTTTCTCACCCAAAAGAGAGCTTTTGAAGGGGCTGCAGAGGATTGAATCCTGATTTTAGACTAATATTTTGACTCTACTTTAGAGAAGACTGTTATTAGTCCAGTCATTCATTGTGTTTTATTTGTTGACACTCTTGTTTTTTGCTTAAAATGAAGAAGTGTTTGGCATTAATAAGCAATAAAATAAGAATAATTTTGTTTTTAGTTTTCTCACTTACTCTTATTATTAATTAGTAGAATAGTTATTTTAAGTAAAAATGAAATATGTCTTAGAGGACTTCTGATTGACAAACAGGCAAACGATTTTTTTTATCGATTCTTTTAAAAATGTCCATGAAAATAGAAATAAATATAATTTAAATTAATATTTCAGAAAACAAAAGATAAATCTAACATTTTATAGCTTTGATGATATATTTGATGGTTTTAACTTCATTTGTTTGTATAGTAGTATGGTTTATCTTATAAATTATTAATGTGCAGGGGGGTACATTTCATACACCACTAAAAGGCAGAAGGATGCTATAAAAAAATTGGACTTTTGGATTTTTGTGCTTTTTCAATTGAACGATTCACATAATAGATTATTAAAGAATAATAATGAACAAAATCGGAATCACAATAATAACCAAAGAACTTATTTTCATTTTTTCTCGATTAAAAAAATTCTATGGTGAAATATTTGATTGATTTTTTATTGGAAAATTTGATCACATTTTATTATTAATAAATTGTTTCAATTGCTTTAAAAAGGTATAAAACGTATTTTTTAGCTAAATTTGTTGTTTTGTTTATATTTATATGCAGTCACAGTCACATTCGAAGTGCGTATTGAAAGTGCAGAGTAGAATATTTTTAAGAGCCTACGCTAGTCACGCGAGGAAACGCCCAAGCTAATGTTAAGTCTACGGGAAGGTTCTTGCGCAATTTCTCGCTCGCATTTTAATATTTTTAAATATATTTTTTTTGCATATGATAGCTGAAGTTGAGCTGTAACGTTGTTAGTTTTAAATTTTCCGATTTTGGTTACAGTTTTTTTTATAAGCGGACATTTTCAATTTTGGAACCGGTTCTGAAAGTGAAAGTGCCCTTATATAAAACAAACTGCAACCAAATTCGAAAAAGTTAAAACTAGCAACGTTAGAGATCGACCTCAGCTATCTTAAGCAAAAAAAATAAAATAATAATCATTTATAAGTATTAAAATGCGAGCAGCTAGAAATTTGATAATAACCTGCAAATTTGGAACCGGTTGGAACCGGTTCTGAAAGTGAAAGTACCCTTATATAAAAAAACTGGAACCAACATCGGAAAAGTAAAAACTAATAACGTTAGAGATTGACGTCAGCTATCCTATGCAAAAAAAATCATTTAAAAATATTAAAATGCGAGCGAGAAATCGCGCAAGAACCTACCCATAGACAACATTTGCATGCGCGTTTTTTTCCCATGACGCCATGACTGATGTAGGCTCTTAAGACCAAAATTGTGTCAACTCAACAAGTGTTCTTTCTTCAAAACACATTCAATCGTTCATATGCCATTGAAGATATATTTTTCTTTTAACACGTTAACGGATAAAGCATTTGAATTGCTAAAATGTTGAAATAAATGATTGACACCGGAAATAACAAATTTACTTATATATATATATATATATATATATATATATATATATATATATATATATATATATATATATATATATATATATATATATATATATATATATATATATATATATATATATATATATATATATTATTTCACATATATAATAAATGGAAAACAGTTCTATTAAAATTCTGCTGTCATTGTTGAATTTCGTAATTAAAGTTTTGTGGTTTCATAGGGAAACCAATGAACGTTAAAGGGTTAAAATGAGAATAAAAATTTTATCACGGAAATTGCGATTTTTTTTTCTCTGATTCACGAAATTGAATACATAAAATATTAAATTCGCATTGAGTTGGTAAATCTCAATTCAGGTTTCAATGTTGCGGAATTCTCGAAAAAAGAATGAATGTAGCAAATATCTAAAAAAGAAAGTTCAGAAATGTTAATAATAAAAGTGAAGTTCGCAGAGAGGGAAACATTGATTTATATTCCTGGTGCTATCGATATGTTAATAGTTTTGAGGCCATTATAAATACTCCAATTTTTTCCTTCCTTATGAACAATCTATGACATATTCAATGGTTTCTGTACATAATAAATAAGTTAGCCATGAAAATTAAAGTAATTCTTAAAATTTTTGAGACGGAAATCTTAAAACAAAATAACTTCCGGTATCCGTAAATTTTTGTGCCCTTATGAAAAATAATAGAAACGTAAAAACTGCTATTATAATCAACATGACTTCTTCGTGAGAGTCATTGGATGATAACAGTGAATTTAATATCATATGATTACCTTAATTTAATATCGAGTAATCAAAATAGTATATAAACCAGATAGATTTCGCATAATCTACGCCAGAAGATTCTAGCTGCGGCCTAACTTGAATTAATATTTTCGTAAAGTAAATTTTCCCTTATTTAATAAAGTTTGAAAATGCATATTCAGCTTCTACAACCAAAATGTACGAAATACTGTTTAAGGGTTTCATATGAAACATTTGATATGTATAAAACACTAATTCTGATTAAATTATTGTCAACATTTTTATAGTTGAAACAAAATTACAAAATTCGAACAACCTTGGCATTACATTGTAAATATTTTTCATGAAAAGTGAGAACTTTTGGGATGTTAATATTTTTCTGATCGTTCCAATGCAAATTTAGTGATTTTACGGTTTGTTACCGACTAGAGAATATAATATAATGCAATGGTGGAACAGTGGCGCAGCAGAGAATCAATTGACACCGTTTAATTTAAATTGTACTCTTTGTCTTATATAAGGCCAGAGTTTCAGAGAAATTTTAAGACGAAGAATACTATTAAAATATAATGGTCAGAATCGCCCAACTGCTTTGCCCCTGTTCCATCACTGTATATTATAGATACTGCTTGTGATCTCGATTAACAAATTAGAAGTAGCAGGTAGTTTAAAATATAAATAAATACTTCCATACGACGTAAATAAATGTTACTTATTTTGTTTATATATAGTCAAATATGGACATTACAGGGACACAAAATAGACGGAGTAAATACGGTTGATATAAAAGCTTTTGATACAACAAATACGTTTCAATTATAAGCTTGATTCAAATTAAAATACCAATTCTTTATCCCTTTCACCACAGAATATGTTATCCAGTTTGGACAACATATCCTTACTAGGACCATATACAGCACCAAGTGTAAATATTACAAAAATGACAGAAAACAATTTTGAATCAATATTTTTAATGTATTCCCCATGAAAAGAAAACTCATAGAATAAAAATGAATGTTCTTTAGATCTATATATTTTTCAGAATAATTAATGTTAAGAAAATACATAATAAAGTAAAGTGCAGTTAATATTAGAAAAAAGTTTTTAAAAAAAGTATAAAATTTCATCTGGTTTAAAATATTAAAATATTTTGTGATAATTACAAATATTTGCCAACAGTTAAAAAAATACTATTTTTTCAGCATTTCGCAGTATCACGTTTTTTCTTTAATAACAGATTGGAATTGATTTAGTATGTTAATTACAAGTGCCTCAGAGTCAATATTTTTTTTCAGGTGGAGCATATGAATATTATAATGGAAATAAGATTCTTTTTGTGCTAATTTTTGGAGCCATTTTTTCATTATTTCCCATAAATTCTAACATCGAAAGAAATTCGGAAAAATGGCAAATAAGAAAGAACGTTGTTTTGATGTTGTACATATGTACCAAGCTCTCACTAATCTTCCGTAATATGTGGGTTAATTTGACCCAGGTTTAATACGTTTCTCACCAGAATTTTTTTTAACAAATGAAATTAAATATATTCTCTGAAGAAATCTGAAATTAAATAAATAAAGATCCATCAAATAAATTTTCTGGTTCGAAACGTTGTTAAAGTGGGTCACATTAATCCATATATTACGGAAGATTAGTCGAAGCTTGGCATCTCTGATGTTGTATGATGATATATACACACATACATCTATATTTATTACGTTGCTGTGGTTTTGTTTAAATTGTATGTCGTTTTGATGATATTTAAGCGTGTAAAGCTGTAATACTTGCATTTTGGCCAAGAATGTCCACACACCGTATACGTTTTTTCTACATATCTCTTGAATATTTTATTGTGCCAGTAGGACGTTGGAAGAATAAAATGTTCAGAATTTTAGAACTTATTGATACATTTTAGAATTCGTCTTTTGATATAGCACACATTGCCACGCAGGTCCTTCTGCGGTCATGCAAACCCCAAAGATAACGCTAGCTGCAAACTTTAAAGAAAGTTCCATGCAATCTTTGTCAAATACTGCTTGCTTACTTCGTTAAAAATGAATGCATTAATCACTTATGATACGCAAAAAAACTTCAGCACAACTTCTTCCAGACTTCTTTCCATAACAGGCATCTTTTGCAATAAAGCAAAATTATCCATTTCTGTCTAGTAATTATAAGGACTAGTATACGAAACCGAAAAATAAGTAGATATCAACGTTGTTGATTTTGAAACATCAATCCAATAAATATTCTTTACATTTCTGGTGCAAGTGCCGCACAATTACCTTTTTGTGCCAGCGTCTGAAGTGTCCGGGTGGAGCTGCGGAACAACTGTTAAATGGTTAAATATTACATGCATTTCATTGATGGAAGAATTATTTTATGAAGTATAGAAAAATAACGAAAGTAACCAAATGAAAGTATTTCAATTCAAACTAGAAATTTCTTCATAAAATGAGTAAAATTTAAGTCACGCAGAATAAGACAAATTAGAAAATTAAATAGTTTTAAATAAAAATTCTAGTGTGAGATATTTTTATAAAACTTGGATAAAATTCCGGGTATATTTAGTGTTAACCTTTTGCTTACGGGGTAGGACTGGCTACTATTTTCATATTAGCCCGTACAACAATTTTCAAAATTTTCTTTGTGGTAGATTTCTCTTGAGAATATCCTATAGTCTAAGAGCTAGCAATGTTTTCGTCACTTGATTTTAGTAAGGGTCATTTTTCTAAAAAGCTCATCTAGAAAGTAAGTACCGTTTGGATATTAAAAAAGATTAGCAATTTCTTTCCATTTGTATTTAATTACAGAAAAAATCGATACACCTTAAACTACATCTCGACATATTCACCATGCGAAATTAGGCATGTGCCATATCTTGGCACTAGTTGCAACATACCCGCTTGACCCACAGTGACTCAAAAATGACCCACTAATGGGATTTTCTAGAGCATGTGACCTAGCACAATGATGTGGTCGTGCCCCAAAACCGTAGTATACAAAATTTAATTCCAATCGTCTGAGCCGTTTTTAAGATAAAAATAGCTTGACCCATAATGACCCACTAATCGAAATTTTTCAAACATGTGACCTAGCCGTACAGTCTTCACGTGCCCGAAAACCATAGGATGCAAAATTTAGTCTAAATAGTATGAGCCGTTTTTTAGATAAAATTAGCTTGACCCACAGTGACCCAAAATTAACCCACTAATCGAATTTTTTCGGACCTTTGACCTAGCCCAATGATTTTATCGTGCCCGAAACTTGTAAAATACAAAATTTAACCAAAATCGTCAGAGTCGTTTATTAGAAAAAATTAACTTCACCCACGTTGACCCAAAAATTACCCACAAATCGAAAGTTCTCGAACATGCGACCCATCCCAATAGTCTTCTCATGCCCGAAAATGGTAGAATACAAAATTTAGTCAAAATCGTTTGAACCGATTTTTAGATACAATTAGCTTGACCCTGACCCATGATTACCCAAAATGGCCCAAAAATCGAATTTTCTTGATCATGTGACCTAGCCCAATGTTTTCTGGTGGCCCATAATGGTAGGAAGCAAAATTTCGTCAAAATCGTTAGAGTCGTTTTTAATCTAAAATTTGCATATATAACCACACACACGAGATTTGCTCGTATTAGAATATATGATTTGAATGTCAGTCTGGCGGTTGACATTGAGTTTACTTGTGAGAGTGGGAGCAATTCAAATACAAAAAAAAAAAAAAAATACTAAATTACATTATAATATCATGACTATTTGTTTGTAAGATTTTTTCTGATATCTACATGTGATATTAATCCATCATTGCCAAACGGTTTCAACGTTGTTAAGAACGTGCCAGACCCCGATTTATACCAGAGTTACCTAGTCTTCGTTTTTGTTTAATACCAGTATTTTCTTTTAGAAATTAACGATCTTTTAAGTCAAAGTACTTTTCGATTAAACAAAACAAAATTTTCTGTACTTAAGTACTAGTATTAAAAAAGCGAGAGACTTGGCATGTGTGTTTACAGGTCAAAAAATAAATCCTCTTCCCATCATTTTAGCAAAGTTGAAATTCTAATATGATATTCTTTGGCTTCTTTTTCCTATTCTTTTTATTAGACAAGCCACAATTAATTTGCCAGACAGAAATTCCGTTGCTAAATTAATGCCAGACCGATTTAAATCTGTCAGTGAATGCGCCTATTAAAAAGTTGGCTGATTTTGTAGTGCATTGGGTACAGCCAGGGGTCGGAAAACTACTTTTTGTTTGTAGCGAACTACAACTACAACTACTTTATGAAAAATGTAGTTAACTACAACTACAACTACTTATTTTAAAAAGTAGCGACTACAAACTACTTTTCAAAAGTAGTCACTACTTCGCTACTTTTCGCTACTTTAGTTATCATTGCTAATTAAATAAACCGCAAACGATTTTTCCCTATAGACCATATTGTAACAGAATTCTTTTGAATGTCCCTGTAAGCGAGAAATAAATGCTACACACTTCATTTTCAATACTGAACATTTAATGGTAAACTTCAATAACATATAAATTTTTCATGGCATTCTGAGTATGTTTACGAGAGTTGGAGCACGGACAGACAGACAAAGCAAATTCATAGATACTTTTTAATTATATTGAAAAGTGTTAAAAAGAGGAAATTTGAAAACAAAATTGTAATAATATTACAAATGTATGATAGTGATATAGCCCAGTAACGCTTAAGGTGGTTCTCAAATTCCTTACTCAACAACGCGAAACTTTCTGATACGTTATCTGACTTATTTTTAAACACAAAGGCATAAAATTGGCAGGTCTGACTGTTGAAGCGATTTGGAATCGAAATGTTTTCTTTTTTTGATAAATAAATTACTTATCGGGTTATACGCGATTCGTGTCACGTTTTTTCCGTTTCCCCTGCTGCGGCATTGGAAATTCGGTTGAAAACGCCGACTTTAACAGTGTTTTCTGAAAAATCTTCTATCTTACCAAAAAATTAAATAAAATAAAGAATAGTGGAAAACATCTTTTGGGTTACAAATTTTCTGAATAAGGACACCTGCATTTTCATACGTTTCCGAACAAAAGTGAATTAAAGAATATGTCATAAAGTAGCCAGTTTGAATTTGAGAACAACCTTAAGAGCGGATAGCTCTTGGTAAATTTGAATGTATATATATATATATATATATATTTAAAATAGAGCTAAATAGTCCTATTTCTTTACAATTTAAATATAGTTCTTGAAAGTAATTTAAAAATTGAACACGATCATACAGACTTGCATAAATTAAAGCCTAGCTTTTCTTTTCCTTTCTATCTCTTTTTTGTTTGTGTTCCTTTGAAAACCCGAATTTCAACATACTGGGCTTTAGATTCATTCTGGAGACAAAGATAAAGACATTTCATTAAAACACCTAGCTATCCAATATCAAATCAAATATAAAACATTATAAATAAATTATTTTAGCGATAAAAAACCTGTACAGCTAAAGTAAAAATAAATAGCCTTAAAAATCAAATGAAGCATTCTTAGGCATTTTTTTAAATAATGTATTTTTATTTTCAACCACCTTTGTTTTATCTATTGGAATCTTCAAAAGGAAATACGTAATAAATTAATATGTATGCATATATTGGGCAAATATTTTACAACGATCAAAAGACGTATTAATAAAATATTTTTTTGCGATAATAAACAGTTCGATAAGATTATTTTCTGAACCAGGGATCTTAATTCGAAAATACTCTTTTTAATGATTTATGAATTTTAGTGAATAACGATTTAGATATTCAGTGCGAGATGCGATCCAGTAATTATTATTAATAAAGAAAATGCTAACTCACCTCTATATTCCACTTCAAGTTGTAAGAAGATGATTTTAATACCGATACATTCTTATTAATTGTACAAAGTTTACATGTTACAGAATAATTACCAATTTCTTGTTTTACTATAACTTCAAAATATTCATTATATGCCGAGCAGGGCAGTTCTATACTATTTTTGTCTGTCATTCTATTACATTAATCTCAAAAGAAGCATCCCCACATTAAAACACAAGATCTAATAATGAGTAAGAAGACAAAGGGTTCCCAGCAAGAAAATTATTTTTTTTATGAGTGAGTACTTTGAGGTTTTATTAGCAAATACAGCAAATATTAGATCACGAGCTGAAACTTTACGTTGTAACTACTGCAACTGAGATTTGTCGCTGACGTTCGCAAATTGTTGCAGAGAACATATTTCGCACAAAAGGAACGAGTTATGATGATCAAGTAATTTAAAGATTGGCTCTTTTTTTCCTCCCTCCTAAAGTAGCGTCAAAAGTAGCGTCGATACTCGCTACAAACTACTGATATTTTGTATCGCGCTACTCGCTACACTACACTTTTTTAATGTAGCGCGCTACACTACAAACTACTGGAAAAAGTAGCGGCTACTGTAGTTTCGCTACTTGTAGCACGCTACTTCCGGGCCCTGGGTACAGCAATGACCGCCAACCCTTGATTTTTACCAAAGCAACGACCGCTGCTTTGAATAAAAAGTAATATATAATTTGATATCTACATAATTAGTATATTTCCTCCCAAACAATTCGAAACACCAGCTTGCGTCACGATTCACTTTTTTACTGATGAGAGCTCGAAGCCACCGGGGTCGAGCGACGCATTAAACTGCCCTTCTTCCCAGAACTCACTGTCTTATAGCCCACTGTTCCTATGTCTTAAAGTTACTGAAATTCGATTTAAAATTTTTCCAGTAGGATCTTCCCAGTTCGGTCTTTCCGATAAGTAGCGGCGGTTTATCTTGAGGGGTAGCACCATCCCTTTGATTTTGTAAAAACGGTATGCGAGCATCCTGTGTATTTTAGTTTTTAATATTTTTTCAGTCTAAAAGAAAATGCGTTTTATAAACAAAGTCGTATTCGTTTCTTCCAATACTTTTACGTACTTGATATATATATATATATATATATATATATATATATTACATTTATTTAATAAACTTTAAATGAAAATAATTTTATTTTCATTCAATACAAATTCATTCAAAAATATCAACATACATTCAAATGCAAAAAAACGCGCGGTTTTCCATTATTAGCCATCGCAATTAAATTTCATTTCGAAAACACAGAGAACGCTACAAACGATATTGTTATTCCAAACCACAAATGGCCCCACCAGTGGCTGAGAGGTTCTGCTCTCGAAGCTGGTAGACGGGAGGTGCTGGGTTCGATCCCAATCGCGCCCGTCGGCCCAATCGTTCGGAGTTTTCGTGGTTTTCTTCGAGATGTGGATTTTTCCATACGTAAATACGGGTTAGGTTCCCTTAGAAAGACCCCCACGAAGGGCACTCCCCCCGGGCCTATATCCCAAGTGTAGATAATTGGCCGTCAATAATCAACCCAACCCAAACCACAAATGTTTATTCGACCTTGAAAAGTAGCAGTTGACTTGCCTATATCTTTCTAGCAGCTATAAATTTATTCAGATAATTAAGAGAAAATATTATATATTATATTATTTAAATATTAAGAGTGAATATTAATAAATATTAATTATATTATTACTTAAAAATTAAGAGAGAGTTTAAATAAACATAAAGGTTGTCAATTTTTACGCCGTGGAATTTCATTTTCGCTAATTTGGCTATTTTATAAAAATTAACAAATATTTGTTTTAAAACAATTAGAAGTATTTGTGGATAAATATTTATTTTCAAAATTTAACTAAGCAAAATGACAATTACAATTAATTGATTCATTAATTATACAACTTGAGCATTTATTTCGACAAATCAAATATATATATATATATATATACTTTTATATAGAACAACAATAGTTGTTTTGGCAACAATCAGGGCTTGGCTGTCATTGACCGTAGCCAAAGCAGAACAAAACCTGCCAACTCTTCTGGTATTGGTTTACGTTGCCAGATTTAAATTACGCGTCTGGCATTAATTTAGAAACCTCGAATTTCTGTCTGGCAAATTAATTATGGCTTGTCTGATAGCCAACTAATAAAATATTAAAATTTGAGCTTTGCTAAAATGTCGTGAAGTTGACCTATTTTTTTAAACCTAAAAATCAAGGCATGGCACAGTCTTAAAAACGTAGAAATCGTCCTGTAATAATGACTTAGTATCACGAACAGTTAGCAGAAACAAGTGTTGCAAACAAAAGTCATGCTAAAATGACGCAATGCTGTCATTTTTTTACTTGCATTACTCCTACTCTCACAGGTAAACGCAACGTTTGCGGCCACCCGGACCGTCTGCATGCGTACTACACCATAAAAAGGGAGTGGATATAGAAAAATGAGCCTTGCTAAAATGATACGTTTTTTCACGTTGCTAGCTCTTAGACTACTAGTATAAGTGTATTGCAGAGATTAATTTTTACAAAGTGGTGCGAGTAGAATTAAAAAAAAAAGTTTCTGGGATGACATATATCCCAACCCCATAATCCAAGGATTAATAAATATCAAATAATAAAACTTCGTAAAGACATTATTAATAAATCAGTTAGAGGCTTTTCGTTTAGTTGGAAAAATGTCGTCAAAGTAAAATAGAACAAAAAATAACAAAATGAATCCCGTTTCTTACGTGGTCGTGAGTTCAACAGCCCGCTGTTTGTTAGATTTGATAGGTTTAAAGCGCAAAATTCATTATTTCCTCGTTAGTATTAACGCTCTTTACACCTACCTTTTCATTACTTTAAAGTACACTGACAGGGAAAATTAAAGGAACAACTATAAATGGGTACTTTATGTTAATTATATTAGGTGAAGTCCAGTGAAAAGTACATCTGGCTGGTAACTCAAGGACATCGCCATCATGTAGTTGAATGATATTCACCTTATCTGCGCAGAAATATGCAAACTCGATAAAAGTTTCGCGGAAGGATGGTGGAACATGTCGTTGAGATGACATTTGATGGTATGTGAGATATGGCATTTAATTCAGAGAACAGAAGGAGGAAAGTAAGCCTGTAAAACTGTAAAGCTTGCATTTTGACCAAGGGTCGACACACCTTATAATTTTTTTCTATATATAGTTGTAAAAAGTAACATACACTTTTCCCTGTCCCATTTCCCTACACATTCTATAGTCTTATTTAAATTTAGTTTTTCAAGAAATAGACTATTAAGCATTTTGAAGATATTTCAGAAATGACAAAAGAAAGATCGTGTGCAAGATCAGAGTTTTTAGCAGCAAAATCCTTCAAGTTACATTCGTTTTTATAATTGTTCCTTTAATTTTTATCATCAGTGTATTGTTATTTTTATCATCAGTTATTATCAGTAATTTTTATCATCAGAATTGATAAAATTAGCGACATGGGAACATATCTGCATAGCTTCCAACCCTGCCTTGTTTTAAATACAACCATTTCTTAATAGAAATTTTCGCTTTTTTAATTACAAAAATTCTGATATTAAATAAGATGAAGATTACTATTCGAAAATAGTGATATCTGTCGGGAGCTATGTGTCTTGAATGAAGTAACAGGGAGTTTCAAGTTTTAAATCTATGTAATATTCCCGATCAGCTTAATATTCTAATTAAACTGCTTTTTGACTTTCACATTAATTACTAATCTGCTTTAATAAGTTCTCGTATACACATGGAACTAGAGCCTATTATCCGTGAAACTTTTCAGCACCCAAGTAAAAGATTTCGTGCATTTGATTAATTCTGCCCCAATTACTTCCAGGAGAAAGGTTTATTACACATAACACACTTTGCACCAAATCTCTAGTCGATATTTCTTGGTGAGAAGAATGTTTATTTATTGTTCTTTTATATTTTACTTATTTTTTATGAATTGTAGGAGTTATTGTTTTATCTGTGTTCCTTCTGGTTCCTTTCTTGCAACTGTGTTTCTCGTCTTTTTAGTATTCTTCGGTCTAATGTTTTTTTCAATATGAAAAGTGAAACAATATTATATTTGTTATTTTTTTCCAGACATGATAAACTCCTTTACCAACAACAGCCAAATTAAACGTTATATACAAAGCCACGAAAGATATTAAAAGAGAGAGAAAATGAGAGCAGCAGATTTATATTATTACCTATTTCACAAAATAAAATTTGTATATAAAATACAACTATGATATAGTCATGCGAAGTTCTTATTATTCGTAGTTTATATTTTCTAACTTAAAGAAAGAAAAGTTGGCGGTACGTTTTGTCAATCAAATGTACAAAATTTGCTTTAATTGTCTAAGTTGTAGTATTTTTAAAAATTTATTGTACATGCTGGTCTTTTAATCTTGATTTTTAAGCATTTTACTCTGTAAAGTTTAAAATAGCAAAGACCACGTACAAGGATGAACAACCGAACGTATCTAAAATACGCCTAATTGGTAATTTATATGTTGGGAAATCAGTCAATTGATACATAATTATTGAAATATCGAATCTCCAACCCATATACATACTTTTTTCCAGTATGGAATCACGGTGAATTTCGATTAACGCTAATAATAAACTATAAACATTATTTTCAACATCAACTATTAGAGATTAAGTACATAGATTAATTTGATTTTCACATTTGTTAAAATTCAAGAATCTTCTTTCGAATTCATTTTTTAATATGTATGTATAGATATTAATTTATTTTGTATTTATTTCTGAAAATTTTAATGATTTTTGCAATAATGCTTAGCAACATTTAAAATAAAATAAACATGTTTTTTGGAAATTGTTTTACCAAAGTAGTGAATGCTATTTGAAAACGTTAATCAAATCAAATATATGGTCACATTTTGTAATTTTCCTTGAAGTTTAAATTTACTCAAGAAATTAATAATATCATCTGAAACTCTTAGTTTTCCATCTGTGATCTTTTAATAATCCACATTCATAATTTGTCGATTTTACAAAATGGTAATCTTTTGCAACAATTTTAATTTGACAGTTAGAATAGTATAAATGGAAAGCCATATAATTTTTGTGGGATAAGGTAGATCTGTTTATCATTTTCTTTAATTATATCTGCAAGTTATTTACTAGATTGACGAAAAGAAAACACAAGTTTAAGATAAGTTTTTAAGCATATATATGGCTTATAAGTTTTTAAGCATATATATATTTATCCCTTTCAGGAACAAAGTTCTTCTTTTACTAAAATGTTGAAAAGATTGAATCACACCAGGATTTAAGAACAAATTTATTTGAAAATAACAAAAGCTTTTCTTCACGTACATTATAAAAGACAAAAACTTATTTTAAATTCCTGGTGCCGTTGTGGCACTTTGTGATTAAAATTAAGTGGGACAGAATATGACCCACCATGCCGGAAAGGGTTAAAAATTTAAAGCCCGATCAAAAGGATTCCACATTGTATTAACGTGATCTTTTCATTTTTCTTTTAATTTTGTAATTGCTCTTTTTATAGCAACAACTATGACAGATGCAATATTAACTCAATGTAAACTTAACTTTTGAAACTACTAACTGTATTCAGTCAAAACTTTCATAAGTGTCTAAAAGAAAATTAGTAGTTGTGCCGAACATAACAATAATTTTTAGAAGCTCCTCAATTATTTTTAAGTTTACATCATATCTACGAAAGAAAAAATGTCTTTTAAGCCAAATTCTGGCATTTTTACATATACAAGGCTCCCAAATGGTCCGCTTTTTGAATACCAGTATTTTATATGGAAAATTCTCTTTTTAGATTTTGCAAATTTCGGAGAAACATACTCTAAAGGTTATTTCTATTGCAAATATTGTAGAAACCTACAACGTCCGTTGGCACACTGGTTCGCGATCCCTGATATACCATGATATACCTGCATTCCATTTTTTTAATTAAAATGTTTAACCTTTTGATTACGGCGTGGGGCACCGTACGTCCCAGCGACATTTTTTAAAAATTCTATTCGTACTTTTTTGAAAGATAATCTCTGACATATATTAGGTAACTTATATTAGGTGACTTATATTAGGTAATTTTTAAGAGATGGCTACAACAAAGAAATTTTTTTTAAAATTTTGGTACGATTAAATAAAAAAATATTCCCCAGGTTTTGTCCGTAATCAAAAGGTTAACAGCTATCGAAATTGTATGTGATGTAATAATTTTTCCCTGCTTTTACTTACTAATAACAAATTCCATTCCCACAAGTTTACACTAAAAATATTCTTCACATATACATTTCTTCTGCGTTTTTTGACGTAGTCTAGTACTGGAATGTGCCTTGGTCTATAGTAAATCTCTTCTGTGATCTTTCTTTTTGTATCTACAATTTATGCTCAGGAATTGAAGTTGCTAGGGTGCGTTTGCGCTGTTCTATATATATATTGAATGCCTAAGAGGGACTGCTCAGACTGGGAACCAGATCTGTAGAACATAGATGTCCCTCCCGGTCCCTTTATTAAGGTCTTAAAAAAACTGGAATTGTTTATTAAAAATAACTTACTGTTAGCTGGGCGATTTTGGAAAGTTCCCCGGAAAAATCTGTAACCTTCCTGTGAAATGAACAGGAACATTCCTGATATTTCAAAGAATACTTACTGGTATTTTTGCGGAACGTTTCAGAATTATGCGGTGAAGTTCTTATTTCCATGAAATATTCCTTGGAAATACTGGGCAACCCAGATGACCATTATTTTCAACGAACTTTCCTGGAATTTTTGTTATTGTGTAAGATCACTGATGGCTTTGTTTGTACGGCAAAGGTGGAGTGCTCGCATTCTAGCCTGCTAATTGTCACCAGTACATCCGAATAATTTAATCAGACTTATTTAATGAAATAAGTTCTGAGATTAATGTTTCAGAAAAGAAAATTATAATTTTCCAGAAAATTGTTTGGTTTCTATAAAAAGTATAAAAAGGGAAAACGTTCCCGGAATATACGCGGAGCGTTAACATTTTTTTAAAGTGCAAATTAAAATGCGATATATGTTGAACGTTCAGCAAAATTACAAACTCTAATTACTAGTAGTTTCTATAAAAATATACATATAAGTAAAGAAACACAATATCTTTAGAAAACGGAGTTCAAAGTAGCGTGTTTAGGAAGTATGACCAGATATAAACAAACGAAATTACTGGAAAATATTCAAACTTCTTCTTGCCATAGAAACAAGAGTAACATATTGTAAGAAAAATGATAATAGAGTATTCAAAATGAACTGGTGGGAGAAATTAAAGAAATAACTGTAAAATGGTATTTTATGTTAATTATATTATGTGAAGTAGAATGAAATATAGTATGTTGATAGCCCAAGGTCAAATTTATTTGGTAATACAATGGTACTCACCTTATCTCCAAATAAATATGCAAATTCAGTAACATTTTCACGTGGAAAGGTGAAACATGTCGCTGATAAAGCATTTGACGACATGTGAGAAATGGCGTTTTTTGGGGAAAATGGAAGGAATAAGCAGTGGCGTAGCGTCAGGGGGGGTACGATCATTTTACTACCAGTATAATTATATACTACCTTTAGCCTTATTTAATCTTTGAACGGTATGAATTAAATAAGGACAAATATAGTATATAAAAATACTGGTAGTAAAGTGGTCCGTGCCCCCCCCCCCCTTGACGCTACGCCTCTGGGAATAAGCGTGTAAATCTGTAAATCTTGTATTTTTGACAGGGGTATGTCCGAACACTTTATAATTTTTTTCTTCCTATTTCTAAGAAGTCGTAAAAAGAAACATAATTTTTTTCCCTTCCACACTTTACATTACATTTTCGATAGTCTTATATACATTTAATTTTTGCTGAAATAGGATATTCTGCATTTTAAAAATATGTTTGATATGACAAATTAAAGATCTTTAGATAGTCAGTCCCTATAAATTTTCCCGCCAGTGTATTTAAAATTTCCAATATTTTTGACGTTTTTGCTTTCCAACTGTTCTTAATATAAAATATGGTATATTAAAATTGTTAATTTCACATATTTTCTGATAACTTTAAAATTAATTTTCGGATGTGTCAGGTATGTCAGATGAAAGAAAATTTATTTTGAGGGATTTTCGACCATGACGATATTAAGTATGACGAAAACGAATTTGCGTTTATTTTTATATCATTTTAATAAGCACATTAAAAATTAATAACTGTGGTGTATCCAGAGAGGGGGGAGAGGGGGAGTATGAATACCACTATTTCTAATCAGCATTTTTCGGTTTATATAATTGCATATGTCTGCTATTAAATAAAGTGAAGATCTCTGTTTCAAAATACTGGTATCCATAATCCACCCGCTATATAAAGTACTGATTATTAAATAATATTCATATGAAAATAATACAAATAAGCATGTTTGGGCTCATAAAACAAATCATCTATATTAATTCAAAAAAGTGTTTGTGAGTCTGGCTGCCTGTGTTGATTCAAATACTGTGTTGTGGAAGGCAAGCCCTACGACACTGGGCTCGGGTGAACTCCAGGGTGCAGACTAGAACCACTCGAAAAGATTTTTAGGAAATTCGATTTAGATTTTTTTAAATTAAATTTCAAAGGATTTTTTAATGGATTTTTGAAATAGGTATTTTATTTTAGTATCCGGATCTTTGTTTATAAATTTCACATAATTTCAGACTTTAGAGTACAGAGTAGAACAAAAAATGCGCTTTCAGATAATGTTTATTTCGAAACTGAAATGTAATTTACGGATTTTTAATGATTACCAAAAAAAATTAATTAAAAAAGTTTAAGCATGAAAAATTTAACACTTTCACTCGTAGTAAAAAAAAAAAAAAAAAAAAAAAAAAATATGAATTAGGTCTGTCCGTCTGCCCATGCTCTAACTCTAGTAAATAAATTTCCGTGTACTTTTTATATGTTATTGAGATTTAGTACAGAATTTTTAATATTAAAAATGAACTGAATAGCAGTTATAGTTAGCTTACAGGGACACACAAAATAATTCCATTACATTATAGTCTATAGGGAAAAATCGTTTGAGGCGCATTTTATTGGTGTTACGGTATTTCAAACACAATGAGATTAATATACATTACAGAGGTGGACATGATTTGTCAGGAGTATAGAATAAATAGCATTTATTGTTAGTTTAGAGAGATGGATAAAAGAAATACATTGCATTATGAACAATGTTTGCAGTGCATTTTAATGATGTTATGAAATTTCAAACATAATAAAATAAAAAAGTATCCCTGAGGTGTACTACAACATGTTTTCTATAGAATATGGAATACGTAGACTTTATAGTTCCTTTTCAGAGACGCACAAAATAATTCGGTTACACGACTGGCTAAGGTCGATAATTGCTGAAAGTGCGTTTTCCACCGTGACGTGTATTTTTAAATTTATCTAATTTTTAGTGTATTACGTGATGTGTAAAAATTCTATAGATCATATAAAAGTGTTATACGAAAGAAATCGCGCACATTATCGGATATGCACAGCAATTGCTGAAAATAAAAATTGATATTGACTGAGTTATGTGTCTATTAAATTTTTTATTTAGATATTTCATTTCATTTTTTGAAAAAATGAAATTTCTTAATAATAATTAATTATACTTGGAATGTTTCTCATAATCTATGCCTGATGCTTGTTTTTTCGTTCCTGTTTGCTTTTAATTTCAATAAATGTCAAACTGCAAGCGATTATTTTGTTTATATATATATATTGCTTAGCATTAGACACGAATAACGATATGTTTTTTTTTTTAACACTTTCATAACATACATAGTTGAAAAGTATTTATAAATTTCCTTAGCCTGTCTATTCATTGGTCTGTACTGTAAATCTCATAAATATACTGAGATTGCCATGTAAATTATATATGTTATTGATGTTTACTATAGAATGTTTAGTATTGAAATGGAAATGTAGCATTTATAGTACGTTTACAGGAACACACAGAAGATTTTCGTTACATTGTAGACTATTAAAAAAAAGACATAATAAAATTAGAAGTATCGCTGAGCTGCCTTACAACATGCTCTCTATACATTAAGGAGCGCGTAGTATTTATCGTTTATTTACAGAGACGCACAAAATAATTCAGTTGCAGGACAGACTACTTTCTTAGTATACTACGTATAATTCAGCTGAAGAATACATATTTCAATTAAAAACCACATTTGAGCAATTCGTGCCTTTACACAGTAATGCTTACCTATTATTTTGCGTAGGCTGTACATGGTCTATAGAGCTTATAAACACTATGTAGTGTGCAAAAATTCAGTTAAACTTAAAAACGTATACCATAACTAAAAACGCACTTCCATCAATTATCGTTAGTAGGTAGTAATATAACCGAATTTTGTGTGTGTCCCTGTAAATGGACAATAAATGCAATGCACACCATATTTTTAAGTAAGTAACTTATTGTACACTCCAGTAATGCATTGTATTCCGTCCACCAAATACTAACTTAAATTCTTTTTATCTCATGATAAATTTTAACATAAACCATGAAGACAAATTTAAGGGTTTGATATTGTTTCAATATAGAGACGCGTCCTTAAGCTTATTTCTTTTATGAATGCGTTTAGAAGACCTGTTGTCTAGTTGATTATTATTATTATTTTTTTTCTTTTGCATCTCTCTGTGATAATTTAGCGTGTAAAAAGTAAGAAGTGTTCTCTTTTTCTCAGACTGAGCATTTCCTGAAAAAAAATTGCTACAGATTACACTACACTATTTGTTTGCTTAATTTTCCGTTTAACTCTCTTAATACCAGGTTTTAAATTTTGATGAGCGTTCTTAGTTTTGTATGAATTGAACCAGAAATTTAATTCTATTAAACATAGCTTTTTTCAACGAAATAGCTATATGATTTTATTTATTAACTTTAAATTATTATTTGGTTTCTTGTTCGAATCATAAAAACTTCAAAACAAAACATAATGGGGTTAAATAAGACTCTTATGGTACCAGGAGGGTTAACAATTGCACTTACGTTGTCGTAACAATTCCTTTTTATAAAATGTTATTATTTTTTTTTATCATTGTTGCATTCTTTCGTATTAGATAGCAGTCACTCAAAATTTTAAAATCAAACTTGATACTTCACGGACATAAAAAAATATATGATCATTAGTCTGCTTTTAAAGATAGGTTTTTTATAAAAACGATTCCCCTAAATGTTATTCACTAAAACTATTTAATATTCTATGTACGATTTTGTCTATTTGTTTATTCTAGGTACGATTGTCTTTAAAATGTCAGACCAAACAACTCTTCCTTTGAAGAACAAAATAAATTCTGCACACTTCCATGAAACATTTATTGTAATAATATAACATTTAAGGATAGATTTAATAGCTTTTTTTATTTTGAAAATAATAAAAATTTTCCATAATTTCCCGGACAACAGAAATTTAATGAACTAGGTATTGTATCAGACATAAAATTTGATGAATATAAGTGTTAGATCGGAAAGGTGTATACAGCAAAATCTAGTTAGAAATCAGACTTCATCTAAATACCTGCTTTGGTTCATTTCAAGATATTGGTCGGTTAAAATTTATCAGTTTTCTACAATTTTTATATTAGAGCTTGGTATTTCAAGTGTAAAATTAAAAATATGAATTTACGACGATTTTTTTAATGTTTCTGTCTATTAAGGAAGGGTATTGTGAGAAAACAAATAAATATTTGAACTTAAGACGGAAATGGTATGTAAATGTATAAGTCCTGAAGTAGTTTAAACAAAATATTGAATATAAGAGTATCTTAACATCAGTTCACAGAAATCAGCAGATTCAACATCCTCTACGTCATAGGCGCCAATTTAACGGGGGGTCAACAGGATCAAATCTGGCAATCATCCACCACTAATTTATGAATGTTATTTTTGTCTTAATTAATGACAATGATTAAATAGGATAAAAAAAAAACTTTTTAAATTTGAAACACTATTAAAGAAAGTGAAAATTTCTATAAAAAATACTGGTATTTTGCTTTTTTTCTACTGTTTATTCCCTGCTCTATCGCCACCCTGTATGATTATTGGTCTGCCTTAATGATGGATTTTTCTATAAAACGGTACCCCTAAATGTTGTTCACTGGAAAAAAATTAATATTCTATGTACGATTTAGCGAGAGAATTGTCGTAGAAATATGCCAGATTGCCTATTTCACTCCCATTAAGTCGGCGTTGATGCTATAAACTATCTTCCAAATATGCTAAAGTACTCTTAAAATATGAAAAAAAAATTCAAACCGAAACTGGTCAATGAATGTTGATGTATTTCTCATCATCATGAAAAAAAGCGTAATTGATAAATAAAGTTTAATTATAGCTACTATCCATGACATATTTATGGGTTATATAAAAATTTCAAACCAATTGCATGTTTAATAGCATGGAAATGTTTATCATCAATGTAATATATATATATTTTTTTAATTTAATACATTTTCAATTCTAAGAGAAGTACATGTAAATTACGAAATTACTATAAATTTGTTTACATAATTTCAGTAGCTTTGTACTTTTAATATATATTTTGTTTCTCGAATATATATAGAATTGCAAAATTTTATGTTTTTTTCACGTTCTCTAAGTCCTGAAAATTTAGCACGAAACCTATAAATTGATAAGCTAAAAATTTATAAATATTTGTGACGTTCTTACCTTGAAATGTAATAATTTTTTAATCTTGTTCCATTAAATATGTCAGAAGGCATTTTAAGTATTGCATTCGCCTTAATGTGGCTGATGATAAAAAAGGAACATTACAGTTGTAAAATGCGCTTTTATTGTGTAGAGAAAACCTGTAGAGACTGCATCAAGAAAAAGGTTATGTACAGATGGTTTTTTAATTTTATAATTTGATGTTATTTAAAGAGACATGTGTTACAGATGTTTTGAAAGCTTAAATGTCTTTTGTGATATTTTCAGAATCAGTTCATCATTTTCCGGTCTGTTATTAAATAGTGACATTTGAAATGTGAAAATTTAGTAGAGAATAATTAAAATCAATCCATTCTATTATATATTGTTAATTATTTATTAACTTAAAGGTATTATTTATACACTAAATACATGCCATATTTAAATTGGAGAGTGGGTCAGATTTTGATATATATATATATATATTATAATCTCTCATCCTTTGTTTTTCACATGTGTTTTCATTTTTAAATATATATATATGTTGAAGCAAACGGTTTTTAAATCGAAGAATTATTATAAGCGGTATTCAATGTTGAAATCAACCAAGAAATATTTGTTATAATTTTAATATGATTAAAATCTATGCATATAAGCTTAACAATCTTTTACAGGAATATATGTGACAGAGAATGTGGTGTGCTGTGCCTTACCATTTTATTAAATTTGAATATTTTTAGATATTTTTCAGAGCCTACGTTAGACCGCATAACTTTCGTTTTTAAATTATCATTTCTCAAAAAAAAAAAAAAAAAAAAAGAATTTTTCAGAACAGGGGCGGGAATTTTCTACCTGATTTCAGACAATTAGAGGAATAAGGTGTGTGCAAAAAAAAAAATTGTTATGCGTCGTTTATTTACATTCCGTGTGAGAAAACTTCAACCACGGTACCTAAGCAAAAATCTACTCTAAAATCGAAATCTGAACTGAATGTTTGGCATTATTATTAGAATTTTACTATTTTGACACTATTTCAGAATATTGAATAATTTGATTGGTATTTCCGTTCTTGTACCGTTGACAATTTTGCGATAGGAAGCTTATTTTAGATTTGTTACTTTTGTGATTTCCGTCTCCAATCATTAAACTAGTGTAGAAATCACAAATATTTGCGGTGATTCTCAACTGTGTGAATTAAAAAAACCGAAACCCTTTTTTTTGTACCATATAATGCATTTCCGCACATCTGCCTTGACACAAATTCCGTTACAATAAAGCAGTTATTTATTTATTTATTTATTCATGTTTTGTTGCTAATAATGTTTCCATAAATATATCGATTCATTTATTATTTCAATGGCCTTTTTCAGTTTTTTCAATCGTACTACTATAGAAACATATGCGCATCATGAATGGGCATATTTTTCAATCCTTCGACACACACTTCTAAACAGTGGCGTACCGTCAGGGGGGGCACAATCATTTTGCTACCAGTATAATTATAAACTATATTTGGCCTTATTTAATCTTTGAACGGTATGAATTAAATAAGGCCAAATATAGTATATAAAAATTCTGGTAGTAAAGTGATGTGTGCCCCCCCCTTGACGCTACGCCTCTGCTTCTAAATACTTTTTTCCTATTGGATGAGAAGAACTTGTAGTTTGCATCCACCCCCTTTGGTATAAATCAAAGTTGGATATATAGTATATTCCGTATATCTATAGCATTGGTATAAAAACCCCAGAGACCCAACAAGTCCGAAACCGATCGGATGCTTGGTTTTGGGTCTACAGGCGTTGCAAAGCGTTACGTACGAACATATGTACACACAGACTCCGACTGGAAACGAATAAATCCGCTGATTTTTTTTGTCCCAGAGGCCTGCTTCCATGAGATACAAATTTTTGATTTCCCTGCGATCATCATACTTCCATTTTATGGAAGTAAAAGGTACCGTGCCCCCTTAAACATGTTAACATTGAAAAGAAAACACTAAGAAAGAATGATAATTTCGTTTCTCTCAATAAATAAATATGCACAAAATTATATAAATTTTCACTCCCGTCAACGTAGAGAAATATTTCACTTTTGTCAACGCAGGTGAGACATTTCACTCCTTTCCAGGGAGTGATCCACTCTTTAATGAGTGGTTTGTTATAGATTTTACTCTAAAAAGGGTGAAAATGCCTTTCACTGTTTCAAAGAGTCAACTTTTCACTCCTCCCAATTTTAGAGTGTAACACGATCATTGCAAAAAAAAACGCATACCAGGGTTCTTACGCTTTAACCACAATTTTTAATAGCAATTTTTTATTTAATATTTAAATAGCAGAAATTGTAGACGCCTTGTTTAATTTCAGGGTTTGTAATACTTTTCTGCATTTAAATAAGCCAAAAATTTCCATAAAAAATTTGGGGTAAAATCGTATGAACCTTGGCATACCTTTATCTTTAAAAGTAACTGAATTATGAAAAAACCCTTATTCAAGTTTTCTGTACCTTTTAAAGGGCTGTCGCATCAGCAGAAATCGGAACCATTCACAAATTAATGATGGTGTTCTTTAGATAAAAAATACATTAATAAGTAGGACAAAATGTTATGCCAAATTCATCCAAAAAACGCATTGGCAAAAATCACGAAAAAGAACAAATGTAACTTTAAAACCTAGAAACATAAATAAAAAAAAGCAATTCATAAAATATTTTCAAAGCATTCTTTGCATATTTAGTACATTCTTCTGGAAATACTTTGGAATTCTTCTCCACTGATATTGTTCCAAGCATCGATTTTTTTTTCTCTAAGAAGAACTGCATATGTGATATTGCCCTTGTTTTCTTTTTTTGTTGGATTATTTCACAGATTTACATTCCTAATTTGATATTATGGTAATCATTCACTTGTGGTCAATATTTAACTAGCGTAACTCCCTCATTTTTAAAGATGCAGAAATGCAGGTTTTTGTAATGATCTTGTTGAAGTAAAAGCAAAACAATCATAATTGACCCATTGTCTTTAGAAGGGTCTAGGGCTCCCACTGGCCCATTTTTTTTAACACCAGTTTTTGTGAAGAATAATTTTCAAGCAAGGTTTGTACAACATTTTCAACAAAAATTACGTTCCGGCCTGTGAAATTTAAAAGATTTTTCTTAGGAAATATCAGTACTCAAAAAGACGGACCGAGTGAGAGTCCTGGGGTCACATAAAAATGTAAAAATGAGAACTTAAAGAAAATTAATGAGAGTTCTATTTCTTTAACATAATCTTATTTCCAATTTAATTTGAACAATTTTGCAATTTTCATTGGCTACTTATCTCCAATATGTAAAAAAACTAAAACGCTGTTCAAACTTTTTGAGACACCTAGTATACATATTTAAGATTTGTGTAACTATATTCTGGAGAATTTGTTCTGAATTGTAAAACACATTTTGTCTAATTTATACTTCCTATCATTTGACTATAGGTATTTTTTTATTCAATTTAAATCGAAATATTGTATAATACAGCATATAGTATTTAAAAGAATAATTACACAATTTAAGCTTTCAATTACTAAAATAAGTTAATTATTAATTTTTGATTGATTCAAAAAGATTTACTAAAATGTATTCAATTGCACAAGATCATGAATACTTGTTAAATGGCCCGCGGCTAATAAGTTCACAGCTAGTTCACAGCTAATAATCACTGTTCTGCCAGAACAAATTTTTAAATTGAGCACATAAAGGTAGTTATACAAATTATCCAACAATGAGTGATTTGTCTGTCCAAACAAATTTAACAGTGGATAGAAATATAAGTAATGAAGATTTAGAATTTTTGGAAACAAGGAAAGCACATAAAAAAAAACAGAATCTCACTCACAAATATCTTTTCTTGAATCTAATATTTCTCCTGGATTTGAAAACGGTTTTTTAACAACAATTTCACCAACAAATCAAAATCCAGCCAAAAAGGGAAAAGCAATAAGATTGAACTGTTATACACTGCTTAACAACTCAAGTATATATGAATAAAGAGAGGACAATGAGGTAAAAGAGCAAACACAGAGACAAAAATAGGATAAGAAAGAACAATTAAATCTTAAAAAAGCATAAACTGCGTTAAAAAAAACAGAATTCAGCAAAATATCAAAGTCAGTCGCTGAAAACTCTGGAAGTAAAGGTACAGCAAAATCAGACGATATGAAGAAGACTAATAAACTTCAAAGATAGGTAGATTCATATCTTCCAGAAAAAAGAAGAAAATATTGACGCCTTCAAGGAAGTTGGAAAGCAAAATTGAGTTAAAGGCACCCTGGAATGCAAAATCTTTGCTTAAAATATACAGCAGAATTTATAAAATGTTTCACATTTGCTACACTGTTTAAAACAAATCTTTATGACAGGTTTCTTTTGCGGATATTAAAAGAATTTACCAGAAAGATTTTTATATTCAAATAGTTGTAGTAAATGTAGAAAAAATTAAGCTTTGCATACAGTAATAAACCAAGACTCCCTTATCATAGATCAGACTTGACAATCCGGAGAAAGTCTATGGGAGAAAATGTCCGCGGTAATTGCCAACTTATTAATTGACTTTCTCCGGAAAGAATCGCCGCCTGGTGGATACTACCGCACAGTTGCCATGTTTCGGGCTTTTTGAACACCAGTATATTTTTAGAGAAAATGTTGTTCTTTTAAATCCCAGAATTCTCCGATCAAACAAAACAAAATTGTCTCTACTAAAAAACTGGTATCTAAAAATATAACAGAAAAATCTATAGAAAAATCTAGCTGGTCTGCTACCGCATAGCTGCCAACACTTACGCTTTTTTCTTACCACTAAAATTTAATAGAATTTTTTTCCTCGTGTAATCACACGATCTTGTCAAGTTAATAAGATAAAATTTACTATAAAATTTTAGTGGTAGGAAAACTACTAGTTCATAAGCAAATGCATAGAACAAATGGAGCTGTGAAAAAATTTCGTGTGATTTCGTGTCGTAAATACTATTACTGACGATTGATGGCGCTAGTAGCAGGACAAGTATAGCGGTCAAAGGCAACTTGCTGATTGAGAGGTCTGATACTATGATAAGGAGGTCTTTTAATAAACATTGCTTTTGTAAAATTTATGTTGGTTCCTCTTGTTTTTTACATGGTTAAATTTAAATATGTTTAAAGTGTGAATGTTGAAATATTCATCATTTAATTATAATATATTCAATATTATGTATCTCAAAGATATTAATTTTATTATTCAAGTTATTATTAGATTAAGGTTTTAGTATTTTAAGTAGTTCAGTAATGAGTATTTCAACTTTCAATTTTTTGTATTTAAATTCTTTATTAACCCGGGAGCAGTTGCACGGGGTATGACATACCCCAGCGTGCATACGGTTTTTACAATTGTCACTACTATTTTTCGAAAAGTAATCTACAATTTACATTATCATAGAATTTGTAACAATTGTCTCAGACTGAATATGGTGACGATTATTAATTGTATTTATTGGAGACAATGTAAAAACCATGCATTATCTGGGTATGCGCGACTTCTTCCGAGTTAAGTATTTAAAAATTAATAGCAATTAAATGAATATTTTAAGATGAACTGACACGCATAAAATGCATCGCAACATTTAAGTACTTTGGCGTCTCATTTATGTTTTAACTACTGTAAACGTGACAAAAATGACCTAAATGCGACAATCATATATAGTTGGCTTAGACGCATAATGACTCAATTTCTACAAAACAAGTTACTTTTCGATTAAAAGCACAGTATTCAATCTTTTCCTACTTAATAAAATATATATTTATTTAATAAAATGCCAAATATACCCTAAATTTCCCAAAACGTCGGTGATTCACGTCTCATTTAGGCACAATGACATTGCTAGCATTGAAGGATACGAATGACACAGCGGAAACTTACCTTCAGAAGTGAAATTTAGAAATTCAAATTTATTTTAACACTAGAACTACCGGAAATTTTACTCAAGTTTTTTAAAACTATTTATTTAAAACTTCTTAGCTTATTCATTTAACGTATTTCTGTGAGTTTTATCTTTAATTTAATTTAAAAAGAAATTTCTGGTTAGAATCGGAATATATTCATTTGGTAGCCGTCAAAATGACGGCTCATGGTAGTTCTAGTATTAATTACTACAGGGTGCGTAGTTTTAATACAATTTTTTAATAGAAGTTTTGTTTTATTAAATAGCAGAAAAATATTACAAATTCTGCAAATAAACGGGGTGATTGCGAATTCAATAATTTTAATATTAAATAAAAAATAATCAAACTTAAATAGCGGTGGAACTTCTTCAAAATTACACGGTATGAACGCACATTATTACTATCACTATAAATGGCTGAAAGTAATGTTGAATAGTAGAAAATGTTTATGCTTATCAGCGAGTCAAAATTCTCGTATCGTCAAGCATTCCCAGTTTCACCTATGCGTATCCCGAAAACAGGAAGATTTTTTTTCTATTCTAAAACGATGACACTTCAAGTCGCATAGAGAAAATTTAAAAGTTCGGAATCCTTTAAGTAGGTTTGTATTCTGATTACTTCAAATACTATAATTTTATCAGAAATGATTAGTATTTATTCTTTTTCTGACAATTATTGTTCTTTATTTAAAATATAAACGTATGTTATCCTTATCTCCCTTATTACTTTCCCATCACACTTCGATAAGTTGCTATTATAACGCAATTGATATAATTTTTTATAAATAAAAAACCTTATACTGTAATCAAAACAGTAGCACGTTACAAGCGTTTCTTACCATAGTATAAATAATAATACTATTATGAAATAGTTACTTGAATTGGAATTTAAATAGCGATCTATTTTTTGTCATTGTCATATAAGAAAAAGTTACAGGTGTCATACCAGGGTTGCCAGACTGGCCTTTTTTTATTCAAAAATTTCGAATACTTACCGGAAATTTTTAAAGAAGAATTTTTACTTTAAGTAATCACGAAATGTCTGCCATTAAATAAAGAAAAGAATATCGTAGGGAATTTCTGGTTTGAATGCAAAATTTCGAAATAAAAGAAGGCCAAACTAGCAACCCTGTGTAATAGGCAAAAGGAAATGAAATGGAATATTTAAGATATTTCTGAAATTAAAAATTTTCATTATTTGCTATACGTAAAACATTTTTTATGCCAATACTTAATTAATTCAATATTATTGAATACAAAATTCAATCAGTGTTAAGAGCTCGCTACATTTAAAAAAAAATTTCAGATTGCTAGAACGTCCCCACTTTTAGAAGTAGAAATACCCGCCTTATTTAATATTGCGAAAACAAGACTATACTATTTTTAAAAAGTGGTGGCAATCAAGCAATCTGAATAAAGAAATAGCGGACTGGCAACACTGAATTCATTATAATCGCCATGAATTTTAAATTATTATTCAATATAGTGCAATTTTACTGGGAGGAAATATGTTAACCCCTTCGCGACGAGCGTCCTTTACAGAATTTTTAATCTTTTACCACCGATTTTTAAAACAGATATCTTCTTCTAATCGAATCGCAGAAATTCTGTCATTAAATAAGGTAAAGTTTACAATAAAAAGTAACTGGTGGGGAATAATCGAGGATTCTGAGCATCTTATGCGTCACGTATACGTGTCGCTCGTCCCCAAGGGGTTAATGTTACACAAAAATAGGAGTATAGAAAGAACTGAAAATAAATGTATAGCCGTGAAAAACCATCACCCCTTGCTATTTTATCACCAAATTGTCACAGAGAGATGCTAGAGGTACCATTCGAGGAGACATTGTGACTTCTTTCTGAATATGAATTAAATTTTCGGTATAGCCATAGCTTCAAACTTATACACTTTATTGATACCAGTATTTTAATAAAGAAAATCTCGATTAAATAAGACATATTTTACTTTTAAAAAATAGTGGTAAGTAAAAAGCGTAAATGTTGGCAACTGTGTCCGTCTACATGTTAAAAAGTTACCAAATTTCCTTTTTCATATGATGACATGCACTTTAGACACTTTACCTTAATTCCCTGGATCAAAGCAACACGGAAAAAAGGTATAGTTTAAGTATATTTTCTTAAATCTTTGTAGAGTTATAAAAGAAAATATGGTAGGAGTTTATCCATAAATTTCGCAAAATAGAATTAGGTTACAAAGAAAAAGGACCATACAGCAGCGTACATTTCCGAAATTTTGTCAAACTGAAATCGTCTTTTTTTTTTTTTTGTTTTTTTTTTTTTTTTTTTTTTTTTTTTGTGTGTGTGTGTGTGTGAAGTTATCTTCGAGAACATGCTAATAGTCAGATTAGTGAATTGCGTTATTAAATAAATGGGGAGGGCGAGGTCTGTATTTTAAGAAATGTAATTGCCATAGTGTAATTTTTTACACAAATTTGAAATCATTTCGGGCATTTATTTAGTGAAATAATTAAATAATAAAAAGCCATTATTTCTCAAAGTAGCAAAGAGGAACTATTAAATTAATGATTACATGATAATAATTATGATGTTGCAAAGGTAAAATTACAAACTGATTCTCTAATTTATTAATTCGATTGCAGCGATGCCAAGTCTCTGGAATGTTTAATGCCAGAATTATTAAATAAAACAAATTTTCTATACGAGAATACTGGGATTTAAAGATCTCGAAACTTGGCAGCAATGCGACTGGATTCAGTTGAATCTCAAACTTTTGTGATAAAGATAAGAAAGGATATATGAAATTCTTCATTCTGCGATGGCTTTTAAAATATTTGTAAATACTACGATTAAAACGTATTGATGCATTTTTTCTGAAATGTATTCTGTAATAAAACACTAAACATTATTGCCAGAAAAGATTAATTTTTAGTGTATCGTTTTGAAAAATAAAGATAATCATCATGATGTTATGACCTAAAATAACCAACTTTACGGTACAAAATGAACAAAAACTTTAACGATATTGATATACAATTATGCAAAGTTGTGCGCAGAAAGCAGATAACATTTGTTTTCGTGTTTCAGCCAGAATTTTGGAAAATTCTGCCAATGTTTACCCGGAACAGGATTAGAGATATAGTTTCAATCGCAAAAATGTTTCAGAATTATTCGTCATTATATCAAAAGCCATTTTCATAAAAGTAGTTATTTTTAAAAAAGATATGAAATTGTACTGTCCCTGGGTCTTGTAAATTATACTTAGAAAAACATTCTCCGTGCTCTGAGGCTAATAAGTAAAATAGTAAAAATCAATGTACGCGCTTGTGTGTTTAAGTAGTGCAATTCAAATAATATTATAAATTATTTAATACCAAAAAATCTATTTCATAATATGTAACTTATTCCTTTGTAGCACTATTTTGACTTCACTTACTTAATAAAAAAACTTCTTTAAAATATATTTGTTTGATCCGCGGATTATACTAATGCATTCTGGGAACTTTTGCATCGTACCACGTGTCATTCAAATTATGTATTACTTTGAAAAAACAAAATTTTCAAAAAGGCTTTCTCTGTCTGATTTGAAATTTATCTTATTAACCCCTTAATCGTCGAGACCGAGACATTCACGGGCATCGTAGGCTACGCCTGTTTTATTCATATTGTTTGATTCCCGCCAGTTTTTTTAAAATAGTGTAATTGGCTTTTTTCTCGCAATATTTTATCTGCCCCTTAAATTAGGCGAATATTTCTACTTAAAAAAAAAAAAACTGGTGGTAATCAAGCAATTTGAATTTTTAAAAAGTACTCCACACTTATCGGTCGCGACGATTAAGGAGCTAGTCCGGTAGCGATGTCTAGTTTACATGCTATAGCGATTAGTGTAGAAGATCTATACTGTATATAATTTTTGGTTATTCAAGCCTACCAATTTCTTTATGTCGAAATGAAAATCTGAAAGTTTAGGGGTATTTTTAGTTCAAGAACCAAGAATGTTTGGTGATATTTAACCATTTTCTTGCTAATAAATTAATAAGAAATGTCTGAGAATCTCTGAAGAATGCTTACAGTCTGTCGGCAGTTTTTTGGAAAAAAAATATTATATATTTTTGAATAAGAACCAGAGATATAGAAATTATATATCTCCATTCAGGCGCTAAGTGCAACTAATGACTATTCACAATTCCGTTTTTTATGATTGATGATCCCTTAAATTAACATTTAATGATTTTCAGATAGCAGCGAAAGCAGAATATGGGCCAAATGTGGCATTTATTACGAAGTCATGCTCATTAAACCAGATATGATATGATGTTTTCCCTAAGCAGGGCCATAAAAGTCTTCACAAACTGATGAACATTACTCATAGATAAATTTTTCACGTGTTAAAATGTGTAACGACTTCAACAAGGGTATTCTTTGTCCAATATCATAATTGTCAAAAATTGTCTCACCTATTTGAAGTGTTGTGTGACGCAGAATTTTATTTGTAGGACTGATTTATTATAATTAAAAAGTACAACTTTACAAACATAATCTGACGTCAGTAAACCGTTTTCTTGTGAGTCAAATATCTTAATATAATTTTCTTCTATTAAAATTCGCATTTTAAGCATACTGCTTGATTACATCCTGAAAAACTAATCTTCTAAATTAATTTTATACCATGATTGAATGCAGGGATCGTGTGAACCCTGCATTCAAATATTTAACAGTTTTTTTACCTTACTTAAATGAAGAAAAATATTGCAAATTCTGTGAATAAGCAATGCTGTTAAGAATGCCGAGCTTTAAAACTTAAATATAAATTTTCTTATCATTAATAGTGGTGCCAATCTCCTTGGAAATTCCAAGAAGTGTGCGAACCTTGCGAATGTAAGTTGCTTCTAATCATTACACTTAACCCTTTCCGGCACAGGCAAATTCTGTTCGTAAAATGAGAAGTTACTGACTGACACCGGAATATACAAACGACTTTTTTAGAAAATAAGAACTCCTTATTTTAAGCTTTCATTTTAGAAACAAAATTTTATTAAAATATTCTTGGTGCCGCTGCAAGTTTGGAATTAAAATTAGTTGTGCCCGGATTGGGACCACTGTGCCAGAAAGGGTTAATCAGCATTTGGCGTGATCAATTGATCTTATTTCCGTAATTATTTTTCAATATTATTAATCAATTATCAAATATCAATTATTTTTGCAATTGATGTTATTTTCGCATCTATAATAAATTATCTCATCTATAATAAATTTAAATAACTATTGTAAATTTTATAAACGCAAACTTTAATATAAATGGTTATATTTATAACATCAAAGGTAACATCAAGTTAAATATTGTTTATATATAATTCACACATAGTGAATACGGATTATTATTACTTTATTTCTTTAAAAAATGTACTTTCTGAAAAGTTACTGGATAGTTAATGCCTGTGTAAATTGCAGCATTTAGCTTTGAATAAGTTATTACTTTGGATATATTTTAATTGCCAATATTAATGAGAAATGTGCGGTCACGAATTAAATTAATCAATGTGTTACCTGGAAATGACAGATATAAATAAATGAACCTTTTTATATTCGTGTATAGTATCACAACATGAGATTGGTGTGGATATCTGGAGCAGATTTCTATTTAGAATTTTTCCAGAACGTTATAGATATACATTAATACAATTTTTTGACATTATAATGATAAAATATGTAGATACCTCTAACAGAGTTCGCACGCTTTTACCACAATTTTTCAATAGAATTTTTTTTGCCTTATTTAAAAGCAAAAAAGTATTATAAATCCCGCAATTAAACGATAGTCTGCAAGCTCTGCAATTTAGAAAAAACTATTAAAAAAATGTGGTAAAAGGGTACGATTCCTGTATAAGTTTTAGTGCATGTCAAAGATGAATATATTTTCGTCTTTAAAATTATTTTTATCTCTAAAATTAAAGCACTGTAATGAAACTGATGAAATTGGATAATACCACAGGGAGCCTGTTCAAACTGCATTGTGAGCAAAGTTTGAGAGTTAATGCGAGTCGAAAGTTGGTCGTATTCCCGTAAAGACTCCGGAAAACCATAAATCAATTTAAGAAACGAGTTTTATTTTTTTTCCACTATTCATTATGCGAAATGTTTTTTTTTTCAATTATCTAATATCCTAGTTATCAGCTAACTGGAATTATGCAAAATTCCCAACCTTATCATTCCTTTTGAATAGATACGTTGCCTAATTTAAGCGCATATTTTCTGCAATTTAATAAGTCAAATTCAAGTCAAATTTAAATATTCTAAAAAAGTGGTAACAAAAAAGCGTAAACGTTGACAGCTATTCTTATGGTTTTAACCCGAAATGCATCATATTTGGCTTGGCAAAGACCTATTTATCTCAAAATATATTATAGCTGCCAACATTAACGCGTTTGTCTTACCACTATAATTTTATTGTACACTTTGCCTTAATAAAAGGCAAAAATGTATGAATTACCTAGTAAAAAATGTTTTTTTAAATTTTAGTGATAACGAAAAAGCGTAAAAGCTAGCAACTGTGATATGTACTTTAAAATTTCACATAACCCCCTAGTCAGGGCCATATTCTGAACCAAGGCCTCCTTATCATAGTATCAGGCCTCACAATCAGCAAGTTTCCTTTGACCGCTATATTCTCCTGCTACTAGCGCCATCAATCGTCAGTAATAGGAGTATTTTCGACATGAAATTTTTTCACAGCTCCATTTGTTCTATGCATTTGCTTATGAACTAGTATCGGTAGCATAGCTGCCAACTTTTACGCTTAATTCCTACCACTAAAATTTTATACTAAATTTTATCTTATTAAATTGACAAGATCGTGTGATTACATAACGAAAAAAATTTTATTAAATTTTAGTGGTAAGAAAAAAGTGTAAAAGTTGGCAGCTATGCGGTAGCAGAGCTGCTAGATTTTTCTATTCTCTTTTTGGATACCAGTTTTTTAGTACAGACAATTTTGTTTTGTTTGATCGGAGAATTCTGGGATTTAAAACAACAACATTTTCTCTAAAAATATACTGGTGTTCAAAAAGCCGGAGACTTGGCAACTCTGCGGTAGTATCCACCAGGCGGCGATACTTTCCGGAGAAAGTCAATTAATAAGTGGCAATTACCACGGACATTTTCTCCCATAGACTTTCTCCGGATTGTCAAGTCTTATCTATTAAGGGAGTCTTGTTCTGAACATGGGCAACCTTCGACCAGTAAAATGCAATGGTTATTTTTGCGTTAACTCGGGAGCAGTCACATGGGGTATGACATACCCCAGGGTGCGTATGGTTTTTACAATTGTCACCACTATTTTTAGAAAAGTAATCTACGATTTACATTATTATAGAATTTGGAACAATTATCTGAATAACAGACTGAATAAGGTGACGATTATTAATTGTATTTATTGGTGACAATGTAAAAACCACTCATTATCTATATATGCGCGACTGCTCCCGAGTTAATGAATCGGAAATGTGCTAAAATTACTGTGTTTTTTACTTTTGGAAGTTTGCATATGTTGCACGTGTTTAGAATTGAACTCTGCCCGTAATATTTCTGTTGCCAATCATCATAAAAGAAATATTGTCTCCAAGTGATTGAAAGCACTAAGGTATGCATAATTTATACTTCATGGGAAGTTTGCATATTGAACTATGCACTGACTATTAAAATTGAAACAATAAATAACACTATTCAATATCTGTTTCCCATTAATGGTAATTTTATGCTTTACTTTAATAAAAATATATTGCTAATTTTAATTCATTTTTGCACCGTATACAATAATATACCAAATTTGTTATTAGCATTTAGTAATAAAATAAATTATTAAATAAGTGGTCAGGGGTGTAAAAAATGAGCGCCAATGGGCTGAATGCCATGACTAATTTTTTAGTATTCTTCGCCCACTAAGAACACTAGTAAAATTTAGGCGAAATATACAAAGAAAATGTACGCGAAGAAAACTAATAAAATTTAGTGGTGAAAAACGGGCCACTGGCGCCCAGTTTTTACATTCCTGTCAATGGTACTCACTACTTTTTCCAGAAAAGCAGTCTTACACCACTTTTAAGAAATGAATTATTCGCCTTATTTAAATACATAAATTCTGCGATTAAATAAAGAGAAAATTTAAATTCTGAAAGGCGGGAGCTCCAAGGGCCGCGTAGTGAGTACCACAGGATTAAATGGAATCGTACATAGCTGAAAAGTAAGATTACAAAATTTAAAATTACAGTATTACTGTAATTTCCGGCATATAATTCGCGGATATAACAATTCTGTTTTAACTAGTGCTCGCGATTATACGTATAAAACGTAGTGTAACCGGTAACGATTTGGGATAGGAATCATATGGAAAAAAGGCTTAACTACCTATACTTTTAAACGTATATAAACGTATATTCGAAAGCACTAGTTTTAACCCAGAAATTTAATTCAATAATTGAAGTCAAATAGTTACAGCGATCTAGTAAGTTACATTTTATAAAATAAAATTTCTGGGTCAAAACTATATTTTTTGATCCGCGTATTATACGCCGGAAATTACGGTACTTATTTATTTAGCAAAATATACGAGAAATTTTATAAACAAAAATTAAATTTAGCATGAAAATTCCCGAAGGTCTTACAAACAAAATTAACAAAGTTAAATTTGTTTCTACCCTCTTGTTACATTTTACAGTAAAAGTAACAAGTCAAAATATGTCTTTATAAAGTAATCGCAATTAAAATGATAATGTAGTGTTATAATTGCTATAGCTCAGACAGTCCAAAAAATGAATAAAATTTCTTATGATAAAGTAAAATAAAAATGAGGAAATAAAATTTTACAGCTTTCTTTCACAAAAGTTATAATACAAATCCTGGTTAAATTTAAGTGGTATTAAAAATATCCCACCAACGTGCAATACTTAAAAATTTTCTATCACCGTCCAGTGTTCACATTAAAACAAAATTTTACGAAAATTCTAATGTGAATTCAACATTACAGAAACACAATTAGCTGCCACAGAAAAGGTTAAAAATATATTATTTTTTAACGACCAAACATTTATGGAAAACATACAATGTTTATTGAGAAACAGAAATTCGTTAAAAACTTTCAACAGTGTAATTTTAAATTGTTTTAAGGCTAGAACGTCCATTATGGTCTTTTGACCGGCACCAAATAAATATATATAAAATCGAACCTGAAATTTAAATAAGTTACATATGTAAAACACGGAACTAACTTATGTAAATAAATTTAAAATCAAATGAAAATTCTGATGTAAAATATTTCTTTAAACCTAAGCAAAACCAGCCGTCCTGGTGTTAATATTTACTTGAAAAAAAATTCAAAACCTATGGATAAAATTATTTTAATTTAAAAAAAATAAAGTTTCAATCCTCTAATGAATGTTAAATTATTTTTCTATGTTTTTATCTATATTTTTTGAAATTATAATCTTGGCATTCCAACATAGTTGAAAAGTGTTTATGACTTCGGTTTGTGTGCCGCCTGTCCGTGCTCTAACTCTCGTAAATATACTCGGATTGCCCTGAAAATTTTTGTATGTTATTGACACTTTCTATAGTATGATCCCTATTGAAAATAAAGTGTGTAGCGTTTATAGTTTATGTACATAGACAATCAAAAGTGTTCAGTTACACTACCTACTGTCAATGAGTAAAAATCGTTTCAAGTGCATTTTGATCATGTTACGCCATTCACAATATGTAGCGCACTAAAATATGCTTTTTCTATAAAATTGCGTAAAAAGCATTTATTATCCAATGGTTGGAGTATCGTAGTTGAGATTTTTTCCAACAGAGCGAGAACCCTGGATATTTTCATAAAAAATCTCAACTATGATACTCCAACCATTGGATATAATTCACCTAGTTGAATATACTTTCCTCTACTCATTATGAAGCATTTATTATTCATTTACAGGGTCACACAAAATAATTCTATCACACAATGTTCTACGGGGAAAAATCGTTTGCAATGTAATTAATGATGTTTCACTATTTGAAACATAATGAAATTTATATGTATTTCTCAGATGCGCTATAAATTGCTCACCGAAAAGTTTGGTGTGTGTTGCGTTTATCGTTCATTTACACGGATACACAAAAGAGTCTTTGTTCGATAATTACAGTCTATGTGTGATAAGTGTGTTTTCAACTTTGGTTTGGAATTTTAGGTTCGACTAAATGTTTGCATAGTACGTGGTGTGTACACAAAGGAATTCGTAAGTATTATAAAACATAAAAAATTAAATTAATATTTGATAGAAAATATGAATTATGAAACTAATATCTTAAAGTAAAATATGAAATATGAAATTACTGTCTGACCCAATTAATACACGAACCCGTTTAATGCGCAAATATTTTACGGTCCTTTGAACATAGCCATGAGACTAATGTAAAAATATCCCGTTCACGCGATAGAGTTTCGGTTCTTTGAGCCAAAAAATTTCCGCTTAACATGCGAATTTATAGACCTAGATGCGAATTTCTTCTCTATTATCCAGTGTTACGAATTTAACAGATTTTTTTCAGATAAAAACCACTGCTTCCTAATTCGTGTTATTTTATGACAGATTCAACTGGGAGAATATTACTAATCGAAAAAGTAGATCTGAAAGCGGTAGATATTTCACTAAAACGAATTCGCTAAATTTCCTTTTTAATCCTAACATTCGTTGTCTCTCTTTTCGTGTATGCATTTATTGAAGTCGAGAGAGATTGATCAATTTTGTCGCTTTTGATACATATTTTACTTTCTTTGTGCGGTGTATGATTTAACCCATTCGGGACCATGGGTGCATATATGCTCCCTCAAAAAGAGCATACAGAATTTGTTTTAGGCACCAGTAAAAAGTAAAAGTAATATTTGCTTTCTCTAATTAGAGCATTTTTGTGATAGTTTAAGTAAAGGTAGCTTTTTTTTAAAAAGTGGTGCCAACCGAATAAAATTTGTGTAAATGCCACCGGTCCCGAAGGGATTAAATTTTCTTTTACAGTTGTACAATGTAGAAGTAAAACTCCGTAGTACTGTGTGCTTTTAAACGCATTTAAACGCATTTTCTGCATTTAAATAAGGTGAAAAATCTATTAAAAAATGTGGTACCAGCGTACGAACTGTGTAGTTGTGTTGTGCTAGTATTTTTGGTTTGTGTTTAAAAGAAAACGTTGCAAGGAAATTGTGTTTGTTGCTTTATTTTTGGTTGTAATGTATTAATCCACAATGGAGCCATATTTAAACCATTATATGTGCCAATAAGCCCAATTCCTGCAACAATTTGCAAATCCCGTTGTGCAGTCCCTTGCAAAGCGTCTTAACTGGGTTCGACTGTAATATTTGAAAAATATGATTATAAATTTTTGTAGTATGTGATTTGCAAATAACTCATAGAAACAACAGATTTTTTTTCCCGAATAGGTATTGCGTTGTGCTTAAAAAACTCTTGTAGAATTAGAAGACTTCTTTTTATAAATAATCATAATTACAATAATTGTCTTTATAACATTTCTGAAAGCCAACTTTTCTTAAAATTGTAATAAATAGCCATTAAAAAAGCTGATAAATGAAATATTTTTATGCCATGTGATATTTAAAAGTTAAATTAATGTATTGTTTTACTGTATTTGAAATTCAGCTGTTGTTTTTAATTGGATAAGATTTAGATACTTTAATTTATTTTTGAAAATGTACATATGACATAAATAAATATCATGTAGATGGGTTTTCATTTAATAGTTATTGTTTTGGTTCTATTTGATAATTATAATCATTCAGTAGAATCCCAATCTCAAAGTTTCTGATTTAAATTAGAGTATAACACATGAAATTGGTCCAATATTAAATAACTGTGAAACTAATCAATAGTTGCAGATCTCCTGCTTTTTGAGTACAACTATTTAAGAATAGAAATATCTGCTTTATATAATCGCCAAATTATATGATTATAGATGATGTCTCTTCTTATCATTGACCAATTGGAAATTACTAAAGCGTTAATTTTAGAGGTGTAGTTCCAACTCCATATATGCTGTTTTTCTCCTCCTATGTTGTTCTTCATTTTATAAAAATCCATATGCGTCAAAATAGTTATGTTTAGCAGTTTCAAAACTGAAATTTTTATACATTCCCATTTACGATTTTTTTTTACAGCTGTTAAAAGTTAAACAGTAAAAGTTCCATTTTTGTACGACCAAAACATACCGAGTTATAATACTTTCAATTTATAAATTCTCAGCATTCCATTTTTAGTGAAAGAAAACTCAAAGATTGATAAAATCCAAGGTATCATAATTCCGTACGCTTTGGTCTTAAATGAATGGGATTTTTACTGATTCACTTTTTTGTCAATGGAGAAAGCTTTTCTAAATATATAATTATAGGACCCAGGGATCCTATAAAAATTTAATTTCTTCACAGAGTTATAAAAGAAAATTTATTTAGTGTATATTCACAGATTTAGAAAATTAAATTAATTTCTTAAAGGAAAAACTTCCAGACTGACACCAGTAAAATTGTAGAGGCAACCTATGTATAACATAAACAAAGCAAATTTCGTCCACCGAAATTTATTTCAGAGATTTTTTTCACGTAAATTTGCTGGTTGCTGTGTTCGATACTTTTACATGAGGTTGAACGGTAGCGGTATTTCGCACTTTAAACCTCTGAAAGATAAAATTTTGCCATATCTAAAAAAAATTATTTGAATGAATTCTAAACTTATACACTCAAATTTATGTAAAAATTTATGTAGGTCATACATCATAAATTTTTAATATGAATTTATTAATAAATTTCATAATTAAAATTATGCTTTTGAGTAAACCAAATATCTAGATGAGGTTTTCGTCATGTATCTCGCTAAAAACATAAAATTTAATTCGAATGATGTTATAGGAATGTTTTCCCGTGAATTTAACATTAGCGTCCACAAATTTTAATCATTTCGTACTCCATGAAGATTTAATAAAAATACACATATCAGATACATTTCCGTTCCCCTTTTATCCAAGGAACTCAAATAAAGTATCAACTGTGGGTGTTGCCATTTGAAAAATCGAAGTTGGTGAAATTTTTATATGTAGACGATCCTTTTTTTAAAAATGGCATTCATATTCAAAAAGTAGATGCCTTTCTAGTCAAATGTTACCTCTCGCATCACTCTGCGATAATTTGGCGATAGAATAGCTTGGAGTGGTGCTTTTTTTCACAGCTGTACCTAAGGACATATTATAATTAAGGATTTCAATGTTCACAGAAGAAGAACGTTAAATCAACGAAACTATGAAAGGTTATACTTTTTAAATGGAATTTTTTCAGCGTCATTTTCAGCTGCAAGTGCTCAACATCACATTCCGGTACTGAGTACAAACGCCGTATTATTCCTGATTAAACATGTAACACATTAGTGAAAATGGGGGCTATTGACCTGCCATATCGTGTTTTTCATTGCTGTAATAATTGGGTATTTCCTCTATAAACACGCAATTTTCGAAAGCCACAGGCTGCGTACAATGCCTCCCGATTTTCGTATAGAATTTCTCGACTTATTTAATTTCATAAAAGTATTACAATATCTGCAGTTATTCTAAGCTAAGCAGGAAAAAGGTATATTAGGTAAAGATTTCTATTCTGAAATAGTGCTGCCAGTTTCCTTAGAAATTGTACAGTAATTTCCGGCGTATAAGCCGCAGCTCAAAGAGTCGTTTTTCTACCCAGAAATTTTATTCAATAATTGTAGTTAAATATTTACAGCGATCTTTTAAGTTACATTTTATAAAATAATATTTCCGGGTCGAAAAACGACTCTTTGAGCTGCGGCTTATACGCCGGAAATTACGGTAATTAGTGTATTCATCACGGGTAGCCTCACCACGAAAAATCACACGTTGCGTTTTGGGTAATGCCAAGTGCTCCTAGAGAAAAATGTAAGTTTAATAAATGATCCAGTAACTCCTTTAACATTATACATGACGAACATATGTTAGACACCCGATCTTATTCCAATTCAGTGGATCAAAACCTGTGGGCAATATTAACCCCTTAATCGTCGCGCCCTTTAAGTGCAGGCTACTTTTTCAAAATTTAGATTGCTTGATTACCACCAGTTTTTTTTACGTAGAAATGTTCGTTTGATTTAATAGACAGATAAAGTAATGCAAGAATAAATCTAATAACACTATTTTAAAAAACTGGTGGGAATCAAACAATCTGATTATAACAGGCGTAACCTACGTTGCCCGTGAATGTCTCGGGCACGACGATTAAGGGGTTAAATCATGCATTGCCTGATTAAGACTTATTGGGGCCCTAAGAATAGCGTTCTTCAGGGCACCGCAAACCACTACTATAAGTAAGATATAATCTCAGGAGACTTTAAACACTCGTACCCTCCCCCCCCACTCACATCTGAAGGTTAAGTTTGGACAAAGATTTGTGCAAAGTCGATGCTTTTTCTGTTATTGTAATCCAAGACTAAATTTGAGACACTGTAGACTTAAAATTTCAGTTCTGAGTGAAATATCTAGTAAAAACAAATATTAATTTCATGTGAAAAAAAAGATACATTGCTCAAAGTTTTTCTCCGACATTCAAATACTTCTTTAGTTCGTTTTCTAGATATATGTGTCAACTACTTGATATTTTTATATGATATTGTCAGGTGTTATAGATTCTACCTATATCTTCAGATTGAACCTAAATATGTTTATTGTTTCAACTACAAAAAATATCCACAGATAAACTTCGAGAAAATAATATACAGTACTAATTTATTTAAAAATATAAATTTTGGTAATATATACACATGTTTGGATTCAATCTTAAGATAGAAAAAAAAAATCTATAAATTCGTGATGGTTGCATGTAAAAATATTCAACGGTTCAAAAGAAATCTAGCGCGCAATTTAAAAGAAGCACATTCTACACATTTAGAAATAAACTATTTTTAAATATTATTTTAAGCACTGCTTACATAGGAATCCTCTGGTAGGATTATAGTCATAACTAGAAAAATTATAGGAATATTTTTATGCAGTTTATTTTAAAATGCGTATAAAATTTTGCTCTTCCATGTACGTGTTCCTCGAAAAATCAAAGTTTTTGAACATTTAAGATTTAAAGACTCCCTTAATGGCAGACTTTAGGTCATTAAACAAACCAAATATTCGGAAATTCTGGTAAATGTTTTGAAAAATAAAATGCGCAGATATTACAACACGGCTAAAAAAAAATTTCTGTGACCCGAAATACAAAATATATAAAATAATTTTCATATAGTTATATTTGCTTTAATAAATTATGGAAAGTCTGTCATTAAATAAATCAAAGATTTCTATTCGCAAAATATGGTAGATATTTTGAATAAAATAAATCTGATCACGAGTTCTCGTAGCTTGGGGAATGCAATCCCCCAAAAATCAAAATCAATCAATCCCCCCAAAATCCATCAAAGGGTTATTTTCTCAGAAATGTATACTTTCAATACTAATATTTCTAAAAACCAATTTGCAAATTTTAGGATGTAAAAATATGTCTTTATATTCTTTAAAACAGAGTAAGTTCTACCACAATTTTGAATAGAATATTTCTTCTTATTTAATTGCAGAAAAATATTCCAAATTTAATGATTAATTAAGGGGATTGAAAATTTTACGATTTAAATGTTAACCCCTTAATCGTCGCGCCCGATAAGTGTAGGCTACTTTTTTAAAATTCAGATTGCTTAATTACCACCAGTTTTTTTTAAGTAGAAATATTTGCGTTATTTAATGGACAGATAAATTAATACGAGAATAAGGCCAGTTACACTATTTTAAAAAACTGGTGGGAATCAAACAAACTGAATTAAACAGGCGTAACCTACGCTGCCCGTGAATGTCTCGGGCACGACGATTAAGGGGTTAAATAGAAGTTTTCTAAATTGAAGTATTGCTTCCATACACTTTGGAGATTCATAGAAGTATACGCATCTTGTTTAAACTTCTCTAACATCATTCCAGTACTTACACAGATCGTAAGAAATAGGTTTTTTAAAATGCATTATTTCATTACCTTAGATTAGGGGTACACAGCCCCTCGCTCGTGGGCCACAGCGATACAACTATTTTTACACAAAATAATTCGCCTTATTTAATTACAGAAGATTGTCTTCCGAATATTGTGGTGGTAAACGATTTTCAGGCAAAAAGTTTGTGAAGATTAACCTAGATGCTAAGCTCGCAACCACGATGCTTATTAAGGCATTATTTATAAAAAAAATATATTATATATAACTGAGTGATTTGCTGAATTATGTTTGGTGCAATTAATATTACGTGTTTTCCTATTTTATCTCACTGTACTGTAATCCTTTCCTGTCTTTAAATTGAACACACAGCTAATTTGTGATCTTTACTTTCATGACTTTTTCACAGTAATTTCGAGAAAAAACTATTCTTTTACACAGAATAAGCTTGCTGCTTGTTGCCATATATAAATTGCATAGCTGCCAACTTTTACGCTTTTTTCCTACCACTAAAATGAAGCAGTAAATTTTATCTTATTAAATCGACAAAATCGTGTGATTACATAATAAAAAAAATTCTATTAAATTTTAGTGGTAACAAAAAAGCGTAAAAGTTGGCAGCTATGAAATTGGCTATCAGACTCCTTTTCAAATTGATTTTTCAACTACTGTTTTCTGATGAGTTTTTAATAACAGCTATTTATTTTCAGTCCACGAATATGACGTAGTCTATTGTGAAGTATCTCATTTATAAAACAAAACTACGAATACCCAATATTATTTTTGAAAGTTAGCTTAAATATGTTTTAAGGAACACTGGAGTAAAAGTAAATAAATTTAAATTGAAGAAAAATGTAAATTAAATTAAAAAACTCACTATGTTGTACAAACTACTAGTTATGTGATATTCCATGAATCTGATTTCTCATATTCCGTGGACATATTATTTTTCTGATAAATGAAAGCATTTTATTATTAGTTGAATGCATTATATGGTTATGGTACATCATACTTACATTATGACATATTTCGAGTTGCAATTATCCTTTAAAAAATAGTTAGTGACATGGTTCAGGGCTCCTAAATCGTCCACCAACTGAATACCAATATTTTTTAACAGAGAATTTCAAGGTAGGTTTCTATAACATTCCCACAAAATTTTACCCCTGAAGGTGGTTTCTGGAAAATTTGCAAGAAAAATCTAAAAAAAAATATATTTTAGAAAATACCGGTATTCAAAAAGAGGACCATTTGGGAGCCCTGCAGGGTTTCGTACACTTCTATGAGAATGCGCCTTTTGAGACGCCGCTCAACGAGCGGGCGGCAAGAAAGTTTAGTGGTACCTTCACATAGATTTCGACAGCAATGGAACTATATCAAGGTTCGCACACTCCTTATATTTTGTAAGGAGTCTGGCACCACTATTAATGATAAGAAAGTTTCTATTTAATTTTTTAAACACAGAAATCGTAACCATCGCGTTTATTCACAGAATTAGCAATATTTTTCCGCAGTTAAATAAAACGAAGAAAACTGTTAAAAATCTGTTGTATATTTGTGCGAACCCAGTATATGCAATATAAGTATCTGATTTTATTGCAAAGCATTTTTTTGCTTTGTTTTGCCATAGATGAGAACAATGGTGCTCTTGTAAGTGAACAAATTTTACACGTATTTTATGCAAACGTTTTACGATAAAAGCCCTTTCATTTAAAATAACTTGTGATAAAAAAAATAGAAGCATATGAAAAGTCATTTACTTCCTCATCATTGATCCTGGGAAAAATTATTTCAGTGGGGGTCTTTAACTTGTGATCTGCGGGTTACCGATCTACCACTATTCTAGAATAGAGAAAATTACCTTATTTAATGACAGTAACTTTCCCATGATGAGCACAGCTGTACTACACTTTTTAAACAGACATTTTGTCTTTATTTAACGGCAGAAAAATATTACAAGATCTGTGAATAAACGAAACAATTACGAATTCTGCAATTTAAAGAAAATAATCGAAGTTTTCTTATCCTTCATAGTGGTGACAAACGCCTTGTAAATGCCAAGTCAAGGCGCTTCTATCTTAAAGCGTGCACACTACATGTAAATTTTAATCGCATACATAAGTGCCACTTTTTTCTCCTGCGGCGAGTTGTCAAAACAGAAATTTGTCACAAAAAACCAGCTACTACTAATTCACAAGATCCATTATCCGTCGTTTATTGTCGAAACGGCAAGTGAAGGTTTACTGAGGAAATTCGAAAAGTTTTTGGTATTTGTTTGTTTGTGTATCTGTTTCGTGATAACTGCCGCAAAAATGTTTAATTAGGTATATTTATTGGTGAGGTACGAGGAATTAGCTGTATAGTGTTTGGTTAAATTTGGTTAATTCGTTCGAAACGTATACAAAATTTTATTTTATGTCATAATACTTTCCTATGGGATTTCAGATGATTCTCAAATTTTACCATTCATTGAAAAGAAAATGGAGCATTTGGATAATTGATTCCACTATTATATTATGGCTGCTAAAATTTTCAAACGGGGATCTTAAATTCCTCCGATCAGTTTGAAATTTTGTCAATACATATGGCACACATTCTAAATTATCTGTGTATTTTGTGATGGATTTTTTGCATCTGTTCGAAAAATATAAAGCATTTTAACTTTAAAATTTCATATTTTGTCATCATAAGAAATTATTATTATTTTTTTCTTTTATTTTACCAGTTGCCTAGCATCTTCTATTTCATAACGTGTCAGAAAAAGTGTAAAATAATTCATTTGTTGTGACTTTCTCGAATATGAAATATTTGAAAAAAATGTTTAAATAAAATGTAAAATAGATACCCCTGAAAAGTTCTACATAACATTCTATAGAGTTCGTACGATAAGCAGTTGAACAGTATAATTGTATGATATCGTGTTTAATGTAACATTTCTTAAAAGTTAGATTTTCCGAATTTTCGTGAAATTTTATATGCTTATGTACATATAATCTAATATTTTTTAAATTGAGGATTTCAGTATGTTTGATATTGCGGGAAGTGTCATGAAAATTAAAATGTCTTGCAAATAGGATGTTGAAGCTACTGATCTGAAGATTTACTATAGTATAAAGCAACAGCCGAAAACGCCCTTGCCTTCCATCGATCCCACTGACTTTACAGACGTGTAGATTGTAAATACAGTCTGCACATTGATCTACTTAAGCATCTTTGTCTCCATAAACCTATTCACGATGAGCGTCTATTACGCTTCTTTTAATTCTCTGACATCGGTTGACACCAGTTTTCCATATCGACTTATTTAATCACTCAAAATTTGAGATCATATAAGTACAAAATTACCGTACTAAAATAATGATTTTCAAATTCAAAGGTTTCGTGCATCTTAAACGGAATGTAAACTCTTTCAGACACAAAGTACTACTGTTACTAAAATGTTGAAATGATTGAGTTAAACCGGGATTTACGAGGAAATTTATTTGAAAATAAATAAAATATTTTGTGGTGCAGTTGTGATATTTGGGAATTAAAATTAAGTGGAACAGAATTTAACCCACCATACCGGAAAAGGTTGATATTTTGCAATTTCTCATTGTGAGATATATGGTTTATACTTTTCTTTTCCTAGTATGCAAAAACCCAATCACTAGTAACCAAAGCCATTAAATAATAAGCCCAGTCAGATAGTGTTAAATTTGTTAGCGACACAATAGCGCCAAACCTCTGCTGCGGAAAGAGGACAAAACAGAAGTGGGTCGCAGAGAAACGATACGATTTATTTATATCGATATTTTATACGATTTTTATCGATGTTTTGTTTTTGCACTTCCTTTAAGAGCTTGCTAATTACTGGGATCTTTTACATTAAAGCTAAAACTATAATGAAAAAAAAATGTGGAAATTTACTGGATTAATATTTCTATATAAATATAGTGGTGGCGAAGAAGTTGATTTATTTATTAAAAGTTAAATGTAAAGTGATGGAAATTTACATCACTATGCAATTAACCCTTTCCGGCACAGACAAATTATGTTCGTAAAATGTGAAATTACTGACTGACACCGGAATTTACAAACGACTTTCTTAGAAAATATGAACTCCTTATTTTAAGCTTTAATTTTAGAAGCAAAATTTTATTAAAATATTCTTGGTGCCGAATGCAGCACTCCCAACCGCTAGATGGCGCTATTTTCAACTTGCGAAGAGTTTCCCATTTATCTGACTGGGCTTATTATTTAATGGCTTTGGTAGTAACAGGGCGCTATTTTCAACTTGATCAATTCTTTCATTCATCAGCGCAGGCTTAATATATAATGGCTTTGTACCAAGGACTGTACATTCTTTGCTTTCCGATTAAATCAGACGAATAGTACCGGAATTTCGGAATTTGTTATGGCTAACGACTTTCAAGTAAAAAAAGTTGAAGACCCCTCGCCCGCCCAATTTTACAAGAACTTGAAGCATAAAATAAACTCACTTTATGTGAAAAAATACACATGTAAAAAATGTTGATTTTTCTAACATTGTTTTGTTCTGTGATACAAACGACAACGGGAGTTCGTCTCCTTAGACCATTGAAAAATTAAATGTTTCTATAGCCCAAAAACTAATGATAGGAGTAAGCTGTAAACCTTCACACGCATGTTTTTGACGATTGTAGTTCATTGTATCTGGAAATTAATGTTTGTAAAAATTCATATTTTTTTAAATATAAATTTATTAATACATTTCAAAATATTAATACATTTCTAATCATTAATAATATTCAAACATATTCAAAATATGTATTTGAATAAAAATAGTGCCGAGACGATGTTTGAGTGTGAAAAAGAGGTTTTACAGTTTAAAAAATAAAATTTAGTACACGCCAAATCCATGGGGGTGTTTCAGACACTTTTACACATAAAGTAGCTTTGTATCTAAAGTGTATAGAGCCTAAACTTTTAAGTTAAGCATTTTTATGTGAATCCAACATTTATCTATAGTCAACAATCATTTTCTGAAATATTAGCTTTATATCTGAAAAAGATATTTTTCAAGTATTGCGGGTGTGACATGGATGTCAGTCACAACCGCAACATAAAAGTAATACAGGGTGTCCCAAAAGTCTTTGATACAGTTTAAAATTCAATAAAAGATCAAACAATTAACGTATTAGAGTGTGATTTCAACGAAAATGCTTCTTATGATCTGAAATTTTGTTTAACCCTTTGAGGGGCGGTGGTATATATTATATACCACCTAATTTTAATCCGATTCAAACCAGAAACTTTTAATTAAATTTTATATTTTTAACCAGAAAAAGTTGAAAAATTTCTTATTCTTATTTTGAACTAAATTCTTTCCTAAATTCCGGTGGGAAGTCAACGTTACAGGAGCACAAGTGCTTGCCCCTGAAAGGGTTAAGCGAATAAAAAATAGTTCCAAAATTTTCTCATAGATGGCGCTGCTTCTGGAAAGTTATCGAATAGGTAGAATGCCTTTATGCATAACAATAACGAAAGGCACACAATGCGTATGCACTTTTTGTCCAAACTATGGCAAGCTACATTCCAAAACTTAACAATACTCGCCCTGTTGAGTTCGTTTAGATGAGTGAGGATGACTAGACCAGTATTGTTAACTTATTTTGGGACACCCTGTATTTGTTTAAATTTTAAAAGGATGATATAGAATATCAATTCTGCTATATTAGACTATATAAATGTTGGGTACACATAAAAATATTTAATTTAAAAGTTTGGGCTTTAAACAATTTAACTACAAAACTAATTTATATGTAAAAATGTCATACACGCCCACCCCCGTATGCATGGATTGAGCGTGCATTTTGCTTGATGTAGATGGCTTCCGAAGGATAATGCATGCATAAAATTAAAAAAAGGCATTATTCCCTGTCGATTGTTACCACCTGTCTACCAAAACTTCTCTATAGTAATTGTTGTCCATTTTATGCAATTATTACAAAATGTCTGTCATTAAATATAACAAAAATTGTGTCACATTATACAGAGATTATCGTAGGATTGTATATGAACAAAAAGGGGGAAAAATTGGTACTTATTCCTTTTTATGCTATTAGTTGCAGCAAAATTTGTAGGCAGTGATTTTCCCCCTCCCCCCCCCCCCTCCAAGAATGTAACAACTGCCGCAGAATCCGCGGAGCGCGGCATTTCTCGCGGTCCTTACTACATCCCTTATTCCGAGACACTAGAGGAAGCGAGGAAGACAGAAAAAAATTTGAAAATTGAAACCAGACAAATTTAAAAGGAAAAATGAAAAAAATAAAGACACCGATAAGCGGGTCGGGTTGGATACGGGGCCCTGCGGCTATTGAAAGCTCCTTGCGGCTTCGATTTTAATGTTCGTCATTTCTTTAATTTCGTTGACTTTATTATTATTTGTTTGACTTTTGTATTTACTCATTGACAATTATTTATTTTAATCAAATTAAAGGAAATATAGTGTCCTTTTTATGCAAAGAAACGTATAAGTTGTATAATAAGGTAAAAAATGAAAGCGTTTTTTGAAAGGTAAAGAAAAAGAAAATACATTTTAAAAGATAAATAAAATGTAACCATGACAAATTTGTTTCTTTTACAAAAAAATTGCGTAAGAAAAAGTAATATACGTAATCGAATGATAGTACAAAATATAGGATTTAGTATTTTCGAAGTTAATGAAAAAGTAAATATGTATACGGCTTCTCAAGTAAACGTAACTACAATGAGATGATAGAAAATAATAAACAACGAAATTTTGTGCAAACAGATTTATTCTGTGACTTTGAGAATTGGACATATGGCCATTTTTTGAATACTATACTATTAGAATCAGTTTGGTTAAATATACAATCAATAGATTTACATTTCTTTCTGACATTTGTTCATCACATTATGAACAACTATGGGAAAACGGTAAAATTTAAACCCTTGGGGACGAGCGACACGTATACGTGACGCATAAGATGCTCAGAATCCTAGATTATTCCCACCAGTTATTTTTTAGTGTAAGCTTTGCCTTATTTAATGATAGCATTTCTGCGATTCAAATAGGCGAAAATTTTTGTTTTAAAAATATGGTGGTAAAAGATTAAAAATTCCGCAAAGGACGCTCGTCGCGAAGAGGTTAAGCATAAAAATCGCATGTTCTTAACTTTCAAAGCTTACAGATACTACAAATGACTGGATTTATTTTTCTTCGGTTTCATGTAAGCAACGTGTTCTCCTAGAATGACACTTTTTAAGTGTTACATTTATTTCCCCAAAATAAATAAAAATTTAAGTATATTCCAAATAGCCCGTGTGTGGAAGAATTTTGGTATAATGTATATTAACAACGAAATATGTATTTTATATTCTAGCTGTACTTAAGTTACCCCTTTATAAGTGAATTTAGATGCGTTAAGAAATAAAGAAGGCATTTTAGAGGTTTATTAATACACATTTATTAGGCCTAAATCTAGGATAATCAGCATACAGTGATAATCCCTTCTTGACATACTCTACGTCAGCCATTTTGAGATCATTCCCATCATATCTAATGCGTCTTTTCCTTACATACGTAGGAGGTATGTCTGGAAAAGAACAACTAGGTTAATTTATGGCTTTGGTACTAGCATAGGAAAGTATACCCAAATTACTCCACAATTTAAAAATTACAATTACATATTAAACACTGCCATTTAACATTAAAGTAAAACTTACTTGATTAAAGTTAATAAAATATACATTAAAACATGATTAAAAGGTGACAAAATACAACATTTACATCCCGAGACTTTCGATCACTAACGTGATCTTCTTCAGTGGGGAACTGTTGACTGAGCTGAGTGTACGAATGTCGCTTCTCGCTTACACTGTGCTAATATGTAACGGAGTTTTAACGGGGCCAGTCTATTATTCTGTAGGGTTGTATCAGGAAAAGTCCATTAGTTCTAGCGCTGGGGTTCTTGGTAATTTCAAAATATTAAACCAGATTTTAGGTACATGTAAGTAATCATTACAGACTCGATTTCCTTTACATAAAATCTCCAAAAACTCTCTGATTTTAGCTGTAAACTCGTTATTTGTAGGAACTATAATTTTTGCGTTTTGAAAATCAATATTTATAATCTGTCGCTTATTTAATCTTGATAAAGCTGTGGATGGACGGTTAAACTTAATGTCAGAAATGTGTTCTTTTAATCTTTCTTTAAATTTCCGGGTGGTCATCCCTATATCCGCTTGAGACCCAAGCTCGTATTTTTCGCACAAATTTTACAATAATTGAGATTATTGCTCATTTTGAGACTAGAAATCAATAAATATGTTCATTTATTTAATATATTTATATATATATAGTTTTTTAGCATGTCCGATAAAATGGACATTTAGTCTTCGTCTTGTGAAAAACATATTATTGAATTACATGAATCTGAATGGAAAATTCTTAATATTGGACAAAAAATAATGGCAAAAAACAGAATTAGACTAAAAGAAATGACACAAAATTTAATTAGACACAAATTATTAATTAAAAAATTTAATTAGGCACTAAATAATAATTATTATTGTTATAAAATACTTAATTACACGCAAAAAATAAATAGATGAGCTTAAAATTGAATAATTTATCAATAGGCTTCCGCAAAGCAATTATTTTGGTAGCTAAACAGATATACAAATTGCACTTCATTTACAAAAATTTAGTTTTTTTTTTTTTTTTTTTTTTTTAAATAAAATTTGATTTTTCCTCACAATGCATTTTATTTGTCCATTATTTTAGGTAACTGTTGGATACTCTTTTTAAAGCTGAGTAGACTGCACATGTTCAAATTTTAAGGGCCCCACCAGTGGCTGAGAGGTTCTGCTCTTAAAGCTGGTAGACGGGAGATGCTGGGTTCAAACTCCTGTTGCTCTCGTCGACCTAACCGTTCGGAGTTTACTGTGTTTTTCTTCGAACCTTGACGTAAATACGGGTTAGAATCCCTTAGAAAGACCCTCATTGAGGGCACTCCTCACTAGGGCCTATATCCCTTGTGTAGATAATTGCCCGACATTAAATCAACCAATTAACGAACCAAACCTTTGGTGGCGATTAGGTTGCTAGGTGGAGACGTGTTGGGATTGAGTTTTCGTCATGACTTGAATAACTAAACTTCGATTTCCTCAAAAGCTGATTCGCGCTAAGCACCTTGAAGTATAATAATTGAATGGATTTGCATGAATCCAATTTCTTTGTTCTTTTCCTCCTTCTTACCTTCGTCACTAATTGTCAAGATCTGACACGTCACAATTGATTTTATTGCTTCCCAACGCGTCTCAATAACTTTCTCTAGATCTAAATAATGCCAGTTTCTAAATATCTCTAAAAAAGATAGGCCTCAAAAATCAGATTTCTGGCGACAAAGTCCTATTTCTTTCACTGCAAACTTTTCTATCTTCAGAAGTGTGTTTTTATTACTCATCAATCAATTCTAAGCATCGCATAATTTCAAGTTTTACATCATCAAATAGAAAAGTGCAGGCCAATATAGTGTAATTTTAAATACTTTTCAATTAGAATTTTGTTTTAAATCTATCTCAACACCAACCCTTTATTTCCTAAAGTAATTATATTAATTAGTGGCACAACTACCACAATTGTCAATTGAATGCCAAGTGGAAGTTTAAAAGAAATAAAAATGACTTTATTTATAATCTTATAATGTTATCTTTAATTATATTTTTATCCAAATTTGGTTATTTTAATTTGATTAAGTTAATTAATTTAAATAGAAACAACACACTAATAAAACATAATACGAAAAGTTTGCAATGACCAAGAACAGAAAAAGAATTTAAAATAAAGCTTATTTGTAAGTAAGTCTCTTTATTTATTAAATACTGCAAAAAATCACGTTTCACTAAAATAAAAAATTAAACAATATACTAATATGGAACAAGCATTTTATCAGTAGAATTATACACTTCTAGGAAAATATTTAATTATTTATTTAATTGCCAATAGAAATGTATATTATCTACTTCTGTTTTTATTTTTTTTTCAATACAGTATAGAATTTTGAGTAAAAACAATCTTTCCCGTCAGTATTCTAAAAGATCCTAATATGAGTGGAAACAACTGATGAAGACCCAACGTCCAATACAATGGACATTGATAAAAACATGCGTTTATTCTCCAAAATATATATTCAATTACTTAAACTACGGTTTAATTTCATAATATAACATTTAAAATTAGATATATGCTGCATTAATATCAAAATTCTTTAAAAAAATATATGAAATGTGAATAAAAACTGTGTAACTCACCTTCAACAATCTTTCACCTGTTAACCGCCATTTTCAAATGATTAAAATACACATTTTACGGTCATTTTGTTTACCCTTTCGGTATATAGATAGCAGCACTAGACAATCCATTATAATGGACAGTAAGTTTTTACCAATTCCAACTGAAATTAAATATTTTATACGAAAAATAAAAATGTCCAATAGGATAGACGCGGGGTCTCAGGAGGATATAGGATAAACCAGTTTGTGTTTCTGTACTAAATGGGATAGAGTATATTCCTGCGATGTCGTTATTGGGTACGGGATCAATTTTATTATGAAATAAAACTTTCAATTTTTGCGGGGGTTTTGCAACCAAACTGATATCAAATTTCTTTAATGTATATCTTAATCTTTCGTATAACTGTGGTATGTAATCAAATTTGCATAATTTAAGAGACCCCTTGTGTATAATATCCTTAGGTATTTTCTTCTCTGCTTCATAAATTAACTTATTTATGCAATAAGGGGGGGGGGACCATTTTCTGCTGCAATATATCTAATTTTATTCAACTCTTTATATAAGTACTGTTCTGTACAAATGTCGAAAGCACGCTTTATATAGAATCTGTAAGCTGCAATTTTATATTTAAACGGAGAATTGGTGTCGTAAGCGATGGTATTATTTGACCAGCATTGTTTTCTGTATACTTTTCTTTCGATCGTTCCTTTGTTTATATTTTTTATTAGTTCAATATCTAGAAAAGGCAAAATCTTGTCCTTCTCCAATTCCAACTTGAATTTAATATTCATGTCAATTTCATTAACTTTTTAAACAAAATCGTTAAGAGATTGGATGCCATGGTCCCAGATTACGAAAATGTCGTCCACATAGCGCAGCCATAGCGTAGGTTTCAAATCAAAATTTTCCATAATATGCTTTTCAAAGGGTCTAAATTTCAGCTCTGCCATTAAACCGGAGATGGGTGATCCCATTGGGGCCCCCATTGTTTGCCTGCAAAACTTTTGTTTGAATATAAATACATTATTATGTGTGATAAGATTAATAGCTGATTTAAGCGTGATCCGTGTGTCATGATTAAAAGTATGGTTGTTATCGATGGCTTCTTCTATGACTTTAACTATTTCATTAACATCTATTGATGGGTAGAGGGATACAACGTCTAAACTTGCAAGTATACTGTTCTGATCTATGGTAATATCTTTAATTTTCCTTATAAATTCGGATGTGGAATCTATTACGTAATCCGAGGGTGGGAGAATGGTTTTAAGAAAAGGTACAAATGCTTTTTCGATTCCATTGTGGGGGCTAACTGTTTCGATACAATTTGTCTAAGGGGGTAGTCCATTTTGTGATCTTTGAGACGACCAATTAACCTGGGTGTAATCACAGTTTTATTGATATTTATGCTATCTTTTATCCCTGTTGGCCATTTACCATAGATCAGAACAGTATACTTGCAAGTTTAGACGTTGTATCCCTCTACCCATCAATAGATGTTAATGAAATAGTTAAAGTCATAGAAGAAGCCATCGATAACAACCATACTTTTAATCATGACACACGGATCACGCTTAAATCAGCTATTAATCTTATCACACATAATAATGTATTTATATTCAATCAAAATTTTTACAGGCAAACAATGGGGGCCCCAATGGGATCACCCATCTCCGGTTTAATGGCAGAGCTGAAACTTAGACCCTTTGAAAAGCATATTATGGAAAATTTTGATTTGAAACCTACGCTATGGCTGCGCTATGTGGACGACATTTTCGTAATTTGGGACCATGGCATCCAATCTCTTAACGATTTGGTTAAAAAAGTTAATGAAATTGACATGAATATTAAATTCAAGTTGAAATTGGAGAAGGACAAGATTTTGCCTTTTCTAGATATTGAACTAATAAGAAACATAAACAAAGAAACGATCGAAAGAAAAGTATACAGAAAACAATGCAGGTCAAACACTACCATTGCTTACGACAGCAATTCTCCGTTTAAATATAAAATTGCAGCTTACAGATTCTATATAAAGCGTGCTTTCGACATTTGTACCGAACAGTACTTATATAAAGAGTTGAATCAAATTAGATATATTGCAGCAGAAAATGGTTCCCCCCCCCCATTGCATAAATAAGTTAATTTATGAAGCAGAGTAGAAAATCTCTAAGGATATTATACACAAGGGGTCTCTTAAATTATGCAAATTTGATTACATACCACAGTTATACGAAAGATTAAGATACACATTAAAGAAATTTGATATCAGTTTGGTTGCAAAACCCCCGCAAAAATTGAAAGTTTTAGTTCATAATAAAATTGATCCCATACCCAATAACGACATTGCAGGAATATACTTTGTCCCATTTAGTACAGAAACACAAACTGGTTTATCCTATATAGGGATGACCACCCGGAAATTTAAAGAAAGATTAAAAGAACACATTTCTGACATTAAGTTTAACCATCCATCCACAGCTTTATCAAGATTAAATCAGCGACAGATTATAAATATTGATTTTCAAAACGCAAAAATTATAGTTCCTACAAATAACGAGTTTACAGCTAAAATCAGAGAGTCTTTGGAGATTTTATGTAAATGAAATCGAGTCTGTAATGATTGCATATCTTATAATGTACCTAAAATCTGGTTTAATATTTTGAAATTACCAAGAACCCCAGCGCTGGAACTAATGGACTTTTCCTGATACACCCCTACAGAATAATAGACTGGCTCCGTTAAAACTCCGTTACATATTAGCACAGTGTAAGCGAGAAGCAACATTCGTACACTCAGCGCAGTCAACAGTTCCCCACTGAAGAAGATCACGTTAGTGATCGAAAGTCTCGGGATGTAAATGTTTGTATTTTGTCACCTTTTAAGCATGTTTTAATGTATATTTTATTAACTTTAAATACAAGGTGAATATTTTTATTCCACATCAATTTCGTTTTTATTTCGAAAAAGTTTCTGTTATTTGATTAATGTAAACTTACTTGAATTACAAAGTTGTAGGTAAGAAGTTTTGTAACAGTGTGCTTTTGAAGTGGATGCGTCTGCTTACAGATTTATTAAAATATACAAGGTAACTTTTTTTTTGTACAGAGAGTATTCTTGGTTATGTAAAAATATTTCACACTGAAACAATGTGAGACATGGTAAAAAATATGGCATAAATTGAATAATTCTTACAAAACAAAATTTCAGAAAACAAAATTTAATTCATACTCTAATTACCCCCACTAAACCCAAATTACCCCATCATGGGATATCCTATCATTTAAAGTATTAGCAGCCAACGATGTATTTCTGAATTTCCAGGTAAAGAAATTTTGGCCTGATAAAAATAATTGTTTGTATACTTATTTAACACGTTGACCACTACATATTATTACAAAGTAGCTTTTCTGGCAAATATTTACAAAACGGTTTTCAGTGCTTATCTTGTCGATTCACAATACCAAATCGCGGTAAAATTTGCTAATTTTATAAGTTTGTCTCTTAGTAAAATTTATATTTGTTACGTTTTATTTTTATACATTTTGAATTCAAAAATATCAAATTGTAGTTATTTTTATACGTTGAACGTCAGACTGAAATCACTAAACAAGCAGGGTTTCTTTTTTCGAATATGTGTAATAAATTATCAATATTCCCGTTTCATACTAATAAATTGTTGTCAATGAAAAATTGATATCACAGGTATTCATGTGATATGACGTCCGTGAATATTGCTGTCACATATATTTATGTGCTATGGCAGTGGATACAAGGGTGGGCTGATAAGTTCTCGGCCTGACAGTGAAAGTACAAGATTTTTGACAAAGTTTCACATTATTTTTCAATGTACTCCCCTTGAAACTTAATACATTTAAGACAAACTCTTGTGTACGAATTCTTTAGTGCAGCCCTGTACGAGGGTGGTTCGAAAGTTCTCGGCCTGACAAAGAAAGTATAAGATTTTTGACAATATTTCATTTTATTTTTCAACTTGCAACACAATACATTTCAGAAGACTCTTGAAAAATGTTCATTCTTTGGCGTTTTTGGTCGACGTTCAACGGATGCGGCACGCATCGAGCGGAAAGCTTTTTCATACACAAAACATCCTGTAAAATGTTGTGGACACGGTCTATCGAGATGTTTACAATGACAGCAAGTACGCGTATCTCAATCGGCGATTATTCAATACGGCATTGTGATTTTTGAAGACGATTTCGTCAGCCGTAGCGGTTTTTGGACGTCCTGAGCGTTTATCATCGTGAATTGATTTCCTACCATGTTTAAATTCAGCAGCCCACTTTTTTATCGTCGAATATGAAGGACAAGAATCCTTTAAGATGGAATATAACGCTTTTTGTATGTCCGTGAGGGTTAAACCTTTTTTAATAAAGTATTTTATGACAGCTCAAACTTCAATTTTTTCCATTTTTAGAAAATATCAAAACTTGTTTACTTTAATTTATCGCCAAGCAATAACCAATAAACTCACGCATCTGAAACTTGGCGGCATGTCATCTGAAGGATCATACTTTACAAACATCATTGTCATTTGGTCATACTTGTTTCATCTCTGTGTCAGGCCGAGAACTTATCTGCCCACCCTCGTATGTTAAAGATTTACGACAAAAAAGTGCGTACACTCCTTAGAATTTCCAAGGAATATGGCTGAATATTTTCCTTCTTCAGATTAGAAATATTTAAGCGAAATATTGCAGAATATGTGAAATTTTTCTGCAATTAAAAAAGACGAAACATTCTGTTTGAAAATTTGAGTAGAGCGGTAACGTATCCTGGTAACAAAATTTGTTTTTCAATATCCGCACCGTTGCACAGGGGCGAAATTTCCCCAAGTGCTTGCCAAAACTCTGAAACGAAATTTTTTTGAATCGTATTTCATTGATTTTACATTATTTCAAACAGAATGAAATTTATACACATTATTCAGGTGATCTACAATAGTCTTACTGTTGAATATTATTACATGCATAACAGTTATCGTTCATTTATAGGGACACAGAAAAATTTTGATTACAATACTGTCTAAGAGCGATAAGTGTTCGAAATGCAAGCGTTTTCAGTTTATTCTATGCGTTTTTAAGTTTAACTAATTTTTTTCATATTATGTGTTGTGAATAAAATTATTTAGATCATATACAGGCTAAAATAATTTGAAAACAGTACTGTGTATGACCGTGATTGTTTCATGCTGTTTTTTAATTTACTATATTTATTATACAATTAAATTATATTTGCGTTCACTCTGTGAAATAAAATACTCGAAATAATCCGTAGCTGTAGCAAATGACTATGTGGTTCCTGTATAATATTTGTGTTCATTTGTGTAAGAATAGTCTGTATATTCGTGAAGATTTAAAAGTATCTAAGTATTCTAAGTATACTGAGACAGAAGAATGGACAAAATTATTCGAGTAGTTTTAGGTCTGTGTGCGGTAATTTCTAAAATCTGGAAAATACTGAAAATTTCAGATGTGTTACGCGTTTTCCAATTTGTTTACTTAGATATCTTCTTTCACCTGTTTAAACGTTCCGCTAAAGTATGGAAAGTGTTGAACTTGTTGGAAAGCGTTTCATAATCTATGCTTGGTGCATGATTTTTCTCTTGTTTATTGATGATTCTGTTTTCCTTGGTAGAATCATAAAAGCGAGTCCATTCTAACAAAAATATTATTTTAAAAAATGAATCATTCGTTGAAAAGTTACGAATGGTCATACGCTAAATGCGTACAGATTTGTCAAACGTCGGTTAATAGAAAATTATAGTTTTTGGAAAATACCTTATCATCAAGCTACTTATACAACAACTGAACGAGCTATATACGAGCAATTGAAATTCAACCTACTATATCGTCGATGTCTTTCTAGATTTTGAGTATATTCAACTTGGCCTTTGTACATAAGTTGCCCTATGTAGTTGACTACTAAAATATAAAAAAATATATTTTGTTATCGTTCGCACGCACTATTAAAAATTATTTCATGCAAATGCTCATATTTATCAAATATTTAATATGTTTATTTCTAATAGAATTATATAGTTTCAATTGAAAGTTTGTCAACTTTCCTGAAATTGACGTTAATTTTTGTTGAAAATTCTGCAAGGTCGAAACAAAAAACATGCGGAATTTTTTTAGATTTTTTTTAAAGAAACTCTTATATCTCCATGAATATACAGGCTATTCTTACACAAATAAACACAAATATTATATAGGATCCGCATAGACATCTGTTACAGCTACGGATTATTTCGAGTATTGTATTTCACAGAGTGAACCCAAATATAATTTAATTTATTATTTTATCCGTCGTTGGTCTCCAAATTAACCTCGTGAATAAACCTTCGCTGAAAATATGAAGGCAAACCTTCTTTACATTCTTGAAGTTTCTCTAAATATTCGACAAAGCGACTAAAATCGAAAACGTTCGGTGACTTTTGGCTATATGTATAATAAATAAGTGTAAATACACTGCTCAAAACAATTAAAGGATATTTGAAGTTTTATATAAAATAAAGATATAAACGAAATTTTTTTTGCCGAAAATAGAAGAAGAGAATCACAAATGCAAATTTTTCTGGTTTTAAAACTGTGGAGTATGCAAATTTTGAGTTCGACGTCAAAAACGTCGCTTCAGCGGCAGCGAATGAAATTTGACTTTCAACTGGATAAAAGAGAATGAAGACAAGGATGATCGGCATTCAGTGATTGCTTTGTTTCGATGAGTACGATGTCTCAGCGAAGTCATTTGACAGATTCAGAAGCTTGGAGAATTGTTGATAGGTTAGAAGGGGGCCAAACTCAAGCCGAAGTAGCGCAAGCCATTGGAGTGTCACAAAGTGTCATTTCCAGGATCTGGAACCGTTTTTTGGAGAGTGGATGTGCAGGCCGAATACCATGGCAAGGTTGTAGACGGGCAACAACGCCCAATGAAGATCGGTATTTAGCGTTAACAGCTCGGAGACACCGAAACATGAACGCTACTCTTCTCCAACAACACCTTCGCTCGGCTACAGGCACCACGATTTCAACTCAGACTGTCCGAAACCGGCTCCATGCTGTAGGTCTGTATGCTCGCCGACCGATGGTATGTGTTAGATTAACATCAAGGCATCGTCGCGACCGCAGGGAGTGGGCAACCGAGCATGTCAACTGGAGGAGAAATGAATGGAGCAATATTCTGTTTTCTGACGAGTCCCGTTTTTCTGTGCATCCGGATAATAGGCGTATTTTCATCTGGAGGGACCGTGGCAGTAGGAATAATCCTGCGTTCGTGCACGAAAGTGTCAGATTTGGCGGTGGAGGAGTGTTGGTGTATGGTGGCATCTCCATTGACGGGCGCACTGACCTCTACATCATTCGAGATGGAGCTCTGACTGGTCGCCGATATAGGGATGAGATCCTCAGACCTATTGTAGTCCCTTACGCTGCAGCAATCGGAGATAACTTCATTTTAATGGACGATAACTGCAAGCCACATCGTGCAAACCTGGTGGAGGATTTCCTTTTCGAGGAAGGAATCGTTCGAATGGAATGGCCAGCGTGTTCTCCAGACATGAATCCAATCGAGCACGTTTGGGACGCTCTAGGAAGACGAGTTTCTGGCCGCCAACAACCCCCACAAACTCTCCAAGAACTGGAAAGAGCTCTTCTGGAAGAGTGGGGCAGAATACCCCAACTCGTCATTAATAGCCTCATTGAGTCCATGCCTCAAAGGTGTTCAACGTTGCTGGCCGCCCGTGGAAACCATACCCCCTACTGAAAATGATTTTCTTTGAAGAAAACACCTTTTCTTATTCTTTTTTTCTCATATGCACAAATTGTGTTTTTTGCCTTTTGTACAGAAATGCGCAATAAAATGCATTTTTTTCTGCCAAACATGTGTAATTTATTCTCATATAACCTACTATGTCTGTCGACCATGTATCAATCAGCTAAAAAGTTTCCCAGATACAAAATCCACCTAAAACTGCAATATCCTTTAATTGTTTTGAGCAGTGTATATTTTACAAACAGTTCGCATTTCGTAAAAATAATTTCCCGAAAAATCCTTAAATTTCAGAGAGTCAAAGTATTGCCTCGTAATGTATTTTCAAGATAGAGCAGTTCGTATGGCTGAAAAAATGTAGGATTTACATCGAATTTCCCAATGTTTGAACAAAAGTAAATTTCTAGTCAGTCCTTAAAGACAGAAAAGGAATAAATATTAAAAATGGAGAAATTCGTGAACTTTGGTGACTATTTTTTGTTACTTTTATATTATAGTTATGATATGCCTTTTTTTATTTTTTTGCGTACATAAGTGACAGCATGCAGGAATAAAACAATAAAAGATGGTAAAGATTGCCTTTAAGACAATCGCAACCTCACAAATTTACAAAATTTGGTCTCAATCTAAAGAATAAGATTGAGATAAAGATTGCCTGATATAAAGGAAGTAATGAAACACCCCATATTTCATTCAAGTTATTTCGTCACATTTTTCTGTCGATGTCGGTCTGAATGAATGTATATCCCAGTAGCGGCTCTTCAGGTGGTTAACAATCACTTTAGTACCAGTAATTTTGTAAACTAAATTTCTCCTTGTTTAATCCTAGAACACCCCACGATTAAATGAGGTCTATATACTGCAATTTTGGTAGTAAACTGATTGTGAACTCCCTGACGAGTCGCGACTAACTTATCCATTATAATCACAAACTTAACCGTTTGAGTGCTGAAAATTCGGCCTATAATCCGCGGAACAAGCAATTGTGTTTCAACCCAGAAATTTTATCTTATAAAATGATCGCTGTAAGTACTTTAACTGTTGAATGAAAATTAAATGATTTCAATTATTAAATAAAATTTCTGGGTTGAAACAAAATTTGTTTGATCCGCAGATACAGGGTGATTTGTTTTAAAGTTGTGAAAGTAAAACCCTATAACGAAAGAACCACTGATCCAAATGACCGGAAATTTCACCAGTATGCTCCCAAAGCAATGTGATTTTTTTGGCATGGTTAAAAAAAAATTAAAATCTCATCGACAGATGGTGCTGTATATGCAGTAAAGTCGAGAGAGGAGCTTGTGCAAGACATACGCACAGTGGATACTCTTCACTCTGTTGTGGAACATGCGGTTTCATGTTTCCAACTCGTAGCTGAAAACATTGGACAGCACACTAAAAATCGTATGCGTTAGTTGCGCAGTTCTGTACGAATGTTTTACTCCATATTTTTATTTCGTTCGTGTTTTTTTGCAGGTGTTTGCAGTTCCTTTTCCCAATTACTGCATTCTGTATATTTTTGATATACAGAACGCAGTAATTGGGAAAAGTAACTGCAAACACCTGCATAAACAGAACGAAATAAAAATATGGAGTAAAACATTCGTACAGAACTGCGCAACTAACGCATACGATTTTCAGTGTGCTGTCCAATGTTTGCAGCTACGAGTTGGGAACGTGAAACAGCAAGTTCCACAACAGAGTGAAGAGTGTCTACTGTGCGTGTGTCTTGCACAAGCTCCTCTCCCGACTTTACTGCATATACAGCACCATCTGTCGATGAGATTTTAAGTTTTTTTAACCATGCCTAAACAATCCCATTGCTTTGGGAGCATACTGGTGAAATTTTCGGTCATTTGGATCAGTGGTTCTTTCGTTATAGGGTTTTACTTTCACAACTTTAAAACAAATCACCCTGTACATTGCGGCGCTATCGCGCTTCATAGCACTCAAACGGTTAATTGACTACAGCTTTCTTAATCGACTTTTAAAGACAGATGTTATACAATTGAAGGGATCAGTTGTAAAACAAGGTAACTAACAAAATGAAACTCTCGAGATATTAAAAAAACTTGAAGGAAAACTATTGGGATTGCTTCCTCTAACACAGCTGATTTGCTAAGACTGAACCTTCAGATAATTTATGTGAACATTGTTTGTCTGATAAACTTCTGTTTCTGTAATTGGATTTTAATTATACCCTTTGTACATACTAAAGATTTATCTTTGACTTGTTTCATATCTATTTATTAGTAAATAAACCCTTTACTTTGAAAAGGATGTCCAGATGCAGTTAAATAATTTTATATAAAAATTAGAAAAAATCAGAAATGTTAGTTTCCATGGTTTACACCAGAGCCTTTCTATTCGTTTGTATGTTTTACTTTTTATGAATGCCCAGATATAACTTTTGAACAGATGGTCCGATTTTCATTTCGTTACCTTTCTGTAGATGGTAAAGTTTCAATATCATTAGTATAGAAAATGCGATATATTTGCCTATCTTTATGTTTTCTTGTCTTTTTTTTTACTTTTTAGGATTTCGATTTCGTTCAAATGACCAGCCATCACTAATTTTGAATATGATGTTAAGTTACACAGTGCTACTGTAAGGTTTTAACATAATCGTTTTATCATGTATTACGGTTTTACTTGTTCTACTTGTTGGAGCATGGAGAAAGCTTTTCAAATATATCTTATAGAATCAGGGATGGTAAAAAAAATATTTGGTAGCTTTTTAAAAAAAACTGTTTTTAAGTAAATGAACTGATGAAAATACATATGATGAAGAACAAAATTTGAAATATTTTTGTATTTTGAACTATACCTGTAAAAAAAACGCATAAGGAATTAACTATTGACAAGTGATAAGAAAGTATACCCCTTATATAGCGTATCATTTTTATTGAGATATTTTTTGAGTGAGAGATTTAGTTCTCTGCATCCAATCAATGTCGACAATGGCAGAAAACAGGTCGGAAAAGGTAGTGTGGGGCCTATCCTATTTGTATGTTAATTGTAAATCATTCATCTGAATTCACCTAAATTGTCTTTATTTTTTATGGTTGCAGGAACAATAAGGTAAATTAAAAAGTAATTAAACATTAAAGGAAAAACACATGTCATAAAATAAGAGTGTCTTTATTTATTTTATAAGTATTTAACACTTCAGAAAATCTCACCCTAAAAATTCTTGTCTCCCCCTCTCTTGATTTTTTCCTGCCAGAATCGATGGTAGGAAAGATATTGAAACTAAAATGTGGTGGAGGGGAACTCTTGAATTCCCATGACCTCAACAATCAATTTTTCTTGCAAATTTTTCAGGAAGCACCTTCGGAGGTAAATTTTTGGGGAAATGTTGTAAAAACCTACCATGAAATTTTCTGTTAAAAAATATTGGTATCCAGTTGGCGGACCATTTGGGAGCCTTGTAATATTATAATGTGATTATACGCTTCATCTTTCTTGTCTTTCTCTCTTCCTCCACGGATTGAGGCTTTCACGTCCTTTTATATTTATAAATTTTTATTTATTCCAGTTTAATTCCCTTATCTGTTTGATTAATTATTTTAGCTAGATAAGTTTAATGGTTAGATACGTTTTAAGAAACTTTTGAATTATTCGAAATCTTTTTATTTCACGCATATTCATTTTATTCCTTAAATACCATTGTTGCTATTATTATCTGTATAAAAATAGTGATACCCTAATTTATCGAATCAATACTGTAATTTCTGATTTACTGTTCATAAAACCTTGCATAACTCAGTTTAATACGTATTTTGTGTGCATATGCTTGTTTTATAAGACTGATATCTTTGGAAGGCCTTTATATTTCTGATAAATAAGTGGTGAAGGAATCATTTGACTGAAATTCAATTCAATTTACGTTTTTAATCTAAAATTTAAAATTAAAGAGAAAAATAAATTCTTACAAGTAATTTTTTAAGCAGTAATCAAAATCATCGGTAGTATCTCATAGAAATGAAAACGAAAAGTGTCACAACTCAAAATAGTTCGTTCTTATATTACTTCGACATGCATTACCCATGCGCAAGTCGCATTTGTATATCTCTGATACAAGCCGACAATTTCATCTTGAAGTTTTGAACAAAGTACTGTATTCGGAATCTCTGGCTACCTCTATCTTCCTCCCACCAGTCTGAATATTTTACCCTTAGAAGTTCCTTTCGAACCGGCTAATGCATTCAAAATTTACAAGAGAAGAATGGCGGTAGTTTCGCAGAGATACACATGCGGCTAACGCAGAGTTAAGAACGCCACAACTAAATATGGGAATTTTTCAAAGACCAGGGTTAATAACAATAAACCTCATATTGCTTGATACATACATTTTATAGCCTTTTCTTTTTAACAATATTGTTTTCTACTAATTTATTTTTTATAAATACGTTAAAATTATTTTTTGCCTTTTCTTGAAAAAAAATATATAAGTTGCTACTCGAGAAATAAATGTGCGATATATATTCATGTGCAAAAGTACTTGATTGAAAGCATTCTTTTTATATAACGTTAAATTTAAACTTAAAACATTACAGATCATTTTCTTCTCGATTATTTTTTTTTCATAATTTTGTATGTCTTATAATCTGGATTATTGTTGGAATTTTAATCAAGCCAGTCATCAAGCATAAATAAACATTTCACTGTTCCAATGGCTTTCAAGGAAATTTTTGTTGAGCAAGATAAGAACTCCCTTTAATTAACTATTTATGTATATCTTCATTATTTTTCTTACAAAAACTGTATGTTTTTTACTTTGATAGTAATAGAAAACTTTAAATTTTATATACTAATGACCATTTAAAAAAATTATTTTATTTTTAAAGTTTTAGAACCAGTGCACATTACTGGAATTCTTAATTAGTCAATATCCAGTAATGAACACCACATATGACCATTACAAAAACTGTAATTTCAGAATAGGTCATAGTGCATAAAACATTTTGACTTAACTGGAAAGCTAAGTAAGCAAATTTAGTTTTTAAATTACACTTGCCAGAACGTAATAAGAACAATATTTTTTAAATAAATAACTGCTTTTAATTAATTCCTAGTGGTTAATAAATGTTTTTACATGAAACCAGATAATTTTTTTATTAAACGAAATATTTTTTTTTTGCATATTTTATAATCTGGCAATAAATCAAACCAATAAGGAAGCAGAGAATAAGGTTCAAGGGCATAGGAAAACTGATGGGCTCATGCGTCTCAATCCCCCCCCCCCCCACCCTACCCATATAAATGAAGACACATTTTTAAGTCACATGAGTTGTTAAAAATCTACTACTTTCTGTCTTCAATGTTTGATTTATGAAATTCTAATTTCTTAAAAACTTTTAGATAAAATCATCGTACCATAATCTTCTAAAGTGCCCTGGCTCTGCAGAGCCTGCACGCTCCGTTATCACTATTCTTATGCAAGGGTGTATAAATTTATTAGATTAGTATTTTTTAAACTTCGTTGTGCTGAAATTTCAAAAAGGTTCAAAATTCGTTAAAGCAGCGATCACTAACGTATGCATGAGTAGTATACAATAAAAGGCTAATTAAAACAAAACATTACTACAAAATATATAAAAAAATTGTAACATACCTTTGGACGATCCATGAATGAAAATGTCTGCTAAATATGTCGCTCATCGGCAGAGTATTCTCGAAAACTATCAAAAATTAGCTTTCACTACTCACACTCTAATCTCATCAAAAAACCCAAGAATGACAAATTCAAACTTTCTACTAACCGCTAACGTGATATTTTAGGTAATAAATCATATGACACTTAAAAATCAATCAACGACAAAGCATTATCTCAATGGTTATGCAAATGTTTCTTGTCTCCATATACTGTTCCATAATACGCGACTCTACATCCAATCACGTGCAATCGAACGCGGTTCTACAACCAACCACGTGCAGTCGAACCTTCTCAAATTTTCCTCATCAGTGACGTAGTACACGTATTCGCAATACTTTACCCTTTTACTATACATGCGCCCCTTACCCTCTTTCCAAAAAACACTCAAATGAGGATTGCAATTTCAAATTTCAACATCAATAACTTAATACCAGCATAATATTCAGGTTGCCATTAACCCTCTACTATTACCCATGGTAGAAAGCGCTCTAGAAATTACGTAACTCAGAGTATCCCAATTCGTACCAGAAAATCTAAATAATAAGTTTCGTTTTATTTAATGACGGAATGTTTGTTATTAAAGAAAGCAAATGTTACTATTTAAAATTTCTGATGTGAATTCGGAATATCTGAATAAAAAAATACACTAAATTAAAAACACTGATAGTAATAGCATGAATGCTACATTGAATAACAGAGCGTTAAAGGAAAAATCTTCAAAGCTTGGCGAATTTTTAAGTGCGCTCGTAATTATATAAATACGTAGCACCCATTGTCGTCGTCTGGTCCATCCGTCTGTCCGTCGGTCCGCATATAACAACGCAAAAACTACCCAAACAAATGGTTTGAAATTTTAGATATATTATCTTTGCAGAATTTTGTCGAGACATTTCAAATTTTATGAAAATCGAATTAAAACTTTTGAAGATATTAATAAAATTATTTATTAAGAAATTTGAATTTTTTAAAAAAATCTGTGCTTTTTTGTTACAGGTGCTACCGAGGTTTAATCGTCAAGCGATCGAGATACTTATTTTATTACAAAAATTAATCTGCAGCCGACATAATTTATTTAACAGAATTAAAAATCCTCAAGATATGAATATTTATATAGCTAGCTATAGTACGAACACACCTCATTTGTCACGTTTGACGTATAATTTCCAACTTGTTTCCTTTTTATAAATGGTTAAAATAAAAACGTGCATAATAGCAAGCTATCATAGTCAATCAATGTTAAATGATATTATATCTTTAAAGAAAAGTCTTTCTAAACAATCCCAATTATTATTACACTGCTTTTAGTAGCGTACAACCTCGATTTTGTATGACTTTTATTTCATATGAAAATCGATCCAAACAAATTTAGAGCCTCACCACCAGAGCTGCCAAGTCTCCGGCTTTTTGGATACCAGAATTTTAGTACAAAAAAAGTTGACTTTTTTAATCGGAGCACTCTGCGATTTAAAACAACAACATTTTCTCTAAGAAAATACTGGTGTACAAAAAGCCGGAGACTTGGCAACTCTGCTCACCACCTTCGGCAGCCCACACCGAGAGTGATACGCGCATAATTTCCCTGTCCACCACCGATAGACGATTAAGATTATCATGCTTTCTGATTAGTTGTTAAACCGAACGCTTCTTAAGTCATTACTGGTTGAACTTGGTTTCTTATATAATATCTATTAATTTCTATATAATCTAATTAATTTATAACTGTAATATAATAAATATTATAGTAATATAATCTAATTAATTTCTATATAATCTAATCTCTATCTAATCTAATATTTCTATATAATATAATAATATATATTAATTTCTTATATTATATCTTCTTATATCTTCATAATCCTCTAAAATACCGGAAATGACTTAAAAAGCGTTTGATTTTACAAATAATCAGAAAGCGTAAAAGTCCCAATCGTCGATCGGCGGTGGAGATGGAAATTATGCTCTTTCTATTGCTACGCACGCTCCAGCCTGGTTTGTTTCATATTTTAAACGAAATACCGGAGTAGCCCGGACCTTAAATGTACCGAAAATCAGTGTTGAATATATTTATAGATTTAAACGAAAATCTTTTCGAACGAAACTAATAATGGTGGTCTAAAAAAATGGTTTATATGGTTAAAAATGGTTAAAAATGGTGGCCATAAAAAAAATGTTTTCTTCACACACTTTTTTCTACGTCGAACCGCTTAATATTTAAAAAAATACTTCTTATTGTTCAAACACGTTGAAACATTTGAGTTATAAATATATTAGCGAGTCTTCTGAATAATTTTCGTGGTACAACATTGATATTTAGCTGTAAAAAACAGTGTTTTCCTTCTAACCTTTGATTTTCCACACATGGAAATCCTATGAGATTTTTTATATTTTCAAACTGATTAATATACCCTAAATGTAATATTTAAACCAAAAGATTACTGGAACAACAGCTAAAAGTTTAGTTTAGGTTATTAAAATTTTAGAATAATAATAGCTCAAAAATTAGTTTACGTTATAAGATAAATAAGCGTACGCAATGTTAACCCCATGGAAATTTTATTTTTTTCAGATTATTTTCCTCTTAAATCACAAAATTTCTGAACCAAATTTCTGCTGGATCTTTTTCTAACAAGTTAGTATATCATATTAAAATTCCAATTAAGTATAAGATTAAGCGTGTTTTTTTTTAAACAAAATGTGCGTAATTGAAAAAAAATATTTGGAAATGCGCGGAAACAACGAAGTTAGGCAAAAGTCACTTTTGGAAATAATTTTTTTCAAAGAGTTAACATTCGTATTTTTTGAAACCAAGGGCGTCTTTTAAAGCTAAATATATGGTTGTTAAGCTTGGTTGATTTGTTTTTTTCGTATTTTGATTAAACATTCCGGGGGCAGAAAGTTAAACATTGATAAAAGAACGGAATTTCCGAAAGTGACTTACGGAAAGGAAGTCTTTGAAATGGTTAATTATGATTTTTTTGATTTTTTAAAAAAATCTAAGGTTGCGTTTTAAAGAAACTAAACGTAGATATACCATGGTGTCTTTGGTTTATTCATATTTAACACGTTGACGGACACTTGTGTCTATAGCCATCAAAGCGAAGTTCACAATGTGGCATGACGGCAATAGCCGTCCAAAACGAAACAGTCGTTTTTAGACACTACGGCTATAGCAGCACAAATGTGCATTTACCGGCGTACAAGTAGAAGCCCAGTGTCATGTTTTGGAAAGATTTTTTTAGGTTGAAGTTCGTTTTCCACCTGTTATACGAGTTGCAGCTTCAGTATGGACGTGCTGGGTGGCTAGTGGTCAGGGAAAAATACAGTAAAAAAAATTATAATTACCAGTATATTCTTATAGAATAATTCAAATTGATTATTTGATCGAATAATTAACATAAATTTTTCTATAAGAATATACTGGTGTTTATCACTTTTTTTTACTGTATTTTTCCCTGACCACTAGCCACCCTGACGTAAAGGGAGTAGTGCAACCTAATTAAAGGTGCTGAATTAATCAAAATTAAGTTTATTTAAGCAGAAAGAGTAAAACTATACTTCTAAAATTCTAAAAATTACAAAAACATATAGTGTCAATTCATATATAGTATCAATCAAAACATATAGTGTCAACTGTCCGTCAATGTGTTAGATTTTAAAAGACGATGTCGATTTTTATACATGGCTCAAAGTAACGACATTCGCGTAAGTGATTTTCGGAAACATTTTTTGTTTTCAAATGGTTCAGGGCTCCCAAATGATCCGCTTTTAGGTAGATTTCGTAAGAAATACTACCTATTACATTCTCCCCTAAGTTGGAATTTTTGAAAATTTTTTGCAGATTTACGCCGATCATGACTCCCAGAACCCAAAACCACCCTCAGTTCAAAACTTTATCTATCTATCTATCTATCTATCTATGTCACTTCTTTATGGACACGATAACTCGAATAATTCTTCACAAATCTCTTCCAAACTGATACATAAAATCAAGGGGCATAAAATCTCGGTCAAGTTCGTTAATGGGCAAAATCGACCAAGGGGGGGGGTGTGAAATGGGGGGGTCTTTTTGTGAAAACAGAAAAAAACACCATAACGTCTTAATTATAATACGTATCGAATCCGTTTAAAGTTATTATTACATCTAGAAAAAGGGCCGAAAATTTATGTATAACAAATTTCTGATATCATTAAAAATGCCCCAAGGGGGGGGGGGGGAAGGAAAAGAAGAAAAAAATTCTTCTTTCTAATTAATCTTTCTAAAATAAATTTTTTGAAGAAAAAAATTCATAACTTCGTTAATTTACAATACATCAAATCCGCTTAAATTTATTATAAATCCTCTTACTATTATCTAAAACTTTTATATTGACAAGTTTTTTATAGGACCAACCCTTATAGCAAAAAAAATTAAAAACCAAAAAATCCTTTCCGGCTCCGCCTGCGAACAAGTTAGATTTCGAAGTGGGCGGTCTCTTATGGAACCCAACTGCGGCATCATGGCAAAAAGGTCATTTCTTCCGCAATTCCCAACAAATAGCTGCCCCACGGTCTGCGTCTTCGAAATCTACCTGTGCCTGTAGGCCGAGCCGTCAGGGATTTTTTAAATATCGATATTTTCTTAGAAAAAATTTATTTTTAGATTTATCTTGCAAATTTCACAAAAACCGCCTTTCGGAGGTAATTTTTTGCGGAAATATTGTAGAAATCAACCATGAAATTTTCTGCTAAAAAAACATTGGTAATTCAGTTAGCGGACCATTTGGGAGTCGTGGTGGTTCATATTCAAATTTTATAAAACAGATTGGAAATTTGGAAATGAAATGAAAGTAGATGTGGTCTGGATTTTTTTTTTTTTTTGTATCGCGATAAGAAACGTGGATTTAGATTTTTAAATACTGCAGAAATTGCGAAAATCGAAAAATGATTTACGGACACGAACGTTTTGAAATTATTAATATTAGTATTTTTTCAAACCAAAACCATTGTCGTAACGAGACTAGAGGTAGATCTGGTTAGGTGTCTTTGGCTTGTTTTTATTTTTATTTACGGAGCCGATGCACAATTTTAAAAATCGCCGAAAAGAGGAAATTGCAAAAATGAGTTTTGCAAACGAATTTTTTTCAAAGGGTTAGTATTCGTATTTTTTTTAATCAAATTGCAGATTTTGGAATACAAATGAACGTATATATGGTCATATATGGTCTGGTATTTTACTGTTTTCATATCTTAATGATAAGCGCTGATACAAATCTTTAAATATTGCGGAAATCGCAAAAATCTCGAAATGGCGTATGAAAATACATTTTTTCAAAGGGTTAATATTAGTATTTTTAAAACCAAAGATGCCGTTTGAAAGAGTAATGTACGGTCTTCAATTTGGTGTAGTCAGTCTTTCCGCTTTTGTTTCAGTTTTGCAGATGAAAACGGGAAAAAATTAAGTAACATGAATTCGATGTTTCGTAATTCATTTTTTTGAAAGGGCTAAAATTAATGTTTCTTCAAACGAATTATGGCGTTTAAAATGTAAAAATGTGTAATTTAAGAATATTTCATCCGTGTTTCCATATTTTGTACGGTTCGGTTGTAGCACGTTAATAAATACGGTAAATTAAAATCTGATCTCACAATTTGCTTTTTATCTGCTGTCGGCGTCCGAAAACTGCGAACTGAGTGGGAGCGCTTGCCTATTTTCAGAAAAAGAATACTTTCACGATGAGCTTTTAATTAATATCTTGGCTAATTATCAAAGAATTAAAGATCTAAGCCTCAAGGGGATAAAGACCTGCAATGGACGATCCTCATCCAAATTTGCAGACTTATACGTGCGGTAGATTTCGCTAGCAATCGCCAACAAACAGACAGACACACACAGCGAAACTTTCTTTTATTAATATAGATTTAAAACATTCAATCTGTTGTTTCATTTATTTCATATTTGTATTACTGATTACTAAGAGTAATATATAAAGAAGTTGGAAATTTAACTTTTAACTACTGTAACAGGGGATACGATTTCATTCACTGAAACTACAACACATTGTTCTGTTTTATATTACTCTCCCATCTCTAAACCCTCCATTGTCACAATAATATCATAACTGTAATTTTCTGATGTTCAATATTTTAAGTCTTCTTTTAAAAATAATTAAAACATTGTTCTTTTGATAATGGCAGTACTAAATTCGAACAACTATTCTTATAAATATTTTATTAATTACTGATATCCTAATTGTTATTTGTTTTTTGAACATGACTATTTTGTTTTATTAGTGTATGCTTTCATTAAGTTCTGATTCTAAATACAATTACAAAAACAAATATCTGTTATGTTTGTTGGGTGTCCATTAGAACCTCTTGATTAGAACCAATGGACCACTTTTGGTGATGCTCGAACCTAGATTTGAGATCTGGTGCATTTTAGAGACCTATAGGCCAAAGTTAGCGAATCGATAAAAGTTTTCTGCAAAAATCGTATTTATTGACAGCAGCAATTTTTGAAAAAAGTACTTTAAAATACAGATTAGCTAATAATAAGAATAAAATATAGAAAAAAAATAAAAATTCATTCAAAAATCTACGAATTATTATTTTGAAAAAATACAACACTATTGCACTTTTGGCGGCACGTAATTGGCTTTATTCGTTACCGTAGATTTTCTTCCGGTAATCCTGGACGATTTTCCTAGTCGTCTGCTGTTTGTGAGTAGTAGCTTGGATTCACAGCACCATAGTTGGCGACTTAACTCGCTTTTGGCATGAAATTAACAATTAAAAAGTCATTACTTTAATATTACATCCAAGACCTCCTTATCATAGTATCAGACCTCTCAATCAGCAAGTTTCCTTTGACCGCTATACTTGTCCTGCTACTAGCGCCATCAATCGTCAGTAATAGGAGTATTTAGGACACGAAATTTTTTCACAGCTCCATTTGTTTTATGCATTTGCTTATGAACTAGTATCGGTAGCATAGCTGCCAACTTTTATGCTTTTTTCCTACCTAAATTTTTTAGTAAATTTTACCTTTTTAAATTGACAAGATCGTGTGATTATATGATGAAAAAAATTCTATTAAATTTTAGTGGTAAGAAAAAAGCGTAAAAGATGGCAGCTGTGCGGTAGCAGAGCTGCTAGATTTTTCTATAGATTTTTCTATTCTCTTTTTGGATACCAGTTTTTTAGTACAGACAATTTTGTTTTGTTTGATCGGAGAATTCTGGGATTTAAAAGAACAACATTTTCTCTAAAAATATACTGGTGTTCAAAAAGCCGGAGACTTGGCAACTCTGCGGTAGTATCCACCAGGCGGCGATACTTTCCGGAGAAAGTCCATTAATAAGTTGGCAATTACCGCGGACATTTTCTCCCATAGACTTTCTCCGGATTGTCAAGTCTGATCCAAGACCTCCTTATCATAGTATCAGACCTCTCAATCAGCAAGTTGCCTTTGACCGCTATACTTGTCCTGCTACTAGCGCCATCAATCGTCAGTAATAGTATTTACGACACGAAATCACACGAAAATTTTTCACAGCTCCATTTGTTCTATGCATTTGCTTATGAACTAGTAGTTTTCCTACCACTAAAATTTTATAGTAAATTTTATCTCATTAAATTGACAAGATCGTGTGATTACATGACGAAAAAAACTCTATTAAATTTTAGTGGTAAGAAAAAAGCGTAAGAGTTGGCAGCTATGCGGTAGCAGACCAGCTAGATTTTTCTATTATATTTTTGGATACCAGTTTTTTAGTAGAGACAATTTTGTTTTGTTTGATCGGAGAATTCTGGGATTTAAAAGAACAACATTTTCTCTAAAAATATACTGGTGTTCAAAAAGCCCGAAACATGGCAACTGTGCGGTAGTATCTACCAGGCGGCGATACTTTCCGGAGAAAGTCGATTAATAAGTTGGCAATTACTGCGGACATTTTCTCCCATAGACTTTCTCCGGATTGTCAAGTCTGATCCAAGACCTCCTTATCATAGTATCAGACCTTTCAATCAGCAAGTTGCCTTTGACCGCTATACTTGTCCTGCTACTAGCGCCATCAATCGTCAGTAATAGTATTTACGACACGAAATCACACGAAAATTTTTCACAGCTCCATTTGTTCTATGCATTTGCTTATGATCTAGTAGTTTTCCTACCACTAAAATTTTATAGTAAATTTTATCTCATTAAATTGACAAGATCGTGTGATTACATGACGAAAAAAATTCTATTAAATTTTAGTGGTAAGAAAAAAGCGTAAGAGTTGGCAGCTATGCGGTAGCAGACCAGCTAGATTTTTCTATTATATTTTTGGATACCAGTTTTTTAGTAGAGACAATTTTGTTTTGTTTGATCGGAGAATTCTGGGATTTAAAAGAACAACATTTTCTCTAAAAATATACTGGTGTTCAAAAAGCCCGAAACATGGCAACTGTGCGGTAGTATCTACCAGGCGGCGATACTTTCCGGAGAAAGTCGATTAATAAGTTGGCAATTACCGCGGACATTTTCTCCCATAGACTTTCTCCGGATTGTCAAGTCTGATCTATGATAAGGGAGTCTTGGTCTGATCTATGTTAAGGGAGTCTTGATTACATCTATACAAAAGTATATATAATACGAGTTTTGTAGTCAAATTTTATCGGTTCTCTAACTTTGGCTTAGAGAGCTATAAAATGCACCAGGTCTCAATGCTAGGTGCGAGCTTCACAAAAGTAGTTCTCTTGAAAATTGAAATTTTCTAATCGAAAAAATTGCTGTCAGACTCCTTGGAAACTCTAAGAAATGTACGCACCTTCTGCAACAGTTTTAATGCTGCTCAGTTGTTCTCAGGAATATATGATGGTAATTGATCTAATTTTAGAATGACATGTGGTTGAGATGGGCCAAAAATAGCTTTACTGATACCAGTGTTGATAATGTATTAAAACTAGTATACATTAGTTATGAACCTGAAAAGTAAAACACGATCGCATTGTAGAAATTCGAAATAGTTTGAATATAAAATTCGAATAATTCCTTTTTTCTTTAAATTTATATACGATGGATTCTGAGAACTTTTAAGAGTTTCGTACAATTTGGGGAAAAATATAGTAGCATGGCCGTCAAGGGTATGAAAAAAGTTTGCGTGCAACAGCCAAATTTTTACGCTTTTTTTTTACCACTATTTTTTAAAACAAAAATTTGTCTTATGTAATCACCGAAATTTTAAGCTTAAACAAGGTAAAATTGATGTAGGTCATAATTCATAATTTTTGTAATATGAATTTATCATTAACATAATTAAAATTGTGCTTTTGATTTTAAAAAATGCGTAGAATATGTTTGGGTCCAATCAAAGCCATTAAATAATAAGCCCAGTCAGATAGATGGGAAACTTTTCGCAAGTTGAAAATAGCGCCATCTAGCGGATGGGATGCTTGCATTCGGCACCAAGAATATTTTAATAAAATTTTGCATCTAAAATTAAAGCTTAAAATAAGGAGTTCATATTTTCTAAAAAAGTCGTTTGTAAATTCCGGTGTCAGTCAGTAATTTCACATTTTACGAACAGAATTTGTCTGTGCCGGAAAGGGTTAATTGCATAGTGATGTAAATTTCCATCACTTTTTATTTAACTTTTAATAAATAAATCAACTTCTTCGCCACCACTATATTTATATAGAAATAGTATTAATCCAGTAAATTTCCCAATTTTTTTTTCATTATACTTTTAGCTTTAATGTAAAAGATCCCAATAATTAGCAAGCTTTTAAAGGAAGTGCAAAAACAAAACATCGATACAAACGATAAAAATCGTATAAAATATCGATATAAATAAATCGTATCGTTTCTCTGCGACGCACTTCTGCTTCGCCTTCCTTCCGCAGCAGATGAAGTGGCGCTAGTGTCCCCGCTAACAAATTTAACACTATCCGACTGGGCTTATTATTTAATGGCTTTGGGTCCAATCAATGTATCTCACTGAAAAAAATAATAATCGGATGATATTTTGGGAAGATATAAATTAATGTTTGTCTCGTGAAATTAACATTAGTATCTTGAATTTCGTTCAATCCATAAAGATTTAACAAAAATGCATACACTATATACTTAACCTGAAAATTACACTTCATGTTATACGGGCTGATCTAATAAACACAAATAAAGTGTCAAAATTGGCTGTTACCATTTGAAAAATAAAGTTGATGAAATTTTTAATATGTCGATTCCTATTTTAAAATATTTATTTATATTCTGAAAGTAAACAATATTAGTCTAATGACACAATTGGTGTGATTTTATCGTTAATGGTCTGTGAATAAAGGCAGATGTAATTTTTTTTATACTGACTGTATATAAATTGTAAAACCCAAACATTTAAATTGAATAATTTTCTGTGTTATCAAAATTTCTATTGTATATTATAATACAGGTATTAATATGTAGCAGTGTCGATTTTCAGCGACCATTTTTATACATAATTTTTTTTTTTTTGTTCCGGGTTGCAACCAATTTTTTTTACATATGAAAATGTTGTTTTAAGAAATAGAGACGCTGCTATATTACAATAAGTAAATGATGGTTAACCATAAAATAACATTTAATTTAACAATTTGTGATTTAAAGCTTTCACATACAAACTAATTTATATGTCAGCATATCGGCCAACTTTTACGGCTTTTTGTTATCACTGAAATTTAATATACATTTTAGTCTTATTTAATTGTTAGAAATCATTACATTTCAGCGATTGAATTAGGCAAAATTTACTATTAAATTTTAATGGTAAGAAAAACTGTACAATTCGGCAGCTATGGTAATAGTGTCAGACACGCACACACCCGTACTTATATATTGAACGATTTATATAAAAAAAAATTCTTTTTTTTCTAAGAAAAAAGTCACTTCTATGAGTACTGTTTAAAACAAAGCTCGTATTTTAAAAAATTTCTCTCAACTATAATAACCTGATGGTAGTTAAAAGAATATGTTGTTGAAATTATTTGAGTGGAGTTTCATAACATTTATCTACACATAAAAGGATGGTAAAAAACAAGGGTTTCCAACAACTCAACTGCGTGCCGCAGAACTACCAGTAATATTGCAGTATAATCTTCAACTTATTTCATTGCTGCATTTAATTAACTTTCTGCGATTAAATAAGGTGGAGATTATTCCAAACAAATACTGGCATCTCTGCAGCCTGCGCTTGAGATGTTCGAAATCCTTAAAATAAAGGAATTTAATCATTTAAGTACCGTATATTTTGGCGTATAACGCGCAGCTCAAACAAATATATTTAAACAATTTTATTTAGTGAAATAGTGCCTAATTTTGTGTTGTAATTATTTCACTTTATTTACTAAATAAAATTTCTGCGTCTACACCTTAGACAACCATATACAATACAATATAAAAATGGTTATATATATATATTGATCTAATTATTGTATTTGCATGCGACATTTTATTCTGACTTTTTTTAACTTTCTTTAAGCCAGAAAAAGTAAAAATGTGACATATTTGGTATTTCCGTGTATCGGACCATCTTAAAACGTTCGTATTCGCTTCAAAGTTTCATTACTTAGAATATTTATTTAATCAATGTAAATTTGATTTTAATAGGAATTGTAAAAAATACAAAGATTATTCAGTATATAATCGGAATAGAATAAATATCAATCTAGACACCGTTTAACCCCTTCGGGACCGGCGGCGGCTTTTACCCAAATTTTATTCGGTTGGCACCACTTTTAAAAAAAAAAGCTACCTTTACTTAAACTATCACAAAAATGCACTAATTGGAGAAAGCAAATATTACTTTTATTTTTTACTGGTGCCCAAAACAAATTTTGTATGTATTTATGTTATGATTTAACAGAATAGGAAGTTTGATGAAAGTCTGTGCATTAGTTCTTCAGACATAGCTTTCATAAAAATCATGCAAAATGTAGCATAGCAGCACCACCTGTTGTGCGATTTAAACCAAAAACTAATCTGTACCAATTTGTATCAAGGTATAACTGAATGCAATGTTTTATTAAATTCCGTGCATTAATTCCTGAGATAGAGCGCTTAAATTTTTTTGACAGACAGACACACAGACACAGACACAGACAGACAGAATCACATACAGACATTCTCTAAAAATAGTCAAATCGTGTTCAGGACCTCCTAAAACGTATAAATCCGTCGAAAACCGGAAGTCGAAAATTTTCATGAATTTAATACTTTTTTGTTGTAAAAATAGAAGAAAGTATTAAGAAATATAAAACATAAAGATTTTTTTCAAACAAGCTTATTAAATCTAAATTTATAATACATGACTCAGTGCTGTAACCCTTTGAGGATCATAGTACTTATTTTGCTAAAATGTTAAAATGATTACGTAACACCCGAATTTACGAACAAATTTATTTGAAACAATTAAAAGCTTTACTTCACATACATTATAAAATAAATATTACACAATACTGGTGCAATTGTGGTATTATATTAGTGATTAATATTAAGTGGTATAAATATATACTACCGTCCTTCAAGGAGTTAATCTAAATTAAAATAAATACCTTTAAAGCTTTTCTTCCGAAATGTCCATTATTTTAATATACGTCTCAATCCATTTAAAAAAGAATTAGGCAATTTGAAGAATTTTGCGTGAAAATATTTGCTTCATATACTCAAATTATAAGTTTGAAAATAACTGTACAGAAACATTCATTATTAAACTAAATTTAGAAATATTATACCTATATCTTAAATGTATATAAATAAAGTCCTCTATATTATATTTAGAATAAAATTAATTTAAAAGAAGTTTTTGTTAAAACATATATTTATTATGTATTACTTTGTATTACGATGATTACTGTCACAGAATATTTAACGTTTTGCATTGAAGGCAGAAAACAAACTTTTGGTAAAATGGCACTTCAATAATATTTGTTTACATTACAAATCATGGATAATACTGCACGTCTTTGATGAGAACTTAAGTTCCATTAAGAATTCTTCAAACTTATTTTTATAATGAATTCCATGTACTTATGTATATCAGTACACAGAAAGGAGAAGTGTAGACATTTTTTCACTTCAAAGATAATCTATTCCCTTAACCTCTTGAAACGCGATGAGATATTTTTTATAGAACTTAATTTGTGCCAAAATTTTAGAACAAAATTGTTCTTTCATATCTTTGGTGTTAAAAGTCCGCGGAAATGAATATCCTTATTTAAAAAAAAATCTTTCGAAAATTCTTGTGTGAATTCAGCATTACAAAAACTCAATTACTTGCCGCTGAAAGGAATAAATCACTTATAGGCGGTGGGATATTATTTTTTTATTATTTTGACTCCTTAAATAGCGCAACTGCACCGGAATTTTTCAAGTAAAAGTTTGCTTTTACCATGTACGTTAAAACAAAGAAAAATATTTTACTTTTTTCAAGTAAATCTGTTCGTAAATTCTGGTGTCATTCAATCATTTCGAAATTTTCACAACGTAAGTAGTTTGTCCCTGAAAGTTTTAATAGATCAATCTATAGGAATTTTTGAAATACTTTTTTAGGAAAAGTAACAGACATTTAAAAAAGTTACAGTCGCAGCTAAAGAAATGTAAGGAAATTAGAAGTAAATTTGTTTTAAAATATTTCCAATTGTAATAATGAAAACTTGGTATAGTAAAACTATAAATTTCTAAACAAATCAGTAAATTGAAACTATAATACAAAAATCATTTTATGATCTTTTGTATTGTATATCTTATCTTATTCAATTAGATTTATAATACTCTGAATATATTGTGCTCCTTCATCTAAAATGCTTCGTGAAAATTACAATTGACCGCGCAGTTCATTATTAGGCAATTGCGCATCATCCCGCCTACCACCCTGGAAACTCATCTTGAACGCAGAAAAATTTGGGAGGAGCTTTCAAGGAAAAGGGGCTGTTAAAACAATGATATAAATTGCAGTAAGCTCAAGAGAAACTCATTATAAGCGCTATGAAAATAAGGCTTTGTGCTGAATGCTTATATCTATGGATCTAAATTGTGGTTTTGTGTGCGGGTATCAAAATCTAAATTAAATAAATACGGAATATCTGAATTAAAATTAACGAACGACACATTATATCTTTACAGACGATTATGAAAAATATAGATGGCAAACATTTCGATTTTTAAATAGCACTATTTCCGAATTTTCCGAGCATAACTAAAAATTGATTTTATGTGTGCTAAATTCCACATATCCTTAAATAATTACTGAACTGTTACTGAAAACTAAATTGCAACTACTAACATATTTGAAATTATTGATAAACCATTAATTTATTATTAACAAATAACGTCTTTTTTTTTTATTAAGATATAATCTAAAGCGATACTGTAAGCCAAATATTTGTTGTACATGATGAACAACTCTTATTTATTAAGAACAAATTTCAAATTACTATTAGTGAATACGTGAAAGGAAAATATTTTATCGCAATGAATGTAATTATATATTCGAAAATAAAGATTGTAAAAGATATCAGTATCAACCTTTTTGCTTCTAAATACACGAGAATATAAGTCTAATGCGTCAAAACACAGAGTTCGTATGCTGCAAGGGATTTAAACACCAGAATGTTTTGTAAAATAATATTTGTTTTACAGTGTATTACGGCGTATAACGTACACCTCAAACAAATCTATTTAGACCCAGAAATTTTATTTATTAAATAAAATGAAACATGACGCATCAGTAAGTAATATTTCATTAAATAAAATTTGTGCGTCCAAAAAGATTTGTTTGATCTGAGCGTTGCACGGCCGAAATATACAGTATTTAATGAATGAAATCTGTGTTAAGTATGACTGTCACTGCATTACAAAAAATATGGTATTCAAATTCTTTGAATTTTCTGAGGCGTACGAACCCTTCAACAATTTTGAGAACTTAAAAACATTTAAAATAATTTATTTAATCCTAATACAGTACAAACGGAAATTATGGATTACAAAATTTTATAATTTGTTTGTGTTTTGGATTCAATGAATTTATTTTGGGAAGCATGAAATATCTATTGAAATTTTGAAGCATCAGTTTTTTTTTTCTCTTTGGAAAAGAAGGATGTAAAATAAAATTTCGGTGTATAATTAGACGTTAAAACAATACTGTAATATGATTACTCAACTTATTCGCACTTAACTAAAATTTGTGTGTCCAAAAGGATTTGTTTAATCTGAGCGTTACAAGGCCGAAATATACAGTATTTAATGAATGAAATCTGTGATAAGTATTGCTATCACTGCATTACAAAAAAAAAAAAATGGTATCCAAATTCTTTGAATTTTCTGAGGCGTACGAACACTTCAACAATTTTGAGAACTTAATAACATTTAACCCCTTAACTGTGTATCCCGAACTTAGTTCGGGCAAGAAGAGTTTGCTTGTTTTGTTACTAAAAGCTTTTTCACACCAGTAATTTTTAAACGCAATCTTCGCTTTATTAATCGGCGGACATTTTTGATTACAGAAAGCAAATATTTTAGCACGGAAAAAGTGGTGTATCGTGCCTATTTTTAGTTTATGGTGTCAAAAAACCTTCCACAGTTAAGGGGTTAAAATAATTTAACCCTAATACAGCACAAACGGAAATTATGGATTACAAAATTGTATAATTTGTTTGTGTTTTGGATTCAAGGAATTTATTTTGGGAAACATAAAATATCTATTGAAGTTTTGAAGCATCAGGTTTTTTTTTCTCTTTGGAAAAGAAGGATGTAAAATAAAATGTCTGTGTATAATTAGAAGTTAAAACAATACTGTAATATGATTATTCAACTTATTTGCACTTAACGAGTAGCCACTTATATAATGGAAGGAGCACAGGCTAGTTTCCCACCATTTTTTTCAAATAGAATTTTTCGCGTTACTTAAGACAGAAATTTTGTGTTTCTAAAATAGCAATTATTATCTTTCAGGAAAAGGTGTTGGAAGTTTGCTTGTTTCCCTGCACACGCTACGCCTATGGCTACCGAGTAAGCGGTTTAAAACAATTAAAATTCCCGGTTAAGATAATCTCAAGATATTATTGTACTCAACTTAAAAGCAATATATTGTTTAATTTTATCTTATGTGTACGATTTTAAAAGGATTCTTGAGGAACAAGCGTAACAAAGTTATCTCACATTGCTATGCATAAAAAAAAAATATTCATTAAAAATAAGATTTCAACATTTGTTTATATACAAATATACTGAGAGAAATTCTATCATATAGGAATATAATTATAGAACCATATTTTGAGCTATCCGTTTGATAGTTTTACTGGTTTAAGAAAAAGAGCGATAAATTCTGAAGATAAATTTCAGTTTCATTTATGCAATTGGAAACATGAATTGTTATATAATTTGAATGATAATACAAAATTAATGCTAGAACTACCATGATCCCTCATTTTAATGGTTACCAAATGAATATATTCCGATTCGAACCAGAAATTTCTTTTTAAAATAAATTAAATATAAAACTCACAGAAATACGTTAAATGAATAAGTTAAGTAGTTTGAAATAAAATTTCTGGTGTGAAATAGTTTTAAAAAACTTGAGTAAAATTTTCGATAGTTCTGGTGTTAATGAGATATAAAGATCCGATATTTGAACTTCTAATTGTATATTCAGTATAAAAAGTTAGGACAATACGAATGCGTATAGTCTGGCAAATATGTGTGCTAGTGGACCAATTGTCATCACTATTTAATTTGAGTAATCGTCTCCTTATTTAATCACAGAATTTCTGTCATTAAATAAGGCATGCTATTTAGAAATACTGCTGAAAATTGGCTCACTGGTACGTGGGTTCGCCACCCTTGCCATACGCGATCCACCACCACGGTGATTCTTAACCTGAAAACCAGTAGATCTATTTTTTTAACCCCTTCAGGGGCAAAGTACTCTTGTAGCTAAAATATTGAAATGATTGATTTACACCAGGATTCACGAACGATTTTTTTTAAATAAGTAAAAGCTTTCCCTCATGTACCTCATAAATTAAAAATTTGGTTATAAAATTCTGGTGTCATTGTGGCATTTTGAAATTAAAATTAAGTGGTATATATTACTTACCGTCGCCCTTCAAGGGGTTAATCGTAATTTCAGTTTTTTTTAAATTCTGAAACACCTGATAGATATATATGCAAAAACATATTTTTAATATTCACTCTTTACATGTTTTTATGTGAGATATTTAATTTTATATTACGTTTTATTTTTACCTTTGTTATCAGCATTATAATATTGCTTTTTCTGAATGGGGGAACATCTTTTGAGATATCTATTGTACTCAGATCTTACCTTTTATACTTTATATTAACCTTTTATAACTTTACCTTTTTTTACCTTTTATACCAGTTTACTTTTTATCTTATAAGTTTGCATTTACTTAGCTTTATAATGGCTCATATTACTGTTTTTGTTTCAGTACCTTCGTTTGGCACACCATATCGATTTGTGGACCTTGTTCCTTAAAACCTAAATCGACTAACCAACCACACGCATTTATGTAATTCAGTTATATAAATACATAAGCATGTTTGCATAAATTAATTGGAATATAGATACATTATAATTTAACCATCAATATAGAAACAAATAAATTTAACTAGCGCAATTTCTGCTGATGAAACAAACAAGTTTTGAACCAAAAAATGTACTTAATAAATGAAGTCAAATAAGTACAACATAAGAATAGGCTACATTTTATTAAATGAAATTTCTAGATCTGAACATGTTTATTCGATCCGCGGATTATACGCTGACAATTATGGGGACAAATTAAGCATAAAAAGTCTCATAAAACTAGTGCGTGTACAGTTTTACCAGACTTTTCAAAAATAAATTTTTGCCTTATTTAAGATTTTTAAAAAGTAACAAATTCTGTGATTATTAACAGACGCTTTTTAGACTGAAGAAAAATATATTAGGGTAATCTTTCTAATCGGAAATGGTAGAGCCATACCCTTCGAAAATTGTAAGGCGTGTACGCACCTCTATAAAACTATTGCATTAGCAACAAAATGTCAGTCTCTATCTTTGGTTTGTGGCAAATTTAAAAATATAATAATGCATCTACAAGAAAATCGCAATTTTGAGTGATTACCTCCAAGTAATTAAAAATTATAAATCAAGTACACATAAATATTCAATATAAAATCTTTATAATTTATGTGAAGAGTAGATATTTTAGGTAGAGTTAGGTCAATGAAACAAGAACATTTTAATTACACATCTTTAAAATTTATGCATTTGAAAGCAATAAGATTTAAGCCCTTTCAGAAATTTATTAACCCTTTGTTTACGGTATTTTATACCATTCGCACCATTTTATGAAAACTAATATCTACCATGCATACTAGGCTATGTTTAAGAGAATTCGACCACAAAGAAAAATATTTGTAAATTGTTGTGCGACTGAATGTAAAAATATTCGGCAGTGATGGTCCATAATCAAAAGGTTAATTGAACGAAAGAGAACCTGCTGATTAATTTTTCCCCTAGAAATTCTCAATGGCAGTTAATGTGTGTTATCATATATTTAATTTTTTAGAAAATTAATCAGAAAATCGGACGTATATAAAGTTATTTATTTGCGATTTGAATATTTTGTAATGTAATTCTAAAACAATTATATTTCAAGCGGTAATTATTTAAAATTTTATACTACGATTGCATACTTACGTTTATAAAATTAGACGCGGTTAGTTAATCTTCATGAGATGCAAGCCAATTTTTGATTCTCCTTTGAAATGAAGTGAACTATCGTACTAATCTGAAATTTTAAAGAAAAGAATTTCTTCCTCTGTATTTCAAAAAATATTGATGAACTCTCATTGGTATCTATTGATAATAAATCGCTGTTATGTGTAGTACTTATCGGTTTGCACATGTCAAGCGCTTGTAAGTTATTATTTATTAATTGCTGTTAAATATCTAGTTGTATTTTTTATTACTTAATTGCTATGTTTACATTGTTTTTGTATCGAGTTGTGTAAAACATAATAGCGGTTTGTAATTTAGGGCTATTTTTAAGGACCACGATTTCCGTATAGTTATCTTCGCCTTATTTGTTGGCAGACATTTTGCGACTAAATAGGACAAAGACTGTTATCCGGAATTAGTGGTAGTTAAAATTAGAAACCATGGGAACACTATGTTAAGAGCCGTCATTAATATCTAAGCAATCTAATGAATAAGCGGGGATCAAAGCGTCATCCTTTTCGTTTGCCACTATTTGCAAATAATATTTTTTGTGGTAAATTTCTATTGAATATGTTAAAGAAAGCTACTACAAAGATCATCTTTTGCAAATAGTAGTAGATAAAAACGAAAATGCTGCGATCATTCTATAGGACATGGTTTAGCTTCAAGCAAAGTAAAATTATACCTGTGCTAATCACGTTATAATTTGCATTTGAGTCTGACAAAAGAAACGCATATATTTTAATTACTCGTTTTACAAACCGAAGGATTGAATAATATCTAAGTAAAACTCGACGAAATGTCAGAATTTCGAGAACTAACAGACATTTATAATAGGTACTTTTATTCCATTAACTGTTAAGTTGGTTTTTTTTTTCGTTGCACAATTCTTCCACACAACTATAAAGACATTGCGGTTATTTTTTTCAAACGATTAATCGTGTTTCAAAAAATACATCCATATATATCCTTAAAAGCCTTTACAAAATGTGAAAAAGATAAAGTGTTTCAAATATGGTGCTCGTTATAACCCAAAATATTAAAAACTCCGGACTTATAGCCGAATACTATAATGTAAAATATTGATTTTTTTAAAGAAATTTGGTAATTTTATAAAAGAAAAATTATAAAGTGCCTGTATTTAAGGTGGAAAAAGTATTTCGCATTAATTGAGCTTATTTATAAAATATTGATGATATTTGATTATACTTTTCTTTCTTTTTAACACTTTCAGGGACGCTGTTTGCATAGCACAAACACTTAATTTAAATTACAAACTGCCAAGTGGCACCCATATATTTTTAATAAAATTTTGCCCCCATAATATACGTGAAAAAAAAACATTTAATTATTTTTAAATATATTTCTTCGTAAATTCTGGTATCACTAAATTCTTTAAACAGTTTAGCAGCAGAGGTACTTTGCCCCTGAAAGGGTCAATAGATTGTGATGGTTATGACATGTTCATGACAATATTTAGTTTACGTTTAATTTTAAAAATATAACAAAGTTTTATAATCAAATAATTATATAAATACTATCTGTTTAACATCTAAACAGGATTAATACCACCATTTTTGGAATTCCATGGATCTGCTATGGATGACTGAAATGCATATGAGAAGAATCATTGAAATGATTTTAAAAGTAAAAATAAGAAAAATGGCATTTACTTACTTAATAAAATTCAATTTAAAAAGACTGTGCTATAGACTAAGATTAATCTTGGATATAATGGAAACACCCATACAATTTGGACATATACAGGAAGCACTATAATGTAAATAAATAGCGCTATTAAATCCGCAAAATGCCAGCTTCAAAATTTTCATATCCAGAAAAGCACGTCTACACAGTGAGAACGCTACGTAAAGCTTCAATGAAATTTAACATTTGCACAAGCTTTATGAATGTATAAGGAAATGACAGTGCCAAACAAGCTTAAACTGAAAAAAATAAAAACATAATGGACATCGGGGATTCTTAAATTGGATCATAAAAGAATGATTCAATAACCCTTAAATGCAACCTTAAAGCCAACGAAATTAAACGGTAGAAATAGTTACAAGTTATTCTACCGAGAGTTGTAGATCATGTAACGCTATTGCTTCTGGAAAGAAGATGCCTTCACTTATTCAGAACTGAGAAATTCGTAGTGTATTATTTTTTCTATGCTTTATTTCTTTAATTTGTTTTGACAGATCATCACACTTATGTATTTCAGTGTGATAATGACACAATTTTCAGCCATGTATTGCTTCCTTTCTTTCATTTTTGTTACAGCTACAAAATAACATATTTACTTTTGGTGCGTACAGTACTCTTAGTTTTGTGTACCAGTATTTCTGAATATTAGTTATACCTTATCGCAGATTTCTGCAATGAAATTATGGAAATATTACTATTCGGAAATAGTGGTACTCAAAAATAAGTTCCATGCATCCTATCTTGATACTGGTTCATATATGTATGAGAGCTTACTATGAAAGAAATTAAAGTATAAATACATTAAACGTGTTTAAAAATGTGTTAATGTGAAAAGAACTAATAATACAGTAATTTCCGGCCTATAATCCGCCGGTGAAACAATCATATTTCGATTCAGAAATTTTATTTTATAAAATGTAACTTACTAGATTGCTGTAAATGTGTGACTTCAATTATTAAATAAAATTTCTGTGTCTAAACATGATTGTTTGATTCGCGGATTATAGGCCGTAAATTATGGTGATACAGTTTAAAATATCTGAAAATTTAAGGTCTGAATTTTATTATGACTAATATGTAAAAGCACAATATGAAATATTTTTGTTTATATTTACTTTTATCAATTTCGTTTTGATACCGTTACACCACTTACAGAAAGGTCGTATTAAAACTTTGCCGTTATATGAGCCTCTAACGATCGTACCGTTCAAGAAAACGGGATGCAAATTAGATGTGGTTGTTTAATTGCATTATTTTGAGAATGAAGAAAAAAACAACAATCAATTTCTCACATTTAGGGTTGCAGTGACAAAATTTCGAAATATTTATATAGCAAACACTCATTTTTTATCACAAAATTATATTCATGATGTAAAACTATAAATACCTTTAAAAAACGATTTCTAACTGTAGAAAGAGCAACATAAAACAAACGCAAAGAAAACCATTTCGTTCTCCACGTGTGCTGCAAGAACAAATTGGTGACATTTCATCCATAGCCACTTCATGTTTTCGTGGACAGCAGGGTCTTCCGAATACACCTCAATAATTTTTTGTAACGGGATATTTGAAATTCTACGTATACACGTCAACAGAGACGTAGCGTCAAGGGGGGGGGCACGGATCACTTTACTACCAGTATTTTTATATACTATATTTGGACTTATTTAATTCATACCATTCAAATATTAAATAAGGCTAAATGTAGTATATAATTATACTGGTAGTAAAATGATCGTGCCCCCCCCCCCCCTGACGCTACGCCACTGCACGTCAAATCCGTTAAGTATGGCATAAAAAACGCCGTCAAACGTGAGAGTCTGCATTGTCTTCATGCCGTGATTTATTGTTGCCTATAGTCTCCCTGATGTGAGATGTCACCATCTGTGACCGCAAATACTCAAAATTTTTGTAATCCGAGTAAAATAATTTGTTTTGTGTCGCCTCTGTGGGCGAATTTGTTCTTCTGTGTGCTTTTCTTTGCATTTGTGTTATGTCACAATTTCCTCTGCTAAACTTAGTTTTAAATGACAAGTCTTTACACCATTTTGCGATGAAAAGTAGTTGTTATCTGTGATTATAGTTTATAGGCGGTAACACTGTGAAATGACACTTCACTACTTCAACCATAATGGAATTATTATATGCTCCACGGGATGAATTACAAGATGCTCTCTATAGAAATCTGTGTGCATCAACTTATAATTCATTTACACGATTACAGAGACATACTAAATGTCGATTGTCGTTAACTATTTGAATTGAGTTTAACCTTTTGATTACGGGCCAGGACTAACGACTATTTATATTCAATCTTACCAAAATTTTCAAAAAAGTTCTTTGTGGTAGATATCTCTAAAAAATTTCCTAGGATAAGTACATGGCAGAGATTATTTTTCAAAACGCGGTAAAAACAGAATAATAAAAAAAAAGTCGCTGGTACTTATGGCGTCTCAACCCCATAATCAAAAGTTAAAGGATATTATTGCAGAGTGAAATTAATGTACTATATCACTAAAGCTTCCTATGGATAATCATACCAGAAATATTTACATTTCTTTTGCAGAGCCCACAAGAAAATTTGAATACATTTTATTTTAGAGAAGTAATTGTTAGTGAGGTTGAACTTGCACTATGCGCTTTCCAGTTGAAAAAAATTCTAGTATGTTTTGGGGTGTAGTAAAATATGTAGTTCTTATACAAAGCCTCACAAAAGAATTAAAAAAAAGCGATTTATTGGCAGTCATTTCTTATTGGTACAGTCATACGGACGACGAAGAATTTACCTAACTGGACAATGTGTAGAAATAAAGTGAATAGCGTAGCTCACCGTTTGATATGCACAAATCTTTTCTTCCTAAGTCACAGGTAAAAAGAAATAGACTATACAGGGTACCGAAAAATATTGAAACGCGTTTTACTTCTTTACCTGTTAGGGATATGTAAAAAATTAAAATAGCAAAATTATTCAAAATAAGATAGAAATAAGAAATTATTTTGATGAAAGAGTCCTACTCTTAATTTTCAAAAAGTTATACATTAAAATTTTTATACGGTACCTCTGTCTTATAAGTTCTTTTTAGAAATACTTTTCCATGCTCTGACAAGTACTACAGTAGAAATTCCATTCTTCTATGATCAAAACTAACAAAGTTTTGGTCTTTGAATTTTATGAAATTTCGGAGTTTTCAGACACTGAAAACGGACAGACGATTTGTTAGTATGAAAATGGAGATGATTAGTAAAAACAACTGACTACTCGGAGGAACTCTTATTCGATTTAATTATTATTTTAGTATGTAGGAAAACTTATTGAAATAATGTTGATTATGAAGTCTTTTACACTTATCCTCATTTGAGTACTTCCGAGAGATATCGCCCTTATTGGCGATCGGTTGAAGTATAACTATTTACAGCTATATACCATCCTAACAATACTTTTATTGTAAAGCACAATCCTGTATCATTTTTTATTCATTTTTATGAATTTTAATTTGTTACGGATTTTCAGCTTTTCTTGTATAAGGATTTTGTTTAAAATTTTTATCAGAAAGGATATTTTTCGTTCTTTTTCTATAACAGGTTATATCTGGATGAAAAGAAAGTTTTTGGCTAAGGATAAAATGTACCTTAATAAAGTAAAAATTCCATTTCAATCACAAGAAAAAATAGCCGCTTTACTAACATATAAACATGAACGATTATATTATACGATTAAAAAATGCAAAGATTATAATTCGGAAATAGTGGTAGTGTGTGTGCGTCAGGAATAGAACTACGAATAAATATCAGGAGACAGATAGTGTAATATCTACCGGTTGCGAGTGAAGTAAATGAGAATGTAGTCAGAAGATGTCGACAGTTGTTTGTTTACATCGGAGCAAAGCCTTATTAACCCTTTCCGGCACCCTGGGCACACCTAATTTTAATTCCAAACTTGCATACGGCACCAAGAATATTTTAATAAAATTTTGCTTCTACAATGAAAGCTTAAAATTAGTATTTCTTATTTTCTAAAAAAGTCGTTTGTAAATTCTGGTGCCAGTCAGTAATTTCTCATTTTACGAACAGAATTTGTCTGTTCGTAAAATGAACAGAATTTGTCTGTTCGATCAGACAAAGTCTATTCGTAAAATAAGAAACTGCTGACTGACACCGGAATTTACAAACGACTTTTTTAGAAATTATGAACTCCTTATTTTAAGCTTTCATTAGAGAAACAAAATTTGATTAAAGTATTCTTGGTGTCGAATGCAAGTTTGGAATTAAAATTAGGTGTGCCCGGAGTGGGACCACTGTGCTAGAAAGGGTTAACGCCAGGACAAACTTTCAACAGTTAAAACGAATAGAAAATTTTGCCTTATTTATGACAGAATTTCTGCATGTATAAGGCATGTAAATAAGGTAAATTTTTTTGTTCAAATTTACTGGTGGAAGCCCTCGCGGTAATCAAATCCACTAACATTTACAGGGGGGATTGTTTATGTAGTCATAATATGGCAGAACCTCAGGGGCTGACTTTCACCAGTAAAAACGAATAGATATTTTTATCTTAATTATGAAAGAAAGTTTGCATGAAGAAGTCATTTAAATAAGAAGGAAAGTTCTATTCTGATTTACTGGTGGAAGTTTGGGCCGGCGGTAATCAGACCCTGCAAAACCTATTAAAGTTGAAGCTTCACCATTTTGAGTATATGTTAATTCCTCTTTATGTATAGTTCCATGGTGCCAGGTTGAACACCTCTGGAATACATTATGAAATAAAATTTAAAAGTTCGAATTGAGGAATGATTCTTCTTCACACATGAAAATCTTATAAACACATTAAATTTATTCCCAAATGATAACAATATATATTCGACCGTCATTACTATATATGTAAAGGTTGTTATTATAGAGTCAATTCTGTCGAATAACGTAAAATCTAGCACCTAATATTTTATCAAGTAATGCTTGTTCTACACTACCTGTGTCACACTAGCAAACTTCTTTCCACATAGTGTACTGAATTCTTCCATATTCAGATGAAAAGTGTCACAGATTTAGAGAATTTATCCCCTTGTTTCTCACTAGGATAATTTTGAGGTATGATGCAAAATTGGCATTTAATTATTAACATTTTCAGTACATGATAGTGTAACGTGAAAATAACTGTTTTATTGCATTATTGATATTCATTAACGCAAGGTGCGTACACGGCTTGAAATGTTCAAGGATTTTTGCACCACTTTTACCGATTATAAAACTTATATTATTCTTCATAATGCAAATCTGTCTGCGATTAGTTGCAGAACATTAATAGTTTTCTTCCATGAAATAAATCAAAAAATTCAATTCGAAAATTGTAGTAGGTGCATGCACCTAGTTAACGTGTAAGAAACTAGTTCATTTTTAATCTACTTACAGCTTCTTGGAGGAAAAAATACAGAAATTATTTCTTATAATTGATATCACTGTGGCCAATTAATAACTTAGTGCCTAATACAAAATACATTTTTGATTTGTAATATTTGCTCGCAAAAATATTTATTTATTTAGAGAGATCCAACAATTCCAATTTTTTCGTATGCTTACTGTGAAAGTAAGCACTATATTCCTGCACTATGTTCCGTATATTCCTGTAGATAAGAGACAGCTCAAACAAACACATTTAGACCAAAAATTTTATTTAGTAAATAAAGTGAAATAATTACGACGCAGCATGAATTAACATTGTATTAAAGAAAATTTCTGGGTGTAAATATATATTTTTTTGAGCTGCGCGTTATATGCCAGACATACAGTAAATAAATTAATTTTTGAAATCCTGAAAAAATTAAATATTCGATATTGAAAATTTGTTTTTACTGTTTAATTTACAGAAAAGTAATGAAGCTATATATTTTTCATTACCGTTTAAACATATTGCCTACATATGAGGAAATTTTGATTCTTTAGTATTAATAGGTTAACCCTTTATATACTACATAAAATAAGTATATTACTTGAACCACATATTTGCAATCCTGAAACTTTGTCAAACCTCAGTCCTTTGCAACAGAATGTTTTAATAAAATTTTGATTTTTTTAATGTACGTGAAAGAAAGCATTTGTTATATACAAATAAATATATTCGTAAATTATGGTGACATTCAGTCATTTCAACATTTTAGCTACAAAATGACTTTGCCCCTGAAATTGTTAAGATATTTACTAGTTAAAATCTATTTTATTAAATTCTTTTTTCTCATGCAGTTTGATTCTGTTTCAAAGTAGAAATTTCCACGATAAACTCAATTAATCTGCAACTTCGCTATAAAACTTTTCCTCTTCGCTAAGATTCAGATCACCTGACGAAACTAAAATAGTGGATGAAATCACCCACAACAGTGATTTCCGAAGCAAAGTTTATGATTTCATCCTTATATTAGCTGCGATGCTGTTTTTTCAGTAGCAACCGCTTTCATGATCCAATGTCAAACTTCTAGAAAACCCTGAAAAGTATTTCAAAGTAGATTCTTGTTACAATCATGATTAAAATTTGCTGGTTAAAATGTAGTACATTATTCCTTTGGTGATAAAAAACAGAGTTTTGCTCAACACTAGGACGGCCATGAATGGTCATTTTGACTGGTATAAAATGAATATATTTCAATTCTAACCAGGCATTTCTTCATAAAATAAGTTATAAGTTAAATAGTTTTATATTTTATATAATTCGAGTGTAAAGTATTTCTATAAAAATTGAGTAACAATTCTGGCCATTCTATTATTAAAGGGATATACGACTCTTAAATGTTCAAAAAATTCAATTTTTCGAAAAATATATATGGAAGAGTAATATTTTGAGATAATTTTAAAGAAAACCGCACAAACAATTATTATGATTACACTAATTATTACTCAAAATATTTCAGGTTTTCTCAATGAAATCAATGGCTGTAAGGATGCTTTAAAGTGATTTATCTAAAAATGTTAAAAACGTGTTTTTTTTTTTTTAAATTGCCCGCATGATTTCTCTTGAATTACTTAATATTTTTCATGAAATCTTCGTCGGTTTATAGATTATACAGAGCTTCTACTCGGTCCGTTTTCGTTTAGTGCGACTTTTTTCTAAGAAAAATCTTTCTAGATTTCTAGTTTAAACAGGGATGAGATTTCTCCGACTTTTTTGCATACCTGTATAATCTTACAGAAAATGTTTTTTATTTAATCAGAACAATCTGCGATTTAACAGAACACAATTTTTTCTATGATTATACTGGTATGCAAAAAGTCGGAGAAATCTCATCCCTTGTTTAAAAAGAATAGCAGGATAATCATAGTAAATCGGCCTCCACTAGGATCCTACATTGAAACTTTTGGTAAGTTATCACCTCCATATAATGCATTTTATGTGTGTTTAAGCTAAATACTTCAATATGACTTTAGCTATGATGTAAAATATTGCATACGGGAGTATAATTTGAATTTTTTAATATCTAGTAAACTAATGATGTTAGAAAGATAAAATGAATGGAATTTTTTTACAGATGTTTTGTAGCGTAACATAATACTTTCACAGTGTAACGTGGTGTTTTTTCCTAATTTCCGGTTTTTTACATATATGCGAAAAATCGATAGAAAATAATGAATTATTTTTTAATAGTGTTATCTGAGATACAATCACAGAAAAAACATGTAATAGCACTCGTTGAGTACTATAAAATATATAAAATCGGTGCAACATTTAGTAAATAAGTTGAAGTTCACACAGCCCTTTTTGTATAGAACAAATCTCCCTCATTCCTGTAAAAAAGTATTTTTTTTTCATACAGTTGATACTTATATAAGTTGTGGTAAGGCTAAATAAATAATAAAACGCAAAATTGTTATTATTTATTATTATTTTATTTTATTTAAGTAAATGTTTTTTTTTTTTTTTTACTTACATCATTTAAATTGATTATTAAAACTCAATCATCATCACATATTTTTTTCGATAACTACAGGAACTTTTCTTGTTTCAAATATCTTTGCTAATACTTCCGACGAATGTAAATTTTCTGATATATACCGCCTATGTGATAAGTAATTACCTATAGGGTAACATGTGAACAGCATTCTACTGATGATTAACATTGATGTTAACTTTTACGATATTTTGTTACCACTTTTAATTTTTGAGCTATTTAATCGGAGATTTATTCGATTTAATAAGGCAAAAATTACTATCAACACACTGGTGATGGCTAATTTTCGTCTTTTAAACAGGAAATCCGGTCTATTTGGGTTATACTTGCATGTTACATTATTTAACAAAATATTTTTTCTCTGATCGTGTTTATATTATAAATGAATGTATTTAACAATGGTATTATTTCCAATTGAAATATTTATATGCATGGTACTCCAATTGTAAAATTACGAATTTCTTTCTTTTTTTTCTGAGAGAGATAATGTAACATGCAAATTGCAAAAGTACCACCCGTGGGCGGGATCACTCATGTCTGAAAGGCGTGAATTTGCAGTTCCTGTCAGCAATGTGTTAAATTTCAGTGGTATAAAAATGGTAAAAGTTAGAAGTTATTATGATTACAATATGGGCGTTCACATCTGTATCGGCGTGGATATATATCAGTATCCATATGGGATGCATAGCTGTCAACCTTCAGTGTTTTTCATTTAAATTAGTACCAGAAATATCATTAAATAAAACAAGTTAATTAATAACTAAAAAAAGAAACTTAGTCGCGCTACCACGCTACAAGTCCACAGTTCGATTCCGGAATGCGGACTGTGCAAACTTCACTCAATATTGCATCCCTTCCAGGTCGATAAAATGAGTACCAAGCTTGCTTGGAAACTTTGGAAACAAAATACTGGGGGTCTGGCGTTAGGTTGGCCACCTGCCTCGACATATGCTGTATAGCACCCGGGTCCATGGTCAAGGAAACAGGGGTGGGCACTGTAGGCCATGATACTTAATGCATTGTAGCGCCGCAGGTTTAGTTTTAATTAATAACTACGTAGAAATAAGAAATATTGCATTTGTGACTTACATGATGATTTATTGACCTGAAAAGCAACCGGAATTTTGGCAGCTATAAGAATGTAATATATATGTGCACGATTGATGACTTTGCTGTTTATATGTTTTTATTTTACTTTTGCTTTAAATATGTTAAGTGTTCTTTTAACTAACATGCCATATAGAAAGAGTATTGTCATCATCCATTAGCTCAACTGAATACGACACTGAAATGAAATAGACAACTAATAAGATCCAGTACAGAAATGCTTAAGTTTTTTTCAATAAATTGAGGAAAATAAAGAAGTTCACATGCTTTTAGCTGTTGAAGTGTAGATTTTCTTCGAGTCTTACTTCTGTTCTGAAACTACTTGACTCAATGTATCCGGCACATTCACCCTGATTTTCATGTATTGCATTACACTTTCAGTTAATTCACTTTCTGAATCAAGTTATTTAGTGAAGCAGTTGTGCAGAAAGCCATCGGTTTTGAATAGCTAATTTATCGTGGTAACATTTTATTATTAATATAATGATGTAAAGGCGATATTTTTCGGAAATAGCATTGGAACAGTTTCGTATATACAGTTGATTTTTGTTACCTTTCATTACATACTGGCATCTTCCTTTATCAGTTGAGGTTTATTGCCCTTAATACGCTGGGGAAAGAAAATTAAAGTCCTTTTCAATTAACACCTTGAAGAATGCTGGTTCATTTTTGGACCACTTAATTTTAAAACCTTAATGCCAGATAGGCACCAAAATCTTGGAAGTGAAATATAGAAAATTGGAATTCGAAATTTGTCTTGTAGTAAGTACGTGAAGAAAAGCTTTTATTTATTTTTAAATAAGTTTTTAAATTTTGATGTCTGTCAATCAGTTCAGCATTTTACGAATAGAAGTACTTTGCCCCTGAAAGTGTTAAATACTTTTTCAAAACGTGAAACTCTCAACCTACCATGGTATTGGATGAATGTACCGAATGCAGTGAGTCAAGAAGTTTCAGAAAAGACGAGGTACCAAAGGGAATGTACACTTCAACAGTTGAAGGAAAGTGAACTTTTTAATTTTCTTCTATTAAATGAATAGCATCTGAATATTTTAAATCTTTATTCAACAAAGAATTTTATTCTATTCGCGTTATTTATTTTCCATACCATTTAAAACTGCTTGATAATGCAATTTATAAATAAAAAAATACATGTTTAAACATCTAAATTACCACGTGATCAGTCTTTAAAGCATAGCTCAGCAGTAATGCCCTCATATGCACAGCTAATGGTCTCACGCTCACACATACAGCGGACCTTATATAGTGTCCGGCAGGATGTTAGACCAATCGGATTGGTCTGGCTGCTTAGAAAACATCATAAAACAATCGCCCGAATAACATATGTAAAGTTCAGCCTTGATACTATGCCGTAGGTTCTCCGATAATTTATCGAGCTTTAAAGCGTCTGGCGGAAGTTATGACAAGCGGGAAGCGTCTGGAAACAGTGAATATTGGTTTCTAATACTGTCCTATTAAACATATTAAAAAACTAGATTGGATACTTTAACGTAGGTTAGCAACATTTTTAGGTACTTTTAGTACCTTTTACCTGCCAAACGGCCCCTAATTCAAATTAGTCAGTACCCATACTTTTTACCTACTATAGTGTACATCCATAATTTTTTTTAAGGTTTGATACTATAACGTAGGTCGGGCGGCTCTGGGATCTTTGTCTATAAGATTTTCTTCAGAGAATCTTATCAGTTGCCTATGACCGTGTCGTATTTAGCCGACATAATAGATGATGTCAATAATCTTTCGATACAAAACGTTACAGCAACACCTATTACACTTAAAGCAAAAGTAAAATTAAGACACATAAACAGAAAAATTTATGGTATATATATGTTGATTACATTCTTCACGGTACCGATCACAATAATACTCGCCGTTACAGTTTCGAATGTACAAAGCAGGGCTAAGCATGCACGGCCGCGTCTACCAAATTTTGCGAAAAATATCGCTTTTTTTATGAGTTTTAATTAATATCTCGGCCAATTATAAAAAATAAAAATCTGAGACTCAGGTGCATCAGGACCTTCCTTGATCTATCCTCATCCAAATTTTAAGACTTTTACGGGCGGTAAATTTCGTTAGCCATCACCAACAGACAGACTAGCAAACACACACACACAAAGCGTGAAAATTTCTTTTATTAGCATAGATTAGCGCTCCCACTCTTTATATAAATATCAATTACATGAATAAAATACTTTCTGGGAATAATGGAGGAGATTTGTTCTGTACTAAAGGAGGTGGGAGGAGAGGGACATTCAACATAATTTGTTCACTTAGTGTTGCACAAATATATTTTGACTGGAATATACATATTTTATAGTACTCGATGAGTCGTACAACATTTATTGTTTGGCAATTGTATCTCCAATAAAACTAATTAAAGAATAAACGACAACTTTCTATTAAATGTTTGACATTCGTCGCTACCATGCCAAACTATCGAATGTGAAAAAATGCATTTTTCATTACTTTAAAAAATGGACCTATTAGCACCATTAAATTTTAATAGCATTCTTTACAAGGGTTGCCAATTTGGCATCCTTTTGCATTCAATAATTCTGAATGAAAACGAGAAATATCAAACAGAAATTTTTGCTTTATTTAATGACAGATGTTTCTTAATTACTTGAAGAAAAAAAATTCTTTTGAAATTTCCGGTATGTATTCGGCATCTCTACATAAATAAGAAGCCCAAACTGGCAACCCTGTTCTTCACAGACATTTTATTAGTATTTTTACTAGGCGAAGAATTCTAATAAAATTTAGTTGTGACAATCAGCCAAATTTTAAAAGTAATGAAAAATGCATTTTTTCAAATTCGATAGTTTGACATGGTAGCGACGAATTTCAAGGTTCTTACGCTTTAACCCCTTGAAGGGCACCGGTATATTATATATACCACTTAATTTTAATCCCAAAATGCCACAATGACACCAGAAATTTATAATCAAATTTTGAATTTATAAGGTACATGAGGAAAAGCTTTTACTAATTTAAAAATAAATTCGTTCGTGAATCCCGGTGTCAATCACTCATTTCAATATTTTAGCTTCAAGAATACTTTGCCACTGAAAGGGTTAACCACAATTTTTAATACAAAATTTCTATTTAATATTTAGGTAGCAGAAATTGCAGACGCATCGTTTAATTGCAGGATTTGTAATGCTTTTCTTCTGCATTGAAATAAAGGGAAAAAATCTATTAAATCAGTGGTAAGAGTGTACGAACCCTGTATTTGTAATAAATCAAAAATCATCAAAAAATATATTACTACATATACTTAGAAAAAACATACCGTTCGATTTAACTCTCTAAAATGATTAGTTTAAAAGATATTCAAATTTTAAATAATAGTGTCGCATGCAATATTTTACGTTGTAACTCAAAGTCACGTTGAAGTACGGAGCGTAAAGACACATAAAATACATTCGTTTATGGAGATGATACCGTACCGACTCCCATTGGGAGCTACTTTGAAATGTTTATCCTACTAAACACTTTATCAGTTTGCTGTAAATGTGGTAAATACCTACCATGAAAAATTTTCTTCAGGAATACTAGTATTGAAAATAAAGACCAGTGGGAGCCTTGATTATTCGTATATTTTAAGATTAAACCTAAATTTGTATATTATTATGTCCAAAAACAGAATTATGCATAGATAATATCCGAAAAATTATGCAATGCTTTCAAGTATATTTAAAATGTAGAATTTTTGCTAAATTATACACAAATTTAGGTTTGGTGTTAAGATTAAGATAATAAATCCGTGAACACTGCATGCAACAATATTGAATAGTTAAAGCAAAATCTTGTGCTCGTAAAAATCATGTTTTTAATATTTAGTTAATATTTTGACATAACCCACTTTAAGAAGTGAGTATCCTTTAAATCACTGCTTACATTGGGCACATATGACATACTTTTACACATAACTGGAGTAATTCTAAGAATTGTTTGCACGGTTTGTTTTTAAGTGATGAAAACAAAATATTGCTATTTCCTGTATACGTTTTCGAAAAACAGATCTTCAGATGATTTAACAGTCCTATTTAACAGTCTTAAAATTCCAGAGGCCGCAAGGAAGCAAATTTTACAACAAAGCTGATATGTCTTTCACAATTCTCACATACGGCAATTAGACTGCTTAAAAGTCATTGCTTTTGATATTCGTCTATTCAGTCCTTCCATGCGATTTCGAAGGTCAAAGCTTTGTTCCTGCGTCTTAGTCCAGCCATTAGGTGCTCAAAAAGTAGAAATAAAAGAAATAAGTTTTGGTGGAGTTTTGATATTTGGCATCTTTGTGTCTTTTGGGTCGCTGAACACATATCTGAGGTTCGCCAACAAAAACTTTCCGGAAAATATTTCTTTTACAAAAAACGTATATAAAAAAGGACTTTTCCTGTTTTTCAAATTAATTCCAAAACTATGCATTTTACGTGAAAATCGGCACTATATGAATTAAGAGGATAAACTTTCCTACATTTTATGTCTTAAAAGTTTTTTCTCTGATCAATGATTTAGCCTTGAGAGTGCCGCAAAAAAGGGTGTTAAAAAGAAAAAACTCTAAGAAAACGGTAATTATGCCCATATACGTCTATGTAACATACAAATTAACTATTTTACGCAAACGTTGACCATTAATGATACTAAAGGTAAAGATTATACGATTGACTACATTTTACAATGAAATTGCTTGATCATAAATACAAATACTCATTATGAATCATTATTTAATTATAAATAATTATGTAATTTAGTAAGTTCGTTTGCATAAATTAAAAATTCAAAAATGTTACTTCCGGATTTTTTTACTTGAAGACCCATGATGTTCATCGACATCCACAACATATACACAACGCATAGAACATAAGGAATTAGTGGGTGTTTGTATTACTATCAATATTATAGAATAAATGTATTCTTAATGGTAAATATTTCATACCCTGCGGAATGGCTTGTTCCTTCTTCATTGGGTCCACGGTTCAATGGATGGGCAATCCATCTACAGCTCAGTTTCAAGGTCTAGCTCCTCTTATTCGTCTTGATTCACCACTGCGATGTTGTTGCAGTTTCCTTCGCAGTTGAGGCACATGTTGGATCAACAAAGCCCTGGTTTCTTGCACACACAATTCCGTTGGCAGTTCTCTGTGCACTTGCAGGAGGACTTATAAGATTTAACAAAGCATGAGAAGCAGGGGGTAGTTCAGTAAATACAGGCTAAAGGCCAGTATTTGTTTATTTCACAAGAGTTTTGAGGAAATTCATTTTCCCTTGCACAAACGGTGCTGACGTTGTATCGCACACGCTCATAGCATGTTGGAAGAGGATGTTTTCGCAACGGTTGAACTCACGGCATTAGTTGGATAAAAAGTCGCTGGAGAAAGAGTGTCCTTCCCAAGTTTTAAAAATAAAACGTTTTCAGCCTTGCAGAGACCTATCAAAGTGACCAAGAGGTCTATAACCTCCCCATTTACAATCACCGTCTCATTTGATGGAGCCACGAACAAAGCAGTGTTTACACGAGTCTTCTTTTGTTTCATTGCATGTAACATCTGCTGGTGAGAACTTGGCAATCATCATACATATTAAGCGACACTTGTTTTTTGGGTAAGCAAGACATTTTTCTTTTGACATGGTTGGTATCATTGTGTCGTCAAACAGTATGTCAGTTGAAGCATGTTTCCTTGATCGTCTCATACCCTCAGCAATTTTTGTACCACCTTGTTCGTCATAAGGCTAGCCATCAGAGAAAACTACTGCCTGTGGTTGATATTTTGACTGCACGTACTCAACATATTTGCCCCAGACATGAGCTGCAGGGTGGGGGTGGAGGCACTTGGCCAACGCTTTTTCACACCACCTGTATCCAAGCGAGAAGAGCTGCAGATAGGATTCCGATAGCTGTGTTAAAAACAAAGATAACCCAAACTTTCCCCTGTGTCAAATAACGTGGTTTTTTTCCATTGATACATTTAGGTTAAAAATGAAATTTTTAGGAACCGAATTTTGCATCAGCTTTTATCAGCGAAAGTGTGTTTCAGTTATTTTTTTTTTTCTTATTTAAAATGCAAATTAAAAATTGCTTTTTTTTGTAACAGCATATGATGATTTTGATCGCAGGTATGCTCATTAATATTTATTTCTTAATTGAAGAAAACAATGAACCTCGGATGAATAAATATAGTTAATCATATAATCCAAACTTGCCAAGTCTCCGGCTTTTTGGATACCAGTATTTTATTACAGAAAATGTTTGTTTATTTAATTGTAGCATTCTGCGATTTGAAAGAACGACATTTTTCTCTAAACAATTACTGGTGTGCAAAAAGCCGGAGACTTGGCAACTCTGTATAATCATTAGTATCATTAATGATCAAAAGTATGTGTAAACTGGTTAGTTTTCATGTTACATCCACGTACATGAGTATGTCGACGTAACACATGGGCTGATAAGTTCCCGATCTAATAAAGAAAACACAACTTTTTAACATAACTTTACAACTTTATAACTTTATAACTTTAATAAATAACATAACTTTAATAATAAATAAGAATAATTTAATAATAATAATAATAATAATAATAATCATTATTATTTAATAAAAATAATTTAATAAATAAATAAAAATAATAATTTTATAATAAATAACATAATTTTAGAACGAAAAAGCTCCAAACAGTGCTTAGAATTATCGACTCGTTGTTGTTTTTGGTCAAAGTCAACATGCGCGGCACCGACTTTGACATTTTCACTTTGACTTTTTCATAGACAAATGTTCATTCAAAATAAAACCTACACGTTCCTTGGACATCTTCAGAGTCTGAGCTATCACGGGCAACTTCACTTTGCGGTTCCCCAAAACGATTTTGTGGACTTTTTTATGTTTTCCGGAGAATTCACCTCTTTTGTGTGGTGCAGCACTGGTGTTCGTACGACCACGTTTAAATTCAGCAAACCAGTCAATAATGGTTGATTTACCTGGTGCAGTGTCCGGCGTTTATCAAGCCAAGCTTTTGTTTGAACGGGTTTTTTCCCATCAAATAACAATTCTTGAAATTCTTGTTTATCCATTTTTTTGTTTATCAACAAAGTCGTTCAACTAAAACCACTCTAACGTTTTATTCACACGGCGAATCTTCATAACATATTTTCTGCTACCTTTTAAAGGTTAGTATTTACTTAAAAAAAGCATCGGTTTGGCGATTGCAACGCCATATGTGTGCCAGACCGGGAACTTTTCAGCCCATGTGTTAAATTACCTAAATTCAGTGATTTGTGCTTTTAACACCGATGTTTGCGGCACTCTCACGGCTAAACTATCGATTAGAGAGAAGACTTTTTAGACACAAATGTAGAACATTTTATCCCCTTTAATGCATAAACTGTCGACTTTCACGTAAAATGCATAGTTTTGGAGTTATTTTTAAAAAACAGAGAAAAGTGCGTTTTTTATACGTTTTTTGTAAAAAAGGTATTTTTCGAAACATTTTTGTTGGTGAACCTCAGACTCGTGTTCAGCGACCCGAAAAACATAAAGGTACCAAATATCAAATCTCCTAACAAAATTGCCAACTCGCGTTTGCTAATGCAAGTAGATATATTAATTAATTCACGTTTTAAAGATTAATTTTTGCAATAATATCTTTGGTATGTATTACAGGGTTCGTACGGCTCCTGGAATTTTGCGACCAAGAAATTCTTCGGTACCAGTATTTTCTTACAGCAAATCTTTGGTTAAAATAAGGCGAAGTGCTACGAGTTTAACCTAGATTTCTTTTTCTATACAGAAAATACTGGTGATACTCCTGGAAAAATCCCTGATCCGTACGAACCCTGGTATTACCTTGAGTTATTATTTTGTTTTATATATTCCAACGATAAATATTTAATAGAAGTAATCGATTTTTGAACGACGAGGGGAAAGAATCAATTGAAAATAGAAATTTTGTATTGTTAAAGATAAAAGTACAAAATTACACAAAATAGAATATGACAAGATTTAAAAACGAAAAAGTGGTACAGTGTGAAAAGGAAACATGGAAATTGAACATATTTTTTTTAAATAATAGATAATATTTCAGAATAGGAGATTTTCTTATTTTTCTCTTCTTGAATTAAATCATGCTTGAGGCCCAGTCAAATATCTCGAAAATTTAGAAAGATAGTAGCTTATATTGTGAGTTGCTTTCTAAAAGTAGCTGGAAGATAGGGGATTTTTCACAATTTTTTAATAAGCTCACTGTATCACTGTTTTTACGATATTTGACTGGACTTTTTATATACGTTGCCCTAAATAGCTGACTACCAAATTATGATATAGAAATTTTAGTATTTTTCACACATGCGCAGTTAAACATTATTTCAATGCCCATATATCATCAAATATTCAATATATTCATTTTTTAAATACAGAATACTGTTTCTACTGTTCTTTGTCAATTTTTGGAGAGTGAAGTCACATTTGGTTGAAAACACTATGCTAAAAACAAAAAACAATCAAAAAACATTTGAATTTGTCACAGAAACGTTAACATCTTCACGAATATGCGTGCTTTGCTTACATAAAATAGCACAACGTTGAACAGGACACGCATAGCCATTTGCTACACAATGACAGAAAATTTTGAAAATTTTCTGTTACTTGAGTGATCGCAAATATAATATTATTTATTTATTATTGGCCCCTAATTGTTCTCGCGACTAAATCTTCACCTAAAAACATGAAGTCAAACATGTTCTTTACATCCGAAGTTCAAGTGAAATTCGTCAAGAATTTCCTGTAAAATCGAAAGCGTCCGATCACTGCCCCTTAATTTTTGGACATCAGTGTACATAGGCGCCCAGTTCACGGGGCAAAATAGGCACTCAAGCAAACATCTTACGCTAATTTTTTTTTTAAAGTTTTTTCTAACCTATTTAGTCACGTTGATTAATTAAAACAAAAATGTCATTTTAAAATTAGTGGTGGAAGTTCTGAGCAATTCGCGCCGTTAAGTTGGCGCCTATGTATATACATACTTATATTGCTACGAAATATTCTTGTTGTTTCATCATTAGTAATTTGTTTTGAACTTCTTTAAAAGTTCACTTCTGGATTTTTTTTTTTTTTTACATATATTATTAAAATTTAATTCTCCATCAATATCCATATACAGGTTTCGTACTTTTTTACCACAATTTTTTAATAGAAAATTTCTATTTAATATTTAAATAGCAGAAATTGTAGACGTCTCGTTTAATTGTAGGAATTCTAATATTTTTTGCATTTAAATAAGGCGAAAATTTATATTAAAAATTTGTGGTAAAAGCGTACGAACCCTGATATATGCCTTTCTAGCTTACCTCTTTTATTTCTATTATGAAAGATCTGGCCTTTGGAAAATCGTACCTAAACGAAACACTTGTGTAATGAAAAGTACGTTTGGGTGTTATGTGCTTAGAACGCGCTTTTACGAATTTTAAATAGTCTTTTAAAAGTAATTACATTAATATTTGAAACTTGCTGATTCTATCTTTTTGCGTTTTCAATCTAAGACAATAGATAGCTCATTCAGGGAAATTCAGAGAAGCATTCGTGAAGGTTAAACAAAAAAAAAGTGATTTTTTTAACCCCTTAATTCTCGCGCCCGTGATATTCACGGGCTCTGTATTCTACTTTTTTTTATTCACATTCTTTGATTCCCACCAGTTTTTTAAAAGAGTGAAATTAGCTTTATTTTTGCATCATTTTATCACCCATTAAATAAGGTGAATATTTCTACTTCAAAAAAGTGGTAGCAATCAAACAATCTGAAATTTTAAAAAAGTAGCCTACACAAAAATATAGCGACGCTAAAGGGGTTAAAGAAATAACATATAATCAGAAAAAAGCTTCAAGCCCTGATAATGCATTAAGCAAAAAAATATATACCGCCTTTTATTCGCAGACAGCATATGATAAAATCATATCAAAAGTATCATTAGATTCAGAATGATGTGTTCTTTCAGAATACGAATGTAATTTTTGAAATAGGGGTAGTGTACTGATAAAAATTTACACCATCTTCAATTTTTCAAATGGTAACAATCATTTTTGACAATTGATTTGTGTTACTTGGACCAAATGAGCCCGAAAATGTAAGAAGTTTATGTAAGTATTTTTGTTAAATTTTGATGTAGAAAAAAGGAAAATTTGATTATGCGGATTCACGTGACTAACATTTATTTATATCTTCTTAAAAATCATCCGATTAATATTTTTTGTTTTTATTGAGATACATTGAATATACTCAAATATATTCTTGGCAATATTTTTACTCAAAATACTCATTTTAATTATGAAGTTGTTGAAAAATGCATTTTCATACCGGTAAAAAAACCATGCATCAAGCATACAACGATTATGATACATTTTCCAATACTTCCAAAATACTGTAACAAAACTTAACCGTTTCATAAGGCGGAGGTATCTAAGTAAACAATTATAATTATTTTCCGAGATCTTTCGAAATTTTTTTCATCAAATGTTGAAAGGGGTATTTTGTTATCGTTCTATTACATATAAGAAAATCAAAAAACTCATCCCGAAAAGTTTCGGGACAGATTTTTTTACAAAACATTTCAGACACGGGAGCTCCTTTTAGTTTATTTTATACATAGATTCTTCTACAATTTTATTGGTGTTTCTGGACGTTTTTTTTCTGTGATATTTAGCATTTTTTGGAGTTCCGGGGCGATTATTGTAAAAGGAATTATGTAATGTATGTGTTAATGTATATGTTATAAGGAATTATGTATGTGTCGATTCGTAAAAGGAATTAGATTTCAAACTTTTAGCCTAATATAGTAAATTTTGTCCGCCGATTTATGAATCTTTAGCGATTTTTAATGTAATGTTAAGGTTTTTTTCGCGTTTAGTGGTGATTTTTTTATATCCGTGAAAGAATTCCGGTAATAATGTTTAGATAAGTATAGTAAATTTTGCTCTTTACGATTTTTGACTTTTTAGCGATTTTCAATGCGATTGTTAGCATTTTTCCGTGTTCCGCGGCGATTTTTTTTTACATTCATAAAAGGAATTTGGTTTCAAACTTTTAGAGTAATATGTTAGAGTAAAAGATGAAAACTATCTAGCAAGAATGTGTTAAAAAATAAATATCAACTATAAATATATAATTCTGACATAATTTTTATAACGTAAAAATGCAATATTCAGTACTTTTTAAAAGTAAAAAGCAATAATGAGCAATAAAATATTTTAATTACACATATTTTTAACCACCAGATTGAACTTTTCAAAAGATAGATGAATACGTGTAATTTTTGATTTAATATACTTTAAAAAATATGATATTTTATGTTAAAATCTTTAATGATATTGGTTTTTTTTTCTATTGATAGTGGTAAAATACTACTAATGTTATAAAATAATACCGTAATTTTTGGCCTATAATTCGCGGATCACACAATCTTGTTTTGACCCTGAAATTTTGTTTTATAAAATGTAACTTACTAGATCGCTGTAAATATTTTATTTCAATTATTAAATAAAATTTCTGTGTCGAAACATGATTGTTTAATACGCGGATTATAAGCTATAAATTACGGTACACAAATAAGATTTACAAAAGTAGAATTCTGGCATAACTAAAAGATTTTTAAGTGTAAAAAAACAATGCTTGTTTTTTTTTACACTACGACTTTTTTTAATTACATATTTTTAACCATCTTATTTAGATTTTCAAAATGATTTTATGAAAATTGTAATGACATTGTTAAATTTTCATAATTTGAAAATAAAATATTTTACTAAATTTTAAAATGTAAAAAGGAAAAATATTAACTGTGGAATGTTTAGTGGTGACATACGTTATCAGTTTATTTTTTTTATGGAGTAGCAAATTACATTTACATTAACATTGTTAAAGAATGAAATTTTATTTTATATTCGTAAAATTAAATTACAATTTTGCATATTAACCCTTTGATTGGGAAATACACGTCCCAGTGGACAATTTTTAATTCTATTCGCACCAATTTTGGAAAAATATTTTTTATCATACACTTATACTAGGATATTTTCAAGAGAAATCTACCAGAAAGAAAATTTTTGTAAATTGTGTTACGATTGAATATAAAAATATTCTCCAGTTTTGGTTATGATATGCTATACTTACTGATATGCTTACTGCGAAAATAGCAAATTAATAAGTTTTTGATACACAAAAATATTAAAATTTCTACACTAATTATCTGCATTTACCATAGCTGCTAACTTTCACGCATTTTTATTACCACTAATTTGTAATAATAATTTTGCTTAATTTAATCACCGAAATTCTCCAAGTGGAAAAGGTAGAATTAATAGTAAAAATTTGTGGTAACACAAAGACTGAAAAGATGGAGCAATGATTTATTTATAGATTTCAGAAATTTATTTTTCATAAAATTATTGTGTCTACTGTAAATAATCTTTACATTATTTTCTCACGACATTTTTATATTTATGAAATTTTGTTTCTTTAGCAGAGCACCAAACGAAGCAAAGAGCCTCGTCTAGCACCAGTGTCATGCGATTGGGTATTCAGGGCTCTCACTGTTCCATTTTTTTAAAACGAGTATTTTTTTATTTAAAAAAATCGTGGTAGGTTTTTTGCAACAATTGAAGAGCTCAAAAATGACCTTCGATGTAAGTTTGTGCAAAAATTCAAAGAGAAATTTATGAAGAAGATTTTTCTTGGGAAAAAAAGTGGCGTTCAAAAAATAGACTGAGAGCTCTGGGTAGTTTTTTCAAAATATATACCACGTTTTTTGACTAGTAATCATCCTTTTAGCTTTCCTCATGCAGTCTGATTTTCCTTTTCAAAATATTAATTTGTGGAAAAAACTCAACAAGAAATCAATCGTCCGGCTTAAGAAGAGGGTGATGACCAAAAAATAGCAAAAACACTTTTTTACTCTAAAGTATCTCCGGGTTTCGCTCTACACGGGAGTGGTAAGAAGGAGACATAAATTAGAGTGAATATATATGAGAATGGCGACAGCGGAATGTAAAATTTGATTATTTGAGACGATTTTGGACAAAAACGAATCGCCAAGTATCTTGGCAAGCCTGCCGTTATCGCTAAACTAATGCTTGTTAAATTGTTTCACGTGCCAATTTCGAGAATGTGCCATGGTTTGGACACAAACATCTGCCTGAGCACAGTCTGAACATACGCCCTGTGCGTATGTCACCACACTATTATAGAGTCACATTAAAAAAATTGTCCCTAGAAGAATACCATGAATTCAGCCTTCTACAAAATCCAAGAGCTGATGTGACATTGCCCATGGATCAAGCTTACAGTGCCAAACTACCATTCAATTGTAAAAGAATGGAATATCTGAAAAACATCTCCCTTGCATTCTGGATGACAAAACCTTTCTAAGACATCACCGTGACTTAGCCCACAACTTCTCACCACGATAACCAGTCTGTGGATGAATGATTTTGTTCGTTCATTCAGTTTGATTCTATATTTAAATTTTGTCTCTGTTAGTTTTGCAATTTATTTTTAAAATAAAAATGTATACAGGGTGTATCTGAAATGCTTCAACAAACTTAGAGGGATGATAGTACTCATGAAGACGAACAAAAAATACAATGGAACATGGGGTCGCAAATGACGTTTAACCCTTTCAGGGGCAGTGGTATGTTTATGAAACCACTTAATTTTAATTCCAAAACGCCACAGTAGCACCAGAAATTTGCTAAAATCTTTTCCATTTAATATGTATGTGAAATATAGCCTTTTTTGTTATTTACAAATTTTTTTTTTTTGTAAATTCCGGTGCCAGTCCATTTTCAGACGTATTTTCTCAATTTTCAACCTTTAAGCCTTTCAGGGGCAATGTACTTTTAGTACTAAAATGTTGAAATAAATGACTGTCACCGGAATTTACAAAAAAATTTGTTTGTAAATAAGAAAAAGGCTATATTTCACATACACATTAAATAGAAAAGATTTTAGCAAAATTCTGGTGCCACTGTGGCGTTTTTGAATTAAAATTAAGTGGTTTCATAAACAGACCACTGCCGCTGAAAGGGTTAAACGTCATTTGCGACCCCATGTTCCATTGCATTTTTTGTCCGTCTTCATGAGTACTATCATCCCTCTAAGTTTGTTGAAGCATTTCAGATACACCCTGTATATATATATATATATATATATATATACAGGGTGTTCCGTTAAAGGGGTCCAATATTAATAGGAGTAATAGAGGAGATCACACGGAGCATAAATCAGTATATAATGCCTGGCCGGATCTCAATAATTTTCAAGTTACAGCAAATAGAATGAAAAATCGGAAATTTGTAAAAAAACCCTCATTGCTAAACTATCGATAATGCTACATAAAAACGAAGCACATATTTAGAAAGAGCAGACAAAATCCTACGAAATGACATAAGTTGTTTTAGAATATTGAGAATTAATGGCGAGTTACAAGCTCTGAAACAGTGAAAAAATACAAAATCAAATATTTAGCAAAATAGTTAATCGTTAATTCCAAAAATGCAACTCTACCTACATCAAGGAAAATGTTATAAAATTTGGTCCATTCCGAAAGCTTTCGAAGAAGCTGACAATAAACCATATCAGTTTAATTGTATGGGAGAAATCAAGCAGTTCCCTAGTTACAACTCTGTACTGTTGCACGCTCGGAAAGAGCGAAACTCCACCCATGACGATTGTAAACACCCCGTTTTAATATCTTTCAATTATACATTTCTGATCAACCTCTATCAATACCCTTTCATTATTCAGTCTGGTCAAGTGAATGACATATTGTGCAGCTCTCGCCTTGTCTTAAAGCAAACTCCGTGACTGCTGCGTTTCCTCCATGAACTTTCAGGATGATGAAGAAGTACTTTTTATGCAAATTTTCTATGTGTATAGGAAGAAAAGTGTAATAAAACAGCAGTCATCAGTGGGCGTTATGTTAAAGGGAGGCTGTTGTAAGTGGGATTGTAGTAAGTTGATGTATAATAATTATGCCGGAATACTCTAACGAAGAATATGCGGACATGCATCTGATGTACGGGCAAGCTCATGGAAATGCATGTCTAGCACAGCGCATGTACCGTGAGCAATTTCCAAAGAGACGTTGCCCAAGTTCGAAACTCTTCATAAAAATCGATAGACGATTACGGGAGACTGGATCGTTTAATACAGCAAGCATTGATGCAGGGAAACCTCGACATGTACGAACACCTGCAATGGAAGAAGATGTACTAAATATTTTTAAAGATAACCCCTCCACGAGTACACGAGCTGCTGCGTCTGAAGTCGGTGTTTCTCACCAAAGTGTGTGGCGTGTTCTGCGTGCAGAAAACATGCACCCCTTTCATGTGCAGCTGGTACAACTGTTATCAGTAACAGATTGTGCTCAGCGGACAGAATTCGTACGCTGGTTGCTTAATGTAACAGAAAATAATCCAAAATTTCTGGAAAATATTTTATTTACTGATGAAGCAACATTTACGAGAGAGGGCGTGGTAAACACGCACAATATGCACACATGGTCATATACAAATCCGCACACTGTTTTCCCGTCGAACGCACAACAAAAGTTCAGTGTGAACATATGGGCAGGTGTCCTCGGCGATTATCTCATAGGACCATATTTACTCCCAGATGTACTCAATGGCAGTACGTACTTGGTTTTCCTACGGGATATCTTACCGCAGTTACTGCAAAATGTGCCAGCAACATTGCGCCACAATATGTGGTTTATGCACGATGGCGCACCGGCACATTTTTTCATAGGTGTTCGCAATCACCTCAATTCAACATATCCTGGGAAATGGATTGGACGCAGTGGACCTGTTGCTTGGCCTGCACGCTCTCCAGACCTCAATCCGTTAGACTTTTTTGTTTGGGGACACCTTAAATCGCTGGTGTATGAAACGCCTGTGGATACACCGGAGGATTTACTAGCGCGAATCGTTGTCGCTGCAGGAGACATTCCCAACTCCGTCGGAGTTTTTCGGCGTGTTCGCCAATCTTTACGACGTCGCTGTCGGCTGTGCGATTCTGTTAATGGGCGCAACTTCGAACACCTATTATAATAATGTCCGTTCGTCTGCCTTCCGACATTGAACTGTGCAGCGCAGGCCAGAAGACTATGCTTCACATATGTCATAAAGTACGTGGAATGTAATTCTTTATTTGTCATTTTTCTTTTATTTTCAACACTTTTTGGCACAGTATTTTGTAAGTCACAGACTGTGGTGTACTCAAATTGTAAATTACAAAGTTTGTATGAATTAATTTAAAATTTAGTGTCTTTTTTAAATTTATAATTAATAAAATTATTATGCTATTTGTTATTATTATTTCCTATCATAAATTATGATGCACATATACATACAATAATTGTCCATGTAAAACATGTACTGAAACTTCTTGCATAGTTACAAATCGCAATATTTTTAATTATTTCCGAATTTTCACCACCAGTTTAATTTTAAGGAATTTAACTTAAGCTTTATATCAATAAAAGACCACTTTAAAATGTAGACTATTATTGTAAAGTTATTTTGGTTCATTCAACTCTTGAATAATTAAAAATGTTGCATCTCAGAAGAAGCATGATCGAAAATGTATAGTTGAGAGTAATTAAAAAGGCGGTGTTTCAAATCGTGATGGGTGGAGTTTAACCTTTGCTAGTGTCAAAGAAAGCGGAGTTGTAACTAAGAAACAGATTAATTTCTCTCACACAATTAAACCGATATGGTTCATTATAAGCTTTTTCGAAAGTTTTCGGAATGGACCAAATTTTACTACATTTTCCTTGTTGTAGCTAGAGTTGTCTTTTTGGAATTAACGATTAAATATTTTGATGTATATTGGATTTCGTACTTTTTTCACTGTTTCAGGGCTTGTAACTCGTCAATAAATATTGCTATTTTAATACAATTGATGTCATTTTGTAGGTTTTTTCTGCTCTTTCTAAATATGTGCTTCGTTTTTATGTAGCATTATCGATAGTTTAGCAATGAGGGTTCTTTTACAATTTTCCGAATTTTCATTCTATTTGCTGTAACTTGAAAACTATTGAGATCCGACCAGGCTTTATATACTGATTTATGCTCCATGTGATCTCCTCTATTACCCCTATTAATATTGGACCCCTTTAACGGAACACCCTGTATATATATATATATATATATATATATTAGATGTTATTTACTAAATTTACCTCGTTGGAATTTCATAAATTTTTAGAATGAAATAAACAATTTTTTCAACTCTATAAGAAGTCTGAGTATACATACATTACTTTCAAGTACTACTCTACGGGGTGTTTCCTTAACCCTTTTTATTCTGACGGTACTTATAAGCACCACTTTAACCCCTTCGCGTCGAGCGTCTTTTACAGAATTTTTAATATTTGTTACCACTAGTTTTTCAAATGAGAAATTTTCACCTAATTGAATCGCAAAAATGCTATGATTACATATGGAAAACTTTACAAAAAAAAAAAAAACTGGTGGGAATAATCGAGGATTCTGAGCATCTAAAAAGTAGCTGAAAAAATAATTCAGGATATAAAGGGTTAAAACCGTTTCGCCTCAAATAACTTGTGAACAGAGATAGCTACAACCACGAATGTGATGTGTAGGAATGGTAAAACAGGTATATGCTGACAATGCAATATATTCCAGCGCCCCTGGTGACAAACTTTGCAGTTATAGTTAATAAATCAAACACGGTACGAGATACGGGGAAAAAGTCAGTTACAGTGTTATACAGCATTCCCGAGTTAGTATGAAACAATCTCATACATGTAAAAGTAACATTATTAGAAGCCTTGAAATGTAATTTGTTATATCCAATCACAAGCTTATATACATCATTAATTGCATGCAGAAGTTCGACATTATATGGTGGAAGCACATTTACTAATAAAACTAACACATGTAAACAGAATACAGTTTATTTTAATAAGAAATTCAAGTTAAGCATGCTCAAAGTGTACACTATTTCCAGCAATGTGTCTACATTGAGCATGATTAAATTGATTTTCTTATTAAAATAAATTATACCTTGCTTACATGACTTAGTTTTATGACTTAGTAAATATGCAATAACCCGACTGCCTTATAATGTCACACTTCTGCATCAAATTAGGGGCGATTTTAAGCTAGTGATTTATATAAATAAATTCACTTTAACCCTTCTTTGCATGAGGTTTTCTTTTACAATTGTGTTTTTTTATACATATATTAAATATTAGACACCAGAAATTTTAAGATAGATTTTTAACTTTGTTCAGCAACATAGTTCACGGGAAATTTACTGGATTAATATTTCTATATAAATATAGTGGTGGCGGAGAAGTTGATTTATTTATTAAAAGTTAAATAAAAAGTGATGGAAATTTACATCACCATGCAATTAAGGGTTAAATATTCTAATAAAGTTATTTTCATATGTCAGACACCATTTCAAACTAAACCGAGGCCACTTTACAACTATGTAAATGATTTGTCCCGTATCTCATTGATTCAAAATAAGAACGCTAACGCGGAAGGTTACCACTAGAGGGCGCTGAAATTCACCTCATCTTAAAGCGCACAGCCATTTTGCTGTACCTAGATATCACGTTAATGGCTGTAGATAATTCGGTTCACCTGTTATTTGAGGCGAAATAGAATTAATAAAACAACCAGTATACGTAAGCTGAGCTCTGAAGATCCAGTAAAAAGTTGGTGATTATTGATTGAAAACTTTACCACTTGGTCAGGTTTTTCGATTTCTCAAAATCTTGATTTTTGGACTTTTTTAATGTTTTAAACCTGGCGATTCAAATGATCTTTCACTTAATATTAATTGGTTCTCCCTTGCTAAGATTTAGATCTACTGAGCTTTTAAAAAAGTGAATGGAATTATCCACAAAAGCGCTATGGGCAAAAAAGTTTAATTTCTTCCTCTGTCTTAACACTTTCCAACATAGCTGAAAAGTGTTTAGGACTTCGGTTTATCAGTCTGCCTGCCGTCTGTGTTTCGTCTGTCCTTGCTCTAACTCTTGTATATATATACTCTAATTCAGGGGTTCTCAAACTATGGTACGCTTACCAGTAGTGGTACGCGAAGCTCTGGCTAGTGGTACGCAGAAGTCCGATACTGGTATGTGGAATAAAATACGGAATGCAGCATATTATTATGTAGTCATAAATGTCTTTATGAACTCGGAAATTTTCAAAAATATTTCGAATGCGATTTAGGATTTATAAACGCTTTTTCTATGTTTTTGTTTCGAGAAATGTTTATTATAGCAGACTTTCTGAAATTCGCACACACCGCTAATAATACAATCAGTTTTACAGAATTAATATAATTATTAGATTTGTATGGAAAAAATGTTTTTTTTTTTAAAATAAAGACCTAATTTTAAAATTTAAAAATGTAGTACTTTTAATTAGCGGAATAACTGTTTCAAACATGCTTTATAAATTGAATTACCTTAAGGTAAAGTCTGGATTCTTGGAAGTAGGAGGAGCTTGTGTGAGTAGGAGGAGTTAAAACAAAATAAAATTCCAAGTATAATTTATAACCCATTGTTCTCTTTGTACTAGAAGAGCTTCTAGGAGGTGTTGAAATAAAAGTTTTATTTCAAACATTCATAAGTTAATTCATTCTGTTGATAGAAATATTTTTCTTTTGTACAAAATGTGTATAGTTTATTTCTATTTAATGGAAATCAGTTTTTAACAGAGTAAGTTTATTTAAAATGGTGATTTGAAACCAGACAAAAACTTTGGTGATATGCAGTGCAGATTTGAGGTAAAGCATTGAGCATATGTATTGAGGTGATATATACATTAATGTAATGATGAAACTTACAAGTGTTTGCCTTCTGCGCGACATTATTGTCGCATTTAAAGGTATGAAGATTATTAATACAGCTGTATTGAGCCTATGTTAAATGCACTAACTAACCTCTGGATAAGAAATTCGTTTCCCATTTGAGACATCCTGCCACTGTATGTCGCGATAGAGGAAAGAAAAAAAAAATATTCAACTCCCCTGTGATGATACTGGAGTTCACAATCAAAAGTATGAATGTAACAGGATTTTCGTCGGCGAGAATGTCAGAGTACCGTCTAATATCGTCGAAGTTTGATTGCGTGGTTTAGCACAACATATCTATGTGAATGTGCTTTTCCCTCTTCTTCATATGGACAAGATATACAGGAAGACATCAAACATCGAATCTGATTTTTGACTAAAACTTCCTAATATTGAGCCAGACGGAAGCCAGGGAAGCTATGCTTGATAAAGCAAGCCCACCATTTTGATTAGCGATAGAAGCAAATTAGTGCAAGCAGCCTACCGTAATTTCCGGCGTATAATCCGCAGCTCAAAGAGTCGTTTTTCGACCCAGAAATATTATTTTATAAAATGTAACTTACAAGATCGCTGTAAGTATTTAACTACAATTATTGAATAAAATTTCTGGGTCGAAAAACGACTCTTTGAGCTGCGGATTATACGCCGGAAATTACGGTACTATAACAATAGTATATGAAGCAGTGTGCGCCAATATGTCATTAAGTATTGTAGCTTTTTTTCCTATACCAAAACACTGTATTTTGATATTGTTTGCATAATTAACAAGAACGAAAAATCATGCGTCAAGCATAGATTATGTAACACTTTCCAACGCTTCCAAAATAATTTTACGAATCATACTCTTTTATAAGCTAAAAGATAACATCTAAGTAATCCGAATACTTTATTCAGCGCTGTATAGGATCTATAGATTTGTATATATACTACATAGGATGCTAAATTTTAGTTCAGTTAGGAAACACGTAGCACAGTTTAAAATTCTCCGTCTGGAGTTAAATAATACGGAAATGTGTTCCCGAACTTTTGTACTTCCCTGTATAGGATCTACAGAATTTATACACACCACGTAATATACAAAAAGCGATTTAAAATTAAAATCGCATTCATTAACTTAAAACGCACTTCCAGGAATTATTGTTAACATACAGTAGAGAATTCTTTTGTGTGTCCCTGTAAATGAACGATAACTGCTATACACACAATATTCTGTAGTAAGTCTCTTGTAATGAACCTTATTAACACTTTCCAACCTAGTTGAAAAGTGTTTATGACTTCGGTTTGTCTGGCCGTCTGTCCGTGCTCTAACTCCCGTAAATATGCTCGGATTGCCCTGCAAATTTTATATGTTATAATCGTTATCTATAGCATGTTCCCTATTTCAACGGAAGTGTGTAGCACTTATAGTTTTTTTACAGGGACACTCAAAAGAATTCCGTTACATTGCGGTCTATGGGGAAAAATCATTTGCGGTTTATTTAAATAATGTTTCAATACTTTAAACGCATTGAAATTTATATATATCACTAAGGTGCATTAGAAGAAGCTTAATATGGAATAGGGTGTGCATAGCACTTATACTTACTTTACAGGGACAGTCAAAAGAATTCCGTTACATTACGTCTATGGAGAAAAATCGTCTGCGGTTTATTTAAATAATGTTTCACTATTTTAAACGCATTGAAATTTATATAAGGTTCATTACAAGAGACTTACTACAGAATATTGTGTGTATAGCAGTCATCGTTCATTTACAGGGACACACAAAAGAATTCTCTACTGTATGTTAACAATAATTCTTGGAAGTGCGTTTTAAGTTACTGAATGCGATTTTAATTTTAAATCGCTTTTTGTATATTACGTGGTGTGTATAAATTCTGTAGATCCTATACAGGGAAGTACAAAAGTTCGGGAACACATTTCCGTATTATTTAACTCCAGACGGAGAATTTTAAACTGTGCTACGTGTTTCCTAACTGAACTAAAATTTAGCATCCTATGTAGTATATATACAAATCTATAGATCCTATACAGGGCTGAATAAAGTATTCGGATTACTTAGATGTTATCTTTTAGCTTATAAAAGAGTATGATTCGTAAAATTATTTTGGAAGCGTTGGAAAGTGTTACATAATCTATGCTTGACGCATGATTTTTCGTTCTGGTATAAATTTCAATGCGTTTAAAATAGTGAAACATTATTTAAATAAACCGCAGACGATTTTTCTCCATAGACGTAATGTAACGGAATTCTTTTGACTGTCCCTGTAAAGTAAGTATAAGTGCTATGCACACCCTATTCCATATTAAGCTTCTTCTAATGCACCTTAGTGATATATATAAATTTCAATGCGTTTAAAGTATTGAAACATTATTTAAATAAACCGCAAATGATTTTTCCCCATAGACCGCAATGTAACGGAATTCTTTTGAGTGTCCCTGTAAAAAAACTATAAGTGCTACACACTTCCGTTGAAATAGGGAACATGCTATAGATAACGATTATAACATATAAAATTTGCAGGGCAATCCGAGCATATTTACGGGAGTTAGAGCACGGACAGACGGCAGACGGCAGACGGCAGACGGCCAGACGGCCAGACGGCAGACGGCCAGACGGCCAGACGGCAGACGGCCAGACGGCCAGACAAACCGAAGTCATAAACACTTTTCAACTAGGTTGGAAAGTGTTAAAAAGTAGTGACAGTACATTTAACTTGAATGTTATTATAAAGCCGGTAGTTTAAGTATCAAAATTTAGTAATGTAATCATTCAGTTTTAAATATAATAAAACCTGCTAAGACGGAAACACAAAAGACCAGATATATATTTCGTTTTAGACAGGTTCTTTTTTTTACAGATTTTTCTATATTAGCTTTACATTTGTTACCTAGTGGTACGCGGAATGTATGAACTTCGATTTAGTGGTACGTCGGTCTAAAAGTTTGAGAACCCCTGCTCTAATTAGCATGAAATTTATAGATGTAATTAACATTTACTATTGCATGTTCAATAATGAAAATAAAGTGTGCAGCATTGATCGTTCGTTTGCAGTAGGTGTGCATAACTGCTGACCGGCAGTGCAGCAAGATACCACTATGTTTACAGAGAATTATTTGTCTTATTTAGTGACAGAAACTTTGCAAATAAATAAATGGAAGATTAACTTTCGAACACACAATTGTGTCAGATAATTTTGAGTCAGAAATGTTGTGCAGGTTTAGATTACAGCAAGGATACTCAAAAGAACTCCGTTACATAATGATGTATCGGGAAAAATTGTTTTCAGTGTATTTTAATGATATTAAGCTGTATCAAACATAATGGAATTTATAACATTATTGAGGCGTGCTAGATGTTTCCTTCATAATATGACATACGTAACAGTTATCGTTCATTTACAATAAAATATTTCGGTTACAGTACTGGATATGAGCGATAAATGAAGGAAGTGTATTTTTTTTTTGTCGTCATGTATTTTTAATTTTTGCATTTTAAGAGTAATGTAAATGTTTTCCTGCAATGTTGAATTCACAACACAATTTTAGAAAACATTTATCGTAATTTCTGGCCTATAATACGGGGATCAAACTATCATGTTGCGACACAAAAATTTTATTTAATAACTGAAGTCAAATATTTACAGCGATCCAGTAAATTAAATTTTATAAAATGAAATTTCTATGTCGAAACATGACTGTTTGATCCGCGGATTATAGGCCGGATATTAAGGTATTTGAAAATAAGGAGTATCAAGTTTACAGATTGTTTTTTTAACAAAGTTATAAAAGAAAAGTTTTTTTTAATTCTGATACTCATATTGATTAAAATTAAGTGATATAAAAATGTACCATACCGCAATTTATGGGTTTAATTAATTTTTTGTACACCACATGGTGTATATAAATTCTATAGATCGTAAACAGGGTCTCAAAAAATGGAAGCATTACCAATTATGAGCGTGAATTGTTTAAGAATTTTTTTTAATTGAGTTATGCATTTTACAGCGAACTATTTTTAGAATACTAACAGATGTTTGAACACTAACTGGATACAATGCCGTATGGATAGTAACTTCTGAAAGTATGTTTTTAGTTGTATTATGAGTTTTTTTCTGATTAAAATTTTAGTTTAATATGTGGTGTGTAGAAAATCTGTAGATTATATTCAGGGCTATACAAAGTTATTCGAATACAAATTCGTCGATTGTTGAAAATTGTTGAAGGTGAATTTTGAACTGTGCGTTTTGTAACTAAGCTAAATTTTGGCACACTATGTAGTATATGTACATGATGTATGCAGTGATGTCTACCGATTTAGATGATGTAGATGCCTATAGATGATGTACAGTGATGCGTAAAACATTTCGAGTACACATACGTCTTCGGACGGTAGTTATTGAAATCTGGTTTTCAAATGTGTTATGCGTTTTCAAAGTTGTTTACTTAGATATTTTCTTTAATCTTTTTAAGAGGAAAGTTACGTTAAATATTCTGGAAATGTTGGAAAGTGTTTCATAATCAGCACTTTCCGCATAACTTTCTTTTCTGTTTTTATTAACTTTAAATAATCGAAACGGTGTTTTGTTTAGCCCAGGGGCGGCAAACTCACGTGCAAGCTGTCTAATTGTGACCACAATTTCCGTATAGAAATCTTAGACATATTAAACCCTTTTCGGCACACACAAATTTTGTTCGTAAAATGCGAAATTACTGACTGACACCGGAATTTACAAACGACTCTTTTTAGAAAATAAGAACTCCTTATTTTAAGCTTCACTGTAGCTTCACTGTAGCACCTTATTTTAAGCTTCACTGTAAATTTCACTGTAGAAGCAAAATTATAGTAAAATATTCTTGGTGCCGAATGCAAGTTTGGAATTAAAATTAGCTGTGCCTGGAGTGGGACCACTGTGCCGGAAAGGGTTAATGATTGAAATTCTGCGATCAAATAAGGCAAGATTACTATTTGTAAATAGTGATAGCGATAACAATTGGTAAGTTCGCATGTGTCTCCCTTGTCATATAGAATACGACGTCGATATTCTTAAGGTTTAATCGTGATGCTGACTTTGTCGCAGCAAAATATATCTTATTCCGGAATTAGATTTACATAAGCTAATAGCCAGAATTGTTTTCATAACACATCTCCCTTACAGTCTTGAAATTTCACTGTTTAATATAAAAATAAATCAGAGATCGCAGAAATTAAAATACTCTATTCCACCGCACCAGTGTTTTCAAGTAATATTCTTCGTGATAAATATTTTTATAATATGCAAAAGAAATCTTATGTATATTATTGTTTCGAAATGCTAGTTAGATGAAATTTAATTTTTCCAATTACTGCGGGCACGCCTGTTTGTCAATTTATTAGGGAGCAGGCTCCTGGACAAAGGGTGACCTTTTAGAAACCAGATTCATGCATGGACGTTTGTTGTGGGTCGGATTCCACCAACAGATCCCAATCGTTTAGCACTCGTGTATAAAATATGACCATAAAGACCCCAACAGACCATAATCCATCTTATTGCTGTGGCCCGTTCGTTTGTGATATAAAACCGAATTTAGCTTAAAGGGCCTCAAAACAAAAAACTTCCAAATGCGAATCGACGAATTTAATTTTAAAAATTCAGATATAAGCTTGCGTCGAGAATAATATTTTGCTAAATTATAAGATGTTGAAGTGCTGGAAAAGCATAATGTATTACGCTTACCACTTTTTCAGAAAAGTGGTAATCATCGCTTTATTTAATCGCAGAATTTCGTTGTCAAATAAGGCGAAATGTATTATTCTTTAACCCTTAAATACATGAATTTTTCTTTTAGAATTGTGTTTTTATACCTATATTAAGGATTTAACACCAGAAATTTTAAGATAGATTTTTAACTTTATTTAATAGCATATTTATATGATTTTTACGGAATTTATATGTTTATATTTTATATAAACATATAGTGGTTGCGAAGAACTTGATTCATTTATTGAAAGTCAAATAAAAAGTATTGCAAATTTGATACACTATGCATTTAAGGGTTAATAATGTTTTTCAAAATCCGCAATTCTTGAAATTTATGGCCCCTAATTTGGCAACTGTAGGAATATGCTTTATATTACCGACTGTTTGATTTCTGTAACTAAAAATAGTTACCGTAATTTCCGGCGTATAATCCGTGATCTGATGCACATATTCAAACCCAGAATGTTTATTTAATTGAGGTCATCATGTGTCATGATCGAATAAATTACATTTTTTAGAAAAAAAATTCTGAATCTAAACATTTTTCTTTGATCTTCTGATGATACACCGGAAATTATGGCACATGTATACAAACACATATTTATTTTTATATTTCGTTTAATATTTTTGAAAAGAAATCTTTCACGTACTATTGGAATTAGATAAGGATAACTTTCGAAAAGAAGTTTTATTTTCAAAAGCTGTAATATTTTTTCGATTAATATTTTCACTTCTGACATCATTTTAAAAGGCCATTCGCAGTATATTTTCCTAAAATTCTAATTTTCTTAAAATTTATTATTGTATTATTGTATTATTTAATTATTATATTACTTAATTACGTATTATGAACTCATGCAACATGTGCAAACTTCCACCAGTATATCAGAATATTAATTTTCGTCTTATTTAATCACAGTTAATGAAGAATAAAAATTACCATTCTGAAATACTGGTGAAAATTTTCGAATGTTGCACGCGTTCAGATTATGTCCCTAGTAGTACAATAATATAAAAGAAAAAATCCATCCAGTCGTTAAATTGTCTAAAAACATTGTAATTTTTCAATCATGTGCAGTCGGACAAAAAAAAATCCTATACATTTTAATTTTGAAATTGCCACAAAGAAAAACGAAAATAGCTATTCGGCTGGAAATTATGTTAAAAACATTAACTTAGGGAGTGGTCTTTATACTGAAATTGTACCAAACTCTGAAATTATCAATACGGACACCCAATTTTAATATCGTATTTGTCTTTTGGGGCTAAATAGTACCTTCAAAAACCAAATGGGAAGTCATTCGGCCAAGAAATTTACGAATTATGAAGGTTTAAAGGTTGGAACGTCTAATGTTAATTCATTCCTAATCGTTTCAAAACAGATGGCAATGAACGTATTTTTTCACAAAACTACTTAGAGAACTTAGCTGTAATTTCAATTTCGCATATTCGAAGTTGCTTTAAATCGATTTCTGTTAAAAATTTTGTAGAAGACAATTCATATTTTTTTTAGAAAATTAATTAAAAAAATATTTATTTCGAAATAAACTTTCGAGAAAGACAAGATTTGTAACTTATGAATGATTTTAACAGAAATTGATTTGTAGAAGATTCAAATATTCATAAATAAAATATCACTTCAATCCTCCAAGTAGCTTTTATGTTTAAAATACTACAGGCATTGCAGTTCGCTTTTACAACTACCGTAATTTCCGGCGTATAAGCCGCAGCTCAAAGAGTCGTTTTTCGACCCAGAAATTTTATTCAATAATTGTAGTTAAATATTTACAGCGATCTTTTAAGTTACATTTTATAAAATAATATTTCTGGGTCGAAAAACGACTCTTTGAGCTGCGGCTTATACGCCGGAAATTACGGTACTAATATTCAGTTTAACATTAGGAGATCAAAATTTTAAATATGCATAATTCCTAAACGTCCTCACCGAATGACTTTCCGTTGGGTATCCTAAGATAAATTTACCAAATAATGGAAATATGATATCAAAAATTAGGAGTTTGTATTAAATTTTTCAGACTTTGGTAGAATTTAAGTATCAGAATGACCCCTAAACTTTTTTTAAAAAACATAAGTTGAAAGAAGACATAATTTACACTCGGATTCCCGTTGTTTTGTAGGATAATTTGGTGATTAAAAAGCATGGTTTTTCTCTTTTCTTTTCTTTTCTTTTTTGCCGACTCTACAGTCCTGTTCTTTAAAAATGATGCACTTGCTTTGATCGCAGATCGTGTACAATAAATTAGAAGAAGACAGTCAATATTAAAAGAATAATATCTTCTTTTCCCAATACCAATGCATTTGTTTTTTCATGAGTTTTTTTTTCCATTAAATATTTTACCATGTTTCTCTTTTTAAATATTACGTCTCAAAAATATTTTCGGTAATTTTGTATCAAATCAGCCCGGAAAATTGTATATACCTAATTCTAATTTTACACGACCATGTGTTTAAAGGTTTGCGGAAACTGAAAACTAGTATTTTTAGTAGTAATGTTTACCTTAGTTTAACCCAGATTTCAGTGATTAAATAAGGCAAAGAATACTATTAAAAATTTGTGGTGTTCAATGTCTTTAAATCATTAAGCGAATAGTCGCGTAAACACAGAATTAGATGCAGTTTATACTTCTTTTATATCAATCATACGCGTAAAGTAATTTCAGCATTCACCATTGAAGTTTTAAAAGTAACTCATATAACAATGAAAATTTGAAAAAAAAAATTTTTTTAATGTTTTATTTTAGATATATATGAAGTGCAAAGAATTCATTTTAAAATGAGATTCGATAAGATATTTTTTGATAACTCGAGAGTTCTGAATCGAAAAGAAAGATTTTCTAACAAATAAAATGGTTTCATAAATTGAAAATATATATCTCACTAAAAATTAACATACTTTCTAAGGTATAAGCACGAACTATTATATCATAACTTCAAACTTTTATTCTATTTTTCTAACACTATTTTTAAACAGACAAATTTGTCTTATTTAATAGCCGGAAATTTAGGCTGAAATAAACCATTTTTTTAAATACATGCAAGGATAAATGCTTAAAAGTTGGCTTCTATGTTATATTTTCATATAAAAAGTTAAGCTTTAAATTTTGAAAAATATTTCTTCTCAGACAAAAAACGCTACAACTTGATTAAATGTATTAATTAATGATATAAAAGAGTATTCAAACGCAAAATTATTGGACATATATAATTGTACATGTATTTATTTTACTTTAAAGAGAACCGAAGTTGTAGTGGTTTTTAAACTACTCAACAGCTGTCACTCAAACCGGAAGTACTGTTTAAAGGATCGGAAGTACTATTTAAAGGTACTAACTGGGAGAGAGGAAGCAAAAATATGGCCTTCTAGAAATAAACAAAGGTTCAGTACTTGAAAAAATGAGTATTGCTCATAAAAACAGTGAAGTTTAGATGCATATTACTATGTAAATTATCTAAACTTTAAATGCATTTTTTGGTGAAATTTTCATACGCAAAATATGATTTCTCAAAAAGTTATTAGAATATCACTATGAAATTTACATTTCATGCTGTTTACACTATTGTGAAGGCAATGAACTAAAGATTTAATTTTAGAATAAATATTTTTTGCGTTATGGATCTTTTCCTGGAATGACAGCGATACATTTTATGAAAATCAGCCTGTAAAAAGGTGGTGATATGCTATAAGTTTTGAAACATTTAAAATATCTCTTAGATTTTAGTTCATTGCCTTTATCAATGTCATAAGTATGAAGTGTAAAAAAGAAATTAAGATACATACAATAGAATTATCTGTAGGGCGTTTTGTGTATTGGGCCAAATTTCACTAAATTTTACTATAAAATCCCCCATTTAACAAAAATTCACCAATGAATGAAATATTTTTTGCTTTTTTTAACAGTTTCTAGTCATAATCTTAATAAAAATAAGTTCAAAAAATAATTAAATAGCTTTTCGGGAAAAAAATTCTCCGTACATAATCAGGCACTTTAAGAGATGTATAATTAATTTTCTAACAAGATAATGTATCGGGACATATCTCAAAGGCTACGAAAAAGTGGTTCAATGATAACAATATCCCATTATTTGAATGGCTACCTCGATCGCACGATATTAACATTATGGAAAATTGAATAGAATGCAAAAATGAACTTTTTGTATATAAATGGCCAGCAATAGTCATGCACTACAGACATTGAGGAAGCTATTTATAATCCTTAGACAGCTATATTCGCATCATAATTATTATAACTTGTTCCAAGCATGTCGAAACGTATGTTTGGTAGACCGGGAGGCGGCAGCACAAACAATCACCTCATCGAGTTCACGGCTGAAATTCTAGAATTAGTTAAAACTCGATTCGCATATTAAAACGCGATCGGTCTGCCAAGTCATATCTTGGTGGAAAACACGTGAAAACCCGATTTTAGCGGTTGACTCGTAGGTTTACCATTGTGTTTTCTTGCACCCAGTTCTCCATGTTTTCATACATTTCGGTGCAGGAAAACACAATGGTAAACCTACGAGTGAACCGCTATAATCGGGTTTTCACGTGTTTTCCACCAAGATATGACTTGGCAGACCGATTGCGTTTTAATATGCGAATCGAGTTTTAACTAATTCTGGAATTTCAGCCGTGAACTCGATGAGGTGATTATTTGTGCTGCCGCCTCCCGCTCTATGAGTGTCTGCAAAATAAAGGTGGTTACATTTCTAACTGAATTTGTATCTATTTGGATGTATAAGCAGCGTCCTTATAACTATGATCATAAATTTTTTAATATCTCATATCTTAACAAAAAAACATAAATTACATAGCTGCCAACCTTTATGTTTTTGCTACCACTATTTATTAATAGTAATTTTTACCTTTTTTTAATTGCATAATTTCGATGATTAAATAAGGGAAATTTTTCTACTGAAAATTTGTAGTAAGAAAAAAGCGTAAACGTTTGCAACTATGTTAATATCTCTAAGAAAAATAAACAAGCCCTTTCAATTATAAATACATATGATATAAAGCATATTAATGCTTAGAGGTGTATAAAAATTATGATTCTTTACTTTTTTCAGTGTCTTAATAATGTTGGCCAGAGGTGTGTTAGCATAGCTGCCAATCCTCAGTTTTTTGAGACCACAATTTTTGTATAGAAATATTCGCTGTTTTAATGGCAACAATGCTGTGATTATATAAGATAAAGAATACTATTAAAAACGTGTTTTTAAAAAATGGGATAAATTGGCAGCTTTGTATTAACTACCTTCTTCCCGCATAGCGTGGTAAATTCTTCCATATTCAAGTACTAAAGTGTAGGAGCAAGACAGTACTTGTTACACTGTTTATTACCTGGGATTTTTAGATATGATGTAAAATGAGTACCTGATTTCTGGCAATCTACGAATTAAATAAATCTGTTTTGAACCAGAAAATGTGATTGAAAAATGTTGTCTAATCTGTACCACACAAAAGTAATTATATTTTATGAATTAGCGATTCTGTTTCTTAAAATGTTTGCTTAATTCACGGATCGTACTCCGGAAATTAAGTATTTGGATAATATTTCTTTAATATCTGATACTGTATTTGGAAAAATGTTCTCTCGCGTTATTGATGTTTAGCAGTGGCCCACAGTGGGGCAGAAGTGGCAAAAATGCACAAAATTTAATTTTATTTGAGCTCCGTTTCTAGTGGATTTCTGTTCTTTGATAGTTAAAAAATTAAGCACTGTTTAAATTTTTCTGAAAAAAAAATTCTTCAACCGTTCAGAGAAGGTCTAAAAGTGGTCATTTTAGACATTTGGAAATTGGCCAATTTTAGACGAATTTTGTTCCTCTTCGTGTATCCTTATTTTCAAAAATAAAATTTTGTCACTTTGAGGGTATTTACCTACTATATAGAAAAACCATAATTAACCCGTTCAAATATTGCATTACTTTATTAAGAATTAAGGTATAAAATATTAATATTTTAAACTAGCGAGTAAAATTGATTGACGAAATTTTCTGGACAAGCTCCATTAGCCTACGATATGACTTGGCAATTTTCTCATCTACATGTACTAGAGAAACAGCTATATTTATTTCAGCTGCAATTATCTGTAATTGTGGCCTCCGTACTCTCTTTTGGTTATCAGAAGCTAAGAATGATTACCGTATACACTCGCGTATAAGCCGACCCCCAAATTCGAGATTAAAACAGGTTTAATACTAGAAATTCAAAATGGTTTTCTGCGACTTATTTAATCTCATTTAATTCTAAATTATTTAAGGCGAAGAAAACTATTGCAAAATATTAGTATTAAACCTGTTTTCATCTCGAATTTGGATGTCGGCTTATACGCAAGTATATACGGTAGACGTATTATCTCGAGAATGATTAGACGTATCACTTTGGGACTGGTCTCATTCGATTACTCACAGAAACATACATAACAATCATCGCAAACAACCCTAAACTATAAAATGTTTTGCCTTTTTAAAACTTTTTAATTAATTTACCATTTATTTATTTGCTTAAATCAACATATCTTTACATGTTTAATTAATTAATTTCTTTAATCGGTTTAAGCCAATTGTTGTAATATAATAGGACTAATATTATGGATTATACAAGTTTTAAGGTGAAATTCAGGTTTTTCGGACAATTATATGCTTAGAGATCAAATTCCAGATTTTAACCCCTTTTAACCTAGTCATAGTTCCCTGACGTTGTCAAATGTGAGCAGAAAAATTATTATTCTGGCATTATATTCCATTTGATTCAGTGGGAAACCTTAAGAATCGACACTGAAATACTTCATAAGAAAAAATATTTTAGTGCCCTGAAATAATAAAGAATTTAAGTTATCAAATATCGACAGAAAATTAGTTATATCTTGTAAACTGTAAGTTGTATCGAGATGTGGATGTTCTCAATTGATTTCCCTCGAAAAGATACATTAAAAACAGTAATCAGAAAGGAATTTACTAAAAGGTTGGATGATTTGCATAATTTTTTCCGGAAATCTGTCCCACTATGTTACGTAGCGTCAGGGGACACTGGATCGCTTAACTACCTTTATTACTATACAGAGTGGCTACAGATCAAGGAAAAACACAGTCGAAAAAAGGCGATGTACCAGTATTTTCTTATAGGAAAATTCGACTTATTTATGGTAAAAATAAAGAATACGAATTTTTCCATAAGAAAATACTGTGTATTCCACTTTTTAGGTGCGATCGAAATTATATAAATACGTAGCACCTATTGTCGTCGTCTGGTCCGTCCGTCTGTCCGCATATAACAACGCAAAAACTACCCAAACGAATGGTTTGAAATTTAAGATATATTATCTTTGCAGAATTTTCTCGAGATATTTCAAATTTTATGCAAATCGAACAAAACTTTAGAAGATATTAATAAAAATATTTAATAAGAAATTTGATTTTTTTTAAAATATCGGTGCTTTCTTTTTATAAGAGTTTCCGAACTTTAATCGTCAACGATCGAGATACTTATTTTATTACAGAAATTAGTCTGCTGACGGTATAATTCATTTCACAGAATTAAAAATCATCACGATCCGAATATTTATATAACTAGCTATAGTACGAACGCACCTCATTTGTCACGTTTGACGTACAGTTTTCAACTTTCTTTACTGTTTTTTTCCCTGATCTGTCGCCACCTTGTTATAGGCTGAATTTGGCCTTATTTAATCGCATAATGGTCAAAGATTAAAAAAAGAGCCAAATTTAGTATAGGATAATTCTGGTAGTAAAGTGGTCCAGCGACCCTTATCGCTACGCCACAAATATTTAGTATTATGTACCAAATGACTTTCATATATGATTTCCTTACAGATTGTCGTAGGAAAAGATGCATCATATAATTTGTGTACTTGATATCAACGTGACCATTTGAAAATTTAGAGAATGCAAAATATTTTTAATTACAAACAATAAAGTAGGTTTGCTATATTTTTTATATCTTTGGTGACTAGTGAGTTCCAATAATTCAAAACATTTGTTATGTTTACTTGAAGATGATGCTTACTTTGGAATTAACAATTTAAATAATTTTTGATACATAGAACAAATGAAATTTTCAATAACGGATATCTGCTTTACTAATAACTTTCCTTTTTTTTCAGAAAAATAAAAAATTAGATTTTGCTATATTGATCTTTCGCGACGTCGCCTTCCTGTGGTGACACTTTATTTCTTTAACTAGCTTCAGTTTAAAATATTTACTCGCTTAAATGGACTGTATTCTCAGACAGTCATTTTCAAAATAGATATTTGCGCGACAAACCAAAATTGATCTTTAAATTGATAAAATCGTTCTACATAACAAAGATTCAGATCAACTAACTTATTTATATCTACAGTAATGACTGGTAACAGCGATTTACGGATTATTTTCGTAATCATAACGTTAATATTTTAACACACCATCTGCTTTCTTCATATGGAACTATATTCCCCGTGATTTTAAAACGTTTTTAATACCCCTTTCGATATATGATAGTTTCCATTGATCATACCCTCCATCCTCCCAGTACTCAGGATTGTCAGTTCGGTCTTTTTTTAAATCCAGAAATTCGGAATTCACACCAGAAATTCCTGATTATAATGATTGTTTTATTTATTGACAAGCATTTCGTAATTACATTAAGTCAAAATTCTTTTTCCGCGTTTCCGGTAAAAATTAGAATTTCTGATTTACAAAAAGACCAAACTGGCATCCCTGCCAGCATTCTTCTATAAAATGTGATTTAATTTGTTGCAGGTTAAACATGTATCGAACAACATATTTTTTAAAAATAAATTCAACTAGGTTCACGAAAAAACATTAAATTAAATAAAGATTCATCAAAACAAATTTCTGAGATTAAAGCGATTTGAAAATGTAAAAGAAAAGCGTGTGAAAGGAAAATCGGAAAAGTGATTAACCTAGGTCAGACAAAGCCGCATTTTACGAAAAGAAAGTTTGAGGTTGGACAGTATGCTTTTACATTCATAAAAGGATTCTGGTTGATTTGTAATTAAATAAGACATGTGTGATATAAAACTGAATTCAGATTAACCCATAGGTGCCGACCTCTCATTAATATTCCGTAATATGCGGGTTAATTTGACCCAGGTTTAACGAGTTTCGCACCAGAAATTATTTTAAGAAATGAAATTAAATAAATTCCACGTAGAAAACTTAAATTGAATAAATAAATATTCATCCAATATTTTTTCTGGTTTGAAGCGTTGTTAAACTGGGTCAAATTAACCCACATATTACGGAATATTAATGAGAGGTTGGCACCTATGTTAACCCCTTGAAGAGCACCGGTATATTGTATATACCACTTACTTTTAATCCCAAAATGCCACAATGACACCAGAATTTTATAATAAAATTTTGAATTTATAAGGTACACGAGAAAAAGCTTTTACTTATTTTAAAATAAATTCGTTCGTGAATCCTGGTGTCAATCAGTCATTTCAATATTTTAGCTACAAGCGTACTTTTCCCCTGAAGGGGTTAAACCAGGGTTGTCAAAAAGTTTGTCCGAAATCTGTTTGCAACTACCATAGGTGTCAATTGTTACCGATTTCGAATAACACTTTTTCTTTATAGGAAAATATGACTTCTTTAATCGCAGAATTTTACGATTAAAGAAGTCATATTTTTCTAAAAAAAAAAACGGGGTATTTAAAATTCGTAACTCTTGGAACCTATGGGCACTACTATCTTCGCCTTACTGAATCACAAAATTTCTATCCTTAAATAAGGCAAATTTTTCCCGACAAATACAGCGGTGACTGTGGGGTCCGTGGGCCAGCAATTGGACACTCCTGGCTTAAACGACTTCATAAGAAAATTCATCTAACTGCTAATCGTCAAATCTAATTTTAAGGAAATTGATATAAGCTTTAGTCAACAATAGCATTTTTTAAAGTATTAGCTTCTGAATTTCTGCAGAAAAGCCAGCAAATTATACAGACTTTAGCTCATGTTTAGATTCGCACCCAATGATCGATCCATTTTGTCACTGTAGGAATATGAATTTTATCTCCGACTTTTTAGATTTTCGTTATAGTTTCCGTTAGCAGATTTCATACAATACTGGAAGAATAAAAAAGTAAGGACAGAAATTACTTTTATTTTTTCAAATGCTGCAATATTTTTCCATTAGTATTTTCACATTTGGTATCTACATTATAAAGGACAAAAGTGTCCGTGCGTAACGCTGACGTCCTTTTGGAAATGGCAACACTTCATGATGAAATTCCGGTCTTACGACTTTTGCTAATGTAATTTTTTTTAATTTTTAAATATCGCACATTTTCAATTTTTACATTGTTATATAGGAAAAAAATCTAATTTCGAATGCAATTTATTTGAAAACTATATCTTAATTGACTGATTTATTATGGCTTTTTAAAATAATTTTCAAGTGAAAAGATTAAAAGGCTATTATCTCCTGGCACGAGGCCAATATCGCTTTTAACACATTTCAAAACTTTATTTGAATACATAATTTCATACAAAAATGATTTTTGTATTGTTAGTGGGAAATCTAAAAATATGTATATTAAATGTAAAAAATTGGTTAGAGTTTTACAATTAAAAGAATGGTTTTCATGTATATTTTGTAACCCGGGAAGCCCGGGTCGAATCCCCTAGTAATTTTAAGAGCACATTCATCACATCTAATCTTTTAAAATATTTATATTATACAGTACAGTAATAAAAGAGAAAATAAAACATGCAAAAGAAAAGTTATACTAAAACCGTAAGAATTAAATCAATCACAGCAGAGATTTGCGCAAATAATATTGACCCCTTGTTTATTTTTTAAAAACAATTTGGCTCAAGAAGTGTAACTTTTTAACCATAGTAAGCGTATTATGGACAGAAATATGGACAAAACAGTAATGCTCGAATGTTTTTGCCATTTGAGAAGCATTATTTCCGAATAATAAACTTTGGCTTATTTAATCGAAAAGTTTATGTCAATAAATTAGTCAAAGATTACTATTCGGAAATAGGGTACGCAAATCTGGAAACCGTGTGAGCCTCAAACGAAGTAAAGAAACACTTCTAGCACCCCTGATAATCGGTTAAGAACATTTTCTTATTTAAAACATTTTCTACTTTTTCCAGCTCGTGATCATCGTTTTATTAGCACTTTCCAACCTAGTTGAAAAGTGTTTATGACTTCGGTTTGTCTGCCGTCTGCCGTCTGGCCGTCTGGCCGTTTGTCCGTGCTCTAACTCCCGTAAATACGCTCGGATTGCCCTGTAATTTTTATATGTTATTGCCGTCATCTATAGCATGTTCCCTATTTCAACGGAAGTGTGTCGCACTTATACTTTTTTTACAGGGACACTCAAAAGAATTCCGTTACATGACGGTCTATGGGGAAAAATCATTTGCGGTTTATTTTAACCCCTTAATCGTCGCGCCCGATAAGTGTAGGCTACATTTTTAAAATTCAGATTGCTTCATTGGCATCAATTTTTTTCAGTAGAAAATATTCGGATTAATTAATGGCAGATAAAATAATGCGAGCGTAAAGCCAATTGTACTATTTTAAAAAACTGGTGGGAATCAAACAATCTGAATTTTGAAACAGTAGCCTACACTGCCCGTGAATGTATCGGGCGCGACGATTAAGGGGTTAATGATGTTACACAATTGCAAACACATTGTAATTGATATATATCACAAAAGTGCATTACAAGAAGCTTAATATGGAATAGTGTGTTCATAGCACTTATAGTTACTTTACAGGGACAGTCAAAAGAATTCCGTTACATTACGTCTATGGAGAAAAATCGTTTGCGGTTTATTTAAATAATGTTTCACTATTTTAAACGCATTGAAATTTATATATATAACTAAGGTGCATTACAAGAGGATTACTACAGAATAGTGTGTGTATAGCAGTCATCGTTCATTGACAAACAAAAAATTATCTACTGTCTGTTAACAAAAATTCATGGATGTTGCTGAACGCGATTTTAAATTTAACTCACTTTTTGTCTATTACTTTGTGTGTATAAATTCTGTATTTCATATTCAGGGCAGCACAAAAGTTCGCGAACAGATTTCTGTTTATGGACAGGAACTCCTGAAGAAGAATTTTAAACTGTGCTACACAGTGGCGTAGCGTCAGGGGAGGCACGATCATTTTACTACCAGTAAAATTATATACTACATTTAGCCTTATTTAATCTTTGAACGGTATGAATTAAATAAGGCCAAGTATAGTATATAAAAATACTGGTAGTAAAGTGATCCGTGCCCCCCCCTTGACGCTACGCCTCTGGTGCTACACGTTTCCTAACTAAACTAAAATTTAGCATCCTATGTAGTATATATACAAATCTATAGATCCTATACAGGGCTGAATAAAAGTATTCGGATATTTTTCCGAATATTGTATATGTTGGAAATTCCTGAAATTACGTTTTTAAATATGTTATGCGTTTTCCCAATTGTTTACTTAGATGATATCTTTCAGCTTATTAAACGGTAATGATTTGTAAAATTATTTTGGAATCGTTGGAAAGTGTTACATAATCTATGCTTGACGCATGATTTTTTATTCTTGTTTATTCACGGAATGTCTCTCATTAAATAAAGCGAATACTGCAGTTCTGAAATAGTAATAGCTAATTTAAATAAAAACATTCCCCATTTTGGCAACACACTCTAGCGTGTACAGAGTAGCAGTCAAGAAAGAACGTTCACGATGCTGTACACTTATGGACTTTCGGATCACTTTGTTTCCTTTAGCCACGATACTAGTTTCTTACCAGCAACCGCTTTCTTGACCTGCCTGTAAATAAAGTGCAGATGTGACGACTCTATGATGACTTTTGAAATAATTCTCTTTGCAGTCATTAGATTTTATTGGTTGATAAGTAATTAAATCTGTCCCTTTTATCATATAAAACAAAATTTATCTTAAATGACCTCAGAACGAAAAATATCCATAACGATTTCAAAATATTATTATTATTATTTTTTTTTTTTTTTGTAAAGGCTGAATTTCGCCAATTTGTTTTATCCCTTTCGCCGGCGCTCTCATTGGGCTTAGTTTCAGATATACCGATTTTAAAAAATACCCCCATAAGAGAACATCGTTTTCTCTACAACGGTGTAATTAAACTTTAATAATACAATTTTTAACCTATCCTAAAAATTATCGACTGCAGCACGCTTAGCACCTCCAGGAGACACTCTTTTTTTCTACGCTAAAAGTAACTCAACGTCGATATTTCAACACAATCTTTTACGACTTCTGAATACACTGGATTTACATCCCCTATAAAAATCTCGAAACGTTCGAATGACAAGAAATATATATATATATATATAATCTGTGAAATTTTCGCTCAGAACACGTAAAACGGGCAACATCGGCTCATGTTTTTACGACTAAATTTACATATTTTTTTACGAAATTCTTACGCAAGCTACGAAAACATTATATTTTTAACTCGATATAGATAAATAATAGATTTTATCGTCCAAAGACTTTGGACGATAACGACTATTTTCTTTATAACATTTAATATAGCTGTCGACTTGCCTCACTCCATTTTTTCGATATATTTCAAAATTACGCATCGACTCCGCAAATAAAAATACTCAAAAAACAAAGTACCAAACTCCATATACGTTCATTTTTCTTCCAACGCTGCAATCCGTTTGAAAAAGAATGACTAGTAATCCTTTTTAAAAAATCATTTCAGAAAATCATTTTTGGCGAATGAAGCTTTTTCCACGCATGTACCCATAAGATTAATAATACAAACATTTTGGTTAAAAAAATACACTTGATTTTATACAAGCTTTTTGAAATTTTAATATCATATGCTAAGGTTTCAGCTAATCTTCGAGTATAAATTTTGAGATTAAAGGGGATATAATCAGTTTGAAAAAATATTCCCATAGGATTAAAGTTGCTCAGTCATATTTACACTTATAACGTAAACTTATTTTTGCGCTATTCCTCTAAAATTTTAATTACTTAAATTAAACTTATAACTATTGTTTCAGTAAAATTGTGATTTAGGAATAATGAGATTTAGGGTAAAATACGATTTCGATGTGTGTAAATAGTTAAAAAAAAAGGTTAGGAGAAAAACACTTTTTTAAAACTAAATATGAATATTTTAGTACATCAATTATACACTGGGTTTGGAAATATTTTATTTATAACTCATAAAAATTTCAAAGAGCTTGGACAATCAGAATGTGGCAATGTGACAATTGGATGTGAAAAAAAAAATAGAAGAAAACACTTTTTAGTGGCAGAAGACAGTGGGCCCCCATTATTATATTCGTTTGGAAATATTTTCGTTTACATATATAAATTCATTCAACACTCATTTTAAGTATATTTAATGTTATTATCTCGGACCCTGGTTACGCCGGACTTTCGTTTAACCCGGGAGCAGTCGCATGGGGTATGACATACCCCAGGGGCGTACGGTTTTTACAACTGCCACCACTATATTTGAAAAGTAATCTATAATTTACATTATCATAGAACTTGTAACAATTGTTTCAGACTAAATAAAGTGACGATTATTAATGGTATTTATTGGTGATAATGTAAACTAGTCGTTGGGGGCCACCGTAATACTTACCCATCATGGATATGTAAAATATTAAAACAAAAATGTGTAAACTACTTATAAAATGCATAGCAATTCAAATAAAATCGTGGCTTGATGACGTCATAACTTTATAGGCTCGATTACTGAATTGCTTGAAAGAGGTTTTTCCTTATAACTCCAAAAATAATAATCCTATTAACTAGCGGTTTATTGCATTTGATTAAGCGTCCAATTTCCAATTAAAATATATCTTTGAAGTGAAATTTGGATGAAATACAGGGTCATGAAAAATCGAAGAGTGTGGAAAATAGGATTACAAATATCTCAGCAACTAATTATCCGATCGACTTCATGCTTTATGCAAAATTTATGTTTTTTTATTGCCTTTTATATTCATTTCTTAAAATAAACAATTTCGAAAATTTTTATATACCTTTTATCAGAACGAATATTTCGAGAGTCCGAAAAAAATAGTTCCGGTTAATCGAGGTTATTGAAATGAAATAGGCTTCTTCCCATTATTACATACTAAGTACATACCAAATTGCAAGTGTCTATCTCAATTTTTTCGGGAGATAGAGCGTTTACAGACACACAGACACACACACAGACACACACACACACAGACACACAGACACACAGACGGACGGCAAATTTTTTTTTCTAAAAATATGTTTTTTGGAATCTCCAGTGTCTGAAACGTGTAAATCCGTCAAAAAAAATTTTTCGATTTTCAAAACGATTACAAGACTTACCCTATACTACGTATGATGGGTAAGTAAAATTATTCATAATCTGGTTATGCGCGACTTCTCCCGAGTTAAAAATATATAATAAAAACAGACGTATGTAGCACGCCCTGTGTACATTCTCGAACCCACTCGGGCCCCTAATTATCACTTTGTTCCGGATAGATTGGAGTTTCGTTTGAAAATAAAAAATCTTACGAAATCGAGGGTGTACGCTACTGAATGCAGTGGGGGCCCGGGCATTAGAATCGTTAAAAAAGATTTTCATTTAAATATATAAATTCATTCAATATTGATATCTTTAACGTTATTTTCACTGTCCCGGCAACGCCCGGGCGCGTCAGCTAGATATCAACAAATTAATACTAAAAAAATTTAAGGTTAATGCATACATTAATTGTCACAGAAAATTAATGAATGCCGTCCACAACATGGATATATTCTGTACAACTCTTTTTACTTACCCATCATACGTAGTATAGGGTAAGTCGTGTAATCGTTTTGAAAATCGAAAAAAATTTTTTGACGGATTTACACGTTTCAGACACTGGAGATTCCGAAAAACATATTTTTATAAAAACAAATTTTGCCGCCCGCCAGTGTGTCTGTGTGTCTGTGTGTGTGTGTCTGTGTGTGTGTCTGTGTGTCTGTAAACGCTCTATCTCCAGAAAAAAAGGAGATAGAGACTTGCAATTTGGTATGTACTTAGTATGTAATAATGGGAAGAAGCCTATTTCATTTCAATAACCTCGATTAACCGGAACTATTTTTTTCGGACTCTCGAAATATTCTTTCTGATAAAAAGTACATAAAAATTTTCGAAATTGGTTATTTTAAGAAATGAATATAAAAGACAATAAAAAAACATAAATTTTGCATAAAGCATGAAGTCGATCGGATAATGAGTTGCCGAGATATTTGGAATCCTATTTTCCACACTCTTCGATTTTTCACGACCCTGTATTTCATCCAAATTTCACTTCAAAGATATATTTTAATTGGAAATTGGACGCTTAATCAGATGCAATAAACCGCTAGTTAATAGGATTATTATTTTTAGAGTTATAAGGAAAAACCTCTTTCAAGCAATTCAGTAATCGTGCCTTTAAAGTTTATGACGTCATCAACCCACGATTTTATTTGAATTGCAATGCATTTTATAAGTAGTTTACACATTTTTATTTTAATATTTTACATTATGCATATCCATGATGGGTGAGTATTACGGTGGCCCCCAACGACTAGTTTTATGATTAGTATCGAATGTCTAAGGCAGTGGTACTGACTGTGACTATTATTAGAAAAAAGCATTGTTACACCACTATTTGCAAAAGTGCTATTCGCGTTATTTAATGACATATATTGTCCGATTAAAAAAAAATGAAGATTTCCATTGAAATAAAAAGTTTCAAGATTTCGAACCGCGGGTCTCGCCGTCAGTGTACCAGTTATCTGACGGGACCGTATCCTGTTATAGTTCGCATCTACAGAAAAGAAAATCTTAAAAGTAACTGGAAAATTTTATAGAATTTTCTTTCAGAGAAACAAAGTTTTGAGAAAGGTGTATGGAAAGTTAGAAATCAATTAGAGTGTTAACCCTTTCAGGTACGGATTACTTTTATTCGTAAAATGGCGAAATGAGTGATTGACACCAGGATTTACATACGAATTTTTAGAAACTAAATACTTGCTTTTCTTCAAGTTCATTATAAAAGCAAAATTTTATTAAAATATTCTGGGTGCCGTTTGACAGTTTGTAATTAAAATTAAATGATCACATTTGTGACCACCGCCCGTGAAATTGTGAAGAGGTAATACCAATTTGACCACCTGAAATGTAAAGCATTTTCGGAGATTTTTATTAAAGAAATGCGAAGTGTTTATAAAATGTAATTGCACTAATTTGTTATGCATATATTATATTAGAAAACCGTATTTTGTTTAATTGATATATTAAAAAATGGTGGTTTGACAGCTGATGGGCTGGAGTGCTTTGAAAAAAAAAACAGGGTAAAGCGATGGGACGCATCATAGACTTGACTTAGAACAATGTTACAAAAAAATTAGTTTTATTTGTCCAAAAGCTAGTGAAATAAGTAGAAGTTTTAAGAGGTCATAGGACTTTCAATTTTTCAAAACGTTCAATCTTTGAAGAAATATATACAGGGTGTAACTGAATTGATGGTCAGAAATGTAAGGGGTGATAATATATGTCAAGAAAAACAAATTTTGTATAGAAAACCTTGGTCGCAATCCACTTATTAAATGAATAATACAGGGAGTCTCACACCAAACCTAATCCAGATTTTCGTTAATAACTGTAACAATAATGAAAATATTTTAGCGAGATCTTCAACACAATAACTTTGTCTTCTGTGAAATGACGTGACATCAAGGAAATTTTTGGAATTTCCTGGTAATTCGACCAGTGGCATCGTATGCATCGCCAGTTACCTTCCGAGTTTTGAAGTGTCTATCTCAGTGTTACTTGGACATGGAGGATTGACGTTTCTGTTACTTTATGCGTTTATCACGTTTCATAGCAAGAAAAGTAACTATGTTGAGCATATTGCTAAAATATTTTCATTATTGTTACAGTTATGAATGAAAATTTGGATTGGGCTTGGTGTGAGATACCCCCTATTATTGATTTAATAAGTGGATTGCGACCCTGGTTTCTAATACAAAATTTACTTGTCTTGACATGTATTACCACCCAACGCTTTCATTACTGACTATCAATTCAGTTAAATCCTGTACATTAAAAAATAATCATTTCTAAACACTTCAAAACAAAATTAGTGTCACTCTGAATAGTAATTAGGTATGAAATATTTTCATAGAGAGAAACATTAAAGTCATTTTTCTCTAAATGTGATTTTGGGTATTGCGCGCGAGATAGTTAAAAAACTTTTCGATATTTTCTCATTAAATTTTCTGGATATGTAGGGTAGGCTCTATAAAGCAAACGTAAATTTTCATCTTTTTTATTGAAAAAATTTTTTTTGGTGTTTTATTTCTAAAATTCTGAAAATTTTATGTAAACAAGATACAGTTTTGTTTTTAAATCATAAAAGTGCCATAAATAAACTTTTTTAGTTCCAGCGTAACCGCAAGTCTTTCAAGTATAATTAGATACCAAAACTTTTCTTTTATATGCAGATTCTTTTTTTAAATCATGCGTGCAACCTGTGATTACAATTTTTTGCTCGACAAGGTAAAAAACCCTTGTAAAAAGAGCTGCCAAGTCTCTGGCTTTTTGGATACCAGTAATTTAGTACAGAAAATTTTCTTTTATTTAATCACGGCATTTTGCGATTTAATAGAACAACATTTTCTGCAAAAAATTACTGGTGTGCAAAAATCCGGAGACTTGGCAACTCTGCCTATAACTAGCAACTAATTTTTACCATTACGATCTGAAATAAAAGGAAATGAAAGAAGAAACATGTATCTATTACTGTCTTTAAAAATCGTGTTTTTGTAATGTCTACTTTTTACAGATATAAAATGACAAAAATGGTCATTTTTTTTTTTCACTTTTCGACATTTTCAAAGTCTTGAGACTTCTTAAAAAATATGGATTTTTAGTGAAATGGCACCGATTTAAGGTAAAATGTTAGTTTTCAACCACAAATTTCGTTATTTATCAGATATCAATACTTCGAAAAAATCGTACCTATTTCACTCAAAAAATCTTTGACAATTAATTCTCAAAAGACAGAAGTTTACTGATTGAAAATTGGGGGAGTTACAGTGTCTACCGATTTTTAAAACGCTATTTTGAAATAAAAAACGCACTTTAAATTTTCTTTACTTTTTACACGTTGTAGCGCGCATATTATTCTATGGCTCCAAAATTGCCCTTTAACTTTCAATACAGATTTCTAACTAATAAAATATCATTTTCGTGTGTATAAAGCTTATTTAAGCGACACTCACACAAGTTGCAGTTTTAGTACTTTAATACGAGTTTACTTTAATACGAGTTACCTTTTATACGAGTAATAATTCTTCCAACTAAGTGAAAGGTAAGTCATCTTAAAGTTTCCAACCTGAACTGGTTCAAACTAGAATACTTTTTTTTTTATTTGGAATTGTATAAATTTAAAAGATATACATTTAAAAAATAGTAATTTTGAAAGTTTAAAACGTACCAGTGTCATAGGACTTTTAAAGTGTCGAAAAGTGAAATAAATGTCCATACTTATTATTTTATGTTTTAAAAAGAATTACATTACAAAAGTACAATTTTTAACACTTTCCAACATCGTTGAAAAGTGTTTATGACTTCTGTTTGTATGCCATCTGGTCGTTCACTAACTCTCGTAAATATACCCCGATTGCCCTGAAATGTTTATAAGTGATTGACACTTACTATACCATGATCCCTATTGAAAATAAAGTGTGTAGCATTTATAGTTTATCTACAGGGGCAGTCAAAAGTATTCAGTTACATTACGGTCAATGGAAGAAAATCGTTTCAAGTGAATTTTGATGATGTTACGCCATTTGAAACATGATGAAATTGATATACGATTATGTAGCGCACTAATACGTGCTTTTTCTGAAGTATGGTGTTCAAAGCCTTTATTATTCATTTATAGGATCACACAAAGCTCTACGGGGAAAAATCGTTTGCAATAAAATTTAATGCTGTTTCACTATTTAAAACATTATGAAATTTATATGTTACTGAGATGCACTATAAAGTACTCAATGAACAGTATGGTGTGCGTTGCGTTTATCGTTCATTTACACGGACACACAAAATAATTCGGTTACAGTCTTTGTTCGAAAACTACAGTCTATGTGTTATAAGTGCGTTTTCAACTTTGGTCTGGATTTTTAGGATTGACTAAATCTTCGCATAGTACGTGGTGTGTATAAATTCTGTTGATCATGTCTTTGCTACAACGTCAAACTATCGAATGTGAACAAAATTCATTTTTTATTACTTTTAAAAAGGGGCCGATTTTCACCACTAAATTTTAAGGGGGTTGCAGGATTGCAACATCACCAGGGTTGCCAGTTTGGCCTACTTTTCCATTCAGAAATTTTAAATCCATACCAGAAATTTAAAATAGACATTTTTTTCTTTATATAATGACATCCTATTTCGTGATTACTTAAAGTAAAGCTTTTTCTTTCAAAATTTCCGGTATGAATTCGGAATATCTGAATAAAAATGCAGACCAAACTGGCAACCCAGTTCTTCACAGAAATTTTATTATTATTTTTACTAGGCGAAGAATTCTAATAAAATTTAGTGGTGACAATCGGGCATTTTCTAAAAGTAATGAAAAATGCATTTTTTCATATTCGATAGTTTGACATGGTAGCGACGATATACAGGGCTGCACAAAGGAATTCTTAAGTATTAGTTACTATGAAAGTATATTGCTTAAGGGTATTTTTAATTGTGTTGCGCATTTTACTGCTGAACTATATTTAGTAGACTAATATAAGTTTGTGAATATAAATAAATTCATATACAGGGCTACGCATAGAATAAGATACATTGTCATTAATGGTTGGTAATTTCTAGAAGTAAGTTTTAAGTTACCTTATGCGAATTACCTGAATTAAATTTTAGTGTAACATGTGGTGTGCACAAAAATATTTACACAATATACAGGGCTATACAAAAAATTTCAGGAGCATTTCCATCGATTGGCGAAAATTTCGAAAAGAGTATTTTCTAACTGAATTAATTTTTATAATGCTATATATTATAGTCAGTAGATATATCCAAGTTTATAGATCATATACAGGGCTGCACAAAATAATTTGACTACTTTTTTGACTATGAAAGTTAAATGCTCAAACTGGATTTTTAAGTGCGTTAGATATTTCCTAAACTATTTCTATACAAAGAACTAAGAACTAAAATAACTTCTTAAAACACCATAAAAACTTTAAAATGCGCTAGGCCTTTCGAAAGATCTGAGTCTTTCTTCGTCAGGCGCAAAAAGACGTGCGTCTACTATGAAAGCAGCAGCAAGACTGAAATGAGAGGTAAGGGAGAGGAAACAAGCTGATGCAACAGCCAATAGGAAAGTAGAAAACAACAGCCAATAGGAAAACAGAAGACAACAGCCAATCACAGAAGAGTAAAAACAAAACAATAGAGAATACAAAATAGAAGGGGAATAAGGAAGTGAAAAAAAAATAAAAAATAAAATAAAATAAAATAAAATAAAATAAATTTACTATATACACACTTACTATATACACACTATAATATACACTTATTTTATTTTATTTCTACACATCTTCTTTCCCCTCATTTAACAGTTAAGTTTCGTTACATTTTTCTAAATGTGTTGGAAAGTGTTTCATAATCTATACTTGACGCATGGTTTTCAGTTCTTGTTAAAAGTAGTAATAGATATATGTTTCTTCTTTCATTTCATATATTTTTTAAATCATAATGCGAAAAATTAGTTGATGTATGGGTTTTTTTACTTGTCGAGCAAAAAATTGGAATCGCAGGGTTGCGCGGATGTTTACAAAATATTTTCTGCATGTAAAACAAAGTTTTTGGTATAAAATTATACTTGAGAGTCTTGTGCAGATACTGAACCTAAAAAAGTGTTTATTTATAGCATTTTTATGTTAAAAAAACTGTATCTTACTTATATAAAATTTCCAAAAGTTTAGCAATATAATAAGAAGAATAAATATGTTTAAAAAAATAAAATGTAAATTTAGGTTCACATTATAGAACTTGCCGTACACCATATATCCTGAAAATTTCAGAAAAAATATCGAAAAAATATCGAAAAGAAAGCGCGCTATGCCCCAAAATCACATTTTGAGAAGAAAATACTTTAATGTTTTCTCTTTGAAAATATTCCATATTTAACAACTATTAACAGTGTCATTCAATTTGTTTTAAAGTGTTCGGAAATGATTACTTTTTAATATATACAATTTTTTTCAAAGAATGAATGTTTTGAAGTTTTAAAAGTCCTATGACTCCTAAGTTTATAAATTATATCATTGAAATTACAAATAAAAAGCTCACATCAGAACACAAACATAAATATTCGCATTATCCGATTTAGGACAAAACTTTCATCTGAGGTTGTATAAATAATTCTGCGCTTCTTAAAAAGCACTGCGTTTCTTTGTAAATGCAGTTAATCAGATTTTATTTTAATTACTGTACTAATATTTGCTTTGTTTAATCTGTCAAAAAAATGCTTTAAGTAAGGCGCCATTACTATTCGTTCAAAAAAAAGATAGCAATCAAGCATTCTGATTTTAAACATGTGGGTAAATGTGATCGAAGATCACACAAAGGGTTTCGTTTAATATACCTTACAAAACACTTTATCCTTTAATTAATAAATCCAAATAATTTATTTATAAATATCCTTATCATTTATCAATAAACTTTATCAATAAGAACATAGATGTCAGTAACATTAAATTTATTAATAAAATGATAACAAGAGGAAGCTAATTTTTAAATCAAATTTAGAATATTCAAGATCTATTTTTCAGACAATTGTAACAGCATATGGTTGTATACCTGAAAAGCGTGTTTAATTACATGTTTTAATTTTAGCGTAAAAAAACCTTAAAATAGGAAAAAAATATAAAAATAAAAACGAAATGAAGTTCTTTTAATTAAAGATATCGGACAATGAAATGTAAAAATCGAAAATTTCAACCTCCTTCGCCTTGAAGAGAAATAGTCACGAGGAAAACGCTACCACTGAACCATCTAGCCTACGCAAGAAAGACTGAAATTAAGGCTCTGTTTTAAGATATAAAAAAATCGCAAAAATGGTCGGACGTTATTAAAATAATTCATTTAATTAAAATAATATGTGACTCTTTCAAAATTGTATGAATTGTCGTGTGACAGGAGGTATTCAGCTATAAGTATGCAAAAATTTGAGTCTCTAACTTATACAGTCTCTGTGACAGACAGACAGACAGAGGAGAGAGACAAATAGGCTTTCGCCAGATGAACGAAACCCTAAAAAAAACGCCCAACTGCCAACGCTCTTGGATGGTTAGTGACTGGAGGAAGATAGTGTATTTCTAAATTTTGTCCATAAATATTAATATAAGTAAAATTTTACAATGTTGCCAGATTGAAGAATTCTTTTATTCAAAATATCTATCGCATGTTCTCACTACCGTAATTTCGCGCGTATGCGCCGCGTCTTAGTTAAGTCTTTTTCAAACCGGAAATTTTATTGAAAATAAGAAGTCAAATAAGTGCTAAACAGAAGTAAGTCACAATTTATTTAAAATAAATTCTGGTAGGAAATCGACGTGTCTGAGGTGTGGCGTATACGCGCGAAACTACGGTAGTAGTGTTTCCTTTATTTTATCACGGAAAATCTGTCATTAAATAAAGCAAAGATTAAATATTAAAAAATCCAATATATTAAAACGAAAAGGCATTTTCGTCAAATTCCAGTTTTTACACGAAAAGGACCCATTTGCGCATGCGTAAAATTAAATATAGAACCTAACCTGCTTTCGAGTACACTTGAACAAGAAAAGGGTGGCCGAGTGGTATAAGGCGCGGTATTTCTCTTTTCTGATCATTGTGTCGGTCCGATACCCACTCCAAGACAGAATGTTTTTTCTTATTTTATTGGCAATAATTCATTTTAATAATGCCATGTTTGATTCAGGAGGAAAAGTTATATAATTTGTATTTTTTTATTCGAATGCTTTATAATTAAGTAAAAAATAACACCAAAGAATATTTTGTTTTAATTATTCAATTTATATTAAAAGTATTTAAATTAAAAGATCGTACATGTAATTATCGATTAAATAAATTGAACTGGTCTACAATTTTTAATGTATTTGTTATGATCATTATCAATATATCATATATATAATAAGATAAGTATGCAATTATTTTTCGTAAAAGAGGAAAAATAAAAGGAGAAAAAACAAAAAGAAGGACAATTATTCATACAGGATCTCTAACTTATCTTGATATCCATGATTTAACAATTAAACAATGTGTGAAAATGTTTGCAGCAAACAGCAAAGTTTAAATTGAGGGTTGTAGAATCAGACTGGTAAAAATTAATTTAATGAACAATTTTAAAGTTCATGTAGTTTAAAAAAAATCAGAAATATTAAATATTGTTATTTTTTCAAAATATTGGGACTGTGGTAAATAAATTTTAACAACCGACAATAATTTTTAATTCATTATTTTACATTATAAATATTTAAATTAAAATATTTTGCATGTAGTTATCGATTAAATAAAGTGATCTAAAATTTTATCTATATTTTGTAGGATCGTTATGAATAAGTTTAATTAGTGGTGACAATCGCCGAATTTTTAAAAGTAATGAAAAATGTATTTTTTCACATTCGATACTTTGAAATGGTAGCGACGATATTATATATGCACATATGTAGCACATAATACATGCAGAACATTATATAAGCACATATGTAGCATCTAACAAGATTTTGCCATAGAAATACAGAAAAATATGAATTAACTCTTAACTACTGTCTCAGAAATTGTTGAATAGTTACTGTGAGCGGTCTCCGAGATCGCTTGATCGAAAGATGAATAAAAGGCTGCATTCACTCATAGGATACTATTTTTATACTACACTTTATATACAGGACGATTATAATTAAAATTAATCTACCCATAAATCTCTAGTGATAGTAATAAAGCTTCAAATGAAACAAAATTTCACTAGTGCCTATAGTTAACCTGAAAGTTACATGTTAAGCCGTGAATATTGAGAAAACCAGCGGTCTGTGAGACCGCTAACAGCAGTTAAGGGTTAAAATAAAAGCGCATGGAGCCTTTTAAGATGAATAAATTGCGAAAAATTGGTTTTGAGAAAAATGAATTTGAAAGGCATTTTGAAATGTTATTTTCATTTATTACTCCTAAAGAGTATGAAAACATATTTTCTGACAAGTTTATAGCAATATACTTTTATTTCTAAAGTCTAACTAGTAAATGAAACCACAACGGAAAATCATAATTTTGGTCGAGATTTGCTATTTCGATATATATCATTTACTTAATCGCAGAACAGAAAACATGCCTTTAAAACTTAAAAATGCATTTCCTTAAAACAAAGAGAAAAGAAAATACTTCGTTAAATATAATTTCAGAATTTCGAAAAAAATAAAGAAAATAATAATGCTTCAAATTTTATCTGTGGCAGTTTTGAAGCAGTAGTTTCTCTTTATTTTGTGTAGATCTATTTGCATTTAATGCTGACCAAAATACATGCTTGAAATATTTTGAGCCCTACTCACGGAAAATTACTCATGTCTTCAAAGAGAAATGTTCCAAACAGTTTAAATACGATTCCAGATAGTTAATTTGAATTTTTATTCAATAACTATTTAATTATAGCGAGTTATTTAATTTTTGTTATTTTTTGTGCTTTGAAAACTTAAATGTTAAATTTTGGCCCATATTTATAGAAAAATACACGTATTAATAATAATAATAGTAATAATAATGATGACTAAATAAATTATTTTAAACTTATGATAGAAATGAATTAAAAAAACGAAGAAAAAACGTATTTTTAGTGTTCGAAGATACTGAAATTTCACAAAAATCAAAATATCAAAACTCGGTAAGTTCTGGTTGTAGAAGAAGAGTATATACCGTAATTTCCGGCATATAATCCGCGGATCAAACAATTAACTTTCGACCCAAAAATTTTATTTTATAAAATGTAACTTACTAGATCACTGTAAATATTTGACTTCAATTATTCAATAAAATTTCTGGGTTGAAATAGAATTGTTTGATCCGCGGATTATACACCGGAAATTACGTTTTTTTTTTTTTTTTTTTTTTTTTTACATTAATGAAATTTTCTCACTAAGTTTCAAACATTAGCCAGAAGATGAAGCATTTTTTAATTACAAATCAACTAGTAACAAATTATATAAGTTAAAATATGACAAATAATAAATACAGCAAGGAAACTGACTTTGTATAAATCACTCAAGTGTTGAAATATTTCTTTGTTTTGAATTCAAGTTCAACGCAAAATGAATATTCTGAAATGATGCAAATATTCGGATGAAAGACTCTTTTTAAAAGCTTCTAAAAACATGTATGGAAAAAATTGTTCAAAGAGTGTTTATTTTGTATATCAAATGTTTGTATGTCTTTTAACTTAAAATAAAAAATAATAACAGTAAGTATTGATGTCAAAGCAGAGCGCATAAAAAGATACATAAATATTTTCAGTTATTCTATATATTGATATAATAAAGTTGGCTATTTACATATCAGAAGTGCGCTTTTTTAACTTCAGTTTTTTTACTCCTGATAGAAAATATGCTACGAAAAATTCATTGATTTTTTTTTCCCACTTTGAATATACGCAGGTAGCAGTATTTGCATTCCGCTACTCTTTTTTAATTCAGATTGCTTGCTTTTTACCACTTTTTAAAATTAGCATAATTGACCTCATTTTCGCAGAATTTAATTTGTCACTAAATAAGGCGAATATTACTATTTCCAAAAAGTGGTAGCTATAAAAAAATCTGAACATTTTAGGGGACTGTCAACATTGGTAGATAAATGTTTTCATGCCATATTCCGGTCTCACACTTTGTCCGTTTTCTAAAAACAGCTTTTTTCAAAGAGTGATTTTTTTTTTTTTAGATTTTTTTTTTTTATGCCATATTTAGGTCTCACACTTTGTCTATTTTGTAAAAACAGCTTTTTTCAAAGAAAGATTTTTTTTTAGATTTTATTTTTATTTTTGTAAAAAGCTATCTGGAAGTTAATTTTATATGAAAATGCTGTAAAATCCTGGAATGAAACGTTTTCTTCAGAAATACAAGTATTCAAAAAATGGAGTATCGGGAGCTCTGCCATTGGCGACTATTTATTTATTATTTTTTCCTGTACCATTATTCCCAAACAAAAACAATTTACTTTGAGGACTAACAGCAATTTACCATAATGATTTTTGTTTAGAAATAGTGGTGGCAAAATAATGAAAAAATACTCACTTGTGGCAGTCATGATATTATTTTTAAGTAAACTTCATTTGCTCATAATTTTAAATTTAGATGGTTGAAGGAGGAAGTACCATTCGCGAAATCGCTTGTGAAAGATCTGATATTAACACTTTACCACCGGTAGCGGTTCGAACATACTATGCCCTTTCACCGCCAGGTCAGCCGCAGATCGTCCGAGACACCGGCTTGGTTTCGGCCTAGACTGACGCGCGGGAATATATGGGCTTTTCTTAAACTCTGGTAAAATTGTACGCTTCGTGTTATTCTAGGGTAACGAAATTTAATAAAATATTTTACTTTAACCCCTTGGGGACGAGCGACACGTATACGTGACGCATAAGATGCTCAGAATCCTCGATTATTCCTACCAGTTATTTTTTAATGTAAGATTTGCCCCATTAAATCTTAGCATTTCTGGGATTCAATTAGGTGAAATTTTCTGTTTTGAAAAACCGGTGGTAAAAGGTTAAAAATTCTGTAAAGGACTCTCGTCGTGAAGGGGTTAATCATATTAGTGTTAAACAATATTTATTTTATCTATTACAATCGTTTTCAGTTTATTATTTACATAAAATATACCACAATCCATATAACAATATTTGTCGAAAAAAGAAGTTGTTTAATATTTTTTTTAACTAATGATAGCGCTCGAAACAGTCACCTTTGTTTAATGGGACGTTGCAGTATTTACAAGCGAAACCTGTTCTAAAGGGCTAAAGCTTATAAAAAAGCACCGATTATCTGAATAAAGAATGCTTGCTGCTTGTCAATCTAACCTAACCAAATCTAACAGAAAGATCAAAAGTCGATTAATCGACGACCGGTCGGTAAGCGCTGGGGAGCAAACGTCGATTAATCGACGGCCGGTCGGTAAAGTGTTAAAGTATTTATTTCTCAGGAAATACTTCAATATATGTATATATTTTTTTTGGCAGTAGATAAATTATAAATTGATCGTACGGCAAAAAATAAAAATAAAACATACAGTAGTTAAGCAATCTTGCAAGAAAAGGCCCAGTTTATTTTTTATTTTTTAGTTAGCATAACTATTGCATTTGTTTTTGTTTGTAGAACGATCAATTTGTAGCTGGCCTACTTCCAGACCTGTTGACAAAAATTGTTGAAATCGTTTCCGTAGTTCCCGAGTAAAACGTTACATGAACATAAGCTGTTTTGCATCCGATTTTGCAACAGTTGTTTCTCGCTAAGTAATTTTCTGAGAGATACGAAATGTGAATATCTGAAAAGTAATAGGAATCAATTCCAAGAAAGATATTTTTCCGCTTTTATTTATTTACGAATTTTATTTGTTGACATTATTTATTGGCGATAAAAATAAAATTACTCACTTTTTATTTCATTCGAAGTCCTTTTTTTAATTTTATGCACAAAATTATCTTTCAAAATTCCTCTTAAAATACTGAAATTTAAAATTAAGAAAACATGCGATAATGATAATGATAATAATGATAATAATAATAATAATAATAATAATAATAATAATAATAATAATAATAATAACTATTATTATTAAATATTATAAAATATATGTACAGGTTTTTATTTTATTATTATTATTATTGTAATTAAACAAAATAAAAAAATAAATCGCGACAGCTGGATATTATCTTCATATTCAGTTTTAGAGTTTATCGTTTATTTAGAAATAATAAACAAACAGGGATGTCTAGCTTTATGGCTCTTCTCAAATTCAAACTATCTACTTTGTGACACTTGTCTGCATTAATTTATGTGCGTAAACATATAATACTGGCATGCATTCATATTCGAAAAATGTTAATTCGAAGTAGAGTTTTACATTTTTCGATAAAGGCAAAAGTTCTTTCAGAAAATGCTTTCAAAGTTGGAGTTTTGAACCGTATTTCCAGATGTCGCCACCCAAAGTCATCATGAGGGAGCAAATTCTTAAAACTCAAGAGGTAATAAATTTAACCAAGAATGAAGACAAACGCTATTCAATTCCAACCACTTCCATGGTCACTTATGCCAATTTCATACTTGTATGTTTAAAAATGACTCCGTGAATGTGTCAGAAGGTTTCGTGTTCTTGAGCGGGGAAAAACATTATTTCGAGTGTCTGTCGAAAAAATCGTTTTCAAAAAGGAAAACTAAAACTGCAAATGCAGATTGATGCGTGGTCGTCTCAATTAGGTATTTTAGAACGGAAAACATGATAATTCGTAGTTTTTTTCTTTTTAATTGAGTTGAAAACAAAATATTGGTGATTAAAATTTGCCGAAACTGTTTACAGATGTTTTTATTGATGTTTGTTTGTTGTCTGGGTGTCTGGGCTAAATTTTGCAATCGATTTTTGACTTATTTCGTCGAAGCGATTATTCTATTGATTAATAAAGGGGTTCAAGTGTATCTTCTCCCCTAAATGAGTTACAAATTTTAACCTCGGTGTATCTGGATAATTTTATGTGACCCTGTATAATTTTCAATAAGGAAAATCATATAGTGACCCTTAATAGCAGTTTCATAGAAACAAAAGCGAATTTATGAAAGTTAAATAGCAGCCATATTTACTTTTCGTTTGTGTAATTCGATTAATGATTAAAGTAAATCGCGATTGACTTAGTTCAGATTGAATTAATCATGAAAAAAATTGTAAAGGAGAATTACGATTTCTAATTTTAATCAAGATTACATTCATCATAATTAAATTTCTTATTATTGAACTCTTAGTCAATTAATCAATCGATTTTTAAAAGTAATCGATTATGCCAACCTTGCTATGTAATATATATATACAATCTATAGATCACATACAGGGCTACACAAAAGATTTTGAATACCATTTGGATTATGAACGGTAATTCTAAAATTTGATTTTTATATGTGTTATGCGCTTTATAAATTGTTTATTTAAAATATCTTTTTTCACATTATTAAATGGTGAAGTTTCGTTGAGCATTCTGGAAGTGCTGGAAAGTGTTTCATAATCTATGTTTGATGCTTTATTTTCCTTTCTTGTTTCAGTCGGAAACGACGAAGAATTATATACTTCTAATATATGACGTTTGGTGCTTTTTAACTTTTTTATGTTCATGCACATTTTTAGCGTTTTCTTTTAAATTATTATCAAAATTCATATCATTTGCTTCTTAAAAGAATTTTCCAATTTACAATTTAAATTAACACATAAACAAAAAAAATTATTAAATTATTTTAATTTTCGGTTTGACACATTAGTTTGCTTTGACACATTTTGTGTTATCTAAACATTTCTGTTATATATAAACAGCTTCCAATTTTCTTTAAAATACCTTTTAAGATTTATATTGTGTTTAAAGACGTGAAAGCTTATTAGTATTACGCAAATCTTTATTATACTAAAAAGTGGTAGAAACGTACGAAATTTGGAGTAGCATTCACACCTCTGCTGGTGCTGGTTCTACAGGTGTCAAATCATTTAGAGCAAGAAAACAAAAAAGGCTGTACCTAGATTGGACTCAGCTGAAGAAGGACTGGTATTTTTTTCAGTCTGGGGCTGAAACGACAAAGATTTCTATATTTCTAATACCTAAAGCCTAGTACTTGTTTCCTTTTTACCTTCATGCACATTTTTTTTTTTTTTGCTTTTCCTTTTAAAATGTGAGCAATATTCATTTCATTTGTTTTTGAAAGGAATTTTCCTCTTTTTAATTTAAATTAGCACATGAGCTGACAAAAATTCTAAATTGATTTTAATTTTCCTGATTCGTTTGCTTTTACACATTTCGTGTTATATAATTTTTTCTGTTATAAATAAATGTCTGTCAAATATCATTAAAATGTATTTTAAGATTTATACCATGGTTAACACTAAATATACCGACAATCGGTTATTTGACCGGTACCAAATGAAAATATTTCAATTTGAACCAGAAATTTCTTTATAAAATGAACAAAATATTAACAATACAGAAATAGGTTAAGTAAAAATGTTAAATAGTTTTTAAAAAAATCCTGGTGCGAAATATTCTTATAAATCTTAGTTCCCGGTATGTTTAGTAATAAAAAAGTAAAAACATATAAGCATTACGTAAAAGCTCATTATCTACTCGTTGTATTCATTTCTATGCCAACTTGACATACTGTAAATTGACTAATAAAGAACATTTTCCTGTTTGAAATGCAAATAAAGCATTAAGGGAATCAATACCTACAATACCAAGTAATCCGACTATTTTTTCGTAAAAGTAATCTTTGCCTTATTTAATTGCCGATTTGGTGATTAAATAAGGCGAAGATCACTTTAAGAAGGAAGTGCTGCTGAAAAATCGGAGTACTTGGCAGCTATGCGATAATGAATTGAAAGATATCAGCAAAGTATTACCATTAAGTATTATCTAAAGCTTTGATTTCAAATTTTGTTTGTGTTATTATAGGATTTCCAAATGTAAAGTACATCCGAAGATAGTTTTGTAGCAATTTGGATTTGGAGTAAAACGAAATATTGAAATTAGTCAGCAGTATATAAACCTGATTACATTATTTGAAAATAATAGTTAGTATGAGTTGTATGTAGAGACACTTTCAAAACAAAAGTTTCCTGGTTGTGTACGGACCTTACTTCTGAATACAAGTAATTATGAATAGTAATCTTCACCTTCTTTTATTTTCAGAAATTGTAGTAATTTTCTACGATTAAATGAAACAAAGATTTCTATTCAGAAATTGTGGTATACAAAAGTAAGCTTTCTAGGAACACTGATTTCACTTACATAAATTTTTAGAGAAAAGGTTTTCCAATTGAACGGTGAATTAAAATTCTTTTTATAAGAAACAGAGTTCAAACAAATTAAAACACTTTTCTTTTTATCCGTACAGCATATTAATCCAAAAGGGAACAGAACTTTTCTATAGTTTGTATCCATAACTGCATAGTTCGGACAGGTTTTGTGGCATGACCTGTAACTTCTAGAAAATTTCTTTGATAACTTTCGAAGAAAACAAACCTGATGGTTCAATTATAAAACTTTCAGTTTTTTGAAGAACAGAAGATAAGACAATTTTGAATGTTAAAACATCAGTAAATAAAATATAATTATCTACGTCATTACAACACTACATTAAAAAGATTCATGTCGATCATAGATCGATTAATAAATATATTCATTGATCATTTCTTTTTAGTGAACAAACATGAGTACCTTTTCTTAAAGTAGAAATCCTATGTCTATATATCTGGTTTTCTAGCTGTATTATTACTAGTATCTAGGTATAAGAAATCGGTAGTTTCTGGTCATAAAGGAATGAGATATGTTTAATGTCTTTTATTCGACGCCGGGAAACATTTTTCTAAATATATGTTATGGGAAAAGTGGATTATGTAAAAATTAAATTCGTATTTTAAGGGTTATTCAAATCCAAACTGCTTATTTTGAGACACATTGATAAATTCATTTTTGCTCTAAAATGCATCCAATTGGTAGGTTCTCTTATTCAGAAACTTTATAATATCCGTATTGTCTCAATTTTTTTGATAAAGGCAGAATATATTTCAAAAAATGCTGTCAAAGTGGACATTTTAAACCGAATTTTCCAAAGCGATAGCGTTGGAAACAAACAAACAAAAAAAAAGATCGTACTCTGAAAATAACTGTCTGTAAATCAATTTCTAATTAATTGAACGAAAAATAAAAACATGGGGCCCTTGTAAATTTCTTCATAAATCACGCCGCCAAGTTTCATGTTGTTACTTTTAAAAATGAGTCTGAAAATGTGTCTCACAATTTTGAGTTGTTGAGCGTGGAAAAATATTTTTTTTAATACCGCCTTAATTTGTATACAGCCTCTTGTAAAACAAATGACATATATAAAATCTAAACTTGATTTTTATACTTTTGCATTGTTGCCAAATCTCTCGATTTTCCAATACTACTGTATCTGAATAGAAGTATCCGCTTTATTTAATCGCGGAATTATGAGATTATATAAAGCATAAATTTATTTTCGGAATCAGTGGTATTAAAAAAATAGGGAGACTTGGCAACTATGCTTTCGTAATTGGAATTTTGTTTCTATCGTAGAAATTCAAGGGATAGTAAACATTACCTCAATTTTGAATCACCTATTATATATATATATATATATATAGCTGCAATATCTTTCGCTTATTTCGTACCACTGTTTCTAAATAGAAATCATCATTTTGTTAATTATAAATCTATCTCATTAAATAAAACTAATATTTCTATTCGGAAATAATTGTACTCAAAAGTCGGAAGCCATGACAGCAATATGCATATACATGTTTTTATAGACGATAATATAGTGTAGAATAAATAACTGAAGGCTTTAAATTTTTCTAAAAATCCCTTTATGTAAAAATAAAGCTTGTTATTCATATTTGTTATACGTAATATAAAATTTAAATATATACATATATATACATATATATATATACAATCTGTTGATGCTTATTAAAAATATAGAGTTCTTACGCATGTAGTTACTTGCTTTATTTATTGACGGCTGATTCAAGTGTTTATAAAATAAAGAATTTAATGGTTAATCTTAAAGGAAATATAAATTTTTGATAGTAAAAACATTAGTAAGCGAAGCCAGAATCAAGACCAGCAATATCATCCGTAAAATAGTCAAGTGATAATAAATTTGTATGCGATAAAATATTCTATATGGTGAACTCACCTGATAAAATCAAGCAGTTTTCGCACTTGTCCACACATTGTCTTTTGTTGGATTTCTGGCCGAGATCCTCCAGAATCTGCAACGGCCACCTCCCTCTTCCGTCCGCCAAGAGGGGATCCGCCAAAACGGGAATTCAGCATCTATGGGTGAATAATAATTATTAATTTTTCTTTCACTAGCTATTTTTCAATAACATGTTATTTCTGGTGCATGCAGTAAACGGATTTTAGCCTCCGAAAAAAAAAATATTGTTTTATTTCTCTTTCAGAAAGTCATATATGTATCACTGCGTGATCCAGTTTCCGACCCCGTGAAGAGGAATTTTTTAATAGAATATTTTGCCTTAATTATTTTAAGTAATTCTATGAATAAATAAGACAAAATGTCTGTTCAAAAATACGCAATACATATGGACCGCAGCTGCACAACACTAGTATAAAATACCATGTTATTTCTGGTAAGCATTTTAAAATGAAAACCATTTATCTGATACTAAGTAATCACTTTGTTTGAGAAGGTTTTTTTCTTATCTCTTTCAAGAGCAAAGATATATGCTGATAAAATCTTGAAAATACACTAGAATTTACGAATAAATTTATTTTAAAATAAATAAATGCTTTTTTGTGTGCACTATATTAAAAAATATTAAAAAATGCTGGTACAAATGTTGGTAGTTCGTTATTAAAATTAACTGGTATAAATAATACATTACTGCCCTTCAAAGAGTTAATCATTAAATCTTCAAAAAATGTACTTTTTTGTAATTAAAAATTATTTGAACATATTAACATTATTAATTCAATTTACAACGCGATAGTTTACAAAGTATTTAATTGTTTTTCATTGCGAGATGAATGGCAGGAATTTGTTCCAATTGTTTTAAATTGCTCTATATAAGATATAACTAAACGTATAAAAATAAACCATTTTAAAACAATTATTTCTACAAAACAAAGTTGATTAAAAATAACTGTGCAATAATAAATTATACAAAGTCATATTTTCCAACCCTCAGGATTTGTCAGTACTATTATTTCACGCATAGCGCAAAACTATTGAGACATTGAGACATTTGAGGCTAATTGTGTAGTCCCATGCTGGCATACAGTAAGAATTGTCTATATTGCTGTAGCAACGACCAATGAATCGTTTGCCAAAAAATCCCCAAAAGTGGTCCAGACGTTAGCTCCTCAGGCATCTGTACAATTCGATATGGCCCGACGAAATTTTAATTTTTATTGACCGAACATTGCTCCAAATTAGAAGAGTATCTATTGGTTTATTGTTGACCTATCACTCCTACTACATCCAAACGGTTTCAAGATACTGCACGCAATAGCAATCTATATGTGCTAGTGTGGTTCCGTTGTTCGATATAGTATGTTTTGTCATATTGAATGGCGGAAAACGACTTTCAAGCAAAATGGTTGTTCAGCACTACTTTATACAACGAAAGACCCCTTTCCGCTATTACATAAAATAAAAACTCTTCTTTCGGAATCCGGTATGGATTCGGAAATTCTGATTAAATAAACCAGGTCAAATTGTCAACCCTGATTCCCAATAATCTGTTTTTTGAAATATCGGAACAAAAGTGTTTGTGGTACATTTCTTTTGAAAATATTGTTGATATATATCGCAAAAATATTGTTTGGAAAAACTGATATTCGAAAAATGAACCATTGGGACCCCTGAGAGTTCTTTTCAAGTAATAGTATACGTTATATATATATGTATATATATTTTTTCGTTTAGATAACCGAGACCATTTCTTGGTTGCTGAAATTAAGTGCTTCCTCAATGTTCACTTTCATCCTCTGATTACGTCGAAATCGAAGCCCAGATTAATTTCAATGGTTTCAACAACGTAGAACCATTGGGAGTGGCACATAGGTGGCAAGTGGCAAGGATAGGCGAGAGGGCATTCCACCCCTTTTTCCGAACAGCCTATTTTTCTGATGCACCTTATTTAATCACAGAATTTTAAAACCTTTTCTGCGATTAAATAATGCAAAACTATTGGTCGTGAAAAGTGGTGGGACCCCCTCTCCCCTCTCCCCCGGCTATGGTCTCTGTCAAAGGTTTAATACAGCAATAAAGAGGAATATCTAGAAGAATCCTGAAAGCCGTGATTAAATGCAAGTAAATCTTTCAAATCAATTAAATGAATATTTTCTTAGTTTTCCATTTTACAGCAGTCATTTCTACGGCGCTCAGAAAAAAAAATCAGTTGTTAAGATTACTTCACTGTAACATACCTTCCATTGACTACATTGGCGCACCCAGAGGAGGGGAATAGTTAGCACAATTTTGAATAGTACTTTTAGCCGTATTTAATCGAAGATTTCGGAGATTCAAGCGAAGATTTTCATTCCAAAATTGTGGTATCCATAACCCTCCTTCTGAGTGCACCAATGATTGAGCAGACGAAACTAATAAGTATAAGTTATTGAGGAGGAAACTCGATTAAAAACTTTTTGCACAATTTTATTACTGCTTTCTACTGCAAAATATTTCATCAAATCATCCAAAATGATTAGAAGGCCTATTATAAAATCAAGTTATTTCTAAAATGTTGAAATGATGAAATGAAACTAAAAATTACGAACGAATTGATTTGTATATAAGTAAATATTTTTCGTCATTTTATTTTAAAATACAAATTTTCTTATGACATCTCGTGCAAAACTGGTAGATGAGGATTAAATTTAACTCTAAATGTACCAACAACCCAACATTTGACCGGTGCCAGATGAAAATATTTCAATTCGAACCAAAAATTTCTTCATAAAATATAAATAAAAAAGAAATAAGTTAAATACAAAAGGTAAAAAGTTTTAAATAAAAATTCTGGTGTGAAATATTTTTATAAACCGTCAGTAAAATTCCCAGTATGTTGATTGTTACATAGTGTAAAAATGCACCACCGTCCTTCAAAGACAAACCCAACGAGAGCAAAGCTGACTGCCACCAAAATTTATGAACAAATTGATTTCCAAGTATATATATAAATAAATGTTTTTCTTCGCGAATATTATAAAATGTAAAATTGATTTGCATATTCGTCTGGAGATTCGGCAGTTGGGATAAAAATTAGTGGTATATTTAATATACCACTCCCCTTCAAAGGTTAACACTTTGAGCACAGATTTATTTGATGAAAAAACATACAGAACAGACACGCCAGAAAATTGGAATTGTGTTTTTACTGTATTTGTTGACAGATGTTCCCTGATTAAAAAGAAGCGAGAAGTACTGTTGGAATTTTCTGATACGAATTCGAAATTTCTGAATTAAAAAAAAAATCCGTGGACAATACTAATGACGAGTCTCAATCTTCAAATGTACCCAAGGGGTTAATAGCTGATCAAAATGTAACTACCGTAATTTCCGGCGTATAATCCGCAGCTCAAAGAGTCGTTTTTCGACCCAGAAATTTTATTCAATAATTGTAGTTAAATATTTACAGCGATCTTTTAAGTTACATTTTATAAAATAATATTTCTGGGTCGAAAAACGACTCTTTGAGCTGCGGATTATACGCCGGAAATTACGGTACTTTTCCTTAGCATTAAAATTTCTTATCTCAACATTAAAAACTTCTTGGGATCATTTTTCATTTAAACCTTTTGAAACTCCATCAGTATATTAATAATCTTAATTAGTAGAAAATTCATTTTTAAAATAAGACATGTCTTATTTAGATTTAGAAGCTATGAAATGCAATAGCATTGCACAAAATCGTAATAACATGCCAGATTAATAGAAAATACTTTGATAGATATCACTTAATACATATGTGCCAAAAATAGATATTTTAAATACAACTTTTTACGTATAGGAATATCAGGGCTTTCACTCGGTCCATTTTTCAATAGCAGTTTTTGTGAAGAAAAATCTTTTTTTTCTTAGATTTCGCTTGAAATTTTTGCAGAAACCTACCTCGAAGATTATTTCTATTGTAAATGTTGTAAAAATCTACTGTAAAATACTTTTACACATTTTATTGCTACTACAACTTAATACAAAATTTGCCTCATTTAATCGCAGATTTTAGCGGTTACATAAGGTAAAAATTACTATTAAATCTTAGTGTTCAGAAAAGCGCAAAAAATAATAACTTTGTAGTTCTTCCTTTAACACCGCGGGGAGAGATTTCGGAATGAGGTGTATATCCTTTTATATCAAGTCAAATAAATTTTTATATGTTCCACCATTCTTTCTGAACTACCTTTTTCATATTTTGTATTTCTAAGTATCACAGGACTTTAGGACTAAACAACTTGCCAGAAAGTCGCAAAATTCAACAATTTCGAATGCATACTCGATCTTAACCCTTTCAGAGGCAAAATACTTGTGTTTTTAAAATGTTGAAATGACTGATTGATACCAAGATTTACGGACAAATTTATTTGTAAAGTAAAATATTTTCTTCACGTACATAATAGTAGTTAATTGAATTACTAATTTCTAGTGCCATTCCGAGATTTGGGAATTAAAATTAAGTGGGCTATATAATATCTCATTGTCCTTAAAGGGCAGTGGGATATTTTTTATACCACATAATTACCAAGATTTGTAGAAGAACTTGTAGAACAAAAATTCCCTTTTACAACTTTGGTGAAAAAGAAAGGTCAGTAAAATTGCATTTCCTTATTTTTAAATAAAATGTTCCGAAAACCAACATTACAGAAGCACAATCAATTGGCTCTGAAATGGTTAAAGAGATATAACTATTTTTTACATCAAAAATTGAAATTTTATTTTATAAATATAAATTATTCGGCCGAGGTGCATATTTTACTTTAATTAGTAAATATATATTTCTGAGTGTATACATGTTTACTTGTTCTGCTCATTATACGCTGCAAATTAGATCACAATAAACTGAAAGTAAAAAATAAAATAAAAACTATTTATAAATATTAAATCGTTTTACTAATTTAAATGAAAAAGCATTTGAAAAATATTTACCTTAGTAAAGTTATGTCAACTTTTCTATTTCAAGATGAACATTTCTGAACAATTGATGTTTAGGAACGTATCCATTAATAGAGACAGAACATTGTTCTCTTGAGCATTTTGTAGCATATGCATACTTTTTCGGGTAAAGTTTTAAAATGGTATTGAAACTACAAACAGTTAAACAAACAGATATTTGAAAATAGTGCCTTTTGCTCAAATGATTGTGGGAAAACCCACTTTTATATCAGATGAAAAATTTTAGTGCAAAGGATACTAAATGAAAATATTTAAATAAGCAGTAACACCTCTTTAATTTATATTTTACTGAGTATTTTGTGCATCTGTTTTAAAGTAACCACAAAGTACCCACAGAGCGTACCCTTCGCCTTATTTAATCACAAAAATCTGTGATTATGTAACGCAATGATTACTATTAAAAAGAAAGGTGTTCAATGTCCGTAAACCATTAAACCTATAATAGTGTAAACACAGAATTTGGTGTACATGTTAAGACTGGACCATAAAGTTGTGTATATTTTAGCAAAATTTATATTTAAAAAAAAAAGTTTAAATTTTTGCTTAGTTTTTTTCCCTAGTTTATCTAAGAATATTTATTTTGTGCTTAGAATAACAGACAAAATCAGGGGTTTAGACATAAGATAAAGATATTTTCTATGAATCCTTGAAGATTTCGTGTAAAAATATTAAGTTGTTTATATTGCGCGCAGTTTTTTTAAGCACATATTTAAACTTTTTAGATGAACCAGTTTAAAGTGTCTTTGGAATCACTGCTTACGTTGAGAACACCTGATACATTTTTAATCATAACTAGCATAATGTTTCGAATTTTTTGTAAGGTTTATTTTGAAATTCTTAAAAAGTATTGCTCTTTCACATATATTTTTAAAACGTCAGCTACCGAGGACACACATACTTGGCGTCGCTTGATCACTCATTTGACATTCCATTTTTAATCCAAAATTACCAATTGTTACCGGAACTTTTGAAAGAAGAATTTTTATTTTATGTAATCCCGAAATTTCTGTCGATAAGTTAATCAAATATTGCTATTAGTATTTATTTGCATGAATTCGGAAATTCTGAATAAAATAAAATTCCGTTAATTTTAACCCGGTAGTGAACGTATTAGGGATCCCAGTGGTACGTACTCTGAATACCAGTAATTATGTAAAACAAAAATGAGCTATGTTTTTACATTTGCAACGAAAGTTACCATTTGTGCAGGTGTAAGTTTTGTTTCTACAAAATTTATAAGAAAAGTCTACAAAGATTTTTTTAAGTGATATCAAAAAAACCGACCAAGTGGGGGGAGGGGGTCTGTATATTTCAAAAACGTCGAATTTTTTGATTTATCAGTTTACGTCCCTTTTATAAACTGCGGAATACAATTGAACAATGAAAGCATTTTCTTAACAAAATTGATACCGCTCATAGACACACTTTTTCTACATTGTCTATATGTTAACAGTAATTAATAACATGTTACATAACTAGAACTTATTTATTTAACCCTTTTTATCCTGACGGTACTTATAAGTACCCCTTTAACCCCTTCGCGACGAGCGTCTTTTACAGAATTTTTAATCTGGTACCACCGGTTTTTCAAATGAGAAATTTTCACCTAATTGAATCGCAAAAATGCTATGATTAGATAAGGAAAACTTTACATAAGAAAAAAACTGGTGGGAATAATCGAGGATTCTGAGCATCTAAAAAGTAGCTAGAAAATTAATTCAGGATATAAAGGGTTAAAATTAAGAAAAATACGAATTAAAATTTTACGAAATCTTATTTTATCGATGAGAAAATATTGCACAGAAAGTCAAAATACATATACTCTTAGAAATGTAAAAAAAATCAGATAATTAATTTTATTGATTACATTAATAATTTATATAGTTTACAAGATTAATACTCTGTTGTCCAGTGACGAGTTTACTTTAGTTTACTCGTCACTAATTCAGCACATTTTTTTAAACATGTACCAGGAAAATTTGGTTTCTTTAATCATGGAATATATGTCATTAAATAAAGCTAAAATTATTGCTGAAAAACTCGGGTAGATAATTTAAGTTAAAATACGTGCTAAACTGGCAACACTCCAAGCCAATAATGTGTTAAAAACACACAAATTAAATTTTATTTTAGTCAAAATAAATTTTTAGCACACAATAAATTATTTTTAAATTTAGTTTTTTTTGCTAAGATATATAAAAATTGTAGAAAACAATGTCCAGGGATGTTTGTATTTGCGGATTTTTCTAAAGACTGTTATTTTACAGTAATAATCGCCTTATTTATTCGCTGAATTTGAAAATCAAATATTACTATAAAATAAAAGTGGCTCCAAAAATCCAGAAACACAATCACTCCTCAATGTCAAATATAAAATTATAAAAAACAAGATACTTAGCAAAAAAAAAAAAAAAAAAAAATGGCTGAGAAGCAAAATGCACTACTTTAAATAACGCAAACAGATTTTAGTGTATAATAACAAATTAAATATACATATTGTCTGAAATCCCAACCAAATATATTTGAAAAATTTCTTCAACGTATTTATTCGCCAATTAAATGTTATGTGATTATATATAATAAAATTTTATTACAACGCCTTAATCATAACATGTTCACAAATACTGTAACTGCCAACTTCTACGCTTTTTTAAATCACATAAACGTGGCTGCCCCAAAAATATTATTTAATAAAAAATGCGTTTAGTTTATTTAATGATCTGTAATATATATTTTATTTTATTTGTTAAGTAAAATTTCTAGTTTAGATATGTTTACTTGGCTTTATAAAATGCATAGATGTTGGCAGGTAGCCAAGAAATACGTATCTCTTGCTGAAACGAACTGTTGCATCAAGGAAAAACTTAAAATTTAAAAGCGTTTTCAAAACAAAAACATATCTCCAAAAGTTTTGAAGAATCAAATGCCCTCCTTCAATTGTGAAATGCAGAAATACATATAATGAAAAACATATGTAGTACTTCAGTAACTGTTTAGTGATATCTTAATAATTTACGGAATAAAAATTTATTCAGGAATATTTAGACCAGAGGATTTTGCTTGAAAGTCGTCTGCAAGATGCATATACTCCTTGGACTTTCCAAGAAGACCACTATTTCTGAATAGAAAATTTTTACTTAAAATTTAAACCGCACATTTTGCAATCGCCGCTTTTAGAATTCGCGGTAGCTTTCTGCGGTTAAATAAGACTAAAAATTCTAATAAAAAATTGTGGTAGCAACCTCCGTTTTTCACCACTTTTCCGAATAAAAATCTTAGTCCTATTACAGGTTTCGTTACGCTTTTACCAGATTTTTTTTAATATAATTTTTATATTTAATATTTAAATAGCATAAATTGTAGACGCCGCGTTTAATTACAGGACTTGTAATACTTTTCTGCATTTAAATAAGGCGAAACATTCTATTAAAAAATTGTGGTGAAAACGAACGAATCCTGTATTATTACGCAAACTTATTTCCTAAATGAGGCATATTTTCGAAATCAGCAGTAGCTCTCCGGCCGAAAGTGGGACAACCCTGATTTTAACAGTGTTGCCAGATTGCGGAATTTTTTTAATTAAAAATAACTACCACTTTTCCGACTAATAAACTTTATTTAATCAAAAAATGTCTGCCATTTAACACTCGAGTACTATTCCTGTATGTGTAAAATACGAGGTTTTGGCTTAATGTTACGATATGTTTATTTTATGTTTGTTTATCATAATTCTTCATAATTGTATGCATGTATCTTTTTGTAATTAAAGGGAAAGAACATACATTTCTAGTTATTTACTAATTTTCCAATGAAATATCGTTGCATAAATTGTATAAATGTGGAAATTACGTCATGCATCTCAGAGATATAGCAAAAGCAATAACATGATTTTTTTAGGATAGTAATTGAGTGTTAAAGCGAAGATTCCTATTCTGAAATAGTGGTAGATATTTTAAATAAAATAATTCACCATCTTAACAACACTGCATTTAGATACTGCTGGAGAAGTTTTCATTTATATGTTTTAAGTATTTTACACCATAACTAACACACCAAAAACTTGAAAAATATTTATAATTTTTGTCTCAAAAGTTTCCTAATATAATCAGATGTACTCTGAGATATATATATACAGATATGAAGTTCAGTAAATGTATGGTTTCATATTTCATATACCTTGAAAGAAAAAAATGTTGCTTACCTGCGATTCTTACTTTCTCCTATGCTATTAACATAGGGCAATCCCCAAGGGTAATTGATCTTATCAATATCGTAAAAATGATTTAACACTTATCTTTCAAGGTAGGTCCCATTGTCCTTTGCATAAATTTGAAAGTGCATAAAGCATATTGTACAAAATAAAATATATGAAAAATATTAGCTATAATTTAAATGGGTTCTGAAAAAAAAATCTGTGGTGTAATTGAGTGCATTATCTGTAAAATGGAATTACACAAAGGCTAAGGATAGGTAAATATTTAATGTAATTCATCATAATATGATCTCTAGTATAACTAAATAATAAAGCCTGGTAAAAAAAAAAGGAAAATATTTTAAATTATGATAGATTTTGGAATATTATTAAAGAGTTTTTCCGTCATTATTGATATATTCAGTTTTAAAATAATCTATACTTGCACTGACGATGCTACAAACTCTAATTCTATTTGTAACAGATTTAAACAGTTTTTTCTTCAAAATTCTTTTTCAGAATAAAATGTCGGCTTATAGAGTCTCTTTAAAAATTTCGTACTCGCTGATTGTATATAGAAAAATGAAGCACAATTGAATATCATGCAAATAATACCACCAAAATTAAGCTATATTTAATTGAAAGATCTAAGCCTTTTAGAATTTTAACATCATCAATCTAATTTATTATACAAGTTGAAGTATCTAAAAGTTATTTTAGAAAATATATATTATTTAACATTTTTTGTAAAGCTATTGTGATTATTGCTCTTCAAAAAACTGTTCTGAGAAATTGAATTTCATATCTAAATGACATTTAATATATGCAGTAAACATGAAAATTGAATTTTAAAAAACTGTACTCAGATGTAGAACAATGATGAGAAAATAGTAATCGCTTGTAATTTTTCATAATATATTTTTTATTTATTAATTAAATAAAATGAAGTAAATTGTGTTTTGATGCGTTATACCTTAAAAGGGTTTTTTTTGTTACTGACTATATTCAATTAATTAGAGCCCACATATAAACATCACGTTTCTTTAAAAAATAATCTTATAAATATTATTGAACTTTTGCCTGTAATAGCGATACAATAATTTCAATTAAATCCTTTATAATTTCTTTTGAAAAGTTTATAAACTTTCGGGATAGAAAGTTTTTTCTTGAAAGTTTGTCTGTATTATGAAGTATGTAAATGCGAGTGGCTTACCGTTTAGGCGAATTCCTTGATATGAGTTGGCGGCTAGGATATGACAGGGGTGGTTAAATGGGAGAGAGGAAATAGAAGAGTCCCCAATCTTTTTATTGCCTTCGAATGGTGACGACACCGGCTGTTCTGATTGGTCGAGTAGAGAGGCGCAAGAGAGACGATTCTACACGTGAGAAGAATCTCGCTTCTCACAATCTTTGATCACTCTCTATTTTGCAGGGCTTCCACTTTTGGCGATAGTATTTTTTAACCATATTCTGAGTAATTTCTAAGTAAAAATAAAAAAAAGAACATTTATTTTATTATGTAAGACCCAAGTTCTTGAAATGACAGATTTATCCGAGATAATTGTGTGACACTTACAATAAAATAACAGAAGATACCATTCGACTAATCGAGCGATTTGAGATCCTAAATGTTCTTTCTGAACAATTTTTAATAGGCAATTTAATGTGAAATAACTTTTCTGTTACGCTTTTTTTTACCACTATTTTTTTAAATAATAGTATACGACTTATTTAAAAGCTGAGACCTGCAAGTAGCACTCAAAGATGACGTTCCTTTACGCTCTCTGATCCATGAAAGTATAAAATTGAAAGACATTGAAAGTATTTATGTCCTTTATTATGCTAAAAGACAAATACCGTAATTTCCGGCGTATAATCCGCGGATCAAACAATTCTGTTTCAACCAAAAATTTTATTCGATAATTGAAGTCAAATATTTACAGCGATCTACTAAGTTACATTTTATAAAATAAAATTTCTGGGTCGAAACATGATTGTTTGATCCCCGGATTATACGCCGGAAATTACGGTATATTTATTTCTAAATTTTCAACTAACAAATTCCCATACATAGTTACCAATTCTTTTACACATAATTCAACCTATTATATAATTCAGCAGTAAAATTTCTCTCTTATTCATATTCTAAATAGAATTAACTTTTAATTCATTAAAATGAGTGCGCCTAAATATATTTTTATACGACTATAGTTTTAATTGTTTACCTACATTTAATATCCATATTTTTTAATTGTAACCCTTGCCTTATTTAACCGTTTGAGTGCTATGAAGCGCGATAGTGCCGCAATGTATCTGCGGATCAAACAAATTTTGTTTCAACCCAGAAATTTTATTCAATAATTGAAATAATTTAATTTTTAGTCAACAGTTGAAGTATTTACAGCGATCTAGTGAGTTACATTTTATAAGATAAAATTTCTGAGTTAAAACACAATTGTTTGTTCCGCGGATTATAGGCCGAATTTTCAGCACTCAAACGGTTAATCAGAGAATTCTGCGACTAAATAAAGCATAAATTCCTATATCCAATGTCCGTAAACATTTAAACTTATGATCATGTAACAATAAAATTAGGAGTATAAAAATTTTGTCCGAAAGAATAAATATTTTAAACTGTGTTAAAACTAGTCGAAAAATAGTTTAAAAAAAAATATTTGCTTAAAAAAAAAATTTAAACCATATAAAAATAGTCTAATCAGCAAACGTAAATAATAATTTTAATTCATAATTATGCAGAAGCGTAGCGTCAGGGGATGCTGATTTACTATCAATATTATTATATACTAAATTTTACCTTATTTAATCGTCTACCACTCAAAGATTAAAGAAGGCCAAATTCAGTATATAATACTGGTTGTAAAGTGATGAAGCCTCCCTGACGCCACGCACCGTACTTAGAAGACATTTTTTGGTGCAACATAAAGCAGTGTAAAAGAGGTTAAAATATCGGAGATTAGAAACAAAATGTAGACCTTAATTTTTTTAGCACAACCCAAGTATTTTAAATTTCGAATATTTTTGCGAATGAAAGCTAATTTACTTTTTAAATGATATTTAAAATTAATTATTGAAGCAGAAGTAAATCATGGAACTAAATATTAACCGAAGTTTTGTAACGATACTCTATTTAAAAGGTATTCACTGGTAAATTTCATTTCCCTCAACGTGGACAAATATCGTATCGTAAAATAATTAACATAAGAAATATACAGAAATTCTTCTTTTTAACACTTTCTAACATAGTTCAAAAATGTTTATGAATTCAGTTTGTCTGTCTGTTTGTCCGTGCTCTAACACGCGTAAATATACTCGGAATTGTCATGCAATTGATATATGTTATTGAGGTTTACTATGACATGTTCGGTATTGCAAATGAAGTGTGTAGCACTTATAGTTTTTTTACAGGGACACTCAAAAGAATTCCGTTACGTTACGATGTATGGGGTAATATTATTTGTGGTTTATTTTAATGCTGTTACACAGTTTCAAACATATTGAAATTGGTATATATCCCTGACGTGCACTACATGAGGCTTATTATAAAATATGGTGTGCACAGCACGTATAGTTCCTTTACAAGGACATTCAAAATAATTCCGTTACATTACGATGTATGGAGAAAAATCGTTTGCGGTTTATTTTAATAATGTTTCACTATTTCAAACATATTGAAATTGATACAGGGTGTCCCACAAGGTACGCAGCGTCTAATAGGTACAGATTCGGATAGAGCACGTCAATATGAGTATTTTGAATGGTAACAAGTGGGGTCTCCGAATATAGCGTGATAATCTATTTACAGGATGAACGTTATCATAGCTGCGAACTTTTGCGCTCTTTACTACCACTAAAATTTTATAGTAAATTTTATCTTATTAAATCTCCGAAATCACAGGATTCAATAAGGCAAAAATTTCTATAATTTTTTAGTGGTTACCACAAATTTGCAGAATCATCTGGGGAATCTTTCATGCTGTACACATCGTCATTTGGAATAGCCACTATCGGATTCGTCAATAACGTCATAGCTGCCAACTTTTACGCTTTTTTGATACCACAAAAAATTTATAGAAATTTTTGACTTATTGAATCCCGTGATTTCGGAGATTTAATAAGGTAAAATTTACTATAAAATTTTAGTGGTAGAAAAAAGCGTAAAAGTTCGCAGCTATGATAACGTTCATCCTGTAATTAGACTATCACGCTATATTCGGGGACCCCACTTGTTACCATTCAAAATACTCATATTGATGTGCTCTATCCGAATCTGTACATATTAGACGCTGCGTACCTTGTGGGACACCCTGTATATATCACTAAAGTGCATTCCAAGAGGTTTTACTATAAAATATTGCGTGTATAGCATTCATCGTTCAGGGACACACAAAAGAATTCAGTACTGTCTATTTACAATAATTGCTGGAAGTGCGTTTTCAGTTGCTGAACGCGTTTTGAAATGTATCTCATTTTATCTATTACTTGATGTGTATAAATTGAATAGATCATATACAGGACAGCACAAAAGTTCTCGAGTATATTTTCCTTTATTGACCGAAATTCCAGACGGGGAATTGTAAAAAGTGCTACGCGTTTCCTTTCTGAACTAAAATTTAGCATTCTATGTAGTATATATACAAATCTATAGAACATATACAGGGCTGCACAAAAGAAATCGGATATTTTTCCAAATATAGTGGTCTATTCCTGAAATTGGGTTTTTAAATATGTTTTGCGTTTTACAAAACAAAAGTAACACACAACCTTTTAAAATTTTCAGCATCATCAGGTGAGATTTCTGGAGAAATTCTGAAAGTATGGTATAATAATATTCTGGAGAAAAATATCACCTATGCTGAATCGATATGGTTTGCTCGAATTACAAAATCACATGATATAAGACTTTTTTCCTAAATTCAGGCTCAATGCCTACTCCTAGTCACGGGTGCCTATAAAAAATCTCCAACTGCAGCTCTTTGCGTACTGTAGAGAATTTTCCCCCTTGCACTGCAGCTGAAGAAAATATCCACTCTAAGAAGGGTATATCGTCATGGGGTCCCGGTGGATGAACCCGATGAATTACCAACCGAAATCAACTAAAAGTACAATACTTCATACATTGAATATTTTAAGTGGCAAACAGAAAATGAGAGGTTAATCGAAATTGATATATTCACCGACGGATCAAAAACACCAGATGGCACTGCATACGCTTTCTGTGATATAAAGGTTCAGTTTTACAGGGAACAAGAGAGATTCGTTTACACCAAGAAAATAATGTCTAGCAAGCAGAGCTACTAGCAATACACAATGCACTAGACTGCAGAGGCGTAGCGTCAAGGGGGGGCACGGATCACTTTATTACCAGTATTTTTATACACTATACTTGGTCTTATTTAATTCATACCGATCAAAGATTAAATAAGTCTAAATGTAGTATATAATTATTCTGGTAGTAAAATGATCGTGCCCCCCCCCCCCCTGACGCTACGCCACTGCTAGACTGGGCTAATTCTAATAATTTTCAAAGCTACACAATCAATTCTGATAGTCTATCTAGTTTGCAAGCATTAGCATATATATTCACCTCCAAATTATGCGTATGTGACATAATTACAGCCTTGCAACAAACAACGGAATTCATTTTCTTTTAAAGGATGCGTGATCATTCTGGCGTAGCTGGAAAGGAACATGCTGATAAACTTGCCCGCGATGCAACAAAGCCGTCGCCGAACATCTTGCAAAAATTCTACCTATTTCTTCCATCACATGTAAAGAGGATAACAACATCAGAATTAATAAGATCATGGCAAATGGATTGGAATCTAGGAACAACGAGTCTCTTTACTCACGCCTTAATCCCAACAGTATCAAACGATCTTCAACGATCTTCAACGATCTTCAAAGATCTTCACAATTTAGTGGTCTATTTTTTCGTTTTATCGAATATCTAAACCAGCCCGATAGCGAGCGAAGCCCGCTATTATACTCTGTCATAATAATATATGCGGACTAAATGTGATATTTAAAAAAATAATTTAAAAATTAAACATGTTGTACACTTTCAAAATGTTAAAATATGCGAATATTTCCATAATCGGATTTTTATCATGATTCAATATGTTTCTGAAACTCATATATTTCCTATTCTTTATTACTCATATTGATAGTCGCTTTGTTTAGTCCAAACATTTGAAAAACTCGTTAAACTTCCAATAGGACGTCAGATTTTCTTTTTAATTCTCGAATGACGTGATAGTAATCTGCTTTGTGTACATACACATACTCATACTCCTTGTATTATTGAGAAATGTTTGAAAATTTCCGTTTCATTACCACTATGACGTCAATCAATTTTATTTCATAATTATCTTTTTTTCAATTATTGAAACTCTTTATTTCATTTTCATTTTTCAAGTGGAAATCGTTCAATAGATAATTAATTATTGTAGAAAGAATTTCACTGTGTATTTTTAATTTTTGGCAACTGCTATAGCGAAAAATGTTTAAATTTAATAGGAAAAGGCTGTTAGAAAGTTGGTTTTTTATCTATATTTATTAAAATAATATGATTTTTTCAAATTTTAGTATTTTGAGCTCCATAGCTGGAATTCAGCTATATATAGACAAAGTTTCAACTCTGTAAGTTACATAGTTTCGGAGAATGGCTCTGTGGCAGACAGACAACGCAGCGGGAGTAATAGGGTTTCGTAACATGAACGAAACCCTAAAAAGAAAAGAAAAAATAAACTATAGAAAATATTTCAATAGACCAGAAATTTTTACAGTTATTTAAATGTATAGTTTCCTATTTCTCACAGAGAAATAAATAAAAGTGTGTGATACAAATTTATAACATATTATTTAAATTTTGTTTCATTATCTAAACATTAAAAAAAATCTTTTTTTTTTCTTCTTAAGTACGCTTTTAGATTTTTAATATGATTTTTTTAAATCTCTTTTTCTTGATTTTTTAATTAGAACAACTGTCTACATAATTAATATTTTTGACAATTCATATTCTTTTGTTTTGTTTAATATGTTTTTGTAATATTATACTGTATTTTTATAATCATATAAATACAGTTTAACCCTTTATATCCTGAATTAATTTTCCAGCTCCTATTTAGATGCTCAGAATCCTCGATTCTTCCCACCAATTATTTTTTTGTAAAGTTTTCCAGACAACGCAGCGGGAGTAATAGGGTTTCGTGAGATGAACGAATTCCTAAAAAGAAAAGAAAAAATAAACTATAGAAAATATTTCAATAGACCAGAAATTTTTACAGTTATTTAAATGTATAATTTCCTATTTCTCACAGAGAAATAAATAAAAATGTGTGATATAAATTTATAACATATTATTTTAATTTTGTTTCATTATCTAAACATAAAAAAAAAATCTTTTTTTTTTCTTCTTAAGTACGCTTTTAGATTTTTAATATGATTTTTTTAAATATCTTTTTCTTTATTTTTTAATTAGAACAACTGTCTACATAATTAATATTTTTGACAATTCATATTCTTTTGTTTTGTTTAATATGTTTTTGTAATATTATACTGTATTTTTATAATCATATAAATACAGTTTAACCCTTTATATCCTGAATTAATTTTCCAGCTCCTTTTTAGATGCTCAGAATCCTCGATTCTTCCCACCAATTATTTTTTTTGTAAAGTTTTTCTTATCTAATCATAGCACTTTTGCGATTCAATTAGATGAAAATTTCTCATTTGAAAAACCGGCGGTAACAGATTAAAAATTCTGTAAAAGACGCTCGTCGCGAAGGGGTTAAAGATGTACTTATAAGTACCGTCAGGATAAAAAGGGTTAAATTATAAAATTTTGCATGTTTATAAATTTAAATTAAAGTAAAGACAAAAAATAACAATGGTATTTCTACTGATCAAAACCTTTTTCTGGTTTTAAATATATTTACTATTATTTACATAACTAAATTATTCTTTTTCACTGTGAAATAAATTAAAATACGTAAAATAATAACACGCTGCTTTAATATTTTTTAAATTGTAATTAATCTATTATCATGATAAAATTTCAGAATATATGTTTTTTATATAACAACTAGCTTTTAAATTTTTGATTTTGTTAAATCTCGGAATCTTGTGTTTCTAATTAGAATGACTGTCTACGTACTTAAAAATAAGTTATGAAAAGATATTGAATTGCTAAAAATAGTTATTACGTAGGCAATAAATACAAAATCGAGAATCCGAGATAAAAAAAATCGTATTAAAAACTTAAACGAATAATTTTTAAAAACCATGATTTTTTTTTAAATTTTGGATAATGAAACAAAATTAAAATAGTATATTATAAATTTATATCCCAAATTGCATGTTTATTTATCTGTGAAAAATAGGAAATTATTCATTTAAATTACTGTAAATAAATTTAAATAGCAGCAAACATTTCTGGTGTATAGAAATAAAATTATTATTATTATTATTATTATTATTATTTTTTACTTTTTATTAAATATTTAAAAATAAAAAATCCCATAGTTAAAATTTAACTTATATGCTACAAAACATATATTTAATTTATACTTTTCGTAAATTTAACTGATTATACAATTTTGTTTCAATTGTTGCGCGAAAATAGTAGGTAAAAATTTTCTGCACGAACAGCAAGAGTCCGCTGGGAACTCACGGGAAAATAATCCATTGCGCTGCCAACCAATATTTGGGCCGCTTGCGGAAGGAATTAATTTACCTGATTATAAACTGTTACGTAAACTGTTTATACTGTTTTCTCAAGACCACCTGGGTACTACGCATTATGGCTTTCTTATATTTACATACTAAATATACTCTATTGATACACAAATGTTTGTAGAATTCTGGTCCCCGATTTCGGAACCTCCCCTTGTTGTACTGTTGCCAACAGGCTACCTTTTTTTAATTCAGATTGTTTGATTTCCGCTATTTATTTGAAATGGTATAATCGGCCTAATTGTCTCATTATTTATTTAATAAGTCATTAAATAAGGCGAATATTTCTACTTCGAAAAAGTGGTGGCAATAAAACAATCTGAATTTTAAAAAAAAGTTGCTTATTAACAACACTGAATCTTAAGGTTGAATATCCCACCAAATGAAAATATTTCGATTCGAAAAAGAAATTTCTTTATAAGTTAAATGAAAGATACAGTTTTAAATCCAGAAATAAGTTAAAGAGTTTTAAATAAAAATTCTGGTGTGAAATATTTTTATAAAACTTCAGTAAAGTCTTGCTATAAGTAGCGTTAAAAGTTGTGAAAAGTTCAAGAACTAAGAAGAATTACCGTAATTTCCGGCGTATAATCCGCAGCTCAAAGAATCGTTTTTCGACCCAGAAAATTTATTCAATAATTGTAGTTAAATATTTACAGCGATCTTTTAAGTTACATTTTATAAAATAATATTTCTGGGTCGAAAAACGACTCTTTGAGCTGCGGATTATACGCCGGAAATTACGGTATTTTTAGAGCTCTCTCATTGGTGGAATTCGAGTTGATATCTATCATAATAGATACAATTAGAGATAGATACACTACTAAGCAGGGCATTTTCAACCGTTTTTCTCCTATAAAAACTGTTTATGAGGAATTATTTTATATTGTCTATAATAGGATATTACCTATATGTGATCGAAGCTTTAGTAGTGGACGTTCTTTAGAAACCATGTTGACAGACGATCGTGTGCTGATTGCGAGGGATCCTGGCGGTTCCCAACGAATGTAATCACAAAACACATACCAAAGTTCGTACGAGTGCTTACTGTTCCAGTTACTTTTTTCTTTTCAATACCAGTATTTCAATAAAGAAAATTTTGCTGTACGAACCCTGTACGAAATTTGCATACAGTTAGTGGGAAAAGTAATTACTGTATATACAGACGTTTAACCCCTTCAGGAGCAAAGTACTCTTGTAGCTAAACTATTCAAATGATTGATTGACACCAGGATTCACGAATGAATTTTTTTTTTTAAATAAGTAAAAGCTTTTCCTCATGTACCTCATAAATTTAAAATTTGGTTATAAAATTCTGGTGTCATTGTAGCATATTGGGATTAAAATTAAGTGGTATATATTATATACCGGTGCCCTTCAAGGGTTTAACCCTTTCCGGTACAGACAAATTCTGTTCGTAAAATGCAAAATTACTGACTGACTCCGGATTTTACAAACGACTTTTTTAGAAAATAAGAACTCCTTATTTTAAGCTTTCATTCTAGAAGCAAAATTTTAGTAAAATATTTTTGGTGCCGAATGCAAGTTTGGAATTAAAATTAGGTGTGCCCGGAGTGGGACCACTGTGCCGGAAAGGGTTAACGCCCATCTCAAGCAAACATCTTCAGGCCCAGAAATTTTATTTAGTGACTAAGTGAAATTTGAAACGACTTAAATTGGCTGTAAACAAAAACACTTTTAACGGAATTGTATTTTAAGATATATGTATAATAAAGAGATCTGAAGCGTATTTTAGAAACAAATCGTGAATGAAAATCTCAATTAATATTAGTTTTCTGAGCGTTTATGTGAAAATGCAGGAAATCCCTCAGACGCTCAGAGGGTTAAGAAAAATTTGTGGATCAAATTATCTTACTTTGAGGTGAGCGTTATACTCTGAAACTAACGGTATGTAGAACAGTTGTGATGATGTATTTTGAATAAAAAATGCAGTGCTGTAGAAAGGTAGAGAACAGAGAAGGATGTCCCATCCTTTATCCTGAGAACAAAACTTGGCCTTATTCAATTCTAGAATTTTTAAACATTTTCTGCGATTAAATAAAGCTAAATTATTCTTCGTAAAAAGAGATTGATTCCGCTCCACCTAGCCTATCCATGGATAAGCACGTAGAAAGAAATTGAAATTTTATTACTTTCACAATAATAATTTATTTAAGGAAAGAGCGAATTATTATTATTTTTTAAAGAAACATATCACAAAAATACAATTATCTGTAATGAAAGACGAAAATATTTTAAAATAGCATGTAAATCATGTTAAAGATGCGTACATTCCTTATAATTCCCAAGGAGTATGGTACTACTATTTGAGATTTTTAAAAAAAATGACTAATATTTTTTAGTCCGATTAAAAACATTTGTGCAATTTATCGCAGGATTTGTAATAATTTCCTGCGAATCAATAAGGCGAATAATTCTATTAAACTGTACGCACTCTGCATATTACATAGGTATCCAAGTAAAAACAAGCAAGGTTAAAACAGTTTAATCTTTTCCACCCAAAACTAAAAAAGTAGTCATTTGTAGGATAATCATTGCATTTTATTACTACATTTCCTTTCAATGTCATTTATTTCACTAATTTTTGGGTGACAGAAGATTGTATTTTATTTCTCTCCTCGAGTAAAACACTTGTATGGATATTCTTATTCTTGAGGGTTTTTTTTCTTAATTTGTCTGTTTAGGTAATCTTAAGATTGCTCCGTAAGATTAACATTATGTAACTGGAAAATTTTTCATCTGTGTTTTCAGGCACATCAGTGTCATTTCGTGCATTTTTTCATGTGTAACTCAAGCGGTATGTTTAGGAGCATTATTTTTTTTAAAGATGTAAGCAAGGTTCGTACCGTCCGTGAATTTGAGTATGATAATTTCCGAATACTAATCATTGCCTTATTTAATCCCAGAAGTTGTGATACTTTCTGAGATTATATAAGAAAATATTACTACTCGGCAGGGTTGCCTGTTTTGCCTTTTTATGCAGAAATTTCGAATACATGACAATAATTGTGTGTAGTAATTTTTCACTTTATTTAAGACATTTTGTGATTACCCAAAGTAAAAATTCTTCTTTCGAAATTTCCAGCAGTAATTCCGAATTTCAGAATTTTAAAAAAGGTCTAACTGGCAACTCTACTACACGGGAAAAGAAGTACTCAATTTTAAATACGGTACAGACCAGAAGCAGATACTACTACCCAATCTAGTCATGGTATTTCCAACCAGTTTTTCTGTATAGTTTTCGGCTCCTTATTTAATCGTAAGAGCTTCCTACAAAACTTATTGGAAATTTTTCTGGAAATTAATGGTGGGAAACAAACACGTCCAGTCTGAATAAAATGATTCTTTCCTGGTATATACAGAGTGTAAGATCTCTGAAATGCTTATAGAGAACCAGTTTGACATAAATCAATTTTTCAAAGTATTGAAATAAATTGCTTTAATATTTCGTAGATAAATATAAATAAGCACCCGTACGAAACCTGATCTTTTCTTTTGAATGTTTTTATTGTTTTGATTTGTTGCGAGAATGTTTTTGATTATTTTAGCGATTTTCTCTCCATAAATTTTCTTATTATATCCATCAAGTCATGGGAAAGTTATTTTCCTCATGAAGCAATTTATCGTAACAATATTTAATATTGAACAAGGGAAATTATAAAAAATATTCCAAAAGTGTATGGAAACAAAATAAGAAAGTATAAAGAAATAGGCTTAGCTGTTTTGAGAAATTATAAGCTTTTAACTTTGAGGGTACATAGTAAGTCTTGTGATGTTATATATTTTATTTTTAAAGACTGATATTAAAACAATACGAAACACCATCAAACAAAATATTTGTCTCATTTTCAATACAAAAATTAGACTTTATTACTTGAAATGTGTACACTTACTGTAATTTCCGGTGTATAATCCGCGGATCAAACAATCATGTTTCGACCCAGAAATTTTATTTTATAAAATGTAACTTAGCAGATCGCTGTAAATATTTGACTTTAATTATTGATTAAAATTTCTGGGTTGAAACAGAATTGTTTGATCCACGGATTATACGCCGGAAATTACGGTACTTTTGTAACTAAGTGTTTATTTACATTTGTGGATTTTGTTTAAGTACAAGTAATTACACAAAACTCTGCGCACAAAAACAGGCAAACAAAGAACAGAGAGTGGGGGAGAGAAACAGATAAATAGGGAGAATCTAAAAATGTATATCTTGAAACAAAATCTGATAGTATAAAACTCACAGAATAAAAGAAAGTACCCTATAAATTAAACTACTTTATCTGTTTTTTACCAACCCTATATAATACATGCAAGTGTTACATATTAAAAATAACACTCATTTTCCATTTTGCACAGCAGAAAAGTGTTATGAAACATAAATTTGTACAAAATGCATTGTACAAAATCAAGGATGATTCACAAGAGTGACTACTTATACCAGGGATGCACAACCGCTGGCCACCTAGATACCGCTATTTTACACAGAATACTTTGCCTTATTTAATTACAGAACACAGATATTAAATAAATAAAAGTTTGCGTTTCAAATATTGTGGTGGCAAACGATTTTCTGGCAAAAAGGTTGCGCAGTACTAACTTGTACTCTTATTTCGAAACATTATTCTTCATGGTTGATTTCTATAACATATACAAATGTATCACGAAAATTAAGATTTGAAAATAAATGTAGGACTAAAATATACTAATACAAAATAATCTGTAGTACCTCTGGATTTTAAAAAATGGGCAGCTGATGTACGCATGTGGAAGAATTCCCACATTTTTATTTCTATTTACGTGCAGTATTGCTAGTTCGGCTACTTTTATTCAGGCTAGTTGGGCTACTTTTATGTTTATATTCAGATTACTTAATTGCTGCCACTTTTTAGAAATAAAAATACTCACCTAATTTAATGACAGATTAAATAAAATTAATATTACAATTTCAAAAAAGTGGTAGCAATCAAGTATTTCTAAATTTTTAACACGTTGACGGGCACTTGCGGCTATAGCCGCCAAAGCGAAGTTCACAATGTGGCATGACGGCTATAGCCGCCCAAAACGAAACGGTCGTTTTTAGACACTACGGCTATAGCAGCACAAATGTGCATTTACCGGCGTACAAGTAGAAGCCCAGTGTCATGTTTTGGAAACAATTTTTTAGGTTGAAGCTCGTTTTCCACCTGTTATACGAGTTGCAGCTTCAGTATGCACGTGCAGGGTGGCTAGTGATCAGGGAAAAATAGAGTAAAAATAAAATGATATTTACCAGTATATACCAGTATAGAAAAATTCAAATTGATTATTTTATCGAATAATCAAGATAAATTTTTCTATAAGAATATACTGGTGTTTATCACATTTTTTTTACTGTATTTTTCCCTGACCACTAGCCACCCTGACATGGTTGTGAAGGGAGTAGTGGAACCTAATTAAAAGTACTGAATTAATCAAAATTAAGTTTATTTAAGCAGAAAGAGTAAAACTATACTTTTTATATTTTAAAAATTACAAAAACATACAGTGTCAATTTTCGAACTTCACTTGTTCCTACTGTCCGTCAATGTGTTAAAAAATGTAGCCCAACTGGCAACACTGTTTACACGAAATATCAGATTTGCAGAACCTTTAAATATTTAGTAAGGTAAGTTACGAGAAAAATGAGCTTTTAACCCTTTGAGGGGCGATGGTATATATTATATACCACCTAATTTTAATCCGATTCAAACCAGAAACTTTTAATTAAATTTTACTTTTTTAACTTTGACGAGAAAAAGTTAAAAAATTTCTTATTCTTATTTTAAACTAAATTCTTTCCTAAATTCCGGTGGGAATTCAACGTTATAGGAGCACAAGTGCTTGCGCCTGAAAGGGTTAACGCAGTGTGGTCCGAATAACGGCCTAAGTGAAAATACTATTTGTTTACAGGAAAGTTCGCTTTATTTAAGGGTACACTGCAATTTAAAATTTGAAAAAAAAAAAACTTGACTTTTTATTTTTAGCGTAAAATTAATATTTATGATAACAGCTTCTGATTGAAAAAAAATATATATATCGATTACGATCATTTTTAAGCAGGTTAAGTGGGGTTTTTTTGTGCAGTCGCAGACAACAGCTGTTTCAACCAAGGCTAATTGAAACACGTTCTGGCATGACTGTGCCACTGACGGGATATTTTCGTAGACTCAACGTTTTTTATTTATCATGAATATTTATTCTGTCAAGGAGTATATTATTATTAAAAAATATTCAAAATGTTTATCAACATTTTATTTTAGTATATTATACTCATAAAGATAAATTACGTTTTCTAATTTTACAACGGGAAAGCATTTACGTACAGCATATTTTCTAATATTTGCAGATTTTTTCTCTTAACCCTTTCCGGCACAGTGGTCCCACTCCGGGCACACCTAATTTTAATTCCAAACTTGCATTCGGCACCAAGAATATTTTAATAAAATTTTGCTTCTATAATGAAAGCTTAAAATAAGAGGTTCTTATTTTTTTTTAAAGTCGTTTGTAAATTCCGGTGTCAGTCAGTAATTTCGCATTTTACGAACAGAATTTGTCTGTGCCGGAAAGGGTTAAAAAACTATCATGTGTTGATTTTAAGTTTACAAATTTTTCAATTTCGTAATTTATTCTTTCTGAAACATATCTTATAACTGCAGGCTATTTCATTGAATTCCATTTAATTATAATTTATAAAATAGATATAATTTTAGATTATTAGAAAAAAAATTGGTGTCATTGACTATAATAAAATTATATTTTTTAGTAATATTGGTAAGTATATGTTATATGGCAAAATCTTGATATTTCATGTGTTACAGAAATATGTATAAGTGGATCTATAATCTGGCTATATTTATCAGAAATGTATAAAAGTGCAGGAAACGAGTTATATTATAAATAACATTAAACATTTACTCTTATTAAAATGTTTTAAAAAATAGATATTGAGCATTATAACTTTGTTATTGATTAATTTTATTTTTATTTTTTAGACTGAAGGTATTCATCGATTTCATGATTTTAAAATGTTCCAAGCGATTTTCATTTCTTCCAATTTTATCGCAATTTTTCACAGATGTTTTCTATACATATGCTACTATAAAATGTCTTTTAAATGTATTTGATTTTTTTTTTTCAAAATGAAACGTTATAAAAATATCTATTTTTTTTTCATTAAAATCTATAGAACTCAAACTAAGTTACTTTTTAAAAGTTTTATTTATGAAATAAACAAACAAATTTTAGTAAACGTCATTTTTATTTATAAAGTTATTATTGCGAAATAATTTTGAAGATAAATGTAAAAATGGAATAGCGCATTAAACCAGAGTTGCCTAGTCTCCGTCTTTTTTTACACCAGTATATTTTTAGAGAAAATGTTGTTCTTTTCAATCGCAGAATGCTCCGATCGAAGAAAACAAAATTTTCTGTACTAAAAAACTGGTATCGAAAGAGCCGGAGACGTGGCAGACCTGCATTAAACTTTAAAAAAATACTTATTATTTGATTGTCTGAAACCATTAACCCTTTGATTACGGGATCGGGACATACACGTCCCAACGACTATTTTTTTATTCTATTCGCAGCAATCTTTTAAAAATAACTCTGTCTTATAATTACGCTACGAATATTATAACAGAAATCGGGTACAAAGAATACATTCTGAAAATTGTGGTACGATTGAATATAAAAATAGACACCAGTACTGAATCGTAATCAAAAGGTTTAACCCTTTCCGGCACAGTGGTCCCACTCCGAGCACACCTAATTTTAATTCCAAACTTGCATTCGACACCAAGAATATTTACTAAATTTTTGTATCTACAATGAAAGCTTAAAATAAGGAATTCCCATTTTCTAAAAAAATCGTTTGTAAATTCCGGTGTCAGTCAGTAATTTCTCATTTTACGAACACACTTTGTCTGTGCCGGAAAGGGTTAAGATATTTTGAACAAAATTTCCACACTGATATCTAATAACAATATAAACATTTCATTTAAACTATAAACATTTTTTCAGAAATTGGTTACAAAGAAAACTTTCTGAAAATTGTGGTAGATCGAATATAAAAATAGTCGCCAGTCCTGCCCCGTAATCAAAAGGTTTAAGATATTTTAAACAAAATTTCCATACTGATATCTATCAGGTAACCAAAAAATTTCTGTCGTTTTTATGAAACGACAAACGGCAAGGAATGTTACACGCAATGGATAATAGGTTGCGCTACAATTGCCGAAATATGTTAATCAAGATGTAATGCAGAGTCATCGTATATAAAGAGAATTGGAAAGGTTATCTCGTAACAGTAGAAAAATGGACGTGTACTCCAAACTGTATAATTCGTGCTTGTACGTTTTATGAGTGTAAACTTGGAACAAATGCTGTGCACACGGCTCAAAAAATATGCCAAGCTTTCGGAAAAGATGTGTCAGCACTCGCACCACCGAAAGGTGGTTTAGGAAATTTTCTGCCGGCGATGAGTCGCTGAGGATGTCCCACGAGCAGAGCGACCATATGTCATTAATTATGAGAAAGTAAAGGCCGCAATCGAAAAAGATTCCGCTCAAACGTGTCAGATGTTAACAGAAAGGTTCGCCGTCAGTGATGAAACTATCCGTTTACATTTGCATCGTCTGGGGAAAGTGTACAAGCTAAGCAAATGGATACCTCATCAATTGACACCTGCCCAGACTCTCAAGCGCATGAACATTTGTTTCGGGTTGCTGCATCACCCTTAAACGAAACCATTTCTTGTATATATGTATGTATTCAATGTATTAACCTGTGATGAGAAGTGAATGTTGTACAGCAATCCCGAAAGATCGCATCATTAGTTGTCAGCCACTGATGCTGTACCACAGACCATCAAACCCAAGATCCATCAGTAGAAGGTGTTATTGTGCGTACTGTGGTGGACAGCAAATGGAATTGTTCACTATGAACTGTTACCATCTGGTCAAACGGTTACTGCGAATGTCTGTAGTGACCAACTCCGTCAAGTTCACCAATCACTTTCAAAACACAGCCAACTTTGGTGATCAGTAAAGGCGTTCTTTTCCTACAGAATAATGCTAGGCCGCATGTCACGCGTGTGACCTCTGACACAATTCAGAACATCTGATGGGAACAGCTTTTGTACCCTCCTTATTCCCCTGACATTAGCTCTTCTTACTATCACCTATTTTTAAGCTTTGCTAACCATCTGCGTAATCGACACTTCAGCATTCGAGAGGTATGGCAACGCAGTTACAAACATTTTTCAACTCTAAAGATCGTCACTTTTATAAAAATCGAATTTATAAGCTTGTTTCTCCTTGGGAAAAAGTTATTGCATGTGAGAGTGGTTATTTTGATGAATAAATTGTATTATTTCCTATAAATTTTGCTGTTTCTTTTTTTTCAACTAAAAACGAAAGAACTTTTTTGGTTACCTCATAATAACAATATAAACATTTTATTTAATCTAAGAATAATAATAATTGCTAAATAAAAAAATTGATTTCAACATATAACATTTTATAATAAAGAAAAGCTACACCTATGTAAATGGTTGAGAAAGTAGTCACTTTAAAAAGTATTTAGCGTTCAGTTTTTCACTGTGCTGTCTAAATGTAATCGAGCAAAGTACTTGGCATGAAAAATAAAATCTATTTTTTAATAGACGGATTAAATTAAAATTAAAATTCGATTTTATTTAATGGTATTTAAAAGTACCTTTAAAGTATAAAGAATTAATAATTTGTGTTATCTTCACATCTGTATCAGTATATAAAACAAGGATAAGCTTATATTTTAGACATAATTTATTTTAAATATTAAAAAATCTCTGATGTTCTACATGCACAGGTAGATTTCGAAGACGCAGACCGTGGGGACCCTGTTTACTGGGAATTGCAGAAGAAGGACTTTTTTGTCATGGTGCGGCAGTTGGGACCACCCACTTCTAAATTCTACCTGTGCCTGTAGGCGGAGCCGGCAGGGATTTTATTTATTTATTTATTTATTTATTTTTTTTTTTGCTGTAAGAGTTGGTCCTATAAAAACTTGTCAATATAAAAGTTGTAGATAATATTAAGAAGATGTATAATAAATTTAAGCGGATTTGATATCTTGTGAGTTGGAGAAGCTATGAATTTTTTTCCGTCGTAAACCCTTAGTTCCTCCCCCCCCCCTTGAGGTCATTTTTAATGATATCAAAAATCTGACATACATAAATTTTTGGCCCTTTTCTTAGAAGTAATAATAACTTAAAATGGATTCGATATGTATCATAATTAAGAAGGCGTGGTGTTTTTTCTGTCTTCACCCCCCCCCCCCCATTTCCTCCACCTCGTTCCGATTTTGTCCATTAACGAACTTGACCGAGATTTTATGTCCCTTGATTTTATGTATCAGTTAGGAAGAGATTTGTGCAGAATTATGGAAGTTATCGTGTATAAAAAAGTGATATAGAGATATAGATAGATAGATAGATAAAGTTTTGAACTGGTGGTGGTTTTGAGTTCTAGAAGTCATGATCGGCGTAGATCTGCAAAAAAATTTCAGATATTCCAACATAGGGGAGAATGTAATAGGTACTATTTCTTACGAAATCTATCTAAAAAGCATATTAGGATAATTTAATATGTAATGTTTATCTGTTTGAATTATAAATATAAAAAAAGAAGTAATAGCTTAAAGTATGTTTCTTACATTTATTCACATTAAATGGTGGTTTTTTTTAATGGTGTTTTTTAGCGATGTTGCTATATGTTTTTAGAAATCACTGGCAACATTCCATGTCATACATAGTTATTTTAGACAAGCAAAAAAAAAGTTTTATAATGGTTTTCAACTTTTATAAAATACTTAATTAAATTTTTTCCCCAGCGCTCCGTCTTGTAGAATAGTTTTAATTGTAGTTATTGCCGATCAATTAAAAGATTGCTGCTATTAGATCCGCATCATCGCGAAGAATATATACTCATGAGCACACGTCTTTCGCGATCTGATGTTAAACCGATGGAAGAATTTTCTAGAAAATTCTCGTTCTCATTTAAATATTTTTAAAGGATTATTTTTACATAGAATTGCTAAAGTATAAGAATAACTTGATAGGTGTGTACAGTTTAACACTTTCCAATATAGTTTAACCCTTTCAGGCGCATATTAATTCTGTTCGTAAAATGGTTAAATGATTGATTGACACAATAATTTACAATCGATTTTTTTAGGAAATAAATACATTCTTTTCTTCACGCTCGTTATAAAAACAAAACATTACTAAAATATTATGCGTGCCGATGGGCAGTTTGGGATTAAAATTAAGTGGTCACATTTGTGACAACCACCGTTGAAAAGATTAAAACGTGTTTATGACTTAGGTTTGTCTGTCTGTCCATTCTCTTACTTAGCTAAATATATTCCTATTTAATTGAGATTTGTTATTGACATTTACTATGGCAAGTTTGGAATAATAAATGAAATGTATAAAATTTATATTTCGTTTAGAGGGACACTCCAAGCAATTTCGTTACATCATGAACTATGGGGGGAAAATCGTTTGAAATGTATTTTTATGATGTTACACTATTTGAAACATATGGAAATTGATATATATCACTGAGGTCTATATCGCTGACGTATGCTTACTGTAGAATATGGTGTGCATAGCATTTATCGTTCTTTCATAGAGACGCAAAAAATAATTCCGTTACAGTACTGTCTATGAGCGATGATTGCGAGAAGTGCGTTTTTAGTTTCGGTATTCGTTTTTAATTTTAACTAATTTTTTACATATTACTTGCTGTGTATAAATTCTATAGATCATACACAAAGTTGCACAAAATAATTCCAGTGCATTTCCGTTTATTGACAAAAATTGCTGAAGGGGAATTTTCAACAGGTTTATGCATTTACCAACTGAATTAAATTTTAGCATACTATGTACCATATATACAAATCTATAGATCATATACAGGGCTGTACATAAGCATTCGAATACTTTTCAGATTATGTATGGTAAATTCTGAAATTGGGCATTTAACCTGTTAACTGGGAATGACGAAATATTTCGTCGTACACGAACTACTACTGCAAGGGGCATGACGACATTTTTCGACATAGCAATTTGCCGTAATAATTTGAACGTATAACACCTGATAAACGACGAGGCACATATCCACCAGTAATATTTAAAAGAAATTTTCGTCTTACTACAACGCCCTATTCATGCAAAATTACTGCCATGGATAAGAAAAAAAATTCTATTTATTTTTAATGGTGGAAGTGTGCCCCGTTGGTAATCAGGCCCTGATGATATTACTTATCACTATTAAGAAAGAAGTTCCCATTGTGAAACGAGTTGAACGAAAGTTCATTCCCCTGTTAGCAGGTAACATGCGTTATGCGTTTTCCGAATTGTTTACTTAGATACTTCCCCCGGGATTACACTTATACTCTTCAGCGAAAGGTGACTTTCCACGGCGGTTATAACTTGTCATCTCTTGTTTACTTAGATATATTATTTTTCACCTTATTAATCATTGAAGTTTTGTACCAGTATTCTGAATGTGTTGAAAATTGTTTAATTATTTTGACGCAGGATCTTTATTTCTTGTTTAATTTCTGTTGTAGTTTCATTCTGAGGTCACTTTCAAATTCTTAACATATGCGGATCGATGTATTGTTTATTTTATTCTCCTGACAAGGGGGCAGCCAAACATGATGCGCACAGATTTTGATTATTTTAAAGTATGTTATAGGTGTCATACCCTTTACTATTCAGATCAAAGATTTCCTTCAAATGGACCTTAGTTTTTGAGAAATTTGGGGTTAAAGTTCAGCATGCGTTTCAAATACCCATTAGTTTGAGTTACAGTCCGTGGACTTCGTGGCGCTGAAGTAGAGTTTGCATTTGCTATGCAGAAGATTGCGGGTTCGATCTCACCTTGGGACTTTCTTCCTCTTTAATTAATATTGTATTTTTGACACGTTACAAGTTTTAAGCACAGTTATCAATTATGCAGCTTTGAACTTTTTTATATTTAAAAAAAATAATAATTTACGTTTATGAATTTTTCATGAAAATTTTAAACTGGTATTTCTGTTAACGAATGTTATAATTTATGAACTAATGCCTAGGTATGTAATCGTTTAAAAACTGACTATTATTGTTACCGTTTATATATATATATATATATATATATATTTACCCCTGTTATGAAATTATATATATATGTTTGCATTTTCTATGAAAAATGTATTTAATTTTATTTTTAAAAATATATATTTCAGTTGATTAAATATTTAAGTATAACATCAACAGTGTTTTTATTTGTTATACTGAAAAAAAATTTCGAAATGATCTATAAACTTTACAAAAAAAAAAAATGTAGCAGATAGGTGACATTAAAAATTTACGTTTGTTAAAAATACGTTTAGAAGATTTAACGTGAAAAATATTTTGTAAAACTTGTACAAAAAAAAAGGTTAAATTTTCATTTGAAATTTCATAAAATTAAAAAAATAAATAAAAGTATTATTTTAGAATTGTGCTAAAGATATAAAAAGGGAAATAATAATAAATTTTATAAAATCTAGACATAAATTAGTTTGTATTTTTGTCAATAAAAATATTAGTTTAAAAATTGCAGAAAAATATAAATTTTCAAAAAAAATTCAAAAATGTAAATGTAATTTATTAGGAAAATATCAAAAAGTCAAAAGTTCAGAATTCATAATTCTGCTTAAAACTTGTAACATGCCAAAAATGTAAAATAATTTGAAAAGGAAAAAAAAGCTTGAGGTGGGATCAAACCCACAATCTCCTGCATAGCAATCGCGAACTCTGCCTTAACACCACGAAGTCCACGAACAGACGTTTAAATTAATGAGTGTTTAAAACACATGCCGAACTTTAACCCCAAATTTCTCAAAAACTAGGGCCCATTTGAAGGAAACATTTGACCTGAATAGTTAGAGGTATGACTCTTACAACATACTTTAAAATCATCAAAATCTGTGCACATCATGTTTGACGGTCCCCTTGTGAGACGTAGTGTTCTTTAAAATGGACGTTTTAAAATTCTAAATACCATTGGGGACTTTTGTGAGTCTATTTGATTTTGACGTTTTTCTTATTTCGAAACAGAAAAAAAATAACAATTTAAAAAATATAAATAAAATAAAATAGACACTTCTTAGGAAACAGCTGCTCCCAAAAGACTTAAATCTTTGGTTAAAATCATGCAAAATTACGAATGCCCATCACAAATTAAATGTTAGTAGTAGGAGGGTTAATTACTGACGAGAATTTCCGCGACGGTTTGAATTTCATACCACAATTTCTAAAAATCCTTGTACGCTTTAATGAATAACAGCAATTTTGAGATTAAATAAGACAAAGATTTCTTTGCGAAATTGTAGAATGCAAATTCAAGGACCCGTAAGAACACGGGTGCCAGGAAAAAAATTAAATTTTACTTTGAATACCACAATTTTCGTAGAGAAATAGCCGCCTTATTTATTGAGAGAAAATTTTCGATTAAATCTTACCAATAAAATTGTACAAAAATAATATTCAAAATAAAAAGTTTTGGTATCTTCTTGGCAACCAACGGTGAGAAAACCCTTTCAGTTGACAGTTTTTCTTGATAAAATTCATCTAAATCACATGTCAAATGAAATGATACATTACCATTTATTGAATTTATTCCAGCAGAGAAAGAAGGATTACCTCTTGCAGTTGTATCTTTCATAACGTAGTCCATACAAACAATACATCCGATCCAATAATACAAAATATGCGAATAATAAAACGAAACGCGAATTTTTTTTCAGCGTTTGTACGGTCTTTCGAAGTTTAACACCAATAATATCTAAAAGTTTTCTTTGACTTATTTGATCTCAGAAAAACTAGGCGAAGAAAAGTTTTAGAAATTATTGGTGGTGAAGTTCGAGGGACCGTTCAAACGCTGAAAAAAAATTCCGCCTGCGACAGCCGCCATTTTTATCAGCAAGCAGGCCTAGTATTCAGGGGGCGGTGCATCAATGCTGAGTGGCATCACTTTCGGCCTCGATTGAGTGCCGATCACCGACAGCGCCATCTATTGTTTGAAATTCGAACTAAAATCGCGAATCACAGTAAGAAAAACTCCTGACATCATACCTAACCCTCCTGCAAGATTTTTTTAAATATCTGTTATCGTTTGCCAGTTATTGAATTTTAAAATCCATCAGTGATTTTTGGGACACCCGGTACACACTGCAAAGTATCTATGTACCGAAAAATGCGTCTTTCCACCTTCAAGAAAAATTTTCGAATTTGCTTCAAAACGACTAGCAAGATCACGAGAATCCACCGTTAAATCATAATGATGAATATTTAAAAGTAATTTTAATATATCACAATAATATTTGGCCCTTAGTTTTTTAAAAAAATTTCTGGTTTTAATTGATTAAAAAAAATACGAAGATTGACGGCTATGCTTTTGCGCAGAGCCCAGTGATTCATTTGAATATCAAAATCATTCATTATGCTCATCAGTACTCTCAACACGAGTGTAAATTATAAAGAAATAAAATAAATGAAAGCTTACTTGCGCAAAGTGTTGATGTGAATAATTTCCTCCAATATTTTAGATTGGATCAAAGTATTTACGAAGAGGGACAATTTTTAAGTGTGGCTGAAGATTAATTCGTTGATTTTCGCACATATTTCTGTTACAATTTCTATGAAATTGATTTCGGCAATTAGCTCTTGGAAATGTTTGTTTGTGAGTTCTTTAAATATAAAATATGTTTCAGTTCATAAAACAATAGATTTAGTTACGTTGTAACCAGTAAAATTTAATGAATACAAAGAGAATCTATTTCAAAAGCGTATAGAAGAAATCTTATATTATAAAACAAACTCTCTCTCAAGATAGCGATTGGTGTTAACCCATTAAAGCCGGAATTATTTTTCTTTTTAAAATGCAAAAATTGCATTTCATACCAATCTTTCAAAGTAGCAACTTTAACCTCCTTTTTTACGGAGTTTCTGTCATCAGATAAAGACAATATTTCTCTTAAAATATTCTGGTATACAAACAACAATGTGGATGGCAGCTATACTGGTACCATATGGTACCAGTAGGCTTTAATGGGTTAAAAATGCAGCATCGCGGTTCAGAGAAAAAAGTAGAAATATTTTAGAAAATCGCTGTAGTAGATGAATTTATTCATTATTTTATCCATGTTAGTTGATTTGAATTTTAGTGAAAAAGAACATTTTTAAAGTGTAGATTACGATAATATCTGAGTTTTTCGCTTAAATTCCTTATTTGAAAATAATCAGGCTGCATGAGAAAGTATTAAATACAGCTTATTTTAACTAGTAAATATATTAACCTACTACCATTAAAGAAATACAATTTTATTACGTGTAGGCTAGTGCTGCACAACATTTTTGCCTGAAAATCGTTTGCCGTAACAATATTCAAAAGTAATCTTCGATATATTTAATAGCAACGTTTCTGTCATTAAATAAGACAAATTATTCTGTGTGAAAACTATAGTATCTAGATGGTCCGCGGGCTTGCATTTCTGCACCTCTAGTGTAGGCAATAGTCAATGTCGTGGAAGGGCAATGAAAAAAAATAAGCATTATCATTTTTCTCAAAAGACCCTTAAATCTTTTTTTAATCAGATTTTCAATATCGAAAATTATATTTTTTATACTATATACTAAAATTAATCAGAAATAAAATCAACTATCGTAATTTACTAAAACAGATAAATGTTATTGGAAACCTATTTTAAAAATTATAATTTAAAAGGTATTTTGCAAATGAACAAATTATTAAATGGCCACAGTCGATATCAAGTACAATAAAACCTGCTAATACTCATATTACATCATCTTAAACCATACCCCTGTACTAAGCAGGGGAACAAGTACCGATACATTGGCATCTGAATATGAAACAGGATTGCTATGGGTAAAAATATTTGAATACTACTATTTTTGAATAGTAAATTTTCATATTTAATTGCAGAATTCTGATATTACACAAGGCGAATATTACTATTTTGTAAATGGTGGTATTTAAATTCCTTTACTGTTAGCTGCCCTGATGGAAGCGTTGACTACTCTGTGTGGTAAAATGTTGACTAATATGATACCAGGATTCGCAGTAATCGATTACTTCTTTAATTGATTGATCAATCGACTAAACGTTCAATCATACGAAATTAAATCATGGTGAAAGTAATCATGATTGAAATTAAAAAAAGTAATTATGTTTACAATTGATTTTATGATTAATTCAATCTGAACTAATTCAATCGCGATTACTTTAATCATTAATCTAATTACACAGACGAAAATTAAATATGGCCGCCATTTAACTTTCTTAAATTCGCTTTCATTGCTATGAGACTTATTAAGGGTCACTATGCGATTTTCCGTTTTGAAAAGTATACATTATCACATAAAATTATCCAGATATACCGAGGTCAAAATGTGTAAATCATTTAGATTAGAAGGGACAGTTAAGTTTATTTTTATGAAACTGGTATAATTTTCCTTTGTAATTATTGTAGGCAAAGGCGAACAATAATATCAAATAATTAAAATTTTAATAAACTACATAATTGAAATAAATTTGAGTTATGTTTCTATCACAAAAAATGTTGCGACAAACTGGAGAAGAAAGTATATGGTTTAACCCCTTAATCGTCGCGCCCTTTATGTGTAGGCTACTTTTTAAAAATTCATATTGCTTGATTACCACCAGTTTTTTAAGTAGAAATGTTCTTCTTATTTAATAGACAGATAAAATAATGCAAGAATAAAGCCAATAACACTATTTTAAGAAACTGGTGGGAATCAAACAATCTGAATAAAACAGGCGTAACCTACGCTGCCCGTGAATGTCTCGGGCACGACGATTAAGGGGTTAAGCAAAATATAACAGTTGAATGTTGGCTATACATCATAAATTTATAAGAATAAATCATTAGTGTTGCTCTTCATTTTTACCCCCTTCACCAAAATGAATCTTTCAAACTTACTCACAAACCAATTAATTTCGTTAATATACGCATAACATTTCAAGAAATTTTTACGCTGCACATTTACATATTTTTAGACAATTTTTAAACATTTCAAAGAATTAATTAAAAAAAATCAGATATCTAATTTGTCGCTGCAAATGGTCTTCAAATGAACATACTAAATTATGCTTATATCATAAAGAAGTTGAGTCAAAATAAAAAAGAAAGAATATTTTATAAGTAAAATGTAACACTCCGATGTTGGCATTACACCATACATACAGTACGAAATCATCAGGGTTGCTCTGCATTTTTACCCCCTCTTACCAAAGCGAATCTTTAAAACATACTCAAAAACCAATTAATTTGAGATTTTTTTATTTTATTTTTTTAAGTAAATACACATTTTATTTACGTTCTTTTACAAAGTTTACTACTAATTAGTGAACACCCTTTCTTTGCTTCCATACTTTGGAAATCTGTTCGAAACACGCACTTTCACCCATTTTGTTAACCCTTTCAGGCACAAGCTACTTCTGTTACTAAAATGTTGAAAATATTGATTGACACCAGGATTTACGATCAAAATTATTGTTAAATAAGTAAAAGCTTTTTTTCACGCACATTAAAAAATAGATAGTTTTACATAAAAACTCTGGTGTCGTCGTAGGATTTGGGGATTAAAATTAAGTGGGACAAAATTTAACCCACCATGCCGGAAAGGGTTAAAAAGGACCTTTGTTTTATAGCAAAATGAATATTTGTGTTCAATTCCTTCGTAATTAACCTTTAACACATGTCTTACAGACAGCTACTTGTTTCAGTTTTCAGAGTTTAACATGACATTTTTAGTTTAACTACAGATACTATTAGAATTTTGTTTCGTTTGGAGCTCTAGTACTATCGCTAGAGTCTTCTGAATAGGTGAATTTTCATCATAATATTACCGTAATTTCCGGCGTATAATCCGCAGCTCAAAGAGTCGTTTTTCAACCCAGAAATATTATTTTATAAAATGTAACTTAAAAGATCGCTGTAAATATTTAACTACAATTATTGAATAAAATTTCTGGGTCGAAAAACGGCTCTTTGAGCTGCGGATTATACGCCGGAAATTACGGTACTGTACATAAAGTAAAGTACAGAAACAGTATCCTATGAGTTAATCGGGTGTTTTATCAGTCTCAGAGGCCTCTCACAGTAGCTATGTCACAATTTCCGTAACAGCAGTTAAATGTTAAATAAAAACATCTGCGTGTTTTATGCATTATAAAAATTCAAATGATTTCGTGAATGAGGCAAATGAATAGAGAATTTTTCTTTCAAAACAGGTTTATGTTTTTTCAATTAAATATCTATTTCCCAAATTATAAATTTTTCAGTTATTTACTGTATTAAAAAAGTCAAGATATCATATATATATATATATATATATATATATATATATATATATATATATATATAAATCAAAGTAACAATACATTAAATTTACGTATGGATATGACAATAATAATAATATAACAATAAAGTTAAACAGAAGAATTGGGAGGTATGTTTAAGTTTTTATATATAAGTTAAAAATGACAAAATGTGAGTTTATTATGTCAGGTTTTGTGAGACGGGAAGGCGCGTTAAAGATGAAAATTCATAGAATTCAAAGTATTATAACTAAGTGAGTTTTGATCATACAAAAATGTTTTTTTTATTTGACTTTTTAGATCCAGGATGATAGTTATATATATAAGTGATAACTATCATGCCTTAAACATCCTGTCTTTACAATTTTGTTTTAATATCAAGTTTCAACTGCAAAAATTCTGAAAAAACAATAATTACTCCTCCCTCCCAGTTCTCCAGCTCTAATGTAATAATTAGCCAATATGTGACTTATTTTTTAAAGTAATTTAAATTATTCTTTATTACTACTTTCTTTTCAAACATATCATCCGATAAATTTTGAGATGTCGATAAATTAATCATCGTAGCGAAAGAAAACATCCTTTCTACAGGTCCAGAGGATGATGACAGAATCTTTCACATTTGGAGTGATTTCATCACATATTGCAGCTGACAATAATCGGATACACTTTTTATGGCTCGTCAATGGTACACTAGAAAACCATTTATTTTTAAACCTAGGATAGTTTAAAGCTACAATTACTGCGTTTTCAGCTACATTACCGAAAAGCCTATAAAAGTCAGAAAACCTCTCTTTAATGCTGTCAATGTATCTGTTTACTAGTGGTCTACAGTATTTGAGATCTCGTTTAAGTAGCTTCCTTAGGTTTTTTCTGAGAGCTAATAGACAAGGCAAAACAACACCATAAAACGTTTCACTGCCTTGTAAAATATCAATTGCATCTTCTATAGGTGAAGCGCATTCAATGAATTCATCAATATAATCATGTTCAGTATCTATTAGCGGATTTTTGTGTCCCAAGGCCCGACATAATATGAAATGTTTATTTCTTACTGCTGAAATTTGTTTTAAACTATCGTAAAAACTATTCCATCTCGTGGGTCCTGGACGGGATAATGTATGGCCTCAAATAATGCGAATAATTTCATTTGATTTTGGCCGTCCTGAAGCATTCCATAATTCATTGCACTTCCTGATAACTTCCAAATGCAGCCTCCCTAATGCCGTTCTTTTATAAATTAATAAGTATTTAACATGCCGTCAAGTCGAGAGTATGAGCACAACATCTGAGATGAGGCGATAACAAGTTGTTATCGATGTTATTACCTGACGCTATGTTTGTTACCATTTGGTCAATATTTTTAATTAGGGAATCTTCGTTAATCTGTGGACTTTCACAATTATTTTCGGTATTGCTGGTTTCTAAACTTAAAGAAACATTCTCGTTTAGTTCTGGAGATTTGGTTTCCACTCTAAAAATCTTGAAAGCTTTTACAAAATGTGCACCATTATCTTTAACTGATGCTATAATCTTTGATGCATATAAATTGAAATCCGAATACACTTCAAGCAAAATGTCTTTGATACCATCATGAGTATGGGACCCCTTAAATCGCCGACAAGCAAATGCAACTGATTGTCTACGCAAATCTGCACTAATCCAATGGGCGGTTACACCAAGAAAACTTCTTTTTTTCCCAGACCAAATATCTATCGTGATGCAAATATATTTGGCAGTTGTCAAATTTTCTTTTACTTCACATTCTTGTTCAAATGATCGCTTTAAAATAGCATTCCTTAAAGATCGTCTACTTGGGATTTTAAGTTTTTTATCTTTTATATTTAAATTTTCAAATAGTTTTTTGAAATATGGATCTTCTACTACCCGTAAAGGTATCATTGAATGAATAAAGTAATTGGCTAAATCCTTTTCAAATTCATTTTGCAATATGATTACCACAAAAAAAAATCGAAAGATTTTGTACAGTGCAAATGTAACACACCGGGTTGCTACAAAGCTAGTACCTGCCTGTTCGTTTTTATTTCATCGTTACTCCTCCTAGAATATGGAAAGATGTGCAACATCAAAAACAGAAATTTTAAGAATTTTTTGTTGTTTATTATTTTTTTGATTAATCAATCAATATTCATAATTTATTATATAATGTTTTCTCAGTGTTGTAAGAACCAACTGTGGTAGAGCGGACGGCGGCGACAAAAATGACTACGTCTTCGACTTAATAAATTATTAATAAATGAAAGAATGACTTGGCTGCCTCAGTATTTTGGTACTATATGAGCAGAACGGTGTGATTTTGTACCAATAGGCGATTTTGAAGGAACTATTATGCTACCGATTTACGACAAGATTCTTTAACATATCATATATCTTGACTTGTACAACACAAATTTTGCAATTTGCCTCTTGATATCTTGGTACGATATTAGTAGAATGGAGCGTCAATTCGTTATTTTAACTGTACTATCACGTTTTCAAGTTACGGCATGAAACTTTAGCGTGTGATCTTTCTTAACTAGTACATTTCAAATATTTCAATCTGCTTCGTGATATCTTGATATGATATCGTCGCTAAAATGTCAAACTATCGAATATGAAAAAATGCATTTTTCATTACTTTTAAAAATGGGCCAATTGGCACCACTAAATTTTATTAGAATCCTTCGCCTAGTAAAAATAATAATAAAATTTCTGCGAGAAACAGGGTTGCCAGTTTGGCCTCCTTTTTTATTCATTGATGCGGAATTCATACCGGAAATTTTGAGAGAAAAATTTTTACTTTAATTATCTACGAGATAGGCTGTAATTATATAAAGTAAAAATATCTATTTTAAATTTCTGGTATGAATTCAACATTTCTGAATGGAAAAGGAGGCCAAACTGACAACCCTGGTGATGTTGTAACCGTGCAACCTCTTAAAATTTAGTGGTGACAATCGGCCCATTTTTAAACGCAATGAAAAATGCATTTTTTCACATTCAGTAGTTTGACATGGTAGCGACGATGTACTTTCAAGCCATCAAGTTGTGATATGAAATTGTTGCCAAACTAAAACTAAAACGGGCTGTACATATATAACAATATCAATATTTTGGTAATTTTGGACCCTCGCTTAGGATATCGTATGTTATCATTCCTCGAACCACCCGCCCTCCCTTAATGATATCGTTATAAATTTCTAAAAATTCTTTTTATTTTACAATTATTATTCTTTTTTGCGTTTGCAATAATATACATATATGGTTAGACATTTATTATTCGCATAGTTTACGGATTGCGATGAACAGAAGAAGTCAATAAAGTATCACTATTATAAATATGAAATAACTCTATATTAAATGCATCTAAAAGAGATAGTTACTATTTAAAAGTATTTAATAATAGCTTATTGTCACATAATTGATGCATTCAACAGTAATGTTGTCTTTTTGCATATGCCACGGAGAATTTGAAAGAACGTCGTATCAACCAAACAAATCCACAACATTATTTTTCTTTCTTTACTAACCTAGTAAGCGCAACAAGTATCATTTCAAACATCTTTCGCACCTGGTTTCTCCAACACCGAATTATATGCGCACATGGAACAAGAAAGCGTATTCCATATTTTGGAATGAGAATTTATAATCATTTAAAGACTTTAATAATAACTTTATATTTTCATTAAAAATAAATATAAAAAAATAACATAAAAGACATAACAGATTATTTTGATGCAAAGAAAAAGTTACAAAAAAATATTTTTGGTTGGATTAAAACGGATAACGATATCAAATTGCAAACCCCCCCTCCCCCCTAAAGTGATAACGGTATATATCCACAGCCCCAAACAATTATTTTTAAAAATCTTTGAAGGGCAGTGGGATATAATATATCCCACTTAATTCTAATTCCCAAACGCCACAATGACACTGGAATTTTGGAATTAAATTTTTCATTTATAATATACAAATAAGAAAATACAATGAAGAAAATCTTTTACTTATTTACAAATAAATTTGTTGATAAATCCCGTTCTGAATCAATGATTTCAACATTTTAGAAACATAAGTACTTTTCCCTGAAAGGTTAAAATATTTATTACACTCTAAAGGTAAGAGAATCCCCAGTCCCCACCCTTTTTTTATTCAAACTGCCGGAATTATCACAGAAGATTCCACTGCAGAATTTAAAAGTAATTTTCATTAAGTTAAGCACACCTATCAGCGGACTCCACCAGGACAATGGTTTTTAATTCATCAGATAACCCTAGTAATTTCGAGCTCATTCATTATTCACACACTTCTTCTATTGTAGCCATATCCTACCACTGTTACCAGTGGGCTGCTTTTTTTTAATTCAGTTTTCTTGATTACCACCAGTTTTATTGAGAAAGTGAAATTCGCCTTATTTAATGACAGATTAATTGAGTCGAGCACAAGGGGAATTATACCATTTTAAAAAAAGTGGTGCGAATCAAACAATCTCAATTTTAAAAAAAAGTAGCCCGCTGACGACACTGTATCGTACCCGAACCCAAAATTTCTGCTTAAAGTCAACAAGAATAGCGACCTGAACACGAAGTATCACACCCGAACACAACCCAAAAAAATGTTAATCTATATTTAAAATGTATTATTGATAAGTAGTCTGCAATTAAACCTCTAACATCAATTCTATCATTTTTGCATAAAAACAAGCCTATATGTAATCATTATATTAAAATATAAAGTTTGTTTCATTTGATAAATATTGAGGACTTTCTTTTGAAAAATCGGTCAAACCAAGATCGACCTCAAATAGTAACAACCAAACACAAAATATTTAAAGTCAACCCTTCCCAAGCCAATCCGCGTGTTGGGTCAGGTAAAATTGTACTCGACCAGATACAGGACTCCAGCTGCGAACCCAGGGGAAAAAACAGAAGAAACATGAGAAAAAAATAAAGAAAATAAAAAGGAAAAGCCGGAACAAAACATGACGGTTTTAATCATTAATCATTAATTAGATTAATCAATTAGATTGAGATTGATTTAATCGTTAATCGGAGAGAGGGATTGAAATTAAATTAATTATTAATCATTAATCTATAAGTAGGATTGAAACGAAATTCAATCATCAATCTAGATTAACAATTAAACATTTAATCGTTAATTTTCAATCGTTAATCAAATTAAAATTTTACACCACCCTGTGAAATATACACTTACAAGAAGATTTTATTAACAGAAATTATGTTCATGTTGTCAATAGTGAAACGGTTACTTTTGCTAGAGTTAAATCCATTTTTAAAGCAGATGTCGCTGCGATCGCCCTATTATTGTACCGCATCTTTGCACGTTTATCGGCTACAATTTAAAGCGTTACCAGTTTGGCTTTTTCTAAATTCTGAAATTTCGCATTCATACCAGAAATTTCCTATAATGTTATTTTGGTTACTTAAAGGCAGATAATTCATGACTTCTTAAAATAAAAATTCTTGTTTCAGAAATTCCAGTTTGAATTTGAAAATTTTGAATTAAAAAACGGTAAAACCATTTTCCCCACTATGTATTCTAGACGCTGTAGTAATTGTATTTTATAAGTGTCAGGTTTGCATACCAGAATTCGGTTTAATTAAGCTGCTGATTTTGATTCCCTGCCTATATTTCTTATTTTTTCTTCGCGATTTGCTCTATAGACGTATGTGTTTCGGTTAACCAATATTTCACGAATGTAACGAACACTATGTAATCCACATAGCTATGATGGAAGGTGAAAATTATATACAGTGCCGTGGTTATGGCATGTGCAAAATGTGCATTTTATTACCGTAATTTAAGAATAGTAATCCACGATTAAATAAGGCGATGATTATTTTTTTCTAAAATAGTGCTGGTAACAAAATGCACATGTGGCAAATGTTCTAAATATGACCTTGCTTATAGAAAAATAAAGATGTGACTCTTTTCTTTCCCTTTTTTCATATAAATGCGGAGAAAGATCTTCTATTCACATCTATTACAAATAAAAATAAAAAAATAAAATAAATAAATAAATTTTTATCATTTTCATAAGAAAAAATAAATATAATTTGATAATTATATTATTTGATAATTTATTATTTATTAATTAATTATAACTTGATAACATTTTCATAAAAATATTATCCTCTACGAATCTTCAAATAAATTCCATCTCCCGCAAATTTCGAATTTCTTAAGAGACTAACTGTGGTAAACCCATTCATGAGTCTGAACGACAGAGGCGGAGTTTCTTCATTGATCTTCAACTTGTTGACGCTATAATTTGGCGTTTGGGGGAAATGGAGAGCTTTCGGCAACCCTTGCGTGGTGATCTGATACCGTCATCAACAGGTGTTATTAGAGAATGTCGTTATGAACTTGCTATGAGTAGAGCTGTTAAAAATCGTACGTATTCATTATTGAGTAACGGGTATTCTCTCTTACACAAAGTACCGAATTGTAACCTCGGAATATGATTCGTTACCAGTGGCGTAGCGAAGGGGGGGGGGGCTTGATCACTTTACTACCAGTATTTTTATACACTACATTTGGCCTTATATAATTCGTAACGTTAAAAGTTTAAATAAGGCAAAATGTAGTATTTAATTATACTGGTAGTAAAGTGATCGACCCCCTCCCCCCACGTACGCTATGCCACTGCTCGTTGGTCCCACTCCGGGCAAACCTAATTTTAATTACAAACATGCATTCGACACCAAGAATATTTAATAAAATTTTGGATCTACAATGAAAGCTTAAAATAAGAAGTTCTTATTTTCTAAAAAAGTCGTTTGCAAATTCCGGTGTCAGTCAGTAATTTCTCATTTTACGAACAGACCTTGTCTGTGCCGGACAGGGTTAAAACTAAATAAAACAATCCTCAAACGCTACTTCCATTTGCGTGATTTATGAATGGAATCGGATAGTTTGATGGAAAAGTTGTGTTTGGACTTCAGAATTCGGGGTCAGTTGTTCACGTATCAGTATCTCATACGGTTGTTCATTTAGTCCTTTCGTTACTTTAGCACCGTTCATTCGACGAAAACATGAACATGTATTTTGGAAGAGAGCTTTTGAAGTCACGTATTCAACCGCAGAACAAATCGTTTTTAGAAGAACGATTACTATGAGATCGTTTATCCTTTTAGGAATTACACTTTTTATTTTGCAGATATGAAATGCAGCATGCATTTTTTAAACATAGACAGCAGAATTGATTATTTTGACCAAGAGAATAATAAAATTTCCGTGCATGTATTTGAAAAAAGCATGGATCTAAGCAGTAGCTAAGATGTGTTTCTCTATATTTTAAGATTTTAATTAGATTAATTTAGTATTAATTATGCATTTAATCTACTAAAATGGTTCATAATTTTACTGTACAAAGAACAGAAGCTTACAGTAAAATAAAACATTCGTTGTAGCTGTATTTAAGTAATGATAAAATATTTCTATGAAATATAACTTTTTTAAGTGTTTATGTTTATTCGCAAACTCCCAAAATCAGCTGATGTTCTTGATCAGAAATTAAGAAATCGATTAACGTCTCTTTTCCTTTTAAATGCAAAGGACTTTCAGGCGATACTGCCAAAATAGGTGCTCTGAATCGAATTTCGGGCCACGACAGCAATTGAAGGGTCGTCATAAGACAGTAGTCGATTATAACTATATTTCACGATGTAATACGTTTATCGAAAAATAAAAAGCGCTGTTCGATTCCATGTCATTTCAATCGTCATGGCTGCCAATTTTATGATTTTATCTATTAAAATGAATCTATGAATGTTTCAGAAAGTTTTGAGATGTTTCAAAACCGCTTCCAAAAATGAAAGTACCTTTATTAAAAAAATCTGCAACTGAAATCGAAAAGTAAAAAATAGCCATATTAGGGATCGACCTCAGCTATCTTACGCAAAAAAATCGTTTAAAAATATTCAAATTTAAACGAAAAATTCGAAAACAACCTGGCCATAGGTTTAACATTAGCGAGCGGGTGTTTTCAAGTGAGTGAAGACTCCCCTTAATGCTAGTTTTCGTTATAGACAGGGTTCGTCGTCGCAGTTTTACTTTTTTCAGTAAATAATGGGCATTTCTTTTAAAAATATTCAATTAGTATATATTTTTTAATATATACAGTAAAACCTGTTAAGACGGAATCGCAAGAAACCGCAGAAAAATTCCGTTTTAGACAGATTTTCCATTTTAGCAGATAAAATTGTATTGTATTATTTTAGTGGAAATAAACGTTAAAATATTCTTTTTCAACCAGAATTCCGTTTTCATAGTTCTTATTATATTTATTATTATAATTTATTTGTTTTCTCTTTTACGTAGGTTTCCGTTACAGAGAGACTCCGTTGCAGAAACAAGATTCCATTATAAGTCTAGGTAACAGTAAGAATTTCTTCCAAAGACCTCATGTACAGTGTATAATTAGATTTTTTCTGCAGTTTTGTGAACATATATTTCACATTTAATACTTTAAGCGCCCAATTTTATATTTTTCGAAATTACTAAATCAGCATAGGTATATATCCAGTTACAGTTTATCTTTTATTTTAGTGAATAGTTAAAATTTATTATAAAACAACCATTAAAATTAATTATACCAACCATTAAAATTAATTATCGATACAACCCTCTGAAAATTCGAAAATACACCGAATGTAAGTGTAGTATTTATGATGATTGTTAATATTAGTTTTCTAAATAGCAACGAAAGTAAAGAGTGAAGAGTACTTTCTAACGGGTAGTGTGTTTGAAAGTAACAAATGCATACGGGTGTACATTTAGTCGTTACTATTCCTGAGTAACTTCATGACAAATTCGTTTCTCATTTTTTTTTTTGTTAAGAATTCGATGGCAGCTATTCATCAATGAAGATATTTTTTATTTAAACTCTCAAAAATTAATGATTTAGGCAGGCACATGCATATTTTTTTTCGACAAATTTATATGAAAAATAAAATTTTTCTTTACTGTCTGCAGCAATATATTACCCATTCTCTGTTGTTCAGAGTCATCTTTCCATTTTGATTCTTTTCTCGTTTCCCTCTCCTGAAAAGTAATGATTAATTTCTTATTGCGAAAACATTGATCTCTGTTTGTCTGTTATTAGAGAATCTGAATACGAACTTCCTGGGTAACTTCAAGATAATTTCATTTCTCTTCTCTCTCTTAAGAATTTGATGGCAGCGATTCAACACAGAAAATATTTTCTCCTTAAACTCTCAAAGATTAATGATTTAAGGGACCGCATGCATATTTTTTTGACGGATTTCTATAAAAGGGGAATCTTGCTTTACTGTCTGCTGTAATATCTTGCCTATTCTTTGACGCTCCCAGTTCATTTTCCATTTTGATCCGTTTCCTCGTTTTTCTCCCCTGAAAAGTAATGATTAATTTCTTATTGTGAAAATATTGATCTCCGTTTGTCTGAGATTCTTAACCTTGTCTGAAATACATCCGTATATATACGGGTTTTTTGTTCTGTGACCCAGGGAGTATGCTCGTATATATTCATTTTCATATTTTACAACACGAGGAGTAAAAGCATATTTTATGATAACGTAAAGATAAATTAAATGTAATCTACAAAATGTATAAAACAATGTACCCTTGGGAAGAGCAGTTTATATATTATACATGTATATTTATATTGTAAAATAAAGTTTAAAAAAAATTCCACCCTTAAAATTTATTATTCTTGTAGTATTTCGTACTCATAAAGAGGTTTAAATCCCGTGCTGAATTTTTTTCTTCCTTCTATACCGCTTTTAGCATGTCAATGTTAGCGAAATATTAAACCAATATTATTTTTACTGGTTTTACACTGAAAATGCAGTAACAAAAATGCACCAATGTTTCGAATGGAAATATTTCTTTAATTTTCGTAACCAGTATTTACAAATAATCAGACTTTATCAAAAATATTTGTAATTTAATACCAATCTTCCATGAATATTTTATTTCGTTTCATTCAATCAGAGAATTGTTCATTATCGTATTCATTGAAACCTTTCATTCACTTTTTACTAACATAAACAGCAATTAATAGAACACAATCAAACATTTTTTCAAACTGATAAATGTTAGGATAAAAATACCTGTAATAAAAAAGAAGAAAAATGATACAAATTTATATTAAAAAAATTGTAGAATTATCAATTTTTCTTTGTAGGGTATATAGTATGCTTGGCAATTTAATTTTGGTATTATAAAATAAACATAATTGAATTATTAAGTACCTGAACATATTTATCGTTCGTTATTTTTCAATTACAGCATAAAAATTAAATTTATTTCGACTATCCAAGTAAATTAAAAATATTGAGGAAGTATCGTTTAAAGAGTTTGAAGTTTTCAACACCTCAATAATAGCTACACTGTAAAAAAAAACTCGGAAACGTTACTCTATCTGGTGGGGCAGCAATGTGGCCCATCGGTTCTGTTATGTTTCCGCATATTTCGGTCAGGTATTCGTAAAAGTTTCCGCATATTTCGGTCATATATTCAGAAATGTTTCTGTATATTTCGGAAACATTTACGTGCATTTCGGAAACGTTTATTTATATTTCAGTCAGATATTCAGCAACGATTCTGCATATATCGGAAATGTTTCTGCATATATCGGAAATGTTTTTGTATACATAGGAAAGGTTTCTGCATACATCAAAAATGTTTTTGTATACATCGGAAATATTTCTGTGTATTTCTGTTTTATAATTTCTTTTATTTGAGAGAACAATATGCATTTAAAAAAAATTAATATTACTTTCGCTCGAGGCGAAACCCCACTCCACATCATCGTGCTTGGGTTTTCTGCGAGTTCGGTGAGCGAACTTGCTAATCATATTATAGAAATGATCCTATGAAGTATGTTCTCGTAGATGAATTATACTCTTTAATTAGCAATATTATAAACTTTCTGTAATTTCTGGTGTGAAACATATATTTTTCTGAACTTGTTTTATTATTTACCTTTTATTATTAGACTGCTACTCAAGATATCACTTTAAAGTTATTTATGCAGGTGAAATAAATTTTGAAAAACTTAATTCTATGACAAATACTTCTGTCATTTTAAAATAACTCCAAATTTGAGAATATGTCCTTCTACTGAAGAGAGGCTGCCAAATTTTCCTTTGTAGGAACAGAGTTGAGTCGTCTGGAAACTTCTTTAGTTTACCTACTACAAGTTTACAAGTACAACAAGTTTAGAAGTTTTTGTATACCGAGTTAAAAAACTCGTTCGATAGTTTCTTTATACTCTTGTTCCATGAATCTATAATAAATATTAGATATTTGATTGATGAATAATAATGTAGTACTAGTATTAATGAAGTACAGATAGCACCGTGTATACGTCTTTAATATCTTTTCGTTTTGAGATCGGTTCCGTTTCATAACTTTTCTAATGATGAAATGTATCGTTTATATGACAGAACAAATTCCTAATTTCACTTATACTATACGTTTTTCACTCAGTTTTTATGAATCAGATATTTTTAAATAAATAACGTTGAAAATTTGATTTATGGATCTATAAATAATTCTTTTTTTAAATGCAGCCTCATGAGTTCCATCCTCTAAATAGATACTCAATGAAAATATTTAATTTCCCTATACTTATAAATAGATAGATTTTAGTAATACCTTTCAACATTTTTTTTTTTTTTTTATCTTGTAAATAGTTATACTATTCGAAAATATTTTATATCTGTGGTAATTCTTTTATTTTCACGAATTGTATACTTATAAATAGATATATTGATAAAAATGTTTTGTCTGTTTGTAAATATTTTTAATATAGTGTTTTACAACTATCATGCTTCTAAATATATTCATTTAAAGGTATTATTTTATTCATATAACTTGAGAAGTGCTGAGATAACCTGAGAAAATAAATATATTTTTATAAGTATACAGTTCATAAAATAAAATAATTATTTACAGATACGGAATCTTTTGACATAATATCTGTACTTACAAGATTAAAAAATATATTTATTTGAAGGTATTAAAAATAATACATCTATTTTGGGAAATAAAGCATTTTCATAATGCATATGTATCTGTTTACAGCATGGAATTCACGAGACCGGATTTTAACCCTTTAGCGGGTGGTGACCACAAGAAAGGACACCTAATTTTAATTCCAAAACTGACAAACGGCACCAAGAATATTTAATTAAAGTTTTCCGTTTATAAAGTACGGGTAAATAAGCAAGTTTTTATTTTCTAATGAATTCGTTTTTAAATTCTGGTGTCAGTCCATCAATTCATCGTTTTACAAACAGACTTAGTCCGCGCCGGAAAGGGTTAAAAAAGAATTATTTATAGATTTATAAATCAAATTTTCAATTATATTTATTTATAAATATCTGATTCATAATAAATGAAGGAAAAACGTATAGTATAAGTGAAATTAGGAATTTGTTCTGTCATATAAACGATACATTTCATCATTAGAAAAGTTATGAAACGGAACCGATCTCAAAACGAAAAGATGTTAAAGACGTATATACGGTGCTATCTGTACTTCATTAATACTAGTACTACATTATTATTCATCAGTCAAATATCTAATATTTATTATAGATTCATGGAACAAGATTATAAAGAAACTATCGAACGAGTTATTTAACTTTGTGTATACAACAAAAGATTAACTGCAAATGTAATATTAATATGCAATAAAATAGAATCTGATAATATTATTTTTTTGTTTAAAAAGCATATTGTTCTCTCAAATAAAAGAAATTATAAAACAGAATACTTACAGCTCATATAAATACGTTGCATCTGCATCTGTTTAAGTTGTCTTTCCTCTCAAGAACAATAGAAATCACGTGATAATGACATAATGACATGTGCAATAGGTCGGAGTAGATGAGCATGCGCAAATATTACTTCATTTCGAATTCCATTTTAAAACTTTACACGGAATGAGTGTAACATTTCCGAATATTTCAGTAACCATCATTTTACACTACCTATTCAAAAACATTTCCGGTATGGAATGTAACGTTTCTGACTTCTTCAGAATAATTCACCGCTTTGAATATTTTTCCGAAAATACGTGTAACGATTCCGAAATAACAAGTAACTGAGGAGAACACAAAGTTTACTATAAATTTCCGGAAACCTTTCCGCCTTGTGCCGAAACGCTTCTGATTTTTTTTACAGTGTGCAACACTGCTTCAAGGTTTAGACAATATATCATAAATATTGAATTTCTACTTAAAATGTAACAGGATGCAAATGTTAACACATGGGCTGATAAGTTCCCGGTCTAATAAAGAAAACACAACTTTTTAACAGAACTTTACAACTTTATACATTTATTACTTTAAAACTTTAATAAATAAAATAAGTTTAATAATAAATAATAATAATTTAATAATAATAATAATAATTTAATAATAATAATAATAATTTAATAATAATAATAATAATAATAATAATAATTTAATAATAATAATTTAATAAATAAATAAAAATAATAATTTAATAAATAAATAATAATAATAATTTAATAATAATAATTTAATAAATAAATAAAAATAATAATTTAATAATAATAATTTAATAAATAAATAAAAATAATAATTTAATAATAAATAACATAATTTTATAACGAAAAAGCTCCAAACAGTGCTTAGAATCATCGACTCGTTGTTGTTTTGGGTCAAAGTCAACATGCGCGGCACCCACTTTGACAACATTTTCACTTTGACTTTTTCATAGACAAATGTTCATTCAAAACAAAACCTACACGTTCCTTGGATATCTTCAAAGTCTGAGCTATCGCCTGCAACTTCACTTTGCGGTTCCCCAAAACGATTTCAACGGTTTTCACTTTTTTTATGTTTTCCGGAGTAACCACCTCTTTTGCGTGGTGCAGCACTGGTGGCCGTACGATCACGTTTAAATTCAGCAAACCAGTCAATAATGGTTGATTTACCTGGTGCAGTGTCCGGATAACGCTTATCAAGCCAAGCTTTTGTTTGAACGGTGTTTTTTCCCATCAAATAACAATTCTTGAAATTCTTGTTTATCAACAAAGTCGTTCAACTAAAACCATTTTAACGTTTTATCCACACGGCGAATCGTCATAATATTTTTTCTGCTACCTTTTAAAGGTTAGTATTTGCTAAAAAAAGCATCGGTTCGGCGATTGCAACGCCATCTGTGTGCCAGACCGGGAACTTTTCAGCCCATGCGTTAGTGATGTTACATTACGGAGATTTCAGCTTACAAGAAGAAAATATTGCGTATGTTATTTTTTTTCAATAAAAATACATTTTATCAAAGATCTCTGAATGCGCACTATAATAGTATATATACTTTTATCCGTTTTTCTTAAAAAATAATATTACAATTAGACTTATGGATGATTTTGTTTAGATTTTTCGATGATAAAGACTTCTGCAGTGCATTATGATAACTTCTACATGTTGAATCTATAAAAAAAAGTGTATCTTAAATAACATAAAAAAGGTTTAGTAAATGCATATTTCTAAAATGCTGAATTTTAATAAAATGGCAATCATTTTGAAATTCGGGCTCAGATTTTTAGTAATAACTTAATCTTTTAAAATTTATATAAAAAATATGATAGTTAAAAATGGAGAGACAAGAACAGGATATTAGTAGCATAATTCAGGGTTCGTACGCTTCAGGCGAGAAATACCAGAATGTTAGTAAAGTAATATTTGCCTTATTTAATGAAAAGATTTCTGTATTTAGACATGGTGACCATATCTTGTTGAAATTTCTGGTACTGTGAATCCTCCGAGGCATACGAATTCTGTAATTTCCGGTGCATAATCCGCGAAACAAATATCACGTTTAGACACATAAATTTTATTTATTAATTGAAGTCAAATTTGCTCGACTAACTTATATTTTAATAAATAAACTTAATAAATAAAATGACGCCAGAAATTGCGGTATAAAAAGGGATCGATCTCATGTTTCAAGTCAGTCTATGCCAAACTCATGTACAATAAACTCATTAATAGTGCGTTAGAGAATTAAATACAAGAGTGAACGGCAATTATATACCCCAATACATTAATAACTATAAGAATAGTAGATACAACTTATTCACTGTGTAGTAATGTCGGGTGCCGCACTGTGGAATATTTCTCAAATATGGCTGGCCAAAAGTGAATTTCAAAATTACAACATAAGAATAAAAAAAAATGGATTCGTGATAAAGATGAATCATTGAGGATCCATGTGACATGTGATACAATTTTTTACTACCATACACAAACAATTTCTGTTAGTCGAAACGAGAGCGTTGTGTTCAATGCATGGGCTTTTAAATGTTTTGCAAAGTGATGGTTGTCTTTCGAAATTAAATATGGTTTTCGTTATTACGGAAAGTACAGTAATACCTAATTTTTATTAATTGTAAAGATGTGGAGGGCAAATGAGGATAGTTTTTGATATCCTGTTTGAGGCATAATCAGATTTAGTAATTGTAAAAATTATTTAAAATACGGCATTTTTTTACATTATTTTTTTTTCATATTTACAAAACTCAAAGCTTTTAGATATATTTCCAAATATTTCCATTCAACATTTTTTTGTAATAATAAATCTAGACATTTACATTTCAGTTTTTGTTTAAAGTTGCTCTGGATATGTCTGCTTTTTAAAATTAAGGCTATACAAATATTGCTTTTCCAAACTGTCATCTAAGCATTCAAAATTACTTAGTCTTACTTTTTAATTTACATTTATAATATGAACTTAAATTGAAATCAAATTATTATTAATAGTAACAAAACGGTCAGATGTGTCTAATTTACGATACTTGAATTGAAATAAAAGTATTATAGATTGTTGTAACAGCTCTTTAAAAATGACACATTTATTCTACTCTGTATTCGTTTTATCATTTTTTCAAAAAATCGAAATAATTAATCATAATTTATGGAAGTTTATTGTTCAACTATTCAGTTGAGTTAAATTTATTTATGAATTTTAAAAACTAGCTGCAAAATTACAGAATTTTTAAAATAAGGGCTACAGAAATTTTATCTTTCCAATATACACTTATTTATTATGCATTCTTTTTCATTTATATTTTGCGTTCATATCTTCTAGGATCATCAAATGTAAAAATAATGTTTCGGAGACAGCTATTAAATATTATGCAGAAGCAGAAATTACTAAACATTCATAAAAGTTACACGTTTTGGAAAATTACTTTTTTCATAATGATGCTTTTTTATGAGAATGAAATAAAAAGTTTTAAACGCTATTTCACATTTTTAATATTTGAACTAAGGAGCATAGTGTTTTCAGACCCAAAAAAGCAAACATATTCATGAAGAAGAATAATGATTGGATTGGTGGAACCGTTGAGATTTCAAGAAATGTAAATAGTCTATAAAAGCTTTCATTGAATTAGGTGAAAGGTCCAATAAAAAAAAAATGTTGAGAACCTAAGAAGTTCAACAATTGTTGAAGTATTTAAGCGGTTTGATCGGCTACAGTTAGAAAAAAATTGAAAAGAGACGTATTGCTCAGGAGCGAAAAAAAATAACTTGTTCACAAAAGTGATTAAAAAAAATAAACAAGTTGGAAATTGTACGTCAAACGTTACAAACGATGTGCGTTCGTACGCACGTTTTAGAATTAAATTCATGATATCCCGTGCGTAGAACGGGTTAAACAGCTAGTTAAGTATATATTTTATGACACTGTTCATACAAATATCTTAACTAGTTATATAAATATTCAGATATATATGTATCAGCTAGTTATATAAATATTCAGATCTTGATGATTTTTAATTGTGTGAAATGAATTATATCGTCTGCAGATTAATTTCTGTCATAAAATAAGTATATCGGTCGCTTGACGATTAAACTTCGGAAGCTCCTATAACAAAAAAGCACCGATTTAAAAAAAAAAATTCAAATTTCTTAATAAATATTTTTATTAATATCTCCTAAAGTTTTGATTCGATTTTAATAAAATTTGAAATGTCTCGACAAAATTCTGCAAAGATAATATATTTTAAATTGCAAACCATTTGGTTGGGTAGTTTTTGCGTTGTTATATGCGGACAGACAGACAGATGGACAGACAGACAGACGGACGGACAGACGGACGGACCAAACGACGACTATAGGTGCTACGTATTTATATAATTACGAACGCACCTAAAAAGGCATTTTCAATAATTCCAATAGAAAGAAGCAAATATCACCGTTGCAAAGAATATTATGACTTATCATAGCTAAGTTGTCCAGAAACTATTATTAAAATATAAGAACATATAAGAAGATTATCCTTCTTGAAAAAATGTATAATGAAAAAAATTGGACTTCTCCCCAGACAAAGAATTTACAGAAACTCGCGCGGAAAATAATATCCAAGATTTTCTACATCTTATTGTAACACTCTTTGCAGTTCTGAAATTAAAAAGTCATATGTTGGATTTTTCCCAAATAGAGTAAGAGGAGTGCAAAGGAATAATGCATTTGGCTGAATTCTTAGAAAATTCAATTAAGAAGAAAAGTGTGCTTTAACTGTTAGATGCAAATGTGTATTTAATGAATCCCAACAAGCATTAACTTTATTTTTATGTTTTTTTTTTCATTTAATAAATATAAACATAAAACAGCAAAAGCACTAATCACTTTTTAATAAAAACTATATTATTTGCTAAAAAAGTATTTATTGATTAACTAATTCATTTAAATTAGCTTAATACAAAAAAAATAATTTTGGCCGCCAAGATTTGCCAAATGTCCCACTGTGTGCCGCGAAGAAAATTTGCAAGAGAAGAACGAAGAGAAAAAGAAATAGCAGATGTAATATGTTGCGTGCTTGAAACCCAAATAGAATATTGAAAATGAAAACGGAAATAAAATATTCAGAGACGAAACATAGTAATTCAAATAAGGAAAAAATTAGAATAAATTTAAGAGGGGTTAATTTTTTTAAAGTGTGTTATATTATATATATATTAATATAATAATAATTATTATTGTTGTTGTTGTTGTTATTGTTATTAGAGGTTGCGTACAATTTTACTACATTTTTTAATATACCTTTTCACTTTATTTTATTTCAGAAAATGATTATAAATTCTTCGATTAAAGGAGGTGATTACAAATTCTGCGATTGAAGTATTAAATGGAAATGTTCTAATCAGAAATACCAGTGCCAGACTCCTTGGCTATTGAAAGGAGTTGACGCCAAGGCATCAAGGCCACCAATACTATACTTTTTTATTAGTACTAAGCAGACACGATATTAGACCGTGTCATTTACGGCAATCTATAGGTTGCTAGCTACAGCTAGTAGTAGCGCTAAGTATACAAGTCAAATTATTGTAATATAAACTAGTCGTTGGGGGCCACCGTAATACTTACGCATCATGGATATGCATAATGTAAAATATTAAAATAAAAATGTGCAAACTACTTATAAAATGCATTGCAATTCAAATAAAATCGTGGCTTGATGACGTCACAAACTTTAAAGGCTCGATTACTGAATTGCTTGAAAAAAACATCCTTATAACTCCAAAAATAATAGTCCTATTAACTAGCGGTTTATTGCATCTGATTAAGCGTTAAATTTCCAATTAAAATATATCTTTGAAGGGAAATTTGGATGAAATACAGGGTCATAAAAAATCAAAGAGTGTGGAAAATAGGATTCCAAATATCTCGGCAACTAATTATCCGATCGACTTCATGCTTTATGCAAAATTTATGTTTTTTTATTGTCTTTTATGATCATTTCTTAAAATAAACAATTTCGAAAATTTTTATATACCTTTTATCAGAACGAATATTTCGAGAGTCCGAAAAAAATTGTTCCGGTTAATCGAGGTTATTGAAATGAAATAGGCTTCTTCCCATTATTACATACTAAGTACATACCAAATTGCAAGTCTCTATCTCAATTTTTTCGGGAGATAGAGCGTTTACAGACACACAGACACACAGACGGACGTCAAATTTTTGTTTCTAAAAATATGTTTTTAGGAATCTCCAGTGTCTGAAACGTGTAAATCCGTCAAAAAAAAATTTCGAGTTTCAAAACGATTACAAGACTTACCCTATACTACGTATGATGGGTAAGTAAAATCATATTACTTTCAGATACACTTCATTTTTAAAAATTTTAAATTCAATGGTGTTTTTATGAAATTCAAAATGTTTTACATGGAGCTTCCCGAGATTTTGAAGAAAGATTTAAATTGTTTTAGATAGCTTTAATTACATTTTTAATACAGTACAAGAAATAAAAATAAATAAACAATTAAAAGTGCTTAAAAATAGTTTTGAATGTTATATAATCTCCAAAAAATTTAAATATATTCATTTAGAAACAATTCAAAATCATTGTGTTGAATTAGAATGCCATTTGAAATATAGTATAAGTAAAGATATAAGATTTTTGTTAGAAATGTATGAACTAGATAAAATACTATGCATTGCAATGATTAAAAAATAAATTAAAAATATGTTTTAAAAATTATTTCGTTATATTTACGGAAAAAACACATTTAAAAGTTTAAAATATAGAAATATATTTAAATATGGTAAAAAAATTGTATAAGAAATCATAGATATATTTTAAAGTCATGTAATTTGTTTTAAAGATAGAAAAAAAAGAACTTGCTTCGATAAATTTGAAATAAACTCTTTCTCTATTTATATTTCTTTTTAGTATAGCAGTCGCTAAATGGTGCCCCGTTAACAAAACTGAAACCAGTTTTTATTATTTTAAGAATAAAAGTATGTATGAAGAATTGTATTAAAAAAAAGATTTTTGTTATCATGCTACAATTTTATTTTACCTTAAATTCATTTCTGTCATTAAAATTGTAACAGAAAAGTAGCGATTAAAATTAGTAGCAGCGTTATATATTTTTTTATTCTTTTAGTTTCTTCATAAAAGTACAGTGGGGGTAATGAGACGACAAAGAATAATTAGCTTTTTATTACCTTTGGCATTTTTTTCTTTCTTTGGCACCAGGTGCCAATTGTGTTCTAATATACAGTCTGTAATCTGTAAGTCGTTCTCTGTTTTTCCAACTTGTCCATGAGATACGGAGCCTTAGAATTACAGAAATGACAGGCACCCACGATTAGAATATGCATTTAGAAACAAGAAACATTTTACTAAATATTTTTTATGATTTTAGTTAGTTAAAATTACAAAGAATTCCAGAAATATTTTACAGACTAAACAAAGAAAATTTATCGAATAAGATGCTTCTTGTTTTTAAATGTCCTTTTTATTCGTGGCTGGCTCTAATTTTTTTTTCATTTTCAAGACTATGTATCTAAAAGAACAGTTGAAAAAACTGAACATACAGATTACAGATATTGTTATAGAAAGTGTTTCGAACAACTCAACCGTAGTCAAGAGTAGTCATCAACTTTTTAATCGAAGCATTTGTGTCATCTTTCTGTGATCAAATAAGGCGAATATTACTCTTAGGATGCAATTTATTGTTATTTTTAAGGATTATAAAATTCTGACAAATGAAAGTTCTGGACGTTGAGAATTAAGAAAATACGCCTTTATATATATTATATATATGTACTGTAAATTTGGGTGAGGCAGAACTTGATTACCGCTGAGGCAAATTTTCCTCAGTTATTTCCGAATACTAATTATCGCCTTGTTTGAACGCATAATTTTTGTCATAAATTTAAATTTACTATATGTGAGTATTTGTGGAAGCGATCAGACTTTGCCTCTCTCGAATTTACGGCCATGACGGTATATATATTTACCAAGAATTAGCAATGCTTATTGTTTCCGGTATAATTAGATAAATTCATATGAACACGATTGTTCTTCGTAGTAAGACCAATAAAATACCGTAATTTCCGGCGTATAAGCCGCAGCTCAAAGAGTCGTTTTTCGACCCAGAAATATTATTTTATAAGATGTAACTTAAAAGATCGCTGTAAATATTTAACTACAATTATTGAATAAAATTTCTGGGTCGAAAAACGACTCTTTGAGCTGCGGCTTATACGCCGGAAATTACGGTATACAAATGTATAAATTCACTAAAAAAGCATTTCTTACGGAAGTTGATTAAGGTTGTTGAAGCGAACTGTAAATAAAGCATTGCAGCCAAACTGAAAAATTTACATGCTCGAGCTATTTTTAAAAGATTATTTATTTCATTTCATTTAGTTATTTTGTTTGAATTTTGGCTGAATTGCATTATTTTTCCCGGAAAAAAACTTTTATTTTGCTGAAAAGTTCAAACAGTATGCGACATTAAATATTTGCGAAAATAGAAATTATTAGAATATTAAAATCTCATTAGAGTGATTAAAATATAATATTTTGGGGGAGTTAAACTCTAGATTTCACTGAAATAAGGAATCTATTGGTAAAAAATTTTCGTGGTTTAACAAGCATCTAAATATATAGCAACATTTCTTGTGAATTCAATACAGACCTATTAGAAGATATATGGCAGAAAAAAATACATTTGATAAATAATATTGAAATATTTTACAAGAAAAAGTCATCAAGTGTGTCACAAAAGATAATTAAATAATAACTTACAATGATATTCACTTCAAAACTATTTTTATTTCTCAACATATTCTCCACCAATATTTATGCACTTATATATCAACGTTTTATCAGTGCCCCAACCCCAGCTACATAAGATTCTTTGGGTTGCTGTCTCAGCCACATTAGGACTTCAAGTTGAACCTTTTCATGATCTGTGAACATCATCTTGCAACTTCTTCAACATCCACCACGCAGCTTCAACTTAGCCCCAAACGATTTTCATCTGTTTAGTCCACAAAAAAACTATCTTGGAAGCAAGATGATGTTCACAGATGATGAAAAGGTTCAACTTGAAGTCCTAATGTAGCTGCGACAGCAACCCAAAGAATCTTATGCAGCTGGTGTTGGGGCACTGATAAAACGGCGATATAAGAGCATAAATATTGGTGGAGAATATGTTGAGAAATAAAAATAGTTTTGAAGTGAATGTCATTGTAAGTTATTATTTAATTATATTTTGTGACTTACTTAATGACTTTCCGTTGTAATATCACTCCGAAAATTTTTAGTCGGATGTATTTTTATTTTTTCATCGATGCCATGGGTTTTGAATATAATTCGTAAAATTTCTGCATTTAAATAGTGAAATTATTTTTTTAAATAGTGTTAGTAAAATTCAGTAATACTCGGTACCTACAGAGTTCTTATGCTTTCACCAAAAAATGTTAATAGAATTTTTTACCCAATTTAAATGCAAAAAAAATTATTCCCAATTCGGTGATTAACCGGGGTGTGTACAAGTTCTGCTATTTAAATATTAAATAGAAAAATTCTATTAAAAAATTATGGTAAAAGCGCACAAACCCTGACCTATGTTTTTCTTTCATACACTTTAGACATTTTTAAAAAGTAATTTTAACATTTCTGGGATAGCAAATCAAAAAATGGAGTATAATACCAATAATCCGAAAATATTTTATTTTATTGGATGCATACAGCTAAAATTTTAATCACATTTGTTATGAATGATGTTTGGACAAATCTAAATATTTAATATATAGTGGAGGTCAAACGTTTCCATCCAGCATAAAATTTGTGGTTAAATTATAAGTATGTCCATATGCAGAGGAATCTCAAAGTGATACTTATACATTTTATTGACATAATAGTTAGGAACGTATTTATGAAATAACAAATAAATATCATCAGTGGCGGCTAGTGGCTGGCTTTATTTGGGGTACTAAATGCATAGCTGCCAAATTCATTCTTTTCTTACCACTATTCTTCGAAAGAAATATTTGTTTTATTTATTGGCAGAAAGTTCTGTCATTAAAAAAAGTAAAATATTTCTTAAAAAAAATAATGGTAGGAAAAGAATAAATTTTATAGCCATGTATTTAGTGCCCCAAAAATAGCCAATCACGAGCCGTCACTGAATATCGTTCAATTGACAAAATTAATTCCAAAGGACAACGCATGTTATCAAAAGTTTCCGGCAATCTTGGCAAGTTTAGAAAAAAATGGTGTTATAATAGAAAATAACGGTGGTCAACAACTTTTGCAATTAGTATTTTGTCGTCATACCTTTATCAATAAGTACTGCGGCGCAGTGACGTGGCATTGATTCAATGAATGGTTGAAGATCATCTATGGTAAGTGTTTTCCACTCTTCTTGCAATTTTTGGGGAAATTCTGCTTAATTGGAATATTTACAATACCGCACACGTTTCTCAAGTTCGTTTCAGATTGGAGTCAGATCGGGTGATTGGGCTGGCCATTTCAAAAGCGGGAGAATTATTTTGTGAGAAAGCCAGTGCTTGACAATCTTGCATGCATGCTTTGAGACGTTATCATTCTGAAACAAATAGTTGTGACCACAATTTTTCCTCCAATAAGGCAAAAAATGATGTTGCAAGATATCCTTATACATTGCACCAGTCATTTTGCCGCGTATTTCAACTCACGGGCCTACACCTTTTCCAGAAATTGATTCCCATGTGTCCACCGTCATGCTTCATTGTAGGAATAATATATCTCGAATCATATTTTTTTGTTTTTAGGTTGTCGGATGTGTCTTCCATCACTCCCTAAAAGGTTGATCTTCGATTCATCGGAAACAGAGGCGTAGCGTCAAGGGGGGCACGGACCACTTTACTACCAGTATTTTTATATACTATATTTGGCCTTATTTAATTCATACCGTCCAAAGATTAAATAAGGCTAAATGTAGTATATAATTATACTGGTAGTAAAATGATCGTGCCCCCCCCCCCCTGACGCTACGCCACTGATCGGAAAATAGTACTTTTTTCCAGTTTTCACTTAACCAGACTTTGTGTTCCTTGGCAAACACCAGTCGGGCCCGCTGATTTTTTTTTACTTATGAAAGGTTTTTTAACACTGACTGCTCCATAAAGTCCTACGTCACGTAACCATCTTGACACGGTAGACCGACTTATTCCAGCAATATTTTCATTCGTAAATCGCGGGATATTGCAGCGGCATTTTTGTGCGGGTCATCAACTGCTTTTCTCCTGATAATTTTGTCCACACGAATAATCGTTTTCCGGGGTCTTCGGGGCAGTGGTAAGTCCTGAAGGCCATGGTCATCTTTATATATTTTTTAATAGCGTTCAAAGTACATTTTACGTTTGATAACTTTGCCGCAATCTCATGAGAAGATTGGCCTTTTAGCGACACACGAATCACTCGTTTGCGGACAATAATTGTTGAACTTTTCATATTTAAATTTCAACTATGTTATTCAAGTTGATTAATTAACAAACACGGCCAAAAAAGCACATTACCGATAGCAAAAACTAACGAATAACGAATGGCCGGTGCAAGCGAATTTCGAATTCCTCCCCTTTGATTTAAGTGTTTTTAGTTTTCAATAAAAATGATCACGTAGTCAGAGGTCATTTGCATATTCCTAACTTTTGGAGCAATTGCGCTTCTTCTACGCTGAAACGTTCTGGAACAAATCAGAGAAACTAACTGGCTGAAACTTTTGACCGCCACTGTATGTGCAATAATGTCGAAAAGTGTACCAATATTAAGATATAAGGTTCTTGTGCCTAAATACTATGAAATATCTCATACGTCCATCAAATTTAAGAAATATTTTACATTTTATTAAATATAAATTGACAAATATAAGCAAAAAAATATTGATTATTATGCTTTTACGTCAAAACAAGTTTGTTGTGAAGAAATTGAATTATTATTTATAATCTAAGCAAAAACATGCTATTGTCACATTTGGGTCCTTTTTGTTACATTTTTCATAAATTAAATATACAAGGTATCTAAACATGATAATACATCTTATATTTGTCACATTATCTTAATTTTATTGATTTAATTGTTATCAGTTTTTTTTAAATACTTAGTACTGCATTATAATTAAATAATGAATCGTTAAACATTCAAATTTGAAACACTTTTAACTATTAATGAACAAGAAGTAACAAATGAATGACCAAAAAATTTGAATTTTATCAAAACAATAACAATGTACCGGGTGATCCAAAAGTCAGGACGAACTTTAAAAATGAATAATTTGAAAACGCATCAAGATTTAAAGATACGGTTTGCACCAAACGGATGGAAAAGAAACCGGGTTTTGTGTGGCAGCGAAACAAAAATAGTTCTGTAGGCGACCAACAGATGGCGCTATAGTGTTTTATTGTACCAAAAGATGATTTACAAGTGAAAAAATGTTGACAACTTACAAGTCAGCTTAATTACAGTTAATTAGTACTACGGTAAATGTTCAATGTGCTGTCCATCATTCAGAAGTACAGCTGTGAGACGAGACACCACACCGTTCACAGCATTTAGTAGCATTTCTTGCGTTATGGCAGACATATTTTGGCGTATGGCATCTTTCAGTGCTGCTAGTGATGCCGGTTGGTCGCGGTACACTTTTGACTTCAAGAATCCCCACAGCCAAAAGTCACAGGGTGTCAGATTGGGAGATCTTGGAGGCCATGCGTGATTAAAGTAGCGACTGTCAATGCGATCCTTCCCCAAATGTTAAGCGTAGAAGGTGTTGCACAGGCAGAGCAATATGAGGTGGTGCTCCAGCTTGCATAAAGGTGACAGATTGGAGTGCCTGTCGCGCTTGAAGTTCAGGAATAATGTTGTTCTGTAACATTGCTACATATCGCTGACCAGTGACAGAAACTGTTTTGAAACCCGTCTGTGTAACTTCCTTGAAAAAAAATGGACCAATTATGAAATCAGCAGTGAAGCCACACCAGACTGTCCTAAATAAATGCATGTAGATTTTCTGTGGTCCACGCTCAACAATTGTGGGTGTTAACAGCGCCACAAAGTGTGAAATGCGCTTTATCTGTCCAAAGTACAGCGTGAAGCCAGTCATGCTGCTCTTCCATCTTATTGAATACCAAATTCGCAAAATCTCGGCGAGAGTCGAAGCCAGGAGGTTTCAGTACTTGGTTATGTTGCAACTTGTAGGGATACCTTTGCAAAGTTATTCGCAGTGCTCTCCAGACACTTCCGTACGACACTCCTGTCTGCCTCGAAACTTCTCGAGCACTGCTCTAACCATGTGTAGCAACCGTCGACATGGATTGTACCGTCTGCTCCACTGTCGTGGCAACAGCAGCGGCTGTTGAGTGACGTCCACTTCTTTGATGTGACGCCAAAGAACCTGTACCTGTAAATTTCTACACCATTTTGTTAAATGCAGAAGACGTTATTGGTCCTTTGCTATCTCGCATACCCTACATGCAGCAATATGCTCGCAATGCCGCAATGGCACTTTCCAAATTCTTATAATACAGTTTAACTAAGAGGGCTTTCTCAACCATGGACAGCATTTCGATGCATACAAGTTTCGACTACCATTACCTGCTGCAGTTGCTACTTTTTATATCGTTTGTTGCTTTGCATAATTCTACATCAGAAATCCGGCAGCGCCCTCTGTTGGTCGCCAACAGAACTATTTTTTATTTCGTAGCCACACAAAACCCGGTTTCTTTTCCATCCGTTTGGTGCAAACCGTATCTTTATATCTTGATTCGTTTTCGAATTATTCATTTTTAAAGTTCGTCCTGACTTTTGGATCACCCGGTATTTTACAGTTTGTTCAATACAACTTCCTAGAATTTAAAAATTGTGGTAACGTCATAGCTCCCAAATCGTCCTGTTTTATTTTCCTTTTCTTTTTCAAGTCAAATAAAGGGGCCCACCGTGGCTGAGGGGCCAAGGCATCACGCCGCTAATAGCTTGCCAGTGTAGGTGGGTGTGCGTTCGAATCCCGCTGGCTCCGTTGCACACTCTTTGTGGAGCTCTCGGCTGTATTTCTGTGTGTTGTAAATTTCCTTGTGTGTGCTATTTCGTCCCTGTATATATTGGCGATGACATACAAGCGGGCGCTTGACGCCAAGCACACAGGTCAGATGTATGTTAATAAAATGTCAAAGTGTCAAATAAAGATAACGAGCAGGGAAGACCGAGCAATGCTCGGTCAAAATTAAATTTGAGTTCAAATATCATGACCCATAACCAAAATGACCCACTAATTGAATTTTCTCGAACATGTGACTTAGCCCAACAGTCTTCTCGTGCCGGAAAACCATAGGATGCAAAATTTAGTGTAAATTGAGCCGCTTTTTAGATATTGACCCACAATGACCCAGAAATGACACACTAATCGAATTTTCTCGAACATGTGACCTAGTCTAATGATTTTCGTGTGCCCGAAACTCGTAAAATACAAAATTTAATCAAAATCGTTAGAGCCATTTTTTAGATAAAATTAATTTGACCCGCTTTGACCCAAAAATGACCCCCTAATCGAAAGTTCTCGAACATGTGACCCAGCCCAATAGTCTGCTCGTGCCCGAAAATAGTCGGATACAAAATTTCGACAAAATCGTTTGGACCGTTTTTTAGATACAATTAGCTTGACCATGACCCAAAATGACCCACTAATTGAATTTTCTCAAACATGTGACCTAGCTACTTCTTCTCGTGCCCAAAAACCATTGGATGCAAAATTTAGTGTAAATTGAGCCGCTTTTTAGATCTTGACCCACATTGACCCAGAAATGACCCACTAATCGAATTTTCTCGGACATGCGACCTAGCCCAATGCTTTTATCGTGCTCGAAACTCGTAGGACACAAAATTTAATCAAAATCGTTAGAGCCGTTTTTTAGATAAAATTAATTTGACCCGCGTTGACCCAAAAATGACCCACTAATCGAAAGTTCTCGAACGTGTGACCCAGCCGAATTGACTTCTCATGCCCGAAAATGGTCGGATACAAAATTTCGTCAAAATCGTTTGAACCGTTTTTTAGATACAATTAGCTAAACCATGACCCAAAATGACCCAAAATGATCCACTAATCGAATTTTCTCGAGCATGTGACCTAGCCCTATGGTTTTCTGGTGCCCCAAAACGGTAGGATACGAAATTTCGTCATAATCGTTAAAACCGTTTTTAAGATAATTTTTGCATATATATATATATATAACCACCTACAAGATTTGCTCGTATTAGAATATACGAGCAGGGAAGACCGAGCTATGCTCGGTCAAAATTAAATTTGAGTTCAAATATCATGCCCCATGACCAAAATGACCCACTAATTGAATTTTCTCGAACATGTGACTTAGCCCAACAGTCTTCTCGTGCCGGAAAACCATACGATGCAAAATTTAGTGTAAATTGAGCCGCTTTTTAGATATTGACCCACAATGACCCAGAAATGACCCACTAATCGAATTTTCTCGAACATGTGACCTAGTCTAATGATTTTCGCGTGCCCGAAACTCGTAAAATACCAAATTCAGTCAAAATCGTTAGAGCCTTTTTTTAGATAAAATTAATTTGACCCGCTTTGACCCAAAAATGACCCCCTAATCGGAAGTTCTCGAACATGTGACCCAGCCCAATAGTCTTCTCGTGCCCGAAAATAGTCGGATACAAAATTTCGTCAAAATCGTTTGAACCGTTTTTAGATACAATTAGCTTGACCATGACCCAAAATGACCCAAAATGACCCACTAATTGAATTTTCTCGAACATGTGACCTAGCCCAACAGTCTTCTCGTGCCCGGAAACCATTGAATGCAAAATTTAGTGTAAATTGAGCCGCTTTTTAGATTTTGACCCACAATGACCCAGAAATGACCCACTAATCGAATTTTCTCGGACATGCGACCTAGCCCAATGCTTTTATCGTGTTCGAAACTCGTAGGACACAAAATTTAATCAAAATCGTTAGAGCCGTTTTTTAGATAAAATTAATTTGACCCGCGTTGACCCAAAAATTACCCACTAATCGAAAGTTCTCGAACATGTGACCCAGCCCAATTGACTTCTCATGCCCGAAAATGGTCAGATACAAAATTTCGTCAAAATCGTTTGAACCGTTTCTTAGATACAATTAGCTTGACCATGACCCAAAATGACCCAAAATGACACACTAATTGAATTTTCTCGAACATGTGACCTAGCCCAACAGTCTTCTCGTGCCCGAAAACCATTGGATGCAAAATTTAGTGTAAATTGAGCCGCTTTTTAGATCTTGACCCACAATGACCCAGAAATGACCCACTAATCGAATTTTCTCGGACATGCGACCTAGCCCAAGGCTTTTATCGTGCTCGAAACTCGTAGGACACAAAATTTAATCAAAATCGTTAGAGCCGTTTTTTAGATAAAATTAATTTGACCCGCGTTGACCCGAAAATGACCCACTAATCGAAAGTTCTCGAACATGTGACCCAGCCCAATTGACTTCTCATGCCCGAAAATGGTCGGATACAAAATGTCGTCAAAATCGTTTGAACCGTTTTTTAGATACAATTAGCTTGACCATGACACAAAATGGCCCAAAATGACCCACTAATTGAATTTTCTCGAACATGTGACCTAGCCCAACAGTCTTCTCGTGCCCGAAAACCATTGGATGCAAAATTTAGTGTAAATTGAGCCGCTTTTTAGATCTTGACCCACAATGACCCAGAAATGACCCACTAATCGAATTTTTCGGACATGCGACCTAGCCCAATGCTTTTATCGTGCTCGAAACTCGTAGGATACAAAATTTAATCAAAATCGTTAGAGCCGTTTTTTAGATAAAATTAATTTGACCCGCGTTGACCCAAAAATGACCCACTAATCGAAAGTTCTCGAACGTGTGACCCATCCCAATTGACTTCTCATGCCCGAAAATGGTCGGATACAAAATTTCGTCAAAATCGTTTGAACCGTTTTTTAGATACAATTAGCTAGACCATGACCCAAAATGACCCAAAATGACCCACTAATCGAATTTTCTCGAGCATGTGACCTAGCCCAATGGTTTTCTGGTGCCCCAAAACGGTAGGATACGAAATTTCGTCAAAATCGTTAGAGCCGTTTTTAAGATAATTTTTGCATATATATATATATATACAGGGTGATTCATAAAAGATGGGCAGAACTTTAAGGGGTTATAGTACACTTAAAGACAAATAATATTAAATAGGAGACTAAGGGTCCCAGACGTATTCCCAAGGAGATAGGGGGCATTAAAGTTTAGGGTCCGAAATTTCAAATGATTATAAAACATGGAAAAATTGGTCGATTCGTTTGCGGTTTTTGCAAAAAATTTTCTTTATGCCAGTATTTTCTTGAAATAAAATTTTAAAGTTCAATTTCAAAAAATGCCGATAGGGGGCGCTTTAGACTTTGGAGTAACAAACAACTATTTTTTAACGTTATTTTTTGTATTTCTTTAAATGATTTCGAAAGCTTAGACTTAAACTTAAATTTTGATCTAAAAATCTGAGTCCTAACGAGTAGTTAAGTAGCGTAAACTGAAATTTGAAATTTGAAACCCTTCTCCCCCCAGAACAAAAATCAGTTATTCCCGATCTTTGTGTCGTAGATTAGGCTCTAACTACTGCCGCGTTTCGCTAAAATTATTCTTTATGTCAGTATTTTCTTGAAAATAAATTTTAAAGAAAATTTTCAAAAAATTCCGATAGAGGGCGCTTTAGACTTTGGAGTAACGAACAACTATTTTATACCGTTATTTTTTGTGTCTCATTAAATGCTTTCTAAAGCTTAGACTTAAATTTTCAGCCCAAAATCTGAATCGTTAGACGTGGTTAAGTTTCTGGGGAGAGGGGTTTGAAATTTCTACTCCTGAGCACAGTTCAGTTTACCATGTCCACACATTGTGTGCTGTGATACGAGGTAAAAAGACACAAATTAGGATTATGTTACCAAAGCATATTTATTAACATGTAATCACAATAAATGTTCAAAATTGTGACCACCAGAGGTTATGCACGCAGAACAACGGCGACGAATGGAACGGCGAACATTCGCGAAAACATCAGGCTTTTCGAGCACTTCCCCTACAGCGGCGGAAAGTCTGGCGACCAGTTCCTCGGGGGATTCAATGGGTGTCTCATACATAAGAGCCTTCAATCGTCCCCAAAAAAAGAAATCGAGGGGTGAAAGATCTGGCGAGCGAGCAGGCCAAGCAACAGGACCACCTCGACCAATCCATCTGTTCGGAAATGTGATGTCCAGATAGTTGCGGACGTCTCGTACGTAATGGGCTGGCGCTCCATCGTGCTGGAACCACATGACCCGCCGGATGCGTGGAGGAACAACGTTTAACAGGTCTGGCAGCACATGTTGCAGAAATGTGAGGAATGTTTTACCGTTGAGGCGTTCAGGAAGAAGGTACGGTCCGATTAGGTGGTCTCCGAGGATTCCTGCCCAAACATTGATGGAAAAGCGTCTCTGATGAGCATGTGGATACGTAGCATATGGATTGACATCCGCCCATACATGTGCATTGTGTGTGTTAAATGTACCTTCACGTGTGAAGGTACATTCATCGGTGAAAAGCACAGTTCGTCCAAAATGTGGATTTAGCGCGTTCTGCTGCAGAAACCAGCGGGCGAATTCAATACGATTTGTATAATCCCCTGGAGACAGTTTCTGGACTCGTTGCACATGAAACGGGAGCAAATGTTCATCCTTCAGTACCCTCCAAGTCGTGGACTGTGAGGTATCCACCTGGCTAGCCACTGTTCGTGTACTTGTACTTGGCTGCGCCGCTACTACATCCAGAATGGCTTCTGCAACAACTACTGATTCGTCCTTTTTTGCACGACCTGCATTCGACCGGGAAGCGAGAAATGATCCCGTCTCACACAACTGTCTGTGCAAGCGCTCGAAAGTTTTGCGGTTAGGCAACCGCCTGTTAGGAAATCGCTCTCCGTACATTCGTTGTGCCTCTGCACCATTTCCATCTGCCGCTCCGTAAATTAAATGCATCTCAGCCTTTTCCTTATTCGTGAAGGGCACCATCTTCCGATTCATTACTACAGCGACTTACACTTGACTCACCGTTCAGTGGTTTTTATGCCTGAATCGTGTCGAAATTTTGCATACGTGTTCTTCTTCTTCCCCATTTGACATTTGCATACTTTCTGTTTCCTTCTTCACCCGGTGACTAGCGTCAGGAATGGAGCTTTAACGTTTGCATGAGCGACGTTTCCAACTGTGCCAGTGCCTTTATGAGTGAATTCCGACTATGCAGTCCTTGACGAGAGTTGTATTTTTGCCTCGTATCACAGCACAGAATCGTTGGGCATGGTTAAGTAGTGCAAACTGAACTATGTTCAGAAGTTGAAATTTGAACCCCCTCCCCTCGCTACTGAACCACGCTCAGCGATTCAGATTTTGAGCTGAAAATTTAAGTTTAAGTCTAAGCTTTAGAAAGCATTTAATGAGACACAAAAAATAACGGTATAAAATAGTTGTTCGTTACTCCAAAGTCTAAAGCGCCCTCTATCGGAATTTTTTGAAAATTTTCTTTAAAATTTATTTTCAAGAAAATACTGACATAAAGAATAATTTTAGCAAAACGCGGCAGTAGTTAGAGCCTAATCTACGACACAAAGATCGGGAATAACTGATTTTTGTTCTGGGGGGAGAAGGGTTTCAAATTTCAAATTTCAGTTTACGCTACTTAACTACTCGTTAGGACTCAGATTTTTAGATCAAAATTTAAGTTTAAGTCTAAGCTTTCGAAATCATTTAAAGAAATACAAAAAATAACGTTAAAAAATAGTTGTTTGTTACTCCAAAGTCTAAAGCGCCCCCTATCGGCATTTTTTGAAATTGAACTTTAAAATTTTATTTCAAGAAAATACTGGCATAAAGAAAATTTTTTGCAAAAACCGCAAACGAATCGACCAATTTTTCCATGTTTTATAATCATTTGAAATTTCGGACCCTAAACTTTAATGCCCCCTATCTCCTTGGGAATACGTCTGGGACCCTTAGTCTCCTATTTAATATTATTTGTCTTTAAGTGTACTATAACCCCTTAAAGTTCTGACCATCTTTTATGAATCACCCTGTATATATATATATATATATATATAACCACCCACAAGATTTGCTCGTATTAGAATATATGATGATTTGAACCTGAAAGTTTACGTAAACAAATGTTTCTTGTTTCTACGTGCATATAATTTAACTATTTTATTTTATAAAATTTCTGATTTTAGTTGATTTAAAAAACAGCAGAAGATGATTGGTAAGTATGTCTAATTTTATTCAATTCATAAAATGTTTTATCATACTGTTGTGGGCACTAAATTTTGGGACCACTCAATCAAATTGTGATAATTTCGGCTTCTTTATCTATCTGGTTTTATATATAATTCTGAATAGCAGCAACAATACATTGAAAAATGCACCCTCATTTTCACCTATTTTATAGATGCTAAACATAATACCGTAATTTCCGGCGTATAATTCGCAGCTCAAAGAGTCGTTTTTCGACCCAGAAATATTATTTTATAAAATGTAACTTAAAAGATCGCTGTAAATATTTAACTACAATTATTGAATAACATTTCTGGGTCGAAAAACGACTCTTTGAGCTGCGGATTATACGCCGGAAATTAAGGTATTATCACTAGACATTCCAATTAGAATTTAAGAGATAAGTTAGAGTGACCGTCTCAAAAAGTCCATCCATCGACCAGCTTTAACAAACTCAACAACATGTTTATCTTCTGGAATTTTTTTTAATTCCCTTAAATACTTTTTAGAATTTATATCGGGAAAGAAAAGTAAAAATAATAATGGAATTGTATTAAATAATCCATGTTTATTTCATAATAAAAATATAAAAAAAATACTTAAATTTAACTAAAGCCAATAATTCTGACCATTTGCCTTGAGGCCCATTTTCTAGGAAAATGATAAAGAGCCCACTTTGGCATTGCCTCTACCCATTAGATTCAAAACTTGACCCATTGTTCACATTTCTTTTTTCTTTGCTTAAAAGTACACCGTTATTATTACGTGAAATTTTGGATTCATTTTTTTAAAACGGTATGAATTTTCCTATTTTGTTCATTGGAAATACGTAATTAATTATTCAACCACCACACACAGAATACTAGACCTACGTGCGGAGACAAAAATGGTCGTAAACTGTGGTAAGTGCATTTTATATTAGCGTTTGTACGGTCCTTCCCAGAGCGCCGACTTCACAGAGGCAAAATAGGCAATCAGGCATACTTCTACCACTAATTTTAAAATGTTTTTTTTGTCCTACTTAATCACTGTGATTAGTTAAAACAAAAATATCATTCTAAAATTAGCGGTCGAAGTTTTCCTGATTTGTCCCTGTGATTCGGGCCTATGGTACCTCCAATTTTAATATCAGTATTTTGTAAAATATTCTTCGTCTTATTATTCTCAGAAAAAGAAGACGAAGAAAATTTTTAGAAAATACTGGTATTTAAATTCAAGGCACTATACAATCGCTAAAATAAATTCACCTACGACAGCCGCCATTTTTGATTCAGAGCATAGGCTTAGTATTCAGATATTCTGCCAGTACTGTGCTTGGCGGTTTACCGTCTTGGTAAACCGTAAACCGTCTTGGACGGTTTAGTAGCAAAAGGGTTAAAATTATATTTTTTAGTGGTAGATTTCTCTTACAGTGTTTGTATAAATATATGGTAATACTTATAGTATCGAAAAATTTATACGAAGCATTTGGAATTGAATTAAAATATAGTCGCCTGTTGCAATACTGCACGTAAGCTCACATTAGTACATTTGCTGAAAGCGTCTTCGCATTTGAAATTTCAAATAGTTCTAGGAACTTAAAGGTCTATCAAAAAATCAGACATCAAAATGCGATAAAATTTTAAAACAAGTCAAGTTCAAAACCTGTCGTCTTTTCACGCTTTCACATCCGGTAGATGAAACAGACCTTCAACGCTATGATGGAGTCATTTGACATTCAAACATAAATTACGATTTATAATCTTGATTTTGGGAATATTCCTCGTATTAAGAAACTGTTGTCTGAGTTTGACAATTGGAAACTGGAATGGGAAATTCTCATAGAAGAATCGATTTAAATGTAGTAACATACTAGCAAACACAGAACTAACAGATTGATATGAAAATTATACCTGTATTCACATTCAAGAAGTGTCTTTCCGATAACAGGACAGGGTGGCTAGTGGTCAGGAAAAAATACAGTCAAAAAAATTGATAAACACCAGTATATTCTTATAGAAAAATTTATGCTAATTATTCGATCAAATAATCAATTTGAATTTTTCTATAAGAATATACTGGTAATTATATTTTTTACTGTATTTTTCCCTGACCACTAGCCACCCTGCAGGAAATCGTAACCTAAGTGTGCCGAAACTGTCCGCTAAACAGATATCTGTAGCGATACGTGAACTGGTTATAGAGTGTTTGCCAGGCATCTGACACAATATCGGACATCACTAATCGATCTGACACGCATCCGATACAAATATCAGAAGATGCGCAGCAGTGTGCCGATTGTCACCACGAAATTTTTTTTAACGTTTTTCTCCTTATTAAATCTCAGAAATTCTGTAATTAAATAAGGCGAAGAATGCGTTAAAATTTAGCGTTGACTATTCGCCCACTAATGCGAATCGTGTCCATCACTAAAATATGTAGGAATCCCGGTATTCCTGGCACGAAAACATCGAAAATTGACGCAAATTTTGTGTTACTGATATCTTAAGGTAACCTTTTGGAACATTTTTTTCGATGCATATATGATAATTATCCATCTGGTGCCATTCCAACGACACTTATACGCGTGTCTGGAAATCCTTTCGATTTAATTAGATTTTATAGTATCGAAACTGTATGAAAAAATTTCTTAGCTTACAAGCAAGTTTATTTATAAACTAGCTGACCCATCCGTCGTTGCTCGGGTCCATGATAATAACAATATATTCTATACGAACATGACTGAAATCTGTAAGGGTATCGAAATCATGTCGAATGAGGCATATTCCGTCGAAATCGGGCCCATAGAAACTAGGATCGGAAAGCGCCTCCTGGCGGTAGAAAATTCAGTTAAATATTTAAGGTTATAGATATCAAGTTGAATGAGCCAAGATGTATCTTGTTTACCAGATTTATTGCCAAACATTTTTGATACAGTTTGTTTCCATAAAATATGTACATTTAAAAACATTCACAATATCATTTTAGTTTCGGTACTAAAGATAATAATATTTAAGCATTATGTAAGCACTGTTGCCTTTTCTCCGGAAACAAAAAAGTAATAGTGAATGTTTTTTAAATATAAATATTTTTATCAAAACAAACTGTATAAAAAATATTTTGCAATAAATCTGGTAAGCAAGATACATCTTCCATGAGTGAGTAAAGATTCACAATATATACTCAGGAGAATGCGCAGATGATAGATTTATATATACTTCTCTATATTGCCATGCACATTTTCTCCATCTCGCCAATGCTCCTATATTGACACGATACCTTACCCTCTAATCCTATTAAAATGTACTAATACCGAAAAAACACTTGTGTGCCTAATTTTTATAATTTTGGCACCTCAGAAATTGAGTGAAAATTTTATTACAAAATTACATCTTTACACACAAGAACTAAAGTAAATTTACATAATAAAAGCGTGTAACAAGTAATCAAATGGTCTCAGAAGTGCCACCTTAAAAATTATTTCATTTAGTGATACTTAACTTGTTTATTAATTTTATTTTAATTTATCTGATTCCAATTAAACAACGACATTTCAAAACTAAAACTATGTTCCACGCATCAAACTAAACGACATTTTTAATAGAACATTTCATTCTCATGACAACAAACAGTTCCTTTGCGATTCACTAAAAAAATTACAATCTACTTTCAACAACTATAGCGTAAAATAATTTAATTGCATACGATATAAAAATATTTCAGCCTCACTTTCAAGAAACGGAGTGAAAATTATTTTATAAAATGTAATAACTTTGGTGGCTTGAAACCCACGTATTTTGATAGATGGATACTGAAATTTTATTACACATATTTATTTCAACATTTACCACAAACTTTCACTACATTATAACTAATATTCCCATATTTATATTAGAAGCAAACAGAAATTGATGTAAATCTCTTGATTATTCGATTATACTCACATTTGCAGACGATATAAATATGAGATATTGTCACTTCTAGAAAGATGATTATCCACTAGAGATAAAAACAATGCATATATTCAACAAATATTTTGTAAAAAAGTAATAATATTCAAAATATTCACGAATAACAAATAATACAATAGTTATTACAATATTCTAACATTCAGCAATTTAACACTAATACAAATGAAAACATGACGTTTGCGCTTGCGCAGCTATTTCATAGATATAGGAACTTCTAGATTACACACAAGCTGTAAAAACAATTATTGAACCTTATTGATTGTTAAAACAATTATTCAACTCCTTCCGCTACGTGGCGTACGACCTTCATTGTCGTGACCTCACTTTTGATCTGACGCACACCTTTACCATATATCATTGGACGCTTACTATGTATACAGCCTTGGTGAAAGATTTACTTATATTTTTTTTTTGTTGAAGTGGTAATTCTGCGGCTCGTATCTGATTAACCCATTAACGCCTAGCGTTACCATACGGTCACGGAACAGCTGCCAACCATTTTTTTGTTTGAATACCGGTATTTTTAAGAAAAATATTCTCCTTGTTCGATGAGAAAAAACTCCCTAATAAAAGGAGACAAAAGTTTCTTTTTTAAAAAAATTGGTATGAAATGTAATTTTTGCATTTTAAAAAGAAAGATAATTCCGTCCTTAATGAGTTAATGATTCTCACTGTTCTAGGTAGAAGCATTGCTGATCGCCTATTGCTCTTATAAACATTTTAAGAATTTTTAAGATATCTTCTAGAGGATAGGGTAAGAATATACCAATCCCTCGTTAATACTTTGATAGATTGCGTACGTCCTATAGTCTAAGAGCTAGCAACGTCAGAAAACACGTGATTTTAGCAAGGCTCATGTTTCTATATATTCTCCCTTTTTATTGTGTAATACGCATGCGGTCGGTCTGGCTGGCGGGAGACATTGCGTTTACCTGTGAGGGGAGGGGCAACGCAGGTAAAAAGGTTTCAAAATTACGTCATTTTAGCATGAATTTTGCTTATAACACTTGTTTATGCTAAGTATTCGTGATATTAAGCCATTATTGCCAACTCCGTTTTCACGTTGCTAAGACCGTGCCAGACCCTGATTTAGAGACAAAATAAGGTGACAAATTCATGTCATTTTAGCAAAGCTGAAATTTTAGTATGTTATACTTTGGCTATCAGATAAGCTATAATTAATTTGCCAGACCGAAATTCCGTTGCTAAATTACTGCCAGACGCCGATTTGTATCTGGCAAAGAAAGCGCCTATCGGAAGAGTTGGCGGCTTTTGTAGTGCTTTGGCTACTTTCAATATACAGCTAAGCCGTGATTGTTGCCAAAGCAACGATCCTTACTTTCTATAAAAGTATATATATATATATATATATATATGTGTGTGTGATTTGTAGAAATAAATAATCAATCAAAAAATTCCTTACACTTATTTAACGTGTCTTCAATGAAAATATTTTTTTTCTTGCTTATCGCTATAGAAAACACACGTTTTTCCATTTCAGGCCAACGCAATTAAATTTCATTTCGAAAACACAGAAAACGTGCTACGAACAATATTATTCCAAACCACAAATGATCATTTGAGCTTGAAAAGTAGCAGTTGACATTGCTACTTTTACTCGCCTATTTGTATCTGGCAAAGAAAGCGCCTATTAGAAGAGTTGGCGGCTTTTGTAGTGCTTTGGCTACTTTCAATATACAGCTAAGCCGTGATTATTGCCAAAGCAACGATCCTTACTTTATATAAAAGTATATATATATATATATATGATTTATCGAAATAAATACTCTATTAAAAAATTCCTTACACTTATTTAACGTGTCTTCAATGAAAATATTTTTTTCTTGCTTATCGCTATAGAAAACACACGTTTTTCCATTTCAGGCCAACGAAATTAAATTTCATTTCGAAAACACAGAAAACGTGCTACGAACTATATATTATTCCAAACCACAAATGCTCATTTGAGCTTGAAAAGTAGCAGTTGACATTGCTACTTTCTATAGAAGTATAGTTATATATATATATATGTGATTTGTCAAAATAAAGGCTAAATTTATGTAATTAATGTATCAATTAATGGTAATATTGATTTTGCTCAGTTAAATTGTGAAAATAAATTATTTATCCACAAGATTTTCTAATTTTTTGTAAACAAACTTTTATTAACTAGCCGGTATTCACCCGTCTACCCGGTCACTTCCGTGTTGGACCAAATTGCCTTCTGCAGCGTATAACCCGGACTTCGCTTGGGAACCAGAAATGCAATTTACATGCAAACAGAAAAATATAAATAAAATATTTTAAACTATAGGAAAATAACTAATAAGTATATCAATAAAGCACGTAAAAAAAGATTTCGCGGCATAAACAATACATTTTTTCCATTAGCCCCCTGACGGTCAACACACGCTCGGCACTGCCCATGAGAATGGGAGAGCTTTCAGATAAAACATACAAAAATGAGATAGCACATGGCGAAGATACATGGCGATCGTTGTAAATGGGCAGTGACGTAGCGTCAGGGGGGGGGGGGCACGATCATTTCACTACCAGTATAATTATATACTACAGTTAGCCTTATTTAATCTTTGAACGGTATGAATTAAATAAGGCCAATTATAGTATATAAAAATACTGGTAGTAAAGTGATCCGTGCCCCCCTTGACGCTACGCCTCTGTAAATGGGCATTGTGGTTTCACTCCCATAAATTGTTAATATGGTAATTAAAATAACGGGGCCCTGTGTGCTTCTCAGCCATATATTACAACTTATACAAGTTTTTGTCTGGTAAAAATTTACATCATACGGATTTCATCTATACGGCGTTAGAGAATTCAGTACCTTTTGCAACATATGACGATGTGGCGGATGATTTAATGAAAGAGCATTTTCATGTGGATATAGTGCCTCCGACCACTTACGAGTATATCTCACGGATGCAGTATGATGGAGATCCGGATTTCGGGAAAACCACTGATAAAGAAATTGAATATGTGATAAAACAACAGGCAAATGGAAAAGCACCGGGCCCAGACGAATTGGATGCTATTATTGTGAAGCACATTTGCAAGAGATATAGGCTATTTGTTAAACAGTTTTTTGACAAATGTTTGGGTCTGGGTCATTTTCCTAGGATTTGGAAATGCGGACAGGTGATCTGTTTTAGAAAAAGGAACAAGAGTCCACATTCTTCCAGAGGTTATAGACCCATTACACTTTTATCTATTTTTGGGAAATTATTAGAAAGAATAATAAAAATTAGGATAATGACGAAAGTTGAATCTATAAGTTATTTTGAAGCTGCTCAGCATGGTTTTAGAGAAGGAAACAGTACGATTACAGCATTATATTCATTGAAGAGTATGGTTAAAGAAAAACTAGAATCTGGTAAATATTGTACCTTAATTTCCTTGGACATTGAGGGTGCTTTCGATACAGTGTGTTGGAAGACACTATCTAAAATTATTGATGACTTACCAATTCCTGTTTATTTAAGATCTATTCTTAAAAATTATATTTCTAATCGCAAGATTGGCTTTTTATTTTCAGAGGGAATAAGATGGTTTGCCCTTAATAGAGGATGCTCTCAGGGCTCATGCATTGGTCCGTTGATGTGGATTTTAGTTGCAGATACGTTATTGAAAGTATATAAACAATCTTTTTCGGATATTATATCGTACGCAGATGATTTCGTCATCATTATTGGTGGCAATACACGTCGTAGTCTTGAAGAGAAAGCTAATATTGCAATTGATCTCTTCAATGATGTTTGTCAGGAATTAAGGCTGAAATTAAGTGTGAATAAGTGTGAATCAATGATTGTTGGCCCTAATCAGATGATAAATAGAAGACCGATATTTAAACTTCAGAATACTTCGATTCCTGTGAAAGATAACGTTAATTATTTAGGTTTTAAGTTGGACGGAAGGTTTAACTGGATGGACCATTTTGATCAAGTCAGGGAAAACATTATGAATTTTATTATCAATATAGGTAAAACGGGTTGTAGAGATACAGGTCTTGCTGCACATTTTAAGAAAACTTGGTATAAAATTGTTATTGAGAAGCGAATTTTGTATGGTTGGGAGGTTTGGTTCCCAGACCTTAAAATACATGCCATTCGGAGATTAAGCTCTTGCCAGAGGTCTGGGTTAATGTCTATAATAAAGGCTTATAGAGACGTATCTACTGAGGCCTTATGTGTATTAGCGGGAATTGAGCCAATCTACATTAAGTTAAAAAATGATTTTGAAATATATAGTGTAGTGAATGGGTCAAGCCAACTTTATCTGGAAGACATTTGCATTAACAGAGAAAATGTAATGAGGAAATTGCGTACTTATGATTATCCAGAGTATTTAACTGAAAATAATATAAATATCATATCTTCTGTAAGAGAGGTTAACCCAGTAATGCATGGGCTGGTGACTTATACAGACGGGTCTAAGATGGGGTCTGGCACGTCAGCTGCTTTTGCAGTCTATTTGCATGGTGCAAATATTTTTGATTATAAAATTAAACTACACAAATTAAATTCGATTTTTCAGGCGGAACTTACAGCTATTAAATATGCAGTTGATTGGTTTGTTAATTCCAGCTTTAATAGAATGATTTTATATTCAGATAGTTATTCATCTATTCAGGTATTGCAACATACTTTCCCAGATAATAAAATTATCATGGATACTTTTAAAATAATGTCTCAGTCAAATAATAAAAAATTGTCATTAGGATGGATTAAGGCTCACGCAGGGTACGCAGGAAACGAGCGTGCTGACACTTTGGCCAAAAATGTAATAGAAAATGAAGAGTTTGATATAATGGAAGTTATGCCTTTTCCAATTTCCACAGTTAAGAGGTATTATAAAGTTAAGGCACTGTCAGACTGGCAAGAGAGCTGGAATAGTTCAACAGTTGGAAGGGATACCTATAATGTTTTTAATGAAGTAACGACGGATAGAATTATAGGTAGTAGAGTGGTTCATTATTATTGTACGGGTCATGGAAGTTTTCCAAAGTATTTGAAGAAAATTGGTAAGCGAAGTAATGATTTGTGCGACTGTGGACAAAGGGGTGATATTTTGCACTATCTGTTCGGTAGATGCAGACTTATGCCACATCATTTTGCATTTGATAACTTTTTGACAGTGAGAAAAAATATACAAAAAACATTGCTGAGTTTTGGAAATTACAATAAGTTGAGGGAAAATTACAATAAATTGAATGAGTTATACTCATTCATTAGATATAAATTCTGATTTTGGAATTACTCAGTGTATCAGGGAAAATTATTTTAATCTCAGTGCATTTTGATGCGTACAGTGAATGTTTAGTGAACTGTTGCTTTATTGGACAATAAGTCACAATCGGGCTTGCATTTGCAGCAATGATGAGTCATTGTGTTATTGAAGTGCATAGTTTGAGTTATTTCTTGAGCAAGTGTGTTTGCAATGTTTTAATGATGAATTCTGAACATTGGTTTTAATCATTGTATTCGTTGCATCATCATGAACGTTTGCTTTTAACAAATACCCAAATGAATTAATATTTTAATCGTTGTCTATAGAATATTTACATGGTAGTTGGTATTGACATTGGATACGTAATTGAAGTATTTTGAAATAGTTAAGTATTTATATAATTATGGTCAAGATTTTAAAACTGGCTTGCTGAGTTCATGGAGTGTATGCATCGATACAGATTTATTTACAGTGAGTTACCTTTGGTGTAGCGTGGCGATGTAAAACTGCAATTTGAATAAATTAATTTCTAATATGAATTGTGTAGCATCATGAACAATGACTTTTAAATTATGATATTGGTTGTGGCATGACGAACACTTATTTTACTGGTTTTTGAAAGTTGCTGATCATCTGGATGGTAACCTAAATACTTAAAAGTGGATAAGCAAGAACTTGTTCAATCTCATCTGTGCATTGTAGTAAGAATCTATTTGGTCTAGTAAAGTCTGGACATTTGGTCTTCAATCAAGTGAATGGAGACATTTACAATTATCTATGACGAAGTGAGATAATAGTGATGGAAATGGCATAGTCCTAATAAAGCTCTTAATGTTTTATAGTTGAAGATTGTCTGATTGTAAAGTTATATTATATTTCAATTAGAGTGTATCTTATTTTAGTTTAGTTTAGTCGGACACTTGTAACTTCAATTGTCCTTAAAGTTGTTATTATTTTAGGTTACTTTTATATTAGTTGACAGTTGTAACTGAAATTGTCATTAAACTTTGTATAATTCAGTAGGTTAGTTTTTCATTTTTAGTTTGTATTTTAATATATAGTCTGGGCTAAGGTTTGTTTGGCCTTCTTGTGACTCCATTTTGGAGCTCTTGTTGTATGGTTTTATATTTGCTCATTGTTCTGAGTCTGTCTTGTTGGGGTGATTTGCTGGCTAGCTCTGGGTATTTTTCCGCCGGGACATTGTATCCTATACCTTTTACGGTTGGTGTCCCGGTTGGGTGTTTCAAGCCATATATTGTTAACTAGCCAGTCTTCGCCCGTCTAGCCGGTCTCTTCCAAGTGGGGCCAACACACCTTCTGCAGCGTACAGCTTCGTTTGGGGCTCAGAAAGTGTATTTTACATGCAAACAGAAAAATATAAATAAAATACTTTATTTTAAACTATATGAAAATAACTAATAAGAATGTCAAAAAAAAATAACACGTAAATAAAGATTTTGTGACAAAAATTATATTTTTTTTTCATGAGCCCCCTGACAAATTACTGCTCGGCCCTTCCCGTGACTATCTAAGGGGAAGGGAGAGCGTTTAGATAAAATAAGGAAAAATGAGATTGCCTAAGATACATGACAGTGTACTTTCACGCCCATAAATTGTTAATGTAGTGGTCAAAATAACGGGGACCTGTGTGTTTCTCAGCCATATATAGTTAATACAGCCATAGGTGCCAACCTCTCATTAATATTCCGTAATATGCGGGTTAATTTGACCCAGGTTTAACATGTTTCGCACCAGAAATTTTTGAAGAAATAAAATTAAATAAATTCCACGTAGAAACCTGAAATTTAATAAATAAAGATTCATCCAATAATTTTTCTGGTTTGAAGCGTTGTTAAACTGGGTCAAATTAAAACGCATATTACGGAATATTAATGAGAGGTTGGCACCTATGATACAGCTATCATTATAAATTATATGGTTCAGTTATTATGTGTGTATAAATCGTTAAAATGAAATTATTTTAACAGAGCCCTTTGGGTTGCATTCCTGTAAACTGAATACGACAATCACTGTAACGCAGCCTTGTGCATACCCATGCACATAAATATGGCGATTTGTGTTTAAATCGCAAATCATTAAATCCAAAAAATGTGTTTTGAATAGAGGAGGAAATGTATTTTATTTTGTATAAAAATTTTAATCCGATCTCTAGAAGACAAAAAGCACAAAAATAATTTATAAAATATGAAATTAAAAAAAAAATTCTTGGGAAAATGTCACGCAAAATATCTAATAAAAATCAGTTATCTTATTCGTCTAATCTTCCATGAGCGGGTTCATAGCCGATGTTGGCGAAAACTCGCTCTAGATTAAATAGCTAACTTAAGTGTTTAACTATCTTTTAATACAGGGGTGGCCAACCTGTTTGGGAAGAGTGCCACTATCTGAAGAAAAAAAAAATATGCGTGCCACTTCCAATTTTTCCAGCATACTTAAAATATCAAAAGGCGATATCATGTTATTTATAAGCTGATTATGTGATTTTTACTCCAATACCACATTTTTTCCCTGTAAGTCTGAGTAATGGAGATTTAAAAAATAATATAAATAAAACAAAAATATAAACTTAGGTTTTTATTGATAATAAACATTTTTAAAGGTTTCTGCCAGATTATGTATTAAATAAAAATGAATAACTTGAAACATTTAATTCTAAATAATTATTAAACAAATAGTCAGTACTTACTTAATGTGGCTTTTGAATTTTTAGCTTTTTTACTAAGTCATCTATATTAGGATTAATTTTTGAAGACGCTAACAAAATTACCTTTTATCCTGCCAGTCATGCAACGTGCTCCATCTGTGCAAACACTATCTAATTTTGTCCACTCTACTTTGTTAACTTCAATTCCATTTTTAAGTTCTTTAAAAATTTCCTCACCTGTAGTAAAAACTAATTGGCGCAAATCAAGAAGTTCTTCCACAGTATCAAAATTATCGTTCGCGTAACGCACAAATATGCTTAACTGCGCACTGTCTGTGATGTCGCAGCTTTCATCCAAAGTTAATGAAAAGTATTTGCAATATTGCAGTCCAGAGACAATCTGTGTACCAACATCCTGGCCCATGTCATCTATACGACGCATGACGGTATTTCTAGACAAGGCTATGTTATCAACCATATTTTTGAGATTTTTATCGCCGACACTTTGGGCAAATATTATAAGGCTATTTTTTATTATCTCCTCTCCGTCAGAATAGTTTTTTTTCTTGCGGGCTAACAACAGAGAAAGTTCATAAGAAGCCCTCACCATACTTTCTATTTCGTCATTTCTCTTCTTGAACAATGATTGTTGGTCGGCTAAAATTTTCCTTTTTTTGTTGATAAATTCCAATCGCAAGTGTGATCCGACAGGATATTTACTATTAAAATCACTATGTAGTTGTGTGAAATGCCGCTCCAGATTAAATTTTTTCGGCACTGCTACACAAGTTCCACATATCAAACAAACAGGCTTGGAAGTATTTTGATTCGTAAACAAAAATTGTTCTTCCCAGAAAGTTCTAAAATCACGAATTGCAATATCGTCTTCATATTTTCTTTTCGATGTCGAGATTTACTCAATACTCATAGACATAATGAAAAAATAAAAAGTTTTAAAACAACTATGCCCGAGTCTAGAATTTAAAAACAATTAAAAAAAAAAACTTAACACTTTGCTTGGCAGTTCTACTAGCTTCCCGCTGAAGTACTGTTGCCAATTTCTGCATGAGGAAAAATTCATTCTTCCGTTTGCCGTTTGCTGATCAAGAGTGCGGGAAAAGAAATACCGTGAATTCAGACGAAGCGGGGGATTTGTGGAGCAGAGTGCCTATATATTTTTAGATTAAATTCACTGCAGCGCTGTTAATGTTTTTTTATTGGTGATTTCAGGCGCTTATTAGATTAATGTAGTGACTTCTTTTAAGTTTATTGCGAAAATTAACTTTGGACAGTTAATAAAGAACATTTCTATCTGGATTTCTGCCTATTATTTTTAATTAAAAAAAAATTCAATAAGTCTTCGCATGCCACTGTTAAAACTCCGCCGTGCGACACTGTGGCACGCGTGCCGCGTGTTGGCCATCCCTGTTTTAGTAGATTTGTAATGTTGGAATTTCACGCTCGTACTTAAAACTGTTCTTGAGAAGTGGCGAAATGACCTAAAACATTCGACCCCCGTTTAACTAACTTGGTGGATGAATATCTAAAATCGCTGAAATATCTATTTAAATATTTTTAGTATATTTGTTATCCTTAATGTTACGCTCCTACATATAACTTTTACTGAGTTTTGGCAAAATGACTTAAAATATTCAATTCCCATTTAACCCCCTTAGTGGATGAATTTCTAAAATCGCTGAAATACGCCTTTAACTATTTTTTTAGTAGATTGCGTAACCTGTATTTCAAGCCCCTACCTAAAACTGCCGATGAGATATGGCGAAAAGTCATAATCACCTAAAACTCTCGACCACCCCTTTGACCACCTTAGTGGTTGAATTATTGAAATCACTGAAATAGGTATTTAACTATTTTTTAGTAGATTTGTTATCCTGAATTTCTTGCTCCTACCTAAAACGTCTGCTGAAATATGGTGAAAAGTCCAAATTACATAAAAATTTCGGCCCCTATTTAAGTTCTTTAGGGGTGATTTTTCAAAAATCCTTTCTTAGTGGGTGCCTACCTTGTTTAAGCCTTTCCGGCACAAAGTCTGTTCGTAAAATGAGAAATTGCTGACTGACACCGGAATTTACAAACAACTTTTTTAGAAAATAGGAACTCCTTATTTTAAGCTTTCATTATAGAAACAAAATTTTATTAAAATATTCTTGGTGCCGAATGCAAGTTTAGAATTAAAATTAGGTGTGCCCGGAGGGGGACCATTGTGCCGGAAAGGGTTAAGGAACATAGCATCCAAATTTTATAGTCCTAGGAGCAGCGGTTGAAGCTCGGCGTTTATTCTGAGTCATCGGGACATGTTCCTTTCTAAGTATAGAGATTTATAAAAACGCCAAAGAAGCAAAAAAAGAGCAAAACTGAAACTCCATGGCGTAAAATGCCAACCGTTATGTTTATTTAAATTCTCTCTTAATTTTTAAGTAATATTATAATTATTATTCTTTAATATTCGCTTTTAATTTTAATAATACAGTATATAATATATTCTTTTAATTTTCTGAATAAACTTATAGCGGCTAGCAAGAATTAGGCAATGCCTACTGCTACTTTCGAAGGTTAAATGATCATTTTGGTTTGGAATAATATCGTTTAAGCACTTTCTCTGTGTTTTCGAAATGAAATTTAATTGCGTTGGGCTAGAAATGGAAAAACGTGTGTTTTCTGTAGCGGGAAAAATATTTTTTCATTGAAGACAAGTTAAATAAGTGTAAGAAAGATTTTTAATAATCCATATATATATATATATATATATATACTTTTATAGAAAGTAAGGATCATTGCTTTAGCAACAATCACGGCTTGGCAGTGTATTGAAAGTAGCCAAAGACGCCAACTACAAAAGCCGCCAACTCTTCTAATAGGCGCTTTCTCTGCAAGATATAAGTCGGCGTCTGGCAGTATTTTAGCAACGGAATTTCGGTCTGTCAAATTAATTATATCTGATAGCCAAAGTATAACATACTAAAATTTCAGCTTTGCTAAAATGACGTGAATTTGACACCTTATTTTGCCTTTAAATCAGGGTCTGGCACGGTCTTCGCAACGTTGAAACGGTCTGGCAATAATGGCTTAATATCACGAATAGTTGGCAGAAACAAGTGTTATAAACAAAATTCATGCTAAAGGACGTAATTTTGTCACCTTTTTACCTGCATTGCCCCTCCCTCACAGGTAAACGCAACGTATCCCGCCAGCCAGACCGACCGCATGCATATTACACAATAAAAAGGGAGAATATATAGAAACATGAGTCTTGCTAAAATCAGGTGATGAAAACGTTGCTAGCTCTTAGACTACTAGATTGTTATTGTCAGAGGAATTCTTACTTTCAATTTAAAGTTAGTTAGTTTCAAGAAAAACACTTTCTTATTCATGTTTAAGAGATTCACAAGTTGTATATTTTTCGTACCGTACGAAAAAACTGAATAACATACAGTTGTTATTCATTTATCCGGAACTCTTTTTTTTTTTAATATCTTACCACGATTGTGAATAATGTATCAACCTGAACGACATTGCATCATCCACAATATCATTTTTTGCAAGCAATATCCTTTAATTGTTTTGAATAGTTCAGTTTGCTTTTTGTTTGGACTTATACTAATCCCATTTTAAATCTGCACAAGAAATTACATTTGCTTTTACATTTCAGAATAAATAGCAAAACATAAAAACACTAAATTTGATTGTAGTGTAATCTTCAGAAAAGACAGTTATATGTTTCTGTATTCAATTTTCACGTACCTTCAAATCATTTGCTTCATTCTGTATCATCAAACATTTAAAATACATTTCTTGTTTAATGTCTAATATGAGATTCTTTTTCGGTTTTATTTTTCATGTTATAAGAATGTCATTCAAAAATATGCCTGTTTTAAGAAACACCTGATTAAGCTGACTATCAGCTGCATGTCTATGACATTTATCACGATTCAATGTTAAATATTTTCTCTATTTTCTTCGTCTTTATCAAATACTCATTATTTGTAAAAAAAAATCGACTTAGAACATTTTGTAGTTTTTTTTACGAAAATGGAATCACTGGTGAAAATTCACATTCGAGTCTTTAAAAAAAGCTAACAGTTTGGGGGTGAGTGAGTAATTTTGTTAAGCATCGGCCATTTTTGGGCATATTTCGGTAGTAGGGATCCCTTCAGGGAGGACTTTTCAAGGGAAAGTGACCCAAATTATAGTTATCGTACAAGGAAATCCTTAAAATAATACACATTCACACCTCTTAGACCACTATGGTTTCGGACATGCGAACATCGGACCAAGCTCCTTATTTTGTGACCAGTCTAGCACCACTATTTCAGTTTAGAAAATTTCTATTTAATATTTAAATTTCTGAATTTGCTATCATCTCATTTAATCGTAGAATTTGAAAAAAATTTCGGCGATTAAATAAGGCGAAACATTCTGGTAAAAAAATTGTGGTAGAAATGTGTGCACCTTGGAATTAGATGTCGTATTACAAAATATATACAAGTAGTACTGAATAATAGATTTGTTTATTATTTTAGAATTGTACTTTTTGTGACAACGATTTCCTGCAAGGAAAATTGAATTTCAGTTTATACAATTCTAAAGTAAATTATTATTATTTTAGTTTATTATTTGTAACTATGTCGATATATTTATAAGCATCACTCATATATGCTATTCGTTTGCACTTGTTATTAAACCCACACCGCAGTTTTTTAACTAATTTGCTAACTAATTAGTAATTTTAAATTTTAATAAAATAATGTTTTATTACATAGCATGCATATGTAGATTTCAATATATAGGTTGTCCGCGATATTTTATTAAAATTTTAAACATTAAAAAACAAAGAAAAATATGCATTTACGTTATTTTTTATTCAATGAAGATATACTCAGATGCTATATATTAATGAAGGAAAAAATAGATAACACAAGAGTAATGTAGAAGTTATTATACCACAAGCATTATACCTCTAAGATATAACGGTTTGAAATTTTTTTATGGAGAAATGAGAAAAAAAAATGGTTCACAATTCCTCGTTTAGTGTTATTGATAAAATGGAAATTCGTATTTTCAAATCTTATTCCCCCTTATAGAGCAATACCCAATAATAGATGGCTTTGAGAATACATCTATTCAATGCTTTCAGGACCCCATTTCCGAATGGAGTTATTCGCCTGTTTTAATGGCAGAAAATGTACGATTTCTGCGTAATTTCTGTGAATTAATAAGCATATATTTCTATTTAAAAATATCGGGGCTGAAAAACAAGGACCCATTCACCCTGGCTTCTAAAGTCGGTGCCAGGGTGAATAGGTCTTTGAATAACTATAACACAGTAAGTTTTTTTTTTCGTATTAAATCCGTTATCGCAATGGCCCATAAATATCGGACGTAATATTCTTTGTAACAAATGTAAATTATCTTGCATTGGACAATTCTTTAATTAAAAGAATATCTGAGTTCATGAGTTACGTTAATAATATAAATCTGCCGCAGCAAGGCAGTCATCACAGCATAGTCATATCTTTATTTTTACCGATACTAAAACTATCCAGAATGCAACGCAATGTAAATAACTTAAAATTTGTAGAAAATCTACCTTTTTTAAAAAATTTAGTAAAAATTGTCAACCAAATACTTTCTCAACTGTTTGGAAAAATGTATTCAAAAAATTCTCACCTTATTCACCGGTGTTCTTGTATTCCTGTCAATTTTAGCTTTTTACTCTTAATGGTATATATTTTTTCTCTATCAGTGTAATTAACAAAATTTTCTTTGTATCAATTATTATTATTATTATGGTTAGCGACAGAGCCCTATTTCTTTTAGCATGCGTTAAAAAAACTTAGACTGGTTCGGTGAATATACGATGGCAGGTAGATGTTACAACGATTCTGGCAATCTGACGGCGCTATCAATTTAGTTTTTATCATTCTTACATTTAATTCTAACTACCGCATAATTTCAACATTTACAGCATCGAAAAGAGAAAAAAAAGTACTTTTATAATGAAATTTGTTTGAAAATTGCAGCTCAAATTGCTTATTTTTATAATTTTTTAAATAATTTTCACACACGATTTTGTAAAATTTACCACAACAATAAACATTTGTTTAATACAGTAATGGAAAGTGATAATGGAGAAAGTGGCAGAGGTATCAGAATTGTCAATTGATTGCTCATGTTTCGTGGGAGTATAACACGATTAAAAAAGAATTTTCTCTCTTTATTATTAATATTATATTTCTTTTACATTTTCAAGTATGACTAAAAAATATTCCATTAATGTGTCCACGCATCGCCATCACAGCTACAACGTCCTTTAAAGTGACTGCTAATTTCATTAAAGGTTTGAAAAAACTCTTATGATAAATCAAATTTGCTAAAATACACCATTTTCCTGTTAACCTGATAAGAAAATATTATCAATAAAATTTCCTCTTATTTATTTATTTATTTCATTTCATTTATACTTACCCATCATACGTAGTATAGGGTATGTCTTGTAATCGTTTTGAAAATCGAAAAAAAAAATTGGACGGATTTACACGTTTCAGACACTGGAGATTCAGAAAAACATATTTTTAGAAAAAAAAAAATTGCCGTCCGTCTGTGTGTATGTCTGTAAACTTGAAATTTGGTATGTACTTAGTATGGAATAATGGGAAAAAGCTTATTGAATTTCAGTAACCTTGATTATACGGAACTATTTTTTTCGGACTCTTGATGCATTTGTTCTGATAAAAGGTATATAAAAATGTTCGAAATTGTGTTTTTTAAGGGGTGACTATAAAAGAAAAAAAAAACATAAATATTGCATTAAGAATGAAGTCGATCGGGTAATGAATTGCCGAGATATTTGTAATCACATTTTCCCCACTCTTCGATTTTTCATGACCCTGTATTTCATTCAAATTTCAATTCAAATATATATTTTAATTAGTAAAGAGACGCTTAATCCGACGCAGTAAGCTGTTAGTTAATAGGATTATCATTTTTAAATTTATAAGGATGTTTCTCTTACGCAATTCAGCAATAGAGCATTTAAAGTTTATGACGTCATCAAGCGACGATTTTATTCGAATTGCAATTCATTTTATAAATAGTTTACACATGTTTTATTTTCATATTTTATATTATGCATATCCATGATGGGTAAGTATTACGGTGGCGCCCAACGACTAGTTTTTTTTTTTTTTTTGGAGACGAAATGTTGAAATCTAAAGTTCACGCTTCACGCTCTGGAAATAAACTTCACGAATTTTCGCTCCCACATTTGAATGTATGTTGAAAATTTAAAAATGTAAAGTTTTCTAAATTGAATGTTGAATGATGTTCAAACGGAATGGTGAACAACCAAACTCTTATTGTTGAGTGACTTGAAAAAAAAATCTTCATATTGAAACTAAATATTTTTTTTATAATACATTTTGGAAACGCACTCCGGCGTTTCCAACGAAGATACAGATTTTATTATTATTATTATTATTATTATTATTATTGTTATTATTATTATTTTATTATCGATATTTTACCTTAAACATGTTTGTTTCTCTGTTATTTTAGAAAAATCTATCTATTTATTTACATTCTAAAAATACATATCAAGCGTTTTTATGTCTCTCTATTTCTACAGCTGGGAGAATTTAATAATTTTTATTTATTTCGATAATAATTAATATGACGTTCCTTTTTAGTTTACCAGTTTTTCAGATAATTTTAACTCGTTTGTCTGTGTTCTTTTCATTCTTCGATGTTTAAATCTGGGCCAGTGTTCTAGAGCTTTTTGGTATCTGTTCACACTTAGACAAAAGTACAGTAAATTCAATGCCAACATTTTTTTTTTATCTATGTGCATTATTTAAAAAAATAAATAAATATCGGGAAATGCCATAAACATCAAACCATATCTAAAAAACGTCCCCTTAGCCCTATCATGGGCAAAGAAAATCTGTTGCTAAATTGTTAAAATGATTGAATATCACCAGATTTTAGAAACAAATTCAACTGAAAATTGCTTTTCTCCTCGTACATTATAAAAGTAAAATTTTATTAAAAAATTCTGCCGCAAATTTGGCATTTGGAGAATAAAATTAAGTTGTATACAGAATATATCAAAGGGTTAATAAAGAAATTCTAATAAGTATGAAAAAATTAATAAGCTAGATTTCAATAAATAAAGGATCTGGTTCTAAACATGTTTATTCGACCAGGAACTTATAAGCCGGAAATAAAAAGAAAGTAGAATTGAACAATAGTACTTTATCAAGAAAATTTTCGGACAATTGCATAAAAATTGCACTGGAGTGAGAAGAAATTATAAAATCTGGGTGATGTAATTAAAAAATATATACACTGTGAATAAAATTCTAATTTCATGACAACATTTGCATGAAATAAATAATTTAAATTAACCTAAATAATGTTTTTTTTTTCGAACAATATAAATATAAAAGAAAATAAATGTTTAAACTTTGTTTGATATCTGAAATTTTTTGTGTTTACTCCCGCTTCCCCCTCACCATGAATGAATTACTCTATATTGTGAGGAAGTTTGTAATTCTTACAGAAATAAAGAAAGAAAATGTAGCCGTTCTTCATTTACTATGGTACTTTTTCCTGAAGCATTTTTACGCGCTTGTAATGCCGCATATCAGATAAAAAGAGCCCCTGTAAGTAAGTTTCCTATAGTGCTGCCATCTATTTGTGTATTAAAGAATTTCGTATTAGAATTCTAACTATCGCAAAATTTCAACGTTTACACCATCGAAATGAGAAAAAAAAGTACTTTTATAATGAAATTTGTTTGAAAATTGCAGCTCAATTTGATTATTTTTATGAATTTTTAAATAATTTTCAAACACGATTTTGACAAATTTACCACAACAATAAACATTTGTTTGCTACAATAATGTTAAAGTGACAATGGAGAAATTGGCAGTGGTATCAGAATTGTCAATTGATTGTCCATGTTTCGTGGGAGTATAATACAAAAAAAAAAATAATTTTATATCTTTATTATTAATATTATATTTCTTTTACATTTTCAAGTGTGACTAAAAAATATTCCATTAATGGGTCCACGCGTCGCCATCACAGCTACAGCGTCCTTTAAAGTGACTGCTAATTTCATTAAAGGTTTTAAAAAAAAAATCTCTTATGATAAATCAAATTTGCTAAAATACACCATTTCGGTGTTAACCTGATAAGAAAATATTATCAATAAAATTTCCTCTTATTTATTTCTTTCTTTCATTTCATTTTTACTTACCCATCATACGTAGTATAGGGTAATTCTTGTAATCGTTTTGAAAATCGAAAAATGTTTTTTGACGGATTTACACGTTTCAGACACTGCAGATTCCGAAAAACAAATTTTTAGAAAAAGAAATTGCCGTCCATCTGTCTGTGTGTCTGTTGTACCAAATGATACAACGATATCGAGAAAAAATCATTAATTAGATTTTGAGGCTCCTTTTCTGTAATCGGGGTCCGCGGTAAAGAATGGCGAAAAACATCAAAGAAAAAGGATGAGAAAAAGATATTGCAAAAATAAAACATAATAAAATGAAATTTCAAATATGAAAAACTATAAATATCTTATGGATTCATCTAAGGAGCTTCATAAGAATAATTCATAGGAAATATATGTTATTTTGTCGAATATTGTCAGCATTTAGCATAAAAATGACAATATTACGCTCCTGTAACATATTAAATAGAACCTAAGAAATCTGAAAATAATAAAGACTCCTGTGCAATATTTTCTATAGTGTATGGAATTATGAAGTTATTAAAATACTTGTAGATCTAGCTAGAAGCCCCTGCGAGTAAGTTTCTTATAGTGCTGCCATCTATTTGTCAATTTATTATCGATTTTATTCAAATTTTGTATATAGGTTCATTGTGATAAGGCGCTTCTCTGATTAGCTATGGGAGTTCATTGGTTAATTATAAGGGGGAACGGGGGGATGGGCCCCCCGTAATATATATTCGATCTGTTTATTTTTCGAGGGCTTATTTCAAATTCTTTGAAATAAGAGTATAATATACAATTAGTGTGAATAGCCTGGGAGTTGAATGCCCTCAGTTTAACTGGGCAGTTTTCTTTTTATTATATTTTTGTGTTGTTTTGTCCCCTGGAACGGAGCAAGAGATAACCTTTATAGGAGCTCCTCCTTCCGATCCGGGAGTAGAGTAAATCTCGGAGGGAGACCTTGATTAGTTCTTGAATCTCTTGCTCTTGTGGGCTCTCAGACGTGCTTGGGTCGATGATGTCATGGACTCTCCCCCGGAAGCCGGACCTGATCTGGCCCCTTTTGTACGTACCTCTTTAGAAGTGGTGCGGATTTCTAGTGGAATGCGGGGTCATGTCCAGTAGTAGACGAATGTCCAGTATGTAGACGTAGAGTAGTAGACGACCCAGAAGTAGACCTAGTAGTAGACGAACGGGGTTATGTCCAGTAGTAGACCTTATCGTTCGGACAACGCGGCCATAAAGATGATCTGTCTGGGCGGCGAGGGCTTCGTCTTCACCGCACAGGAATCGTATTATTTTCACATTTCTTTGGGGTTATTTTTTACATGTTACAGGAGCTTAATATTGTCATTTTTATGCTTAATGCTGACAATATTCGACGAAATAACATATCTTTACTACGAATTATTCTTATGAAGCTCCTCTGACGAATCCATAAGATATTCATAGTTTTTCATATTTGCAATTTCATTTTATTGTGTTTAATTTTTGCAATATATTTTTCTTATACTATCTTTTCCTTTGATTTTCACACATATGATTTCATTTTAACTATATGTATATATATATGTGCAGGTATACGTACATATGTAGATATTGATATAGATATAGACACAAGTAAACATGCACGAACGATGCAAATTGATGCTAATCTTGACTATATTTAACGAAACATCCCCTGATTCGGAGGAAATGTCAGCAAATTATATTACCCAAAGAATGGACAAGTAGTCGATGACTAGCTTATTTTGCGAAATTCTCTTTCAAACCTGATGTTTACTACTAAAAGTATTAAGAAAAGTTCTAAAAGTAAGAAAGTACTAAAGTAAGAGTTTTCCGTAATCAGGGTCCACGTCAAACTAGTTCGTTTTAGCTAGCGTAATTTGGCCTAAAATTAACTAAATTCCTGCTACTTTGAATTTTTGTGGAAAACATTAAAATTTTTACAGGATTAAAATTTTGCCTACGTTCTTTTTACACGTTTTTTGTTTCTTAGTTTTTAAATTGCTATATAAAGGCATTAACTTTAAACCATATTCTTGTCGACTTAACGCTTATGTTTTTTGCCATCCTTTATCGCGACCCCGATTACAGAAAAGGACCCTCAAAATTTAATTAATGAATTTTTCTCGATACCGTTGTATCACTTATTTGAATTCAAAATAAAATACGAATTTTCTGTAATATTTAATTATGTGTATATTAACATGGTCTTTATTTATGTACATAGAAAGGCAGGGAAATCAAAATGTAAGATCCTCTAGATTTCTTTCTATACAAGACAAAATAATATGTGTAAACTTTTAAATTATTTTGAAAATACGTGCCTAATTCGCATTGAACGTTAAATGATAAATGAGTTTTATTACCCATTTAGTGCTCTTTGAGTAATCAATTCGATTTTTTTATGGATTTCCTATTGAATTCAGAATTCATAATTTTTTCTTAACATATTGAAATAACGTATGCTGAAAGAAATTTTTTTAACGTATAATATCATGGTGTTTGAGTTTCAAAATAAAAAAATCTATATAAATTAGGACCTTCTTAATATATATTATACAATCCAAGGATTTTCAGAAAATATAACAGGGTATTTTGGCCCATGAAATAAGACTAAAATTTGATTTTGGTATACTGACTTAATTATTTCACTTTTTAATATTAGAAGGTTTATACTGAACGATTTCAACAATAGTTTTTGCATTTTGTTCGGATTTATATGACTTACACTAGCTCAAAGTTCCTATTATTCGTAGTTTTTGATGAAAGATACGCAATTTCTTCTAATTTTACCTCAATTTTTAACATATTTTTTAATATTTTACTATGAGCGCAGCTTTGCAACACTTTTATTTTTACATATATTGTACATTTTGATGCATTTTATAATATACGTAAAGAAGAAAGTGTTGCACGATTGCGCTCATATAAACAGTAATTGAGGTAAAATTAGGAGAAATTGCGTATTATTCATCAAAAACTACGAATAATACGAACTTTGAGCTTGTGTAAATCGTATAAATCCGAACAAAATGCAAAAACAATTGTTGAAATCGTACAGGATAAACGTTCTAATATTATAAAGTGAAATAATTAAGTCAGTATAACAAAATCGAGTTTTAGTCTTATTTCATGGGCCAAAAACAAGGCTTATCTTCTCTTAAACATTTTCTTAGTTGATAGTGTCTCAGCTATCAATGAAATAACATGCTTTTCAGGCTAAATAGCTGACACATCAAGAGACAATCGTTATGACACACTATGTATAAGGTTTGTAAATGTTAAATTTTAAGATGAAAATTGCATATTTATACTAGATATTATTTAAAAGTACGGTTGATAGATGGCAGCACTAAATAATTTAAACTCATTATTACTTTGGATAAGGCTTGTTTGAATGTCAGATAAATTGTTCTAGTGATATTTTCCTTTTTTCCATACTTATAATTATTATTCATTTTACAGAATTGGATCATTTTTTAGGAAAAAGTGTTTTCACCGATGCTTACTTTCGACTACCCTTATTTCCAAATACTAAAATTCAAATTATTTAATAGTAATATAATATTTCTGTGTTAAGTAAAGGAAATATTACTATTCGTAAATAGTGGTATTCCAAAGTAAACTTTCGTGGGAACCTTGTTTCAAGTTAAACGGTCCCGTACTGAATTTGAAAAATGGTATTTTTTTAAAATAAAAAATAGGTAAAATATCCGAAAATTACACATGCCATTTTTATTCATAAATGAATATATAAGATCAGAGGTCATCGTCTGATTTTATTTTTGTCACTATTAATTTATAGAGAAACTAATTTCAGTATTCCGAGATAAATTATTTTTAAATAAATTAAAGTAACTTGGTTCTCATTAAGAAACCGTGTAATTGAAAAAAAAAAACATATTTTTATGAAGTCTTTCATTACAATATTTTATAAAACGATTTAAAAATATTTTTTCTTTACTCGTTTAACTTTATATCTAAAATAAATCAATCAAGTGGCTCAATGCGTAATTTATATATAAAGTTAAAAGTTAAAAATTTGCATTTAATTTGTAGTTCTCTTTAAATAAAGATAATCCTAAAACTGCAAGAACAGTTTTAAAATTTAAATTAAACATTAGCTACATCCTTAACCACTTCAGAACAAGCGTCAAGTATACATGGTGTATAGGGGTTGTACAGTTGTTATTTTTGAACATGTTTGTTGTTTTTGAATAGCATTTTTCTTTTTATCGAATCACAGATTTCCATTCATTAAAGATAGCTCTTACAGTTGCATAAGTCATGCTCATTGTTATGGAGATAATAGTTGTTCACAGTAAACACACCAAATATTTTTATTCATAACTGAATAAATTGTTTGAGATTTTCTATGCAGTGTTTTTAAATGCTCAGAAATTTTTGTTCTTTCATTTCATGAGGGATCGTAGGGTCCTTGCTTTTGAATACCGCTATTTCTGAATACTATATGCAATCATGAAAGTTGTAATGTAATAATTATCTACGACTAAACAAGGCGAAAATTACTATTCGGTGAAAGTGGTACTCAAAAGTAAGCATCATACAAATCATACGCATTTTTTTTCTCAAAAAGTCGAGTTCATTGAAGATTTAACTGACTTTTACCCCCATAATAAAAAACAAAATAAATAGTAAATGTCCATGGGTCACCTACTGGTGCATACGGTTTTAGAAATGTTAAGAAGGCAGCAACAACAGCGACTACTACAACAGTGTTGCCCTTTGGGGAGGTTTTTCATTAAGAAACCTACCATTATTTCTGAACAATAATATTCGTCTTATTTACATAATTGCCAACTTCCCGATTTTCTGAATACCAGTAAAATCGTACAAAAATTTTAGCTTCATTAAATTGCAGAATTTGTACTATTAAATAAAACAAATATTTTTACATAAAATATTGGTATGAAAAAAATCGGGAAGTTGGCAACTATGTATTTAATATCTCATTAAATAACGTGAATATTATTATTCAAAAACAATGGTAAATTTCTGATTAAAAATTCCCATCCAATTGTCAACATTGACAACAAATGAATTGACACGCATGGAAATTAAATGGTAGCCGCGCAGGACTTAACCCCTTGAACGGCGGTGGGACGAATATTATATATAGGGATATATCCCACTTGCTTTTAATCTCCAAATACCAAACTGGGACCAGAAGTTTAGAAAGAATTCTTTTAAATTGTACGTGAAGAAAACTTTTACCTATTTTCAAATAAATGTTTTCGTAAATCCCGGTGTCATCATATCATTTAAACGTTTTAGCAAAAGAAGTACTTTGCCTCTGAAAGGGTTAAGGTTATTGGTCAGTGAGGACTCAGATTTCCCTCGTTAATGTTAAACCTATGGGCGTTGAAGGCATTCATTTTTTAAATATCTCATCAGGAAATTAATATTTTAAACTTCTTTTCCGTGTTCTCTTCTTAAACGAAGAGTCTTATTTTTTATTCGTTTAAATATTACTAAAATATGTGCTTAATTTAATATTTTATGTGTTGAAAGCTGGCGAGCTGTGAGAAAGATTTCAACATGTTAAATAAAATGAATAACATATTTTAGAAGTATTTTGACATCTAAAAATAGAAGAGACATTCTTTAAGAAGAAAGCACAGTAAAAAGAAGGTAAAAATATTAATTTCTTGATAAGTCATTTTAAAAAAAAGAATGCATACCATGCTAAACAAATTCTTTGTGGTAGATTTCTCTTAAAAATATCCCAGTATAAGTGTATGACAGATGTTATTTATCAAAAAGTGGTACGAATAAATATAAAATATTTGCTGGGTCGAGATATGTTCCGACCCCGCAATCAATGGGTTAAGCACGATTTTTTCAGAATAGCATTTTAACAATTAGTGAATACTCTAGCTTTTCTAATTTTTAATGAATCAAGTTGATCTTTTTAAAAACTAATCGTGAAATACGTAGGATGTTTTCGAAAAATTGATATCCCGCTTTTCTGTGTAAGTTTAAGTAACGGAATTTATAGTAGACAATTTATTTTATACTTTGAATCGGCGCAATTTTTTAAAAATGCATATTAAAAAACGGCTACGCATTTCATTAGACTTTGGACGCAAAAAACTATTTTTTTTTCTCATTGTTAGAGTTTAAGTCTACGATGCGTTTTGGTGAGTTTTGTTCGTAGAAGGATGGAATATTTAATGTTGTACAGAGAAGGGAGAACATTTTTCAAATTGAAACTTATAGAACCCGTGGAACGTATAAAATTTAAAAAGTGTAAATTTTTGAAAATTAATGACAGGACTATTTTATATAAAATTTTATACTCGGTCAGAATAGGCTTTAATTTCTGGAAAACACAGCATAGTCGGGAATAAAAAAGAGAGAGAGAGAGTGAGAGAGACTATACATTTTAATCAACAAAATGTCCAAGAGAAAAATGAAAGTAGCCATTCGACTAAAAATTATGTATCCTTTCTATGTGTGTTACAAAAAAAGCTTAAGGGTTCATCTTCATACTGATGTCATACCAAACTCAGAAATTTTCCATACGAACACCTAACTTTGATACCATATCTAGCTGTTTTGTTAAATTTTACTTTAGGATACCAAACAGAAAGTCCCGCACTCTAAAAAATAAATGTGTAAATTTACATACAAAAACAGGTATATCGATGATACAAAAACGATTTGTCTAGGTGTGTAAAGTGGTGGGTAAATTTCCAAAATACACACTTAATGTGTAAATTTCTAAATACACATTTTAGTGTGTAACTTGATGATAACACTAAACGTGTGTAAAAGTTATCTGATCACTCCTTAAAGACGCACTTTAATGTGTAAATTGGATAAGAATACACATATTTCTGTGTAATATTCTTACATATATATCTGTGTAATATTTTGTGATTACACATATTTTGGTGTATTATGCAAAATACACATTTTTGTGTATTATGCAAAATACACATATTTTGGTGTATTATGCAAAATACACATTTTTTTTGTATTATGCAAAATACACATATTTTTGTGTAATGTGCAAAATACATAGTTTTTAGTGTAATATTCTGTTTACACATATTTATGCACAATATGCAACACGCATAATGCGATATTAAAAATGCACAGTTTTTTTTGTGTACATAGCTACTTTGGATAAATTGCAAACTAGGTGTTTTATATGGCAAAACAAAAATGCACAAAGAACATACTCATTGCAACTCATATTGCTTGATGTGTTTGTTAGCAGATTTGATTTAAGGCCATAAAACAGTGTACCCAGAATATATTTTGGCAAATTTCACAAGACAAATCGTTTTTTTTTTTTAATCATCGATATACCTGTTTTAAAATTAAGCACAAAGCAGCATCGTCTTAAACTATACTTATGAAAATATATTTGTAATTATACTTATGCTTACTACATGCCATCTTTTTGTTATAGTTGGTTTTGAGTTCTAAAACCATATCGTCACAATATATGCGTAGAATATGTATAATCTGAATAAATAGCCACTTACAGTGCGGAGACTGTCTTCATGATTTTCATTTATTATTCTTATAGTAATTATGGGCTGCGATATAAGATTAATATTGACATATACAGAAAACCTCAGAATAACGGACACCTATGGAGCGCGGAATTTCTCCGCTATTCAGGGGTAAATATATTGGTGTGGGGGATCGCAAAAATTTCCTCTAAATAAAGATGTCCGTTATGGTGGATTTATTGTTTTTACCAATATATTTTTTTTACTTAATTCTCCAATAAAATCTTAATGTGTCAATTGAATTGAGTTGTGCTGATTGATAATTATATTGAGTTGTCTAATTTTATAATCTAGAAAATTACACAAAAACAACTCTAATGTAAACAATAAATAAATCTGCAACCAAAGCAATTCCAAATAATAAGAAATCCGACATTAGAACGTGAAGACCTAATAACGAGTAAATAGACAAGTTTTAAGAGAAGGAAAAGTAATTAGTTTGGTAGGTTAATACTTGATTTTAACAGCAAGTGTCAATGGAGAAAACCTTTGATTTGATGCGATGCGTCACTTTACACTGCAGCTGATATTCACAAATTGTTCCGAAGAACACATTTTGCACAAAAGAAACAAGTTGCGATCACGTGATTTATAGAATGGCACATTACCCCCTGAAATAGCGTGAAAAGTAGCGTCGGTTCTCACTGCGAAGTACTGATTTTTTTTTTGCATCGTGCTTAGAAATGTAAAATTTCCGGAAATTTTGAAATATCGAAGACAGAAGTTTTTATTCTGTTTTTTCTAAAAGCTTGAATAAAATAGCAACTTTCCTATTTACGTATGAAATTATCATTGTGGAAGAATGTTGAACTTGTATGTAAAAATGGAATGTGCATAGAGCATTTTGAAGATAGCTAATTATTCTGGATTTCAAAAATTTAATTTTGATTCTCTCATTAAATATATTTGAAGCAAAATTTGCATACTGATATTTAATAACACTATAAACATTTCTGTAATAAAAAAATGCAAATACAAAAGTTGATATTGATGGTCCAATGTGACCAGTAAGGGATGACCAGTTTAGGTGATCCCTAAGGTTGGTTGCTTGGTTGAATAGGGCTCTATGACACAAAGTTCCTTTAGGGATATGCTGCGCCAAGAAAAAGCAATTTAAGATCATAAAATTGTACTTAAAAGGTTAAGATTTGAAATTGAACTAAATCTTTGTCATAAAAACAAGATGAATGAAAATAACACAGCTAAATGAAAAGAGTGATGGAATGATAAATGTGTAATTAAAATAATTCAGTGAAAATATAATACGATGTCTATAAGAGACAAACACAAGTTTTCACCGTTAAAATATATACAAACTCTAAACTAGCAGTTTGTAAAATGTCCAAAGTTTCTTGCAGAAATATATTTACTTAAACTATAGATTATCAAAATAAATATAGTTAAAGTCACGTAGGTTAAAATACCTCATAAAACAGTATTATCTTCATTTGAGTTAGAAGTGTAAGAATCTGATTCCATAGCTTCTTCCGCATAGTGCAGCAGCTGTTTGGAATCATTTGTACAAAGAAGTGATGAATCAAAACAAGGTTTCTTGTTTTTTCCCTTTACAGTTTTCCAATGCGAAGAGGCTTGGGTTGAGGTTTTTATTCTCTCTTTCTGTGTATATTATTTTTGTTTTGTTTTTTGTGTAGGGGAAACAGATTTTTCCAATTTGTTTGCAGATGAAACAGAAGTTTGACCTAACTCATGTTCGGTTGACTTGTGAGGTTGACAATTAGAATATTCTGTTTTCACAGGTTCTGATGATGGTGGCCAAAGTTCTAGTGCAGGAATAGCTTTTTTAATAGTGGCACAGTACACATTACGGGTTCTTCTTTATAGTACTGGTTAGTGTCATAGATTAATCATTTGGTGGTAAAGATAATTCAGTTCGGGTGCTTATATGTCTTAAGGATTTTATTTGTTGTTTGAGTAAACTAGAATAAGAAACTCCTACATATGGTGCTCTAGATTCAACAAGTTTTCGAGCTTCAGAATAAGAAAGTTTCTGAGTGATTTTGACCGCAAAAATTTCTTTCTCACGAATCCAGTTTGGACCATAGCGAGCGTATGCTGCATGGTCTCCCTTGCAGTTTATATAGCGTTCAGATTTTTCACACGAGTAACTCTCATGGCCGACTTCTGAACATCGTGCACATGTACCAGATCCACGACAGGTAGTTTTACTGTGGTCATAACGCTGGTATTTGAAGCAATGGAGAGGGTTAGGAATATAAGGCCGGATGGGACCTCAGGTATGGAGCTATAATTCTAGTTGATAGAGTAGGGCTATCGAAAGTCAGAATAATATACTTTGTAGGAAGCACTTGCTCATTCTGACGAATAGTGATACGGCGTACGTCTATAACATTTTGATCTATTAAATTATGTAAGAATTCATCTTTTGTAGAGAATAAAAGTTCGGGTTCCGATATTACACCATGGCTTGTATTGAGAGTTTGATGGACTTGAACAGAAACAGAAAAAGAACCTAGTTTTGAGCACTTTGAGAGAAATTCTGAGTGACTCGCTATAAACCTCCACCAGCAAATCCCCAGACTGCATTTGTTTAAGTGAATGGCCGTCTCCAAAAATTGCTTGAAATGTTTTTGCAATAGGAAAAATAGAAATTCTCTTAAAAGAACTATCCGACAGACTATCAGTGCGTTTAATTAAAAAAACGTGTGAATGAAATATTCTGTACAGTTTGTAGCTCTCCACATGGGAGCTGTAAGGAATTAAAGTATTTCCATCCATATTAGAGAGAAAACCAATTTAAACCCCGGTTGCACCACCCACTACCGGTGATCCCTAAGGTGACCAGAAAGGTTTGAAACGACGAAAATTCACTGAAGTTTAAGCGTGGACTAGGAAGCCTGACATTAATTTAGACTACTACTTTTTTCAATTACTTATTTATATTTTTTAGAAATAAAAAATATTTGTTAAATTAAAAAAAAAATGTTTAAAATTGTACGACACAATCAGGGTTCACAAATGAGCCGCCAACTGAATACCAATTTTTTTTAACAGAAAATTTCATGGTAGGTTTCTGAACATTTCCGCCAAAAATTTACCTCTGAATGTGGTTTCTGCTAAATTTTCAAGAAAAATCTAAAAATAATTTTTTTCTAAGAAAATACTGGTATTCAAAAAGCGGACCATTTTGGAGCAATGCACAATTAATCTTGCAAAACTTAGTTTTGCCACGATCTTGAATCTAGGTTCATAATTTTGAGATCTTTTTATGCTGCTTATTACGGTTCTTCTCGAATATACCTGAAAAACAAACAGAAAATTGAAAAACAAATTAAACTATAGTAAAAAATTCAAATTTCATAAAAATTTATAACATTATTTTTAAAGCTTGAAAAAGGAAAAAAAAAATATTTTTATTTATTAGGTATAGTTTGTAGAATATTTAATTTCCTTTATTTAAATAAAATAAACATGCAAATTTTTTTGTTTATTAATTTTGTGTTTAAAATTTAGCCTTCGCAGGCATCACTGATCTGCGCAGCTCAACGTTTACGGCTTCGGACCAACTATACGACATATTTAATGGTTCAAACGTATATATATATATATATATATATATATATACACATATAAAGAATAAATAAATGCATCCATTTTTAAACTTTCTGGTCCATTTAAAATAAAATAATTGGTATTCTTTATAATAATCTTTATACGTAAATATGACCCGAGAAATACCAGAATATTTAATAGTAAACTTTGCCTTATTTATTAGCAGAATTTATGCTATAAATAAATAGGTATTCTGCGATTATTATTATTAAAAATTAGTGATATTTATTTGGCCAAAGTTTCTATACACTGTACATTTTTCTTCTTTTAGTCGATGTGTTAAGAAAAGTTTCGAAGGAGACGCAGCTTATCGAATAGAAGAAAAGAAGCACGAATAAGAAATGTTGAAAATTACCTTGATACAATAATTCATTTTTGTGTTATATATACTAAAATACATTTAATATTACATTAAAATTCAGCATATTTAAAACTTTTTACGATATTTAAAACAAAAAAAGTATAACTTACACATAGCCAGTCTAAACAAAATCGCATAGCATTAATAATAAATAAAAAATGTCTTACTAGCAGACAAGTGCGGGAAAATACACCTCAGTCGGGGTCAAAATTAAATTATCATCCGGGAAAATATTTTCACTTGGGTGTAGATTTCTTCATTGGGTCAGGTAACCAGATTAAACCCGAATCGTGGTTGAGTCTATAGCTATATCTCAAGAACTAATGTACATAGTATCATCAAACTTCAGATTCCCTTAGACCTCTACATAAGTTGTTGTTGATTAGGTTTTTGGTGTAAATATCTCAACATGTGGCGCTTCTGTGCTGCATTTTTAAGGTATTATACGATTTTAGAGACAGTCATATCTCAAAAACTAATGCACGGAATTTCATCAAATTTCAGATTCAGTTAGACCTTGATATAAATTGGTACTGATTCGTTTTTTGTGTATCTGAAACCTGTATGAGTAAGTTTCGGGATTGACACATCAGACTACTTTTTCTTTGCAAGTCTGATTGACTAAACTAAATGTTTCGCGTTCTGGTCGATTTCGGTTAGAGTTTTGATTGTTATGGGAGGAATATCGTTTATCATCACGATTAGAAAGTAATTGAAATTCAGCTCTTACTCTCACCGATATCTGTCAAAATTTTCTGTTCTTTTTATATAAGTGTTTCTATAGATTGACTAACAAATCACGAAAAAAATTGTATCATTTGGGCATGCGCAGTTAAAAATTATTTCATAGAAACTCTTATATTTCATCCCATATTTAACATATTTATATTCTAATTGTACAACGTTGTTTCTACTGTACTTTGACAAGTTTTCTGAAAGTGGCGTTACATTTGGCTGAAAATCCTTCATGCTATAAACAAAATCATTCTAAAATTTCTTGATTTTTTTAAAGAAAAATAAATATCCATACTGTTCTTAGACAACATGACACAAACATTGTGCAATATCCACAAAGTGATGTGCTGCAGCTGCGGGTAACTTCCACAATTTCATTTTACCAGGTGATCCCAAATATGTTTTTCTTCCATTTGTGGTCAGTCCCCTAATAGCCCTCGTGATCCAACATTCGCTGAAAAATATGAAGTAACGATTTTTTTTTTATTAGCAAACTTCTAGAAGAATTCGTCAAGTATTTTTTTTAGATATTCGACAAAATGTGTAAAATCATAAGTATCCGGTGATTTTTAGCCATATAGTGCATATTACCAATTTGGCCCGGACCATGCCCAGGTGGATGAACCCTGCTAGCAGACAGTGTCGGGAAATGCTAATTTTAGAAAACAAATTATAAGAAGAAATTAAACCAATCTATCACATGTTATATATATATGATTTAAAATAAGGTTGTCACAGGAAGTGCTGGAAATATCCTCCTTGAGCTCAGTGTTGCCAGCCCACTACATTTAAAAAAATCAGATTGCTTGATTGACATCACGTTTTTGAAATAGTATAATACGTCTTATTTTCGCTTTATTTAATCTGTTGTGATATCGGCACTCGACCTGGTAGCGATGATTTTCGAAACGATCACCACAGCTCAGTAAATAATTGAATTCAAACTCGATTCAATTAAAACAAATTACTTTTTAATTAAATAACAAAGATAATACTATGTACAGTATGGTCAGTCAATTACAAATATTTCTCTACACGATAACACAACATGACAAACCTCTGCCTTTAAAATCGCATAACTGTTCCGTCACTTGGAACCTACTCAGAAAACTAACTCAGCCAGACCGGAACTCTTAATCAGAAAAACCAACTTTTTGCTGTCCAAAACACTGACTGTCCTCCTTTCTTCCCCATTTCACACCGGTGGTGTCGGACGAACCCAGTTTTTACTACGCCTCGGAAATTCTACAATTTCTCTGTTCGAGGTTGGGATTTCTTCTTTTTTTCCTCTCTCAAAGAAAGGAATCTCTTTTCAAGCGAAAAAATGCTCTTTCTATCCCGTTCTCCGGACTCGTTGTGCAAATACTTCCCCCTAAAGAATTTCATATGGCGCACGAAATTGGAGAGGGCACAACATCTAAACACCATTTGTAAACTAAAGTGAAATTCTAATACTTTAATGGCTTTATACAGTTTGATTTTCTATACAAGGTTCATGCAGATGCACGCTTACTAGTTTTGAACTACTCATCATCATCCGGGATTTCACTTTTAAATTCTCACTCACAATAATGAAAACTCTTTCATGATTAAATTAAATTGAACAGATGAGATATTTATCTAAGTTTAACAAATGACACAGTGAGATCCTTGAAATTAAGTGATATAAAGTAAATTCTCTAAAATACTAAATATTACACAAAATACATACAATTACAAAACACAAAAAATACTCGTAAAAAGTAATAAATACCAATCAATAAATCACGTCACTGGATTATAATACTCACAGAACACCACTATTTGGTTCTACTGAACTCGCTTCACTCTAATTATAAGAGAATATGATAATTTATCATACCTGATGTTCCGTGATTCATAGATAGAACTCTGATCTCTGCTAAACTCTGTAGAACTCTATACTAAACTCTCCAAACATTGATTCTAACTTTCTTTTTTTTCTTCACTTGATACTCCGCACTTCTAATTACGTAATCCTTTCTGCTTACCCGTGTTTTAAGCTCTTTTGCATCTAACACATGCGAGCTCAACTTTGCCTGAAACCTTTCCCCTATTCGCATGATACCTATACACACGACAAAATACCTGGGTGGATTTCCACCCCTTTTTTTATACCTTTTCCCAAACTGATGGAGCTGTCTGTTTCATTCCGTCTGAGTTTTCAACTTTTTAGACACCTCAAACCTCCCGTTTACTTTCCCTGGCTTTAACAAAGCGTAGACAGCTAACGTGATAAGTGGAGGACATTTCAGTTTTTAACAATAGCCACGACAACAATCTTGTCTGCATACCTTTCATTCTGCTCATTTAAGATAATAGGTGTGGATACCAGATCCGCCTTCTGCCTTCTTCCTACAGTCGGAACAAGTAAAACCTTTCCCACCTTCTTAGCCCTCCGGGGAATATCTATGATATAAAAAACTGCCGTCTGAGCCCCAGTATATATTCGTAAAAGTCAATCATCGGCAACTCAATTTCTACGCCCCCACTATCAATAGTCTTCCTATCTCTAGCCACAATCAAGATTATATTTTTATCCTCATATTCCGATATGTTTGGACAATTACGTTTTAACTCCGGACAATCCGGTCTGATATGCCCTGCACGATTATAATGAAAACAAACAATAGGCTTCTTTCTATCTAATTTATCCTTATTCCAAAAAATTCTACGTACGTGATCGCTTTTATTATTTTCTCATTACTTAACTGCCCGCTCACATTTACTTTTATCAACTTCTTGCCCCTTCCTGTCCCTACCATATGGCTTATCATTCCAGATTTATTTATTATTTTCTTACCATTCTCTCTCACACTCTCATATTTATCACATTTTTTTTCTGCTAAATAGGACGCTGTCTTAATCTCATCCCATTCATATACTAATTTATTCTCAATTTCTAAAGGGACTCTACGTTTCACCTGCTCTGTGAGCATAAGTTCTTTAACTGATTTGAAATCATTCACTCTAACTGTTTCTAACCAGTTATTTAAATAACCTCTCAACTCATTCACAAGCTCAGACCAAAAAGCAACTTCCTTTCTTTGATGATTCTCAAATATAGTTTTAAGGACCTCCGCTCCTAATCTACACCTTTTCAACAAACACTTTTGATATGCTGATAGTCATCCCTTTTCTCTAGCGGTTTTTTAGGGTTTCGTTCATTTCACGAAACCCTATTACTCCCGCTCCGTTGTCTGTCCGTCACAGAGCCATTCTCAGAAACTATATAACTTACAGAGTTGAAACTTTGTGTTTATATAGCTGAGTACCAGCTATGAAGCTCAAAATATTAAAAATTGAAAAAATTGTATTATTCTAATAAATAGAGATAAAGAACCAAAATTCTAACAGCCTTTTTATATTAAATTTAAGCATTTTTTCGTTATAGCAGTTGCCAAAAATTAAAAATCCACAATGAAATTCTTTCTACAATAATTAATTTTCTATTGAACGATTTCCACGTGAAAAATGAAAATGAAATAAAAAGTTTCAACAATTGAAAAAAAAGATTAATATGAAATAAAATTGATTGACGTCATAGTGGTAATAAAACGGAAATTTTCAAACATTTCTCAATAATACAAGGAGTATGAGTATGTGTATGTACAAAAAGCAGATTAATATCACGTCATTAGAGAATTAAAAAGAAAATCTGACGTCATATTGGAAATTTAACGAAGTTTTCAAATGTTTGAGAATAATACAAAGCGAGTATCAATATGAGTAATAGAGAATAGTAAATATATGAGTTTGAGAAAGATATTGAATCATGATAAAAATCCGATTATGGAAATATTCGCATATTTTAACATTTTGAAGGTGTACAACATGTTTAATTTTGAAATTATTTTTTTAAATATCGCATTTAGTCCGCATGACAGATATTATTATGATAGAATATAATAGTAGGCTTCGCCCGCTATCGGGCAGGTTTAGATGTTAAAAAAAAAAACGAAAAAATAGACAAGTAAATTTTTACTGTATAAAAAACGACTTTTTTTCTGTTTGCTAAATGAAATTTATTTGGATTTATTAAAGAAAGGATAAAGTGTTTTGAAAGGAATATTAAACGAAACCCTTTGAACGATTTTCGATCACACTTACCCACTTGTTTGCAATTATCTCCGCTAAATCTACCGGTAACAAGGGTACAAGTTGCTATACATATTTTGACTCCTCTAAATCTTCATTAAAGATCTGACTCTCAAAAATCATAAAAAACAAGATAATATCAAAACAAGGTAGTATCAATCAATTTAGGGTCACATTTCAGGACTAAATATACTAAACTCACTTTTTTATCTTTGCTTTCTGCCATTACAGAAACAGTGGAAGCTAAAGGGCTAGTATGTGCACTGTATTGTACTCTCGCCTTCTACAACATTGTACATCACGGAATCCTGCCTTAAAGAAAAACATTTTTAGTCCGATCAAAAATAATACAATACAATTACAGACAGTGTACCAGCGGAATGTTTTTGTGATTTCTTCAAATTACGTCTAAGCAATTTTACTGCACTATATTAATACTATAATACTTTCGTCTCTGAATATGATACAATTATAAGAGTATCGTATATTGAAGTCACATATTAAAAGGCCGCGTTACCTTACCTCACCGAACGCGAAATATCATGTTAACTTATGGGAAAATTGAATTAGGTGACTACACATTACATAATATAATTAACAAAATAAGGTTTTCTGCAAGAAAAATAGATGACTAATACCGATGTAGTATGTTTTAGGTAGCTTTCAATACAAAAAGGCTACCTATTGCAGCCGTTCGGAGGAAAGCAGTTCCAGAAACTTTTGGTATCTTTTCATCGCCGAACATGACCCCAGACCCCAAAACCACGCTCCGTTCAAATGTTGATTTATATATATATCTGACATTTGTCGTGCTGTGACTCTCTTATTTATGAACCGATTAGAATGTGACTGAGGATATACCAAGGTCTCGACCGAGTTCGTTGGCCAGTTTCATCCGCCATCTTGTTTCAAAATGGAGGCCAGTTAAAATTAAAAAAAATAATTCAAAACGATGAACAAAAAAGTTATAAATTGAAAAAATTGTTTCCGTTAAGTATTAGATTATTATACAAGGATTTCGGAGAATGTTTTTTGTTTTGGCTTTATCTTAAAAAATGGCTGAGATATGGTAGTTTGAAATTCTAAGGAATCTGACATTTTAAAACAACCTGATTTTTGTTATGCTGTAACTCTCGTATTTATGAACCGATATGAATGGGACTGATCATGTGTACAGGACGTACCAAGGTCTCGACCGAGAATGTTGGCTAGCTTCATGCGCCATCTTGTTTCAAAATGGCGGCCAGTTAAAGAATTTACAGCTGTACAAATCAAACAGCTGTATAATAAAATTATGAATTAAAAAGTTGTTTCCGTTAATTGTTAGATCATGATACAGGGACTCCGGAGCATTTTTGGCTTCATCTTAAAAATGGTTGAGATATAGCTGTTTGAAATTCTAGGTTGGCTGATATTTTGAATCTATCTGCTTTTTGTTATTCTGTAACTCTCATGCTGAAAAGCGCATTCAAATTCAGTACTAACGAAAACCAGGATTGAATCTTCTATAATCGGGTTACAAACAAAGGAGTTTAATTTTTGAAAAATGGAACATGGAAGCTACTTTTTCCTCCCAGTACAGGCCGGAAGGACTTTTTTAAAAATTGTCTCCTTAAATTTTAAGTACATTTAATAACCCAATAAACATTGAAATTTCAACTTGAGAAAACTTTCGTATTTTATTTTCTTCTTAAAAATCCTTAAAATTTAGGGAAGCAATTTTTAAAAACGTATAATGTCGGTATCGCACGTCTATTTTCTTATGGTGATAACCGTATTTTGATAATTATATTGGGTAATGAGTAATCCCCCAATTATATTTTCCCATAAGATTAACATGGGATTTCGCGATCGGCGAGGGCAAAACCTGTATCGGTGAAGCGTCTCCTTAATCAATTGTAAACTGTCCCCATCTGTACAGCACTAAAATGTATTTTTGCATGGTTCTTCTGGTTATTCCATGGATTATCATTTAAAAAAATGTACATACATAACTTTCTTTAGTATTTGCATACAGTTTTTAGATCACAAAAAAAAATATCGAAATAACCACAAATTTGGGGTCCTCAAAACCAAGGGACCCATGTTCTGATCAGGCCATGTAAAATTATTATACTAATCTTGAGGTACTGGATTGGTGGAAAATAATGCCGGGACATAAATATCATTGACCAGGGGTAATTTTTTCCCACGACTGTATATGAGTTTCAAAGAGGGAAAATGATATATTGAGTTTATCTAAGTAATTATTTTATATACTATTTAAAATCCTTAAACAATAAGGATTTTGAAGTTTATAGCAATTACTCCAAAACTTGCGAATTTTATTTAACACAAAAAAAATAATAATCAAGGTAAAAAAAGGAAAAAAAGTGTTTTATGAGTTTAAACATAATACAAAGAAGTTCCAAAAACTCTTAGCAGTTTTAAAATGAGAACATCTTAAATTCTCTCAAAGAAAATGTGAAAATAGTTATAGCCTCTCGTTCTTCACGGGGATTTTATCGATCACTTTTACAGTGAAGCAGCTGCTATGGTGTAATATTTTTCTAAAATGGCTTTATCAATATTATTTCAGAAAGATATATTTTTTTGAAAAGAAAATATGTAAAATTCATTAAATAAGAAAAAAAAATAGTGGGACAAAATTACAATGAATATCAATATTCTAATTTTATTCTTTTGTAAAAATAGCTAACCCATTCCAAACATTTAAAATATTTTAATAATCTTTTTAAAAACATTCTAAATTCTAGGTATACAGTTTTATTAGTGTTTTTAAAACTTTATACTGTTTATTGGTTTACACAGAAAATATTTGTTTAATATTGCCATGTGGTAAAGTGAGATATTTCCAAAATATAAATATCTCAGTATTAAATAAATGCAGCTGATTCTTCTTCTTATATACTTCACTACATGAATAACATTGGAGAAAATATACTATGTTCTTTGAAATATCATTAAGTATTATGCATATAAATATGCCTTCGCTCTTGATGAAAGTAGTTGCCAAATGCAATCAGGAAATGTTTCATTATTTGTTTTGTTGCTTCATACCCATCTGTTTATTATCCAGTGTCTACATTCATTGGACATGGTATAAAAGCAATGATATCGGGTCCTATATGAATTAATTCTCTTACCACATTAGGAGTATATTACTATACAGAAAAGGGGGGATTCAAATTCTTCATAGTATGATGTACCAATTTGAGATAAAGCGGTGATAACTTGTTTAAAAAAATTATAAATATGACGTATTTAGTGATGTATAAAATATTATAAATAAACATACTTTTCAGACGATTTTATTTTATTAAATATGAGGTTGCGTAGTGGTGTATTTTTTGAGTACCACTATTTTTTAATAATAATTTTGACTTATGCAATTGCAAGATTGCGCGATTAAGTAAAACGACGTTTATTTTTCAGAAGGTGTGGTACTTAAAATAACGACCACTAAACCACTGATTCTTTTTATACAGAATTTATACCAATTAATAGCAAAAAAGTAGAAATTTGATGAAAACATTTAAATAGCATATTTTATTTCAAAAACTTTTACAAGGAAGTTCAATCTTTGAGGAAGACTATTAATGAATTAAGAGAATATAGCTAGAATGAAACATATAATGAAAAACATTATAATAAAACATTTTTACTACTTAATATGCATATATTTTCACAAATTTTTATAGAGGACTGGGATGCAGTTATTTTTATAAACTACTAAAATTTAAGAGAGTTTTGACGACGAAAACTATTTTTTTTGTTATTATGTTAACGGATCCGACGAGGAAACAAAAAAAAAGCGACAATAAAACACATTTACTTTACAATTAGATAACAATATTTCTGATGTAATTTTGTATTTTTCACATGGGCTGTTAAACCGTTATATTTATAACCATTTAAAATTTCAAAGAGTTTGGACAACAAAAAAAAAATTTAATACTATGAAACAACCCTAGGTGAAAAAAGACGAAAATGTTTTCTTACGAGAACTTTTTTCACAAATCATCAGTATTTTTTCGCTATTTTGTTATTAAAAATATAAATTCATACAAAATCGGGTTAATGATATAAAATAATACAGATTTGCGGTTTATTTAAGGTTATTATCCCGAGTTCAGGCAACGCCGAGCGAGTCAGCTTGTTGAAAAATAAAATATTACATTCGATTGTAACTCCTAAAGCACTTGAAAGTTAATGACATTGTGTTAATTTAAGGAGTGAATAAATCAAAATTTTTATAGAATTTAGGACGAATTATTGAGGTAAATAAAGGACTTAATGAGCTAGTCAGATATTATGTTGTAAAAAAAAAAGGGTGGAATCTCGGGCCACCTGCTCAACTAATATGTCCATTAGAAATCGCTGATTAATAAAATATTTGTAAATATTTATCTATATGAATCAATATAATGATAGTTAATTTAGTGTATTGTGTTTACGTAAGTATGTAAATAATATTACATTTATTTTATAGCACATATTATATTTAATTTTCTTTTAAGTATAGTATATAAGTATTGAGGATCTTATTATAAATAACATAATGTTCCATTTATTATAATATTTTAATGAAATTATTTCTTACTTAAATCTTGGCCAGGTATATTTATGTAGGTATCTATTGGTAAGAATAATATATTTCTTGTAGTTGTACATTAGGATTGTTTTTATAAAAAATTTTTTGTTGCATTTGCCAGTTTTCTTAAAAGAAGACTTTTGAAGAATATATTGTTTAATAAATAATTGCATATTGTATAATTTTGAAAATTGACATTGTATATTAGTTTCAATTGTTTTTTGTAAAATTAGATTAAAATTTTGTATTATGATAATTTTTGGGAAATTATCATTTGGGGAGTGTTGAGAAATATGAATGTAATTACCAGATGTTAATCAAAGTATTATCACCAAAAGGCGCCCGCTAGTGAAACTATGCGATGTAATTTTAGTTGATAGTGAATCACAGATATGTAAATTTTCAAAATGTAACTGAAATGTGCTCACGAGGCATATTGAAAGTGCGAGCCTTAAACTAACTATTAGATAATTAAAGATAATGTTAAATATAAAATGAAGAAAAAATATTGACTATTTTAATGCACAAAAATTTAGAGGTATCAAAGAAAATCGGGGTTTAATAAATGGTAATGCACAAAATTCATAAATAACTCTATCCCACACAGAGATAACAGCAGAAAAACACTGAATTACAATGAGTGTCAGAAAATGTAGACATCCATTTCCTACATATTAAATGTTTTATTACAAATAAAGCATTGACTTATAGCATAAAATAATAATGGATAATTAAATAGCTTTTAGAAAGGATTTAATATCATATAAAACCTATATCAAAAGAAAATTTATTCAGAAATATCTCAGCTTAAACCAAAAGTATATCCATTTTTATGCGTCAAAAGGAAGTAAACATACTGAAGTGGATACTGTAAAAAGTAAATTATTCATATCAATAAATGTTTGATGTGCTTTCATTTGCTTTGTAACATCTCCGTTTTATCGTCTACGAAAATTTTCCTCGAGATTATTTTATGTTATGAGGGAATTTTGAACCATTCTTCCATTACTGTTACCTTCAGCTATTTTTCGTTTGAAGCGGTCATTTGACATAATAAGTTCTCGCTATATACTCCTAAAAGATTTAAAGTCTAGGACTGTCGTGAATGATCCAAATGTTTATACAGGGTGAGAAAAATAAAACGGGCCCCGAAAATATTTATAAGATTGACGCGCAATTGACCCTTGTTAATGAACAGGAGTACTGCTTATCATAGAAAATGCTGGCCACCGTCGACGTCCATGCAGTGGTGTGCTCGATTTATCAAACCGTGAGACACGCGCAACAACTCTGCCTAAGGAATTACAGCAATAACGATTTCAATGAGCTGCTGTAGCTCTTCCTGTATGTGAGGATTATTTGAGTAGACCTGACACTTCAATTTCCCCCACAGGTACAAATCATAGGGACATAGATCAGCCGATCGATGTGGCCATGAGATTGCACTGCCTCTACTGATTGTCCTATCATCACCGAACACCTCATGCACTCGTGACAAGGTTGTCAAGGCAGTGTGAGCTCTTGCTCAGCAACAGAATATGGACATACTGGTAAGCATTAACAGTTTGGTAAAAGAATCGTGTTTTGATGCGGAAACCACAGACAATGCGCACCAAACACCAATCTTCAGATTACGCAACTGCTCTTCAAAGTACTAATGGGGATTTTCTGATGCATAATGCCGCATGTTCTGTGAGTTCACATACCTTGACAGGCTGAACCCGACCTCATCTGAAGAAATGAAAAATTGAGGATCAAAAATTCCTGATTCACATCTCACTCATAAACCACCGGCAGAACTCAACATGCGAAAATCTGTCTGGATGCTTTAACTCATGCACAACAATAAATTTGTAAGGATACAGACGCAGGTCTTTTTTGATAATGTTTTGAACCAACGATCTCTTAATTCTCACTTGCACATATCGTCGCTACCATGTCGAACTATCGAATATGAAAAAATGCATTTTTCATTACTTTTAAAAATGGTCCGATTGTCGCCACTAAATTTTATAAGAATAATTCTCTTTATAAAAGTACAACTAAAGTTTCTGTGAAGAACAGGGTTACCAGTTTGGCCTCACTTATTATTCAGAGATCCCGAATTCATACCGAAAATTTTGAGACAAAAATTTTTACTTTAAGTAATCACGAAATATGCTGTCATTATATAAAGCAAAAATTTCTATTTTAAATTTCTGGTATGGATTCGAAATTTCTGGATGGAAAAAGAGGCCCAATTGGCAACCCTGGTGATGTTGCAACCCTGAAACCCTCTTAAAATTTAGCGGTGACAATCGGCTTATTTTTAAAAGTAATGAAAAATGTAGTTTTTCACATTCGATAGTTTGACATGGTAGCTACGATATCGTCGCTACCATGTCAAACTATCGAATATGAAAAAATGCATTTTTCATTACTTTTAAAAATGGTCCGATTGTCGCCACTAAATTTTATAAGAATAATTCTCTTTATAAAAGTACAACTAAAGTTTCTGTGAAGAACAGGGTTACCAGTTTGGCCTCACTTATTAATCAGAGATGCCGAATTCATACCGGAAATATTGAGAAAATAATTTTTACTTTAAGTAATCACGAAATATTCTCTCATTATATAAAGCAAAAATTTCTATTTTAAATTTCTAGTATGGATTCGAAATCTCTGAATTGAAAAGGATGCCAAACTGGCAAGTCTGGGGATTTTGCAACCCCGAAACTCTATTAAAATTTAGTGGTGACAATCGGCTTATTTTTAAAAGTAATGAAAAATGTATTTTTTCTCATTCGATAGTTTGACATGGTAGCGACGATATAAATGGCGTTGAGATTTCGTTGGACTTTGTCACAGGCTTTCCTGCACTCGAACAATGTTTTTTGAGGTTCGAACTCTTTTCGCATAGTTACGGTTTTATTCGCTACAGAGCCCGTTTCGTGTCATTTTGCCACTACATTTTGCATTGCAGACTTTGCAGGAGGTTTTCCAAAACACGTCCACTCTTTAACGCTTGTGCAAACATTCCCACACACATTTTCCAAGGATTGTGCTTCGCGTAACACTCGACAATTAACACGCTCTACTTCTTCGTGAGCCGTGTTTTGTGTTTCAACAGGTCCTTAAACATGTCTGCACCGCTCACTCACTCAAACGCCATGACATAGCAAAGAACTAGGAACAGCGTATGTGAGAGATGAACATGCACAGACATGTGACAGAAACCGGTTGTTGCATCGACGTCACCGCCTCCAGCATTTTCTGTTATAGGCTGTTCTCCTGTTCTTTAACAAGGGTCAATTCCACGTCTGTCTTATAAATATTTTCCGGTCTAGTTTTATTGTGCCCACCCTGTTTGTTTGACATTAGAGCTATTTTTTCATTATTTGCAATGATAGACCATTGTTGTAAATCATTGTTGGAAGATACAATTTTCTGACAATCCCAACTTCTCAACGCTTGTGACAATATTTTCTTTCAAAATAATTAAGTAACCTATTTTACATATTGTTGACTCGACGAAAAGTAGATTTCCGGCATCTGTTGCTGCCTTACATCCCCAGATCAAAATCGAACTACTATAAACTTAATTTCACTATTGTAATTGAATTTTTCATTTTTTAATCGTCATAGTTTTTGCAGTTTTTTTGTACAAAAAATTTCTAGTTTGTTTCCATCACTGAAGAGAATGATTTTTTATAATTGTAATATTTCGAACTTTTTTGGCAAATCACAGACCCATTTTTCACTTGCTTAATTATTTATAATTTCTTCCAACGTATCATTATAGGTAAGCCATGGTTCAAAAGCTGTCCTTATTTACTTGTTCGCTTTTCCTTTCCTGAGGCTTGGCTGATATCTTGTGAAGTTTTGAAAGAACTTGAAACATGGATTCGCTTTAAACCAGCTTAACACAACTTTCACTTCCATATTAGTCAGTTATTTCTGTCTTCGTGTCCTCTGAAAATCTTTATTCGACTTATGCTTAACGTATTTTTCAATCATTTTCTTTGCTGTATGATGTCTCTTTTTGCAATTTTACGTATTTTAGATAATGTCCTTTCTTTATTTTTCAAACTTAGTTCTTTCTTGTTTCTATAAATGTTTGCTACCCTATGCGAAATCTCTTTAACTTTGATACAAAATTAAAAATATAACCAGTAGCGGTTGGTGAGGGATTCACAATCACTTTGCGACCAGAATTCTAGCATATAAAATTTGACGTTATTTAGTAGTAGGATGTTCTATGCTTAAAGAAGTATAAATTAATTTCACGAAATTGCTGGTAGTAATTTGATTGTGAACCCCTGACGAGCCGATACTGAATATAACACAAGAACAAAGTTCTGAGAGGTTATTAAATATAAATTAACTTATTTTAAAGCTATATAAGTAAAACTGATGAATTGATTGAAATTGAAATAAGTTTTAAAGAAAGAGTTGCCGGTGTTTACTTTTTTGATGCATAAAATTCGTTGTATTTTTGGATTAACTGAATTATTTCTTGCTGAATTTTTTTTCTGTAGTATGTTTGTAAGGTATTAAACTCTTATTGAACATCTAATTGATTCTGCATTACCTCTGTATATCACTTGTCTATAATATGTTTAATATATAATGGGTGTATCCTATTTTTGACGTTCACTGTATGTTAGAAAGTAAGAAAGTTCAGTTTAAGCTTTGCAATCCAGTTCTCGTTACATGTGACAGTATTCAAGTTATAGGGATAACCTTTATATGAAATGAAAAATTAATAGTATAACTTATAGGTATACTTATGTATTTAATAGCCGAGCATCATAGGCGGACCGTCAGGAGGTGAGGAGGGGGTGGGGGTGGCAGGGAAACTTCCACCCCCTTTTCTTAAAAAGGAATGGTTGATATATATTTAAACACAGTATTTTCTCTTAAATTTGTTTTGTATTAAATAAGCATCGAATCAAGGGCATCGGACTAGGAGTACTTGACTAAACATATATATATATATATATATATATATATATATTGAAGTTACAGCGAATATATAGGTTCATGGATTAAATATGCCACGAATTTCTATTCTAAACTACTCGTTCAAGTTTGCACATGTTGCACGCGTTCAGAATACATATTTATTATATCTACCAAATAACTTATTTAATTAGATAATTTAACTAGATTTTACTTATCTATCCAATAACTTAAATCTAAAACAATTTAATGTTGTACCTAAGTTTTAATATACAACATTGGAAACTGTATACTCGGCTTTAAAAAGAAATCAACAAGTGAAATACAAAGTATTTTTTTCTTTTTTTCATTATCTCTCTTAATGTTAAAAAATAATAATAATTGGTATACAAGTCATTGTTTTCAAAACTTTTATTTCAAGAATTTTATTTACTTCCACAAGTCTAGCTTAATATATGAAAATTAAATTCCTATTTTTACTATCATATTTAAGTCAATAAAGTTGCATATTTAAAAACCCAATTAAAACAGTAAACATTTCAAATTAAATTTTAATTCTACGTAAGTAAAATACTTTAGGATATAAACATTCTACTAAATTTAAACGTAGAAAAAGGTTTGTTTAATATTACTGAAAATTAGCTTTTGCACTAATTAGTCACATTATTGATTATGTATGCTGATGTAATTTACCTCAGCTGACGTTCATATTTTTCTCGGAAAGTAATCATATTTTCGATAAAAAAAAGATACGTGCCTAAAAGAATGAAAAATGAGTTAACGTAGTTATATACTACGTTAGCAATTTAGGTGAAGAAAGTCTCTTAACATTTTGAAGGGTGGTGGTGTATTATTTATATCACTTACATTTAATCTCCAACTGCCAAGTTTGCACGACAATTTTTGAATAAAATCTTGCATATAAAATGTACGTGAAGAAAAACATTTATTTATTTTCGAATCAATTTGTTTGTAATGTTTGATGGGAATGAATCTTTTTAGCCTTTTTGAAACAGAATTATTTTGCCCGGAAATTTTTAATGAAAGATTTAATTATGCTATTGAAAAGACAATTAAATTTTCTAAACTTTTAAAGAATGATTATGTAAACTCTTTCTGCTTTTCTTGTCAGTGTGAAACAGAGTACGTAGGTACTTATTTTTATGTTCCGGTATTTCCGAATAGAATTCTTTACCTTATTAGAAGTTTACTCATAGAAGATTATTACAAATTCTTCAGTTAATTAAGGCGAAGATTTCTATTGTAACATAGTGGTAACTCAATCCTCGGAAGTTCCAAGGAGTGCACGCACCTTGGGTGAAAACATTTGATAACAAATAATGGTTTCACAAAGCTACTGTTCATGGTAATAAGTTATTTACAGAGAGTTAACCCCGGAGTACACGCGCAAGCTATGACATATCCTGGATGCGGACGGTTTGAAGAACCGAAAAGAAGAAAGCGACTCTTTTTTACATCTTTCGCATTGTGCGCCAGGTTAATTATTTGAAATACGGAAAAAAGAAAGGCACGAAACTACATCTACGTACTTGTTTCTTTCTAAACTTGTAACTTGTGAAAAAAATATCAATAATAACTCTTTCAAAAAAATTATTTTCAAAATGTCCTTTTTTGTTTTTTTTCCCTTTATCGAAGTCCGCATTAGCAGCGGATGGGGACAACTTAATGCAACAATGTTAAAGTTCCAGCAAAATAGAGAAAGGGAGAAGGGAATCTCGTAGGAATTTCTTTAAACTTGGTTTGAAGAGGGAGAAAATTATATATATATACATTAACCAACCCCCCCCTCCCTGCCCCCGGATGCATGAAAGTCGCTGTGCAGCATTCTCTAAAATGCATGAAATTAATTCAAGCAGCGGTTAGTAACTTTCGCTGTGTAGCAGTCTCAAAAATGCATGAAATTCATTCAAGCAGCGGTTAGTGACATATATATATGTACGCTTCGCGTGCATTAAGCGAAAAAAAAACCCCAATGGATGCATGAAACTCGCTGGGCAGCATTCTCTAGAATGCATGTAATTAATTCAAGCAGCGGTTAGTAACTTATATATATGTACGCTTCGCGTGCATTAACCGAAAAGAAAACCCTCTGGATGCATGAAGTTCGCAGTGCAGCAGTCTCTAGAATGCATGAAATTCATTCATTTTTGCTAAAAACTCTCCATAATTCATTATGGCCGTAACATCAAATAAGTATTTTTATGATTAAGTAATAAGGAAACAAACATCAACAAAACAACGTTCCGAAGTCGGCTAGGGATTTTTTTATTTTTTCTCCATATCGTTATGCTACTCTCTAGTTCATGCATGTGCATTGAATTTTCAAAAGGCAGCCGAATTTTAACATTATTGCATTAAGCTGTTCCTATCCGCTAGTGTCCGCATTAGCCTCACTTTTAGAGACATGGAAAAACAAAAAATACTGACTTAAAGAAGGTAACATTTTCTCTACTACGGTGTGATTCGTTTTGAAATATACGAATATCTCTATATTTAATACGAAAAGCGCATTCTGTCAAATCCACGTGAAGTTAGTCTCTTTGCGCATGCGTCAAGGTTTTTTGAAGGCTTCTACCCTCTGAAACGGGAAACCTGATTGATTAACCCAACCCTCACCTTTTCATCCTTGGGGGATTGAAAAGGGTTGATTGAAAAAGATGAAGCCATTGCATTGAAAGAATAGACCTTCTAATTTATTTGTTCTCTGAGGCTGAAAGCTAAAGCTTTTTTTTTTTTTAAATAACTCATGTTTTTGCTACTAAATATACATATTTTTTCGATACATTTTAAAGGAAGCTTATATACAGTTATATTTATAACCGATTGAAATGTTAGAGAGTTCGGAAGATGAGAACTATTTATTTTTTATTGCTATGTTAAAGGAGCTGACGTGGAAAAAAAAAGCGAGAAGAAAACATTTCGTTTACAAATAGATAACAATATTTCTTCACGATTTTTTTACACGGGCTGTAAAACCGTTTTATTTATCAACAATAATGATTTTCAAAAGTTCGGTCAAAAATAACTTTTTATTTTAAAACTGTGAAAATACCCTACATAAAAAAACAAGAAAATGATCGCTTTTATCACTAAATATCAATATTTTTTCGACAATTTTTCATTTAAAAATATAATTTCATACAAAATCGAATTAAAGATATAAAATAATAATAACTTGATGTTTTTTTATTTATTTATTATCACGGATCCGGGCAACGCTGGGTGGTGGTCAGCTAGGTAACTTTTAAAACAATTTCGCGACTGGAAGTAACAGTCGGACGACTAGAGGTACATACAGTGTTGCCAGTGGGCTACTTTTTTTTAATTCCATTTTCTTGATTGCCACCAGTTTTTTTGAGAACGTAAAATTCGACTTATTTACTGAGAGATTAAACAAGGCGAAAACAAGGCGAATTACACCATTTAAAAAAAGTGGTGCCAATCAAGCAATCTGAATTTTTAAAAAGTAGCCCACTGGCAACACTGGGTACATAAAAAATAAATTCTGAAACATTTTTCCTCAGAACGTGAAAACGCGGGTGGCGTTGGCCCATGTTTTTCCAACTAAATACGCCTATTTTTCCACGAAAATTTTACGCAAGCTTCCGAAACTAAATTACTACTCATAGAAACTACTACTCATATAAATTTCAAACTAGACACTACTCATAGAAACTAGATTCTACTCATTGGATACTACTCATAGAAATTTCACAGATGCTTCACGATAAGAACTATTTTATTTTTAATAGTAAACGCACCGCCTCCTGAATACTAGGCCTGAGCGCTGACAACAATGGCGGCTGTCGCAGGCCGATTTTTTTTTCATCGTTTGAACGGTCCCTCGAAATTTCACACCAATAATTTCTAAAAGTTTTATTCGCCTTGTTTTTCGGAGATCAAATAAGTCAAAGATAACTTTTAGATATTATTGGTGTTGAAGTTCGAGGGACTGTACAAACGATTCCGCCTGCGGCAGCCGCCATTTTTTTCAGCGCGCAGGCCTAGTATTCAGGGGGCGGTGGTAAACGACTCGATGAGGTAAAAAAAGTTTGAAGGAAACACAAACCTTTTACAACTTAGTATCAATATTTTTTAGAGAATTTTTTACACAGGCTTGAAAACTGTTATATTTAAAACTTCTAACAATTTCAAAGAGTTTTTACAACAATAACCATTTGTTTAACTATTAAATGTTCCGCTCTAAAAAAAAAAAGTCTTTTTATAAGCTCCTTTCCGCTAAATATTAGTATTTTTCACGAAATTTTTACACAGGCTTTAACAATTTTATATGTCTAACTTAGATAAATTTCAAAGAGTTTGATCAATAAGGACTATTTTTGATATTAAATTACGCGATGTGAAAAGAATGAAAAGAAAACACTTCTTAGCTGCTGAAGGCAGTGGGGCCCGCAACATTTGGTTTGTTTGGAAAGATTTTCGTTTAAATATATAAATTTATTCAACACTGCTTTAAGGTATATTTAAGGTTATTATCACGCGCCCTGGCTATGATGGTCTTTCGTTTAAAAATATAAAATCAAAACAGACTGGAACGTGCATAGGACGCACTGTGCACTGCCAAAGGCAGTGGGGGCCCCAACTCTAGGTTTGTTTGAATATATTTTCATTTGAAAATATAAAAGCAAACAAATTCGAGTGTATACACAACCGAAGGCAGTAGAACGCCCAACATTAGTATCATATAGAAATATTTTCATTTAAATCTCTATCTCTATAAAAGAGTAAGTGTCTCCTGCCTGCCTGCCTGCCCGCGGATTTCTCCGTAATTATAACACCTAGGACTCTAAAATTTTTGTCATGTGTAGATGTTGTCACCGGACAGTATACCTCGGGGCCGGATTTTTAAATTTTAATTTAGATTTCTTTAAAAATTAAAACGTGTATATGGAATTTTGGGTTCGAGGCTATTTCAAGCTCCTCCCATGAAATAGCCTCGGCAACGCCATCCTTGGCAACGAAGCAGCCAGCCAATGAGAGCAGTGTAACGACCGAAGAAATCTATGGCCTAGCCTGACTCGTGAGTTGCAGGCCTAGAGTTGTCCAGTTTTTGTCCATGGTTTTGTCGCCTAGCTTCAGAGGTTGACTGCCGTGTAAGCCGTGTAATCGAATCGAAAGGACAATTTTCGATATGCAAAGAGACTTTTAGAGATGTTAGTTGGCAGGTCAAAAAGAAGTGAACCAAGCTACGCTAAGAGAGATGCAGAGAGAGTTGAACAGACGATGGTGAGCTGAAAATGATGTGTGCGCGTGAACAGTATATGATGGTTGTGTACGCTGGGGTTTTGATGGCAGAGTGTAATGTTTTTTAATTGTTCATCTTATTTTAACTTGTGTATCAACGATGCCTAATAAAAAGTACTGGATGTTAATCATCACCTTGGATCACTGGAGTTCGTTAAGTCATTACAGTATGGCTCTTTCCACCCGACATCAATAGAGCTTACTGATTTTAGTTCGGATTTTCACCACAGGGGGAGCTTTCGTATCTTTGGTTCTATGGGCTGGATCATGACTGGGTATGCCTCATTCGACTCGACATCGATAACCTTAATGAATTCAGTTATGTTCGTATAAAACATATTGTGCCCCCTGGCGGTGGAAGGTGTAACTAAAGGATTTTGCAGCTAACTCGGGTTCTATGGGTCACATCACGACACGGTTTGGCTCATTCGACACAACATCAATAGAGCTTACCTATTTTAGTTCTGAATTTCACCACCAAGGGGTGCTTTCCTATCTCTGTTTCTATGGGCTGGATCACAATGGGGTATGGCTCTTTCCACTTGACATCGATAGAGCTGACTGATTTTAGTTCGGATTTTCACCACAAGGGGTGCTTTCCTATATCTGGTTCTATAGGCTGGATCACGACGGGGTATGGCTCATTCGACTCTACATTGATAGAGCTTTTCGATTTTCACCACCAGGGGTGCTTTTCTATCTCTGGTTTTATGGGCTGGATCATGAAGGGGTATGGCTCTTTCGACTCGACTTACGGTAATATATGGGAGTGTGTATGGCACGCCCAGTGTTTGCTGTCTAAGGTAGTGGGGCCCCCAACATTAGATTTGTTTAAAAATAAAAAAAATGTTCAACACTGATTTCAGGTACATTTAAGGTTGTTGGCACGGGCAACGCCGGGCGGGTAAGCTAGTAGTATATAAAATCATTCAATATTGATTTTAGGTATTTTTAGGTTATTATGAGGTTATTATCACGGGCAGGAGCAACGCCTGTCGGGTCAGCTAGTACATAATAATACATCTACATGAGTTAAACTGAGAGATCCAAGAGTTTGGCAAACACAAAATACAAGGATTTTAGTAAAAATTGGATAAAACGGTGACTGATCACATTGAACGCTATACGATTAAAAAAGATCAAATTTAGTATATATTAAAACTGGCAGTAAATGATGCAACAACCCTTGTAAATATGCCTCTGTTGCCAAACATACCAAGTCTACCCTACAGCTCATGAATAAAATGTTAAAATACCTGGATCTCCTTCTTGAAGTGGACAGTGAAATACTGGACATATTCTAGCCAGAAGTGGGTTTATTAAATAGACATAATGAATAATGAAATTATAAAAGATTATACTTTTAAAATTAAAAATTCTATCAACACAAGTAATAATTTCACATTTGTCTTTATTTGCAATGTACAGTAAAATAAAAGGAAACGTCTTTTTGTTGAACATCTCTTGTCTCAAACATAACAAAATTTGTTAAATTTAGGGCTTGCGGCGTTTCTAAATTTTTCCACCTTTGCTACCACTAGTTTGAAACAAATATCTTCGTCCTACTTTTTTTTATCTGTTTCACAATGATGGTAGCAGAGGTACACAATTTTAGGAACGCTGCAAGCATTGTAATATGCCTTTATTCTAATTTATGTCACCTTTTATTGTAGTAATACATCGATATATATAAAAAAAAAATATTAGCCGTTGACCAAGTTAATTCCAAATGTTCCACATATAAATACGCAGGTGAAAATAATACATTTTTTTGTCAAAAGAAAGCTCCAGTAAAATGAAAAACAAAGCGAATTACACTTTAACACGTTCACTTCCGGGTTAAAAATTACCGGAATTTTATTTTATTTAGAAATTTCGAATTCATACCAGAAAATACTAATAGCAATGTTTACTTTATTTAATTACAGACATTTCGTGATTACAAAAAACAAAAATTCTTCTTTCGAAATTTGCGGTACGATTTCTTAATTTTAGATTAAAAAACTACAAGTACACTAGTGGTTGGCAGCGAATGAGTTAAAAAATGCAAATTCTCTTTGACCGATTAAGCGGCCGGTTTTTCGAATGACGTGTTTAAATAAAATTTCAAGGAATCACTAACACTATAATAAAGATAATAACAAAATATGCATTAACAATTCATTGAATTGCAATACATGTTCTCCTCCGTACAAAATTTCTGATTCAAGAAATAATTTCATGGCAAGTCAAGAAAAAGCTACTTCTACATGTTTTCATCACAATGCGTTAATGCCAAAATTTAATGCAGTTTATTTGAAATCTGTTATGTTTATTGTATTAAGTGATTTGTACGTTGTGAGTATGTACTCAATTTTCGTGACATCTCAGCAGTTTCAGTTACTGTTTCCCTTTTCGCTACATAAGGTTTATTATTTTGTTTTTACTAATAAATAAATTTCTGGAAGAACACTTTTTTAAGAATTAAAAAGGAAAAAGAGTATTAAATCAGGGTTGATTTTGTTACTGGAGTTTGTTAATCACTAATTTCGAATAGGCATATTCGTCTTGTAATGTCTGAGATTAAATAAGGCAAATATTCCTGTAAAATATTAGTGGTTTCCAATTTGGACACACAATCACTCTTGTATCATAGAGAAAATACACCACGACGACTCATTTCCATTACATGTAATAATATATATATTAAAATTAGATTTTTGCTTAGACACTAGCGCCCCAGCCAAGGTTGCCAGTTTGGCCTTCATTTTTATTCAGAGGTTCCGAATTCATACCAAAAATTCCGAAAGAAGATTTTTCATTTTTTTGTAATCACAAAATGTATGTCATTGAATAACGCAAAAATTATTATTCGGAATTTCTCAATGAGAAATAAGACCAAACTGGCCACCCTGGCCCAGGAATAGGACGGGTTGAATCGCAAGAATCTCTTATTTTTCAATTATTTGGTTAAAATGAAAATAAAGACAGATAAGATGGGCCTATACATTTGAGAAACTATGTAATATAATCTTGTCCTCCCTCATGTCAATTAACCCTTTCAGAGGCAATGTACTTATATTTATAAAATGGTGAAATGATCGAGTTACACCAGAATGTAAAAACAAATTTATTTGAAAATAAGCAAATGCTTTTCTTCACATCCATAATAAAAGGAAAATTTTTATTCCAAAATTCTGGTGCAAAGAGATCAAAATAAAGTGTCCAAAAATGAACCGCTTCATTTCAAGGGGTTAAAGGAAGAGCTCTCAAATTTACATTTTTATCCTTATACCATACACTCAGGGGTAAAAAAATCTAGGCGCCACTGGGCCGATTCCCAAACTAAATTTTTAGTATTCTTCACCTAATAAGAATAGTGATAAAATTTGACGAAGAATACTAATAAAATTTAGTGGTGAGTATCAGCCCATTGGCGCCTAGATTTTTGCACCCCTGCATACACTTAATATGTTTACAGAAAGATTAACCAAATGTATATGCCTATACGTTTTTATTGATTACGCTTGCTGAATTACAATTTTGAATCAACACATAACTTGTGAGTATATGTTGCTGTAAAATTTTTACGTGATTAAAAACATCGCAAACAACGTATAACATTTCTAATATCTTAATCTTCATATGGTGCCTATATATGATAGTGGCGCCATACGGGATATACAATTTGATTGGTTGAAACGATTTCGGACAAAATCGAATTTCCAAGCGTCTGGACGGGCCTGCCATTATCATTTGTTAACTTGTCTGAACTGTGTTATTGAACTCGTCCAGGTGAGTTTTGCCAAGTTCTGGAATGTAGGTTTGGCATAGTTTGACAAAAGCTTCTGTAGGACCATGCGACGTGTGCGTATTTTACAACTCTCATATTCAGGCCACCATAACGTAAGCCATCGTCAGTGCTGTCCTTTTTGGTTCAAACCAGGAGGAGCTAAAAGCTAATGAAACAATGTAAGGACAAACCTGAGTACATAGCAATTACTAACTCTTGATTACTGTGACCGGCCGCACGATTGCACCGCCACAATTCTGTAGTGTTTGGCACGCCATACTTGCGAAATTTCATTACAACCGTAGTGTTAATCCGGGCTATACGGCACGTAGCCAGACTACTTAAATAGAGATGAGAATTTCACCGAGATAAACTATTTAACGCACATTTCCACAAAATAAACGTCTCCCCATACCACGTTTCGCGCAATTTTTTTCTTTCAGAATACGTATTAATTTCGGAGCAACATGGTACATACATTTGAAATAATAAATATCTATTAAGTGGTTATGACATAAGTGTCAAGGAATACGGATTTAGAATGCACTATTTTTAAAAAAGTAATATCCACCTTATTAAATCGCAGAATTTTGGTTTAAAATATGACGAATATTCGAAAAGTTGTATTCAAAAGTAAGCATCCGTGGGAACCCTTTGTAAATGGAAAATTCTTTCTCTAACTTTCTTTTACTTGTAGTGTCGATGGAAAATTACTAATAATGATTTAATTTTTACAATGGAATATTATAAAAGTTCCCACCAATAAGAAATTTTAACAAATGTAAAGAAAGCAGAATAACATAACAAACACACATAATTATAATGTTTCGAATAAATAAAACAATCCAAAATACTTCATGTAACGCATCGTTTGTATTTTTTTACTTATGTATATAGCGATAATTCAACTGAAAAAAATAAGATTGTACGTATCTCAGGCAGAGCTGTCGATCCTTTCTGAATATTTGAATATCCCTATTGTCGAATGAAAATTTCATCTTTACTTAATGCAAAAATTCTGAAATTAAGCAAGAAAATTTGTTTGGAAAAAGTGGTATTCGAAAAGCCAGAGTGTTGGCGGTTCTACTAAACTTTAGAGAATACAACAATTTGTTTTTATAATATTATATGCGGATATAAACAGGGGCTCAATTCTACGCAATTAAATAACTTGAAAAAGTCCTGGTTTCCCCAATGAAGGAAACGTTAAAACAACAACATCAGAAAGTCAAATTATTTTCAACACCACTGTATTTCTTGCAAATACAGCTTATTTAAAAATTCAATGGTAGCAGAGCGTAGTTCAACTGACATAAACGAAACGTTAAAGTACAAAAGCAAATATCTCTTTTAATATATTGGTGTTAGTTCGTAATACACTAGTTTATTTTAATTATATCCTTACCTGTTTCAGTTTGTACGAAATACAACAAAAATGTACAACTGTATATATTTTTTGATGTGCTTGATAATACCGTAATTAGCAGCGCTTAATCCAGACATCGATTATTATAAACATGATTAGAAGCAGAAATTTTAATTACTAAAATAATAATTATCTCTACGTGGTCAGATTAGAAGACATATTTTATGTAAAATTTCATGTTCAAAAAGTAATGTTCAAAAGTAAACAACGATGTTAACCTCCCATAAATGGACATCTATTTCTGTAACGTTCTTTAACTTGTAGTTTCCATTAAATATTACTAAGAATGGTTTAGTTTATACAATGGAAACATATAAAATTCTTACATTTAAGAAATTTTAAAAACTTTAAACGGAGGTGAGTAAATTAACTTACACACACACACGAAAAATTATAATATTTCGAAGAAAGAAAAAAAATCCAAAATACTTCATAACATGCACAATTTTATAAAGAAAAATACAAAATACAACAAGTGAAAAAAATCCACTTGTTTAAAAACTAAGAAGTCAACTGAAAAACATTAGATTTCACATGTCTTAGGAAGAGTTGCCATTCCCATGGTTATTTCAATACCACTATTCTGGAATAAAAATTTCGGCTTTATTTAATAAAGAAATTCGGAGATTAAGCAGAAAAAATATTTTTATTTGGAAAAAGTAGTATTCGAAAATCATTTGTTAGCAGCTCTGCTAAACATTAGAAAAATTAATTTATTTTTAATATATTATATCCGCATATAAAACAGAGACTGTTCCTTCTACTGAATTAAATACCTTCAACAAGTTCTGCTTTCGCCAAATGAGGAAAGGGGGGAGAATTAAAGTAACATCGTCACGACGCCGAATTCATTTCACCAACAACTGTATTTCTTCCAAATACAGCTTATTTAAAACAGAATACGAGCAAAATTAGTTATACTACAGCGCCTAGAATACATAGCGTGGAAAACGGTTTTACCGTTTTATAATTCAAAATTTGTGAATTAAAACCGGAAATTAGGAAAGCATAATTTTTACTTTAAGAAGTTACGAAGTATCTGCCATTACGTAAGGAAAAGAACATTATAGGGAATTTCTGATGTGAATGCGAAATTTCAGAATTTAAAAAAGCCAAACTGGTAATGCTTTATAAAGTGCTAAAAAATTGTATCCGGTAAACGTGCAACGATGCGGTACAATAATAGGGCGATCGCAGCGACATATGCTTTAAAAAAGGATTTACCTCTAGTAAAAGTAACCGTTTCACTATTGACAAGATGAACATAATTTTTGTTAATAAAACCTTCTTGTAAGTGTATATTTCAGATGTAACTGATTTTGAAGTTATTTTTTTATCATATCAGGGGATTAATCTTTTCCACTCTTCTGTCAGAGGTTCGTCCTTTGGTATGCTAAATAGGGATAGTTTCTAGTTTGCGTCTTGTATCGAGTACTACAACCAGGTACAAAAGAATGCGTATCACGTTCTTTGGCCATGATCAATATCTTTCATATTTTCAAAGCTTATGAAAATCACTATCCAAGTCAAAGGAAATAGGGTATAATTTAATTTTTTAAAATATTTACCACCAGCTGAAACGTTTTCTCAGATCGATTATTATACAATGTTTGCGTTGAAAAGAGCTAGCAGACAATGGCGTAGCCAAAGAGGGGGGGGGGGATGCTTTCTCCAATTATATAACGCAAAAATATTTTTATAAATTAGTGGTATCCAAACCATCTTGACCTTCACCCTGTCTACGCCACTGCTATAAGGTGTCACTGCAATCGACCAGTTATGTTTTCAGCATCGTTCTACATTTATCGGATTCAATTTTTTAGTACTACTTTGTAGCCGTTTACCACACTATTTATTCTCGGCGCTGTAACAGTAGTACATTGATATCAGTTTCTAGCACATTATCCTTTTTAATTATATATATAGATATATGTTTAAGTTATTTTTAAATACAACAATAAAACTGTATATTATTTTCTTTGAAGTGCTTGATAATATCCTAATTACCGGCGCATAATCCACATATCTAATAAACAGGTTTAGATGCAGAAATTTTAATTAATAAAATATGAATTATTTCTACGTGGTACAGATTAGGCAGTATTTTTAAAGAAAATTTCGGACTTGAAACATATTTATTTAATCCGTGGATTACACGCTCGAAATTAGAGTATTTGATACAGTTTTATAGCCAAATACAAGCAGAGCATGTGTTTCGTATTTAATGTTTAACACATATGTTCCGTTTGCCATGTTTTCCTGCTAACATATACATTCACGATTCATACTACTAATTTCAAAATGAGTTATTTGTCTTATTTCAATGACAAAAATTGGCGAAGAAATAGGGAGAAAATTTCTATTTTAGATTAGCGGCATTCAAATAAAAAAAATACTAATCCTGTATTTTACACATATGTAAGATACAAAAGGATATAAAAGCAACAGCTTTTCATTTTTAAACATATTTGTAACTTTCCACTATTATTCAGTTTTTTTTGTCCTGCAGAAAATCAAACGAATCTAATTTCTAGCTTATAATCTGCGGATCAAATAAATTGCTTTTAAACAGGAAATGTGGTCTAAAAACTTTTGCCGAATCTGTAACACGAACAAATATTTAATGTTTCATTAATTAAAATTTCACTATGTAAATATGTTTGCTTGGTCCGCGGATTATACGTTGCAAATTAGGATACTAAATTTGGTATTATTCCATGCAAAATTACGTATGTTATGTTTGGATCCATCTAAAAAAAGCATTTCAATCGGCCATTAAATGAAAATATAGGAGTTACTTTTCAAAATAGTTGTTAATTTTGTGGAAACGTGGTACATACATTTGAAAGGACAAATATGTATTACGAGCTTAAATATAAGTGTAAAAAATTACGGATTTTGAATACCAATATTTTTTAATATACCTTATTATATCGCAGAATTTTGGGATGAAATAGGGCGAATATTACTATTCGAAAAGTTTTATTCAAAAGTAAGCAACCGTGGGAAACCTTTGTAAATGGAAATTTCTTTCTGTGATGTTCCTCTACTTCTTTTTTTGATGGCAAATTACTTATAATGATTTTACTTATACAACCGAATATTATAAAAGTCCCCACAATTAGAAAAAATTAACAACTTTAAAGAAAGGTGAATAAAATAACGCACACGAAAATTATGCAATTTTGAATAATGGAAGCAGTCCAAAATACTTCATAAAATCAGCGTTTTGTGTTTTTTTACTTATTTATATAGCGATAATTCAACTGAAAAACATTAGATTATATATATCTTAGGTAGAGCAGCCATCCATCTAGATATTTGGATGTCCCTTATTTGGAATGAAAATTTCATCTTTATTTAATGCAGAAATTCTTAGATTAAGTAAGACAAAGTTTTTTTTGGAAAAGTGTCGTATTCATGAATCCAGAGTGTTGACAGCTTTGCTAATCTTTAGACAAATGAGCAATTTATTTTATAAGGTTATAGGCGTTTATAACAGAGAGACCGTGTCTTCTACTTAACTAAATAACTTGAACAAGTCCAGGTTTTCCCAAAGGAGGGAAACTTTAAAGTAACAACGGAAGATCGTCGAATTCTCTACAACACCACTGTATTTCTTCCAAATACAGTTTATTTAAAAACTCAATGGTAGCGGAACGTAGTCACACCGCTTAACATGAAAAGTTAAAGTACGAAAACAAATATCTCTTCTCATATATTGATTTTAGTTTATTATAGTACATCCTTATCTGTATACAACAAAACTGTACATATTTTTCTTTGAAGTGCTTGATAATACCATAAATAACGGCTCAGTTAGCCTAAGAGTTCCTAGATCGAACAATCATGTTAAAGACGCCAAAAATTAATTAATAAAATGCAAATTATTTGTACGTGGTACAGGTTAGGCAATATATTTTAAGTAAAATTTCAGGCTCGAAGCTTATTTATTTGATTCGCGGACTATACGCTCGAAATTAGGATACTTGATAGGGATTTAATGCAAAATATAAGTACAGTAGGTATTTAATGATAAACACATTTGTTCCGCTTGGCAGAATTTCCTGCTAATGTTTTTTTTGTCAGGATTCGTACTACGAATTTCAAAATATATTATTTGTCTTTTTAATTTTTAATGACAAATATTTGCAACTTAAAAGGGAGAAAATTGCTAATTCAGATAAGCTAAATTAAAAATTTAAAACAGTATGAATCGTTTAATAGTAACTATACATATTACGTCTGAATCAAAATTTTAAAATAAAAAAGGTATTTTAAAATCAGACATAAGTCTCTCAAGAGTAGAAATGTCAATCGAAAACATAATCTGTTGTTTACAGAAGATCGCGTTCAAGAATATGACATTTAAAAATATTAAATCACCAAGGAATATACAGTATAGTAGGGCCAGATATCCTGGTGGAATTTTACATGACTAAGGGGAGATTTCTGTAATCTTACAAAGAAAATTTCTAAAAATTTATACTTTTAAAATTATTGCAAATTGATTTAATTATTCGAATAGTATCGAAATTTGGGAAGTGGTTTTTATCTATTGAATGTTTAACAAGTTTCGATTGTAAATTTCAGGATTTGTAAGCGCGTTTACGCTCTTATTTATTGATGATGATACACATTCCTCTGAAAAAATTATTTTATTCAACGTATAGGTTAATCATTATACTGTAATTTCCGGCGTAAATTCGGTGGATCAAACAATCATGTTTCGACCCAGAAATTTTATATTATTAAATGTAACTTATTAGATCGTTGTAGATATTTGACTTCAATTATTGAATAAAATTCCTGGGTTGAAAGAGAATTGTTTGATCCATCGATTATACGCCGGAAATTACGGTATTTCAAACCGGTAATATTTTTTCTCTTTTTCTAACTGATAGACTTCGAACTTGCTAGAATATTTTCTTGCTCTTTGAGCTAACGTTCTAACAACAGCGATTTTATGGTACCCACCGCTATTTCGCTGAATAGTCGGCGATCGTTCTTTCCTCGTCTTTTAAGACTGCTCGAAAAGGTAGCAGACCTGATCAAGGAAGATGCCACCGGAAAAATTTCCAAGCGAACAGCATTGGCGGCCTCAAAATTATTATAGCTGATGTGCCCCGAGCGCCGCTTTTCACTGAACAGGCGACGCGCAACTGAATGAGAGGTTCTTCTTTCAGTTACTGACCGGAACAGTAGTAGACAAGATCACGGAAGGTAGCACCGTATAAATTAAAAACATAAATTCAATAACTTTAAGACATCGTCCAGCGGGTTCGTGAGGCTAGGTGTTTAATATGACGGACGACGGTGGATGCTTGGAGATTAATATTAGAAAAATAGATGCCAAGCTCCACTAATCTTCCGTAATATGTAGATTAATTTGACCCAGTTTAACAACGTTTCGAACCAGAAAATTTATTTGCTGAATTTTTATTTATTTAATTTCAGATTTCTAAGTGAAAAATATTTAATTCCATTTCTTAAAAGACATTCTGGTGCGAAATGTATTAAACCTCGGTTAAATTAACTTACATATTACGGAAGATTAGTGAGAGCATCTCATATCTCTTACTAGCAAGCTACGCCCGCTGCGCTGGTCAGTTTCTACAAATGAACCTTGAAGCAAACAAAATATATCGTTTAATTTGACCTTGTATTTGAAAGCAATCTGTATATTTACCTGGAATATCCTTCCACATTACTGAAAAATGACGTGATTGCGCTATTATATTTTCTAATGTGCAGTCAAAATTTTAGCTGTTAAGGACCAACTCTTTTATTTGGTCATTTACAGTTAAGGTTTGCTAAAGAATGATAAAACTATATGCAATATACTAAAACCATCACTAAAAATTATCGAACTAACAATGCAAACTAATTAACAAAATCCATTCAGTAGAAGTTTTTATAAAGACTAATCTTTTATAATCGGGTTCATCTGATTATAGAACTTTTCCACGTAATTCTAAAACAGAACAATATAAAATATACTAAAACCATCCTTACAAATTATCTACTTAACAGTGCAAGTCGCAAAAAATACGCCCAGTAAAAACTTTCAAAAAGGCTAATCTTTCGGAATCGGGTTCTCCTGACTGTATAACCTTCACACAACTGTTTGACTAAGCAGCGTAGAACAATATGTAGTACATTAAAACCATTCCTGAAATAGCATCTGACTAACAATACAATTCTCATCAAAATCCGTCCAGTAGAACTTTTTCAGAAGGCTAATCTTTCATAATCCGAATCAAATACTGAAAAAGCTAATATTTGATAAAAAAAAAAATATCACCTGATTTTCGAATTTCCCCCTATAATTCTAGAACTAAGCAACGTAGAATGATATGTTATATAATAAAACTTTCCCTAGAAAGTTATCTAACAGTGTAGGTTTCATCTAAATCCATTCGGCAAAATCTTATAAAAAGGCTAATATTTCATAAACGGATTGATCTGATTATAGAACTTCCCAGAATAATTCTATAACTAAGCTACGCAGAACGGTATGTTATACAATAAAACCTTCCCTGAAAAATTATCTTATACAGTTTAAGCTCTACGAAAATCCATTCAGCAGAACTAGAGTTATAAGCAGCCGAAACGAAATTTCATATATGTAGAAGTAAATAGAAGTATATTGCCATTAATATAGTTTGCATTTGAATTTAAAAAAAGGTACTTTTCGGTTAGCAGGGCGCCAGTGATCGTACACTTGAAAAAAAAAGCACCTTTTGGCTTAAAATCTCTCATCAAAACTGTTTTTCTTTTCTTTCTTTTTTTTAAAATAAAATTAATAACAGCTTTTTCTTTTATTTTTCCAGCTGTATAGCCATTTCAATTCTTTCTGCATAAAAAAAAAAGACACCTTTTGGCTTAAAATCAAATTGTTTAGGATCAAAAGTAAAATCAAAATCGCCAAAAACAAAAGATAAATCGCGAAATATTGTTTCGATAGCAATCTTGCCCCTTGAATAATTTTTTAAGCATTGCGAACATTCCCAATCATGTTTAAATTAAATATTTTCGTTTTATAATATTCTCTCATCAAAACTCTTTTTTCTTTCTTTTTCTTTTTTTTTAATTAATTTAACACAGTTTTTCTTTTATTTTTGGAGATGTATAGCCTTTTCATTTCTTTCTGCAACAATAATGATCGCCAAAAAAATAGCAATGGTAACCTTTTCGGCCAAAATAACAAATGTAAAAAATGAAATTATTTACGACATCACATTAAAAACCTCAAAAATAACAGTATTTCTCCACTGTTTAATGGATGTTATTATACATATAAACCTTCCTCTTGAATCACTCTATCTATTAAAAAAACCGCATCAAAATCCGTTGCGTAGTTTTAAAGATTTAAGCGTACATAGGGATATAGGGACAGAAAAAGCGACTTTGTTTTATACTATGTAGTGATACACACACACACACACACACACACACACACATATATATATATATATATATATATATAATATACGAACTCTGTTTTTTTACATATTTGTCAGACTTATAGAATATAAACGCAACAGCAATTCATTTTGCAACATATTTGTAACTCTCCAGTATTACGTTAAGTGTTTTTTTATGCTAAAAATCTAATTAACTTAATTTCCTGTGTATAATCCACGGATCATATAAATCTGCTTTAATCAGAAAATTGGTCTAAAAACTGCTGCCTTATCTGTACCCAGTGGCGTAGCGTCAGGGGGGGGCACGATCATTTTACTACCAGTATAATTATATACTACATTTAGCCTTATTTAATCTTTGGACGGTATAAATTAAATAAGGCCAAATATATTAAATAAAAATACTGGTAGTAAAGTAGTCCGTGCCCCCCTTGACGCTACGCCTCTGTCTGTACCACATAGAAATACGTTATGTTTAATTAATTAAGATTTATGAGTGTAAATATGTTTGCCTGGTTCGCGAATTATACACTGGAAATCAGGGTACTAATTTTTTTTTATTGATCCATGAGAAAATACTTATGTTATGTTCGAATCCATTTAAGAAAACGCATTTCTACCGGCAATTCTATGAAAATATAGGAATGACTTTTCATAATACTTTTTAATTTCGGGGAAATATAGTACATACATTTGAATTTATAAAATTGTATTACGTACTTACGACATAAGTGTCAAGGACTACAGATTTTTAAATCACTATTTTTGAAGAGTAATATCCATCTTTTAAAATGGAAGAATTTGGGGTTTAAATATGGCGACTATTACTATACAAAAAGTGGCATTCAAAAGTAAGCACCCGTTGGAACCATTTTCTGTAACGTTGTTTTCTTTGTAGTTTCAATGGAAATTTAATAATAATTTTGTAATTTATACAATGAAATAACATGAAAGTTCATACATTTAAGAAATTTTAACAACTTTAAATGGAGGTGAGTAAAATAACACACAAAAAATTATGACATTTCCAATAAAGATAGCAATCTAAAATACTTCATAAAATATACAATCTTGTTTAAAAAAGTACAAAATACAACTAGTTAAAATTGTTTCTTTTGTTTAAATACCGACAAGGCAACTGAAAATCATAAGATAAGACTTGATAGGTCATGTATCAGGCGAAGTTGCCATTCCAGTAGATATATGAATACCACTATTTTGGAATGAAAAGTTTAACTTTATTTAATGTAGAAATTCGGAGATTAAGTAGGACAAAGATATATACTTGGAACAAGTGCAATTTGAAAATACATATTGTTGGCTGCTCTGCTTACCTTTTCACAAAATAACATTTTTATATTTACATTCAGTATTTATTATTTTCAATTTATTTTCCGTGTATAAAAATGAGACCATGCCTTTTAGTCAATTAAATAATTGAAAACAAAAAATCTGGTTTCTCAAAAGCGGGATAAATGGAAGGACTTTAAAACAACATTGTCAGTAAGTCGAATTCTTTTCAACACCACTGTATTTATTTCATATACAGAATATTTGAAAACTGTAAAATATGGGATTAACTGACATAGCTTAACACGAAACTTTAAAATACAAATTCAAATTTCTATTTTCATATATTAGTGTTAGTTTCTAATAAATTATATATTTTTAAATATATCTCTATGTGTTTCTGTTGGTTAAAAATTCAACAGCAAAACCGTATATTATTTTCATTGAAGTGCTTGATAATAGTTTAATTTTCGATGCGTAATCCACATACTACAGTGTGATGAAGTTTATCACATATTGTTAAAATAGTGTTTTCGTTTATCAAAATTAATCGTAAATTAGAATAATTAATTTTATTGTGTTAAATTCTTTTTGTTAAGTTTACTTTTCCCTTTTTCTTTTTCCAACTCTTTACCGCAAGCCTTATATACTCCACTGTTCATTTTCTCAGGCATTTAATCACTGCGTTCTGAATTAACCCGGGAGAAATAGCACATATCTAGGGTATGAATAGTTTTTACTTTGTCACCAATAAATACAAACAATAATTCGCAACTTATTTAGTCAGTGACAACTGTTACAAATTGTAGGATAAAATACGCTAAAGATTACTTTTCGCAAAGTAGTTGTGATAATTGTAAAATCCGTACGCACTCGGGGTATGTCATACCCCATGCGACTTCTCTCGGGTTAAAATTATTACCCAGTCATGCTAGCGCCATAAATAAAAATATAAAATAAATCGTTTTCCTCTTTCGATGTTACTAAGGATAGCCGCAAAAGTAAATCTGATATGCCAGTTTTCGACAGTTATCTTGACAGACTATATTTTGACTAATTCATTTCCACAGACTCGAAAATGTGTTTCAGCTCACAAAGAGTTTTGCTTACGTGTCTTATTCTCACAATGACGAGTGTAGAGGTTCAACGGTTCTACATTCTTTCTCTGTAGGCCAGGCACAACATACTATTAATTAGATATAACCGTTGCTATTTATCCTTGCTCCGTCCAAATTCCATTTCGCCAAACTTATGTGCTCGGCATTTTTTTTTTTAAATCTGGCTGTGAATCACTCAGCGCTAAGACTTGCTCCTGTTCACTTGTAGCCCACACCGATGAAATGTAAAATTTCTAATCATAGTACATTTACTTAACAACAGAATAAAATAACTACCCATGCTTACTAGAGGTGTATCTTACTATGTTTTCTAACTAAGTTTACAACCTGGGTGTGTTTCCACTTAACAAAAATGGAACTAAAAAAAAGTAAAACTTCAAAATATTCTGGACTGCAAGACATCATCATACGCAGAAGCATGTTTAGACGCAGAAATTTTAATTAATAAAATTTAAAATATATCTAAGTGGTATAGATTTGGCAATATTTTGTAAGTAAAATTTCATGTACGAACCATACGTATTTGATCCGTGAAATATACTCTCGAAATTAGGGTTATTATAGGTTATTATAGGGTTATATATAGGGTTGTTGCAGTCAAATACAAGCATATTATGTGTTACAGATTTCATGTTTAACACATTTGGGCTTGATATGTGGTTCAAAGTACAAGAACAAAATTGTATATTTTTTTCCTTTGAAGTGTTTGATAATACGCTAATTAACGACGCATTATCCATAGATCCAATAATGATATTAAGTCGCAGAAATTGTAATTAGTAAAATGTAAATAAATTTTACGTGGTACAGATTATGCAACATATTTTAAATGAAATATCAGGTTCAAAGCTTGTTTATTGGATCCGTGGATTATACGTTTGAAATTAGGGTTACTTGATAGGTCTTTAAAGCAATACGCTAATTAACGACGCATTATCCATAGATCCAATAATGATATTAAGTCGCAGAAATTGTAATTAGTAAAATGTAAATAAATTTTACGTGGTACAGATTATGCAACATATTTTAAATGAAATATCAGGTTCAAAGCCTGTTTATTGGATCCGTGGATTATACGTTTGAAATTAGGGTTACTTGATAGGTCTTTAAAGCAAAATACAAATTATATGTTACGTATATAGTGATAAACACATATGTTCCGATTTCAGATTTTCCTGAAAACATTTATTTTTAGGTTTGGTACTACTAATTTTACAGTGGAATATTTGACTTTTTTAATTGCAGTATTTTCTATTTAAAAATGGAGAAAATTGGTATTTTAGAATAGTGGTATTCAATAGTTAACACTGTAAGAATCCTGTTTTTTGCAGATGTGTCTGACAAACATAATGGAAAAGAAGCAGCAATTCTATTTTAAACTTATTTTTAACTCTCCCATAGCTGCCAACTTTGATGCTTTTTTGGTTCCACTAAAACTTAATAGAAATTTTTAACTTGTTTAATCACAGATTTCAACGATTAAATAAAAGGCAAAATTTACTACTAAGTTTTAGTGGTAAGATAAAAGAGTAAAAGTTGGTAGCCATGCTCTCCAATTTAGCTGCTTACATTTAGTGTTTTGCTTCTGCTAAAAATCTAATTAACCTAATTTCCTGCTTATAATCCACGGATCAAATAAATAAGTTTTAACCAGAAAATTTAGCCTAAAACTGTTGCCTTATGTGTACCACGTAAAAATGTGTAATGTCTTATTAGCTAAAATTTCTTTGTGTAAATATGGTCTCTTGGTCCGCGAATTATATAGTACATTGGAAATTTGGGTACTAAATTTTGTATTGTTCCATAAAAATGCCTATGTTATGTTTGGTTCCATTAACCCCTTGGGGACGAGCGACACGTATACGTGACGCATAAGATGTTCAGAATCCTCGATTATTCCCACCAGTTATTTTTTATTGTAAGCTTTGCCTTATTAAATCTTAGCATTTCTGCGATTCAATTAGGCGAAAATTTCTGTTTTAAAAAACCGATGGTAAAAGATTAAAAATTCTGCAAAAGACGCTCGTCCCGAAGGGGTTAAAACAAAAAGGCATTTCAATTGAAAATACAGCGGTGGAAAAAATTATAAAGCCACTTGAAAATATGATATAATTAAAAAACAAAATATAGAAAATTTATGAAATTTCATACATATATATTATATGCTACAAGGAAGAAAGAAAAAAATAAATTCATTAATAACTACATTAATAAAAGATTATTAGACTTAAGAAAATTTTCTGTACAAAGAAAGTTGGAAATAATTATAAAGTCGATACATGTATATCATCAATAATCGATGTGAGACCCATTTTTTTCGATGACTTTGACTAGTCTCTTGTTCATTGAATCTATCAGACCACACAAAGTACTTGCATCAGTATTATTCCAGCAGTTTTTAAAAGCATTCATCAAATCTAACTTTAAATGGAATTTTCATCCATTTTTGTAAACATTTCGAGCTAAAATTCCCCAATGATTTTATATTACATTCAGATTGGGTCTGTGAGCTGGCCATTCAAAGCATTTCACCTGATTATCTTCCAGCCAAGATTTAGTTGACTTCGAAACATGAACGGAAGCGTTGTCCTGCTGAAATGTCCAGTCTCCTGAAGTTATAAGAGGAGCAAATGGGTAATAAATTATCTCATGACATTTCTTGATACATAACCCAATTCTTTTTGTTATGTATGAAAACAATTGGAGTTAATGCAGCCCAAACCATTACCGAGCCACCTCCAAATTGACGCTTTGAAAAAATATCAGGCCCCTGTCGTAAATCATCCCAAAAATATTTATAGACGTCGGGTCCATCGAAATTAAATTTCTTTTCATCGGAAAAGACAACATCTCTCCAATTTGTGCCTTCGGTTACATGTTTTCGTGCAAAGTCTGAGCGAGAATTTTTGTGGTACTTGGAAAGAGGTGGTTTTCCTTTAATTTTTTTAAATTGAACAATGGGATTGTTACTTAAAACATTTCTTACCGTTCGGCTTTTACATGGTAATTGTAACTGTTCTTGAATTTGGGCCTACGACATTTTTTGTCCGCAAACTAGCTTCCGGATTTGTCTTGATTGCATTACAGTTAAGGATTTCGGCCTTCCTGTATGCTTCTTACTGCCGTAATCTTTGGGATTTCTGAGAAAACTGTTTACTGCAGCCTTGGACCTTCCTATTTTTCTTGCAATATTAGAACCAGACATTCCAACTTCATTTAAAGTGAATATTTTAATTTGCTGACCATCGGATAACTTTTTACCTCTTGGTATTGTATTAAACAAACCAAATATAAAATGAATGCACGCAACGCGTTTACATTTACCTAAATTTTCATGGCAACCTATTTTCTTAAGTCTGGCATTATGCCAAAAGAGGCTAGAACCATCGGCTTTATACTTTTTTACAAGTTGTTTTTCATTGGTTGTAAGAAATTAGCAAATTTATGTTACCCCTTCCGTTTTGCCAAATAAAGTTTATGTATATTATTGCAATGTTGATCATGCAAATGAAAATAGAATTTGCGTTATCAACAATTCCATTACTTTTTGAATTTTGTAAATTTTTCTATCGGCTTTATAATTTTTTCCAGCACTGTATAGGGATGACATTTCATAATTGGCCTTGATTTCGGGGAAATACCGTACATACATTTGAAGTGATAAACATGTTTTATGTGCTTGCGACATAAGTGTCAAGGATTCGAATTTTTAATGCCACTATTTTTGAAAAGTAATATCAGCCCTTTAAAATCGAAGAATTTCGGGTTTAAATAGGGCGAATATTACTATTCAAAATGTGTTATTCAAAAGTAAGCCTCGTGGGAAACATTTGTAATTAGAAATTTATTTCTCTAACGTTCTTTTACTTGTAGTTTCTATGGGAAATTACTAAAAATGTTTTTATTTATACAATGGATAAATAATTAAGTTAGTACATTAGAGAAAATTTAAGAACTTTAAAGGGACACGAGTAAAATAACACATAAAAATTACAAAAATTCGAAAACGCAAGCCAAAATATTTCATAAAACACACAGTTTTGTTTTAAAAATTAGAAAATAAAACAAGTGAAATTGTTTTTCACATGTTTAAATACCAATAAGTCAACTGAAAATCATAAGACTATACATATCACAGGTAGAATTGCCATCTAAACTGGATAGATGAATACCACTATTTTGGAATGAAAATTTCAGCTTTATTCAATGCAGGAATAGGCTTCGTAGATTAAGCAGGAAAATGATAGCAGTGTTCTTGGTATTGTACCACAATTTTTTAATAGAATTTTTCGCCTTATTCAAATGCAGAAAAGTATTTCAAATCCTGCAATTCAACGAGGCGTCTACAATTTCTTCCATTTAAATATTGAATGGAAAAATTCTATTGAAAATTTGTTGTAAAAGCGTACAAAACCTGCATATGTATTTGGAAAAGTGGAATTTGAAAATCTGGATTGTTGGAAGCTCTGCTAAATTTTAGACAAAATAAAAATTTCTTTTTATAGTATATCCGTACTTAAAATAGAGACCATGTCTTCTACTCAATTAAATAATTTAAACAAATTCTGGTTTCACCAAAGGCGGACAGGCGGAGCTATTACACTTAGAGCATGTGAACTAATAGCGATTACTAGTGCCACTTTCCTCTTCTACGGTTGACGTTGAAAAACAAAACGTTGCGCGCGAAGTATATGCAAATTTTGTTCCCATACATGAGCATGAGCGCCACTTGCCTGCGCTGCGGCGAGTTTGCAAAACAGGAATTTACCAGGCAAAAAATAATTTATAGCCTCCACTATTCGCCGTTTAAAGCCACCCATTTAACTGCCTTGACAGGAGCGTGCGATTTAAATTTTATGCCCACGCTTCATCTGTTTAACTATACACGTTTTAATTAATATTTTTCAATTTCACGTTATGTCTTTTCTGGTTTAGACTTTTCCTTTTCCAGCATGCAAAAATAAATTCCAGTCCAGGGTTAGTATTAGTTTAGCACATTTTTTTAATAGAAGTTTTCTATTTAATATTTAAATAGCAGAAATTGTACGCCTCGCTTAATAATACTTTTGATTTGCAATACTTTTCTGCATTTAAATAAGACGAAAAATTCTATTAAAAATTTGTGGTAAAAGAGTACGAACAGTGTTGCCAGTGGGCTACTTTTTTTAAATTCCATTCTCTTGATTGACACCAGTTTTTTGAGAAAGTAAGATTTGTCTTATTTAATGATAGACTAAATAGAGCGGAAATAAAGCAAATTATACCGTGTTTCAAAAAACTGGTGCAAATCAAGTAATCTGAATTTAAAAAATAGTAGCCTACTGGCAACACTGAGTACGAACCATGCAGTCGTAAGCGGGCACAATTTTCAACTTATGAAATTTCTTCCATTCATCTGCGTAGGCTAAACGTACAATGGTTTTGGAGGACAGGCGAAAGACTTTAAAATGACATTGCCAGAACGTCGAATTCTTTTCAACAACACTGTATTTATTTCAAATACAGACTATTTTAAAACCGTAAGAAAACCTGGACTGTGCCTGGACTGTTTAGCACAAAACGTTAAAACACAAAGTAGAACACCTTTTATCATATATTGGTGTCAGTTTCTTAAAAATATATATTTTTAAATATATCCTTATTTTTTCCTGCTGATTAAAAATACAACAATATAACCGCAAAAATTTTTATTGAAGTTTTTGATACTGCACTAATTCCCGGTGTATATTCCATAGATCCAATAAACTTGTTTAAATTTAAAAAATTTAATTAATAAAATCTAAAATATATTTACGTAATATAGATTTTGCAATATTTTGTAAGTAGAATTTTATGTTCGACATATTTATTTGATCCGCAGCTTATATGCTCTAAATTAGGGTAATTGATACGGCGTTATAGCCATACAAGCGTAGTATGTGTTTACATAATTAATGTTTAACACATTTGTTCTTATATGTAGTTCAAAATACAACAACGAAACTGTATATTTTTGTTTCTTTGAAGTGCTTGATCATACCCTAATTTATGACGCATAATCCACAGATCCACTAATAATGTTAAGAAGCAGAAATTTTAATTAATAAAATGTAAATTATTTCTACGTGATATAGATTAGGCAACATGTTTTAAGGTCGAAGCTTATTTATTGGATCCGTAGCTTATACATTTGTAATTAAAGAGTGATTCTCCAATAAGTGGGTAAATTGTGTCCCTCGGGGTTATATGCTGTATTTTTTAATTTATACCGATTTTTTAGCATAAAATGTATTGTGTAATGACTTTCTACAATTTCAAAAGTTATTTTCCAGAAAATAACTGTTAAGTTTATTCCAATAGTATTTTGAATATTCAAATTGTCACTTCTGTGCCTTGTCCCTCACCTCATGCACTCATCTTCTGGAACAATTTTCAATGTAATGACAAACTATATTTAGAACTTTTTTACACAAAATAAAAATATATATTCTAAACTATAAAATAAAGGATTTTAATTCAAGATTAAACATATTTTTTTATTATCCTGTACCAGCGAATGTTGTCCCCTACTTTTTATGTCATTACTGTCCCTTTGCATAAAACTCTTCATGTGACCACCAGGAGAGCAGATAAAATTTGGGGGACAGCTGCATTGAGTGAAAGTAGCAATCTGATTGCTGATAAAATCACAGGGCTTAATTTTCTGGACTTTGAAAGAAGCTACAAGCTGCAAAATGTATAGAAATCTAAGAATATGTTTATTACTTGTCACTACTGTCCCCTGGTTAATTTTCCCTTATTATTATTCTTATTTATTTATGATTTTGTATTGATATAACATACTTTTACTTAGTTCAAAGTGTTATATTACAGTCTTATTGCAATTAACTTGCTGTGTCCACAGAAGCAAATTTCTTAAATTTGTCACTTCTGTCCCCTTCCAATGAATTTACATCAGCTCACTTGGAATAAATTTGAAAATGGTAAATTTCAACTGCCTTACTTAAGCTATTTCACATGCGACAATGTGAAGTAGCTTTAATATTTTCTTTAAAAACATTATCAGGGTTCGCAAAGTTCTACCACAAATTTATAACAGTTTTCTTCGCCTTATTTAACTGTACTGCAAATTCTGTGAATAAACGAGATGGTTATGAATTCTGTGTTTAAAAAATTAAATAGAAAGTTTCTTAACATTAATAGTGGTGCCAGACTCCTTGGAAAATGCAAGGAGAGCGCGAACCATAATTATTTTATACAGGGTGGTTATAGATCAGAGAAAAACACAGACAAAAAGTGATATACACCAGTATTTTCTTCTGAGATTTTTGCGTTGCTTATTTGAGCGATTAATAAGCCTAATTTGTTATCAGAAAATACTGGTGAGTTCCCTTTTTTTCGACTGTGTTTTTCCCTTGTATGGAGTCACTCTGTATAAAATAATGTTTTTAAAGAAATATACTGTTTAAAGTTTATGCCATAATGTTGTATATTAATGACCAGCCTATGCCTTATCTATTTATAAAGAAAATTTGTTTAAAATTTAACTTTTATTTTTCAAGAAATCACAGAGTTAATAAATCACTTAGATAACACTAAATCACAGAGACACTAAATCACTTTTAAGTTTTAAATGGATTCACTTAAACTTTGCAGAGATTTTAAGAACAAGCTAAAATACTTATGCACAAAATTTACAATTAAAATATAAAATATATTTTTAGTTGTTAAATATTTTAATACGACAAAAAAATTACATATTTTAAAATGTTCCACACGTACTTCTTTTGCATAAAACAGGGTTCGTACGTTTTTACCACAATTTTTAATAGAATTTTTCTATTTAACTAGGGGGCTCAGCCCCCTACTCGCTAACGCTCGCCAACCCCCCGTGAATTGCAAAGCAATTCACATTGAGACCGCTACGCGGTCCCAGCTCGCTTCGCTGGCTCACCCCTTTTTATTTTTCTAGTAGTTCTAGCCGGAATAAGTACTACAATAAATCATTTGAACATATGAAATTGACAATTTTTTAATGTAAAAAAGTAATTGAAAAATCCGTTGAAAACAGAACTAAAAATGCATTTAGTTGATGCTGCTAATGGGCATATAAATCATATAAATACTATAAAAAAAGGATCTTGGAAACATAATTAGTTTAAAACTTATTGCACCTATACTATTTTGTACAGCGCGGCTTAAATTCATTAAAAAAAATTCTGCAAAATAAATTATTTTTACTTCAATAAAACAGCAACAGATGGCAGCAGGGGCGTTCTAGAAAGTTTATATTTTATTATCTCCGATTTTTTGTGTGAGTGAAATTCGTAAATAAATTCCAAATAAGAGTAGAGAATTCATTTGAAATTAACAATATTACTCCTAATTAAAATGTGGAATCATCTCAGACGCTTTGGATTACGTTCATATTATTTTATTTTTAATGTAATGTTTTTTGAGTTTCACTGCTCTGACACTGAGCGCCATATTGGAGGCGGAGCTAACACAATCTTGCCTGTTCATTGGTCTGAGCTCTGGAAACTACGGTTGTTGCCAACGGAAATGTAGAAATTCAGCCCTATTTCCGCGCCACGTAAGACAAATATATATATAGATATTTAAATAGAAGAAATTTTAGATGCCTCGTTTAATTGCAGGATTTGTAATACTTTTCTGCTTTTAAATAAAGCGAAAAATTCTACTAAAAATTGTAGTAAAAGCGTAACGAACCTTGTAAAATATGACAATATTTATTTTTTAGATACTTTTCATACATCACAATGGAAGATGGCATGAATTGTAAAAGTTCACTAAATGTATCTGAAGAATTTCTTTTTTTAATACTTTCCAACCTAGTCGAAAAGTGTTTATGACTTCGGTTTGTCTGCCGTCTGTCCATGCTCTAACCAGGGTTCGTACGCCTCCTGGAATTTTGCGATCTGGAAATTCTTCGGTACCAGTATTTTCTTACAGAAAATATCTCCTTAAAAGTAGGCGAAGTTTCGCAAGTTTAACATAAATTTCCTTTTCTAGAAAGAAAATAATGGTGAAACTCCTGTAAAATTCCCTGATCCGTACGAATTCTGTCTAACTCCGGTAAATATGCTCGGATTGCCCTGAAATTGTTGTATGTTATTGTCGTTTACTATAGCATGCTCCCTATTTAAACTGAAGTGCTTTCAACTTATAGCTTTTTTACAGGGACAGTCAAAAATATTCCGTTACATTACAGTCAATGGGAAATAATCGTTTCAAGTGCATTTTGATGACGCTACGTCATTTAAAACTTAATGAAATTTATATATAATAATGAAGCGCATTAAAACATGTTTTTTGTAGAATATGGGGTGCAAAGCATTTATTATTCATTTACGGGGTCAAACAAAAGAATTCTGTTACATATCGTTCTATGTGGAAAAATCGTTCGCAGTGTAATTTAGTGATATTTAACTAATCCAAACATAATGAAAATTATAGGCATTACTGAAGTGCACTTTAAATTGTTCTCTTGTGTTCATTGCGTTTTATTACAGGGACACACAAAATGTATCAGTTAAAGTACATGTGTGATATTTACAGTATATGCGTGATAAGTTCGTTTTCCACTTTGGTTTGCGTTTTTAAGTTTAACTAAATTTTTTCATAATACCTGTGTGTTTATAAACTTGGTTGATTATATACAGGGCTACACAAGGGAATTGGTAAGTATTACAGACTATGGGAGTGAATTGCTTAAGGGTAGTTTTTAATTGTGTTTAAGCATTTTCCTGCTGAAATATATTTAGTAGACTAATAGAAGTTTGTGGAACATAAATAAATTCATATACATGGCAACGCAAAGAAAAAGATACATTGTAGTTTACGGTTGGTAATTGCTGCGAGTGAGTGTTAAGTTGCCTTTTAGCTTAATATGTGGTGTGTACAAACGTCTTCAGAAAATATACAGGGCTATACAAAAGATTTCGAGTGCATTTACATCGATTGGCAAAAATTTCTAAATGTGAATATTCTAACAAAACTAAATTTTATTTATGCTATGTTGTCCAAACCTATAGATCATATGCAGGGCTGTTCAAAATAATTCGACTAGTCTTTAACTAGGTAATTGCTAAAACTTAATTTTTAAATGTGTTATAGTTTTCCCAAACTGTTTACTTACATATCTTCTTTCACTTTATTTAACGGTGAAGTTTCGTTACAGTTTTCTGGCTGTGTTGGAATGTGTTTTATAATATATGCTTGACGCATGATTTTTCATTCTTGTTTAATTATGCCTTGTTTTTTTCTAAAAAAAAAAGCTATATATTTACATATGCACATACATTTCAATAATAAAATACCCCTTAAATGGAACGGTTTATGGTAACATCTATTTATCATTGTATACAGGATATACAGTATAAATTTCAAAAGAATGTGATTATTAAGATTACGCATAGAATGTTTCAAAGTTTAGAAATCTATGAAATTTTTAATTTACTCAAAACATCATTGTATAAACAACTATTTAAATATATAGTTCGATTATAAAATCTTATATCTCTGCAAAGAAGCGTCACAAATGAAAACCTAGTTTTGCATCAGATGAATTTGAGTATTTTTTCATAATTCCCCAAATTAAAAAAATCCATTTTTTTGTCAAATTGCGTGATTTTGAAAGTCCACTGTCCACTTAATATAGTCATGATTTCTATCTGGAGAAAAAGAATAAAAATTATCACTAATTTCAAAGCGTGAAATGTCTAATATTTGAGAGGCTGAACATTTAATTTTTGTTCAATCATGTGACGATAATAACTTAATTAGTATTTTGTAAACAAAGCATGTTCTTTCTGCATGAAAAAAATGCTTATGAATTCTGCATTTAAATAGTGACATATTTTTCTAATAAAAAACAACAGTATCAAAATTTTAATTGCTGCCCTGGGCCTGGGCCCATGTGGCATGTACTTAAATCCGTCACTGACTGCGTATGTTATAAACCGTACTGACAAATTAATGTTAAATTTCCACATAAAATAAACCCTTCAAAATTTTGGTATTATTGCTTTCTAGTTTGTAAGACGATAATTAATGTCCTCCTGATCAAATTAAAAAGCTGCTGTTTTTTTCAATTAATATAGTAACGAGAGGACTAAAATAATGTTGTGACATGCTGCTTTTTAAATAAGTTTTTCAAACTTCGTTATGCTGTTTCTTTCTCCAATGATAAACGTTTAAAAAATAAGGTATACTGAGATAATGTTGCAGAAGTTACTTGAAGCGGCATTGTGGTTGTGTGAATTAAAACTTCGCGAATAGAGTGTCAGTGTCAGACAGAATTTAGAACAAATAAAGTTTATGGCTTCTATAATTCATCGATTTTTATTTTTATAAAAAGTTACAACATACATACAATTTTTACAATTAACATATAGACATGCAATCGGTAAAATTTTTACATTGATCATATCTACATACAGACATTGAAACCATAAAAAAATAGGGAAATTCGCATATTCAGTAAATATAGTATTAGTCCAACATGGTTAGAATTCAGCCTTTGAGAAGATGGAATGTCTTTTATACTGTCTATTGTATTTGAGGACACAATGCTGGCTGATTTCCATTATTTTGATGCAGTTAATCTTTTTACTTATAATATAATTACTTTTTAATATATATGGAAACCAATGTAATAATTCTTGTTCTGATGGTTTCTTTATATGAAAATTGAGGTTAGAGGGCAGACGTTGACATACCGCCACATACATACATTGAAGATTGAGTTCTATTAATTAAATTAAATAAGTATCATGAAAAAAGGCCGTGATTAGTCGCAAACAGATGTAAATTCCTATGGTGAAGCAGGCGGCTTTCAGAAATTTTGGTAATAAATTGTGCGTATACCTCACCGTATCACCATTTCGCGAAAAGAATTATTTCTTTAACGCGTATAAAAAACACGTTTTAAATCAAAGTTATTGAAAAACAAAGTGAAATATCATAGGAATATGTAGATTGTAACAGGTATTATCTATCCTTAATGTTTGTTAATAAAAAAATAAAAAATATATACAAATATGTTTAGAAATTTATATTACACTATGTATAATTTGATGCTTATCATTCGTCCGCCTGCAGCAGTTTTCCACAACTGCTCTACGGTAGCTACACCCATGCTTTAATTTCGTTTTCCTTTCTTTTTACTTTTAGTTTAACCCCTTAATCGTCGCGCCCGAGACATTCACGGGCAGTGTAGGCTATTATTTTTTTATTCTGGTTGTTTGATTCCCACCAGTTTTTTGAAATAGTGTAACTGGCTTCAATCTCCCATTATTGTATCTGCCATTACATAAGATGAACATTTATTCTTCAAAAGCTGGTGGCAAACAAGCAATCTGAATTTTTTTTAAAGTAACCTACAGTTATCGGGCGCGACGATTAAGGGGTTAATAGATAAATTAGAAGCATTACTAGCTTACATAAAAATGCAATTTTATTATTATTGTGGCGCATAAATAAAAAAACGTAAACTTCAAATTAACTTACGCACATTTAAAATAGAACTTCTGGTAACAATGCTCTTTTACCTTTAAGAAAACAGACGTCCACTGTGTATGTCCGCGGTGTCTAACACCTGTTCCAAGGGGCTAATTGTCACAATTCCGAAAATAATTCTTCGACTTATTCAACGAGAGAAAGCCTTAAAAAAGACTAGGGTTATTGTTCGGAACAAGGGGTGAGAAGTGTTCTGAGGACAAACAGGTTCCCTCACTCTCCCTTTGCGTATACAATAACCCGTCAGTTTTCTTAAAGTTTGAACTACACCATATGTTGTTACACTCTATGGTGCCAATCGAGTTTTTTTTTTTAAATTCAGAAATCTATCTTAATTTTCGAATAGTAATATTTCGCATTGTTTAGTCAGTCATCGAGTAAGGCAAATATTACTAATCTTAAATCAGGGTAGATTTCTCAGTAAAAAAACGTCCAATTGGCAACACTGGTTAGAGTGTAGGAGCAAATATTTTTATTCGCTCCTTACTTAAAAAATTCCGCCCAACTGGCTAAACTGACCGTAGGTTAGAATGATACTTCGTCTTAAATCAAACATCGCTGTCACTCTACTAGGTACAGCTCAATAAAATGTTTAACAAAAACGGCCTCTAGTAAACCCAAAATCTCTCTGTACATGTACTTAGAATTTTATGAAAATCCAAAATATAAATACTATAAATAAACATTGGTGTGGGTATTACTTTTTCAAAAGCAACTTTAGTTTACATGTTTTCTTCGTTCCTACAGAGACTTCGCCTGGTCTTATATATTAGCTATCCACTATTTCAAAACATTAATCTTCATTCTAGATTTCCATTGCACATGTTATGTCTACCATGAAGATTATTGTTTTAAAATAGTGCTTGTCAAAATATAGAATGCTGGAAACCCACTTTCTATTCAAATTTCATTGTAAAGCGGCTGAATCTATTGCTTCAAGTAATTTTCATATACTTTTTAGATGTCTCGCATTTGTTGTATCTCTGTTCTATCTGCTGAGAAGTTATATTGTTATGAATTTACTCATAATATCGCTTTTTAAATTACTATTAGAAAACACATTCTTAACATGTTCATGACGCCTGATATTCATCTTTCAAACAACAGCGCAAACGAGCATTACTCTTGCATGCTGAATTACTTGACAATAAGATTTTCTGTCTTTATATTACAAATTTAGGTAAATAATAATTGTACTGTGTTTAAAACCTTTTTATTTGCACAAAACACTAATTGTATAAATACGAATGGTGTATATATTTGAGAAATAATGCGACATTAAAATTCAAAATCACGCACGTGGATGAAATTACACGCATCCAAACGCATGAAACCGCGTCGGTCGTCACAAATATGTTAAGAAAAACTTTTTACTTACGCGATTCATCTTGTTATCACACTGCTGTATCCATTGAGTACAGAGTAAATATCTGAAGACGGTTCATTTTCATTTGGACGTAATATCACTCATCTTAATATTAGATTTTCGGTTAGACACAAGCGCCTCAGCATACGTCCAAGGCAAAATGAAGTTGAGTGCCATAATTTACCATTATGAACGTTTTTGAGTCATTATTTTGAAACAAACTACAACAAGGGACAAAAAAGAGGTTGCACTTTTGATAAATTAAACAATAATTACTATTTAATTTCGAAATAATTAAATGAACAGGTTTATGTTTCTGAATTTTATCATTGAACCGCACTTCAGGTCTCCTTTCTGGAAGATTTACCAAATGTGGGATATGTTTTTTCCTAGTTTGCTTAATGGATTGAAATTCTGAATACACATTCGCTTCCGAGGTAAAATTGCCGAATTGTATTTTATTTAGAATATTCAAATTCATACCAGAAAATATTAACAGCAATATCTACTTTATTTAATTACAGGCATTTTGCGATTACATGAAATAAAAATTCTTCTTTCGTAATTTCTGGTACGAATTTATAATTTTATATTTAGAGATTCGCTGCCAACCACGCGCAGGCGCGTGATTGGCAGCGAATGGGTAAAGGCATAATTTATAAATACAGTTTGCTGTACCATCTGTAGGTTAAAAACTTTGCCAACACCATGAAGCATACAAACGTTGTGTACCATCGTCAGTCCTGCTATATAGCTCTTCGGATCAATACAGAACACACTTTCAGAAATGGATACTCAAATGCCACGAAATTGTCTTCGTTTTTGACGAAACTGTTTCCTGGGAAATGCTCCGAGCGAATATTTCGTCAAATCGAGTAAATTTCTATCCTAAAAAAAGTGAGGAAATTAATCGTCAGTGCTGTCCTTTTTGGTTCAAACCAGGAGGAGCTAAAAGCTAATGAAACAATGTAAGGACAAACCTGAGTACATAGCAATTACTAACTCTTGATTACTGTGAGCGGCCGCACGATTGCACCGCCACAATTCTGTAGTGTTTGGCACGCCATACTTGCGAAATTTCATTTCAACCGTAGTGTTAATCCGGGCTATACGGCACGTAGCCAGACTACTTAAATAGAGATGAGAATTTCACCGAGATAAACTATTTAACGCACATTTCCACAAAATAAACGTCTCCCCATACCACGTTTCGCGCAATTTTTTTCTTTCAGAATACGTATTAATTTCGGAGCAACATGGTACATACATTTGAAATAATAAAGATCTATTAAGTGGTTATGACGTAAGTGTCAAGGAATACGGATTTAGAATGCACTATTTTTAAAAAAGTAATATCCACCTTATTAAATCGCAGAATTTTGGTTTAAAATATGACGAATATTCGAAAAGTTGTATTCAAAAGTAAGCATCCGTGGGAACCCTTTGTAAATGGAAAATTCTTTCTCTAACTTTCTTTTACTTGTAGTGTCGATGGAAAATTACTAATAATGATTTAATTTTTACAATGGAATATTATAAAAGTTCCCACCAATAAGAAATTTTAACAAATGTAAAGAAAGCAGAATAACATAACAAACACACATAATTATAATGTTTCGAATAAATAAAACAATCCAAAATACTTCATGTAACGCATCGTTTGTATTTTTTTACTTATGTATATAGCGATAATTCAACTGAAAAAAATAAGATTGTACGTATCTCAGGCAGAGCTGTCGATCCTTTCTGAATATTTGAATATCCCTATTGTCGAATGAAAATTTCATCTTTACTTAATGCAAAAATTCTGAAATTAAGCAAGAAAATTTGTTTGGAAAAAGTGGTATTCGAAAAGCCAGAGTGTTGGCGGTTCTACTAAACTTTAGAGAATACAACAATTTGTTTTTATAATATTATATGCGGATATAAACAGGGGCTCAATTCTACGCAATTAAATAACTTGAAAAAGTCCTGGTTTCCCGAATGAAGGAAACGTTAAAACAACAACATCAGAAAGTCAAATTATTTTCAACACCACTGTATTTCTTGCAAATACAGCTTATTTAAAAATTCAATGGTAGCAGAGCGTAGTTCAACTGACATAAACGAAACGTTAAAGTACAAAAGCAAATATCTCTTTTAATATATTGGTGTTAGTTCGTAATACACTAGTTTATTTTAATTATATCCTTACCTGTTTCAGTTTGTACGAAATACAACAAAAATGTACAACTGTATATATTTTTTGATGTGCTTGATAATACCGTAATTAGCAGCGCTTAATCCAGACATCGATTATTATAAACATGATTAGAAGCAGAAATTTTAATTACTAAAATAATAATTATCTCTACGTGGTCAGATTAGAAGACATATTTTATGTAAAATTTCATGTTCAAAAAGTAATGTTCAAAAGTAAACAACGATGTTAACCTCCCATAAATGGACATCTATTTCTGTAACGTTCTTTAACTTGTAGTTTCCATTAAATATTACTAAGAATGGTTTAGTTTATACAATGGAAACATATAAAATTCTTACATTTAAGAAATTTTAAAAACTTTAAACGGAGGTGAGTAAATTAACTTACACACACACACGAAAAATTATAATATTTCGAAGAAAGAAAAAAAATCCAAAATACTTCATAACATGCACAATTTTATAAAGAAAAATACAAAATACAACAAGTGAAAAAAATCCACTTGTTTAAAAACTAAGAAGTCAACTGAAAAACATTAGATTTCACATGTCTTAGGAAGAGTTGCCATTCCCATGGTTATTTCAATACCACTATTCTGGAATAAAAATTTCGGCTTTATTTAATAAAGAAATTCGGAGATTAAGCAGAAAAAATATTTTTATTTGGAAAAAGTAGTATTCGAAAATCATTTGTTAGCAGCTCTGCTAAACATTAGAAAAATTAATTTATTTTTAATATATTATATCCGCATATAAAACAGAGACTGTTCCTTCTACTGAATTAAATACCTTCAACAAGTTCTGCTTTCGCCAAATGAGGAAAGGGGGGAGAATTAAAGTAACATCGTCACGACGCCGAATTCATTTCACCAACAACTGTATTTCTTCCAAATACAGCTTATTTAAAACAGAATACGAGCAAAATTAGTTATACTACAGCGCCTAGAATACATAGCGTGGAAAACGGTTTTACCGTTTTATAATTCAAAATTTGTGAATTAAAACCGGAAATTAGGAAAGCATAATTTTTACTTTAAGAAGTTACGAAGTATCTGCCATTACGTAAGGAAAAGAACATTATAGGGAATTTCTGATGTGAATGCGAAATTTCAGAATTTAAAAAAGCCAAACTGGTAATGCTTTATAAAGTGCTAAAAAATTGTATCCGGTAAACGTGCAACGATGCGGTACAATAATAAGGCGATCGCAGCGACATATGCTTTAAAAAAGGATTTACCTCTAGTAAAAGTAACCGTTTCACTATTGACAAGATGAACATAATTTTTGTTAATAAAACCTTCTTGTAAGTGTATATTTCAGATGTAACTGATTTTGAAGTTATTTTTTTATCATATCAGGGGATTAATCTTTTCCACTCTTCTGTCAGAGGTTCGTCCTTTGGTATGCTAAATAGGGATAGTTTCTAGTTTGCGTCTTGTATCGAGTACTACAACCAGGTACAAAAGAATGCGTATCACGTTCTTTGGCCATGATCAATATCTTTCATATTTTCAAAGCTTATGAAAATCACTATCCAAGTCAAAGGAAATAGGGTATAATTTAATTTTTTAAAATATTTACCACCAGCTGAAACGTTTTCTCAGATCGATTATTATACAATGTTTGCGTTGAAAAGAGCTAGCAGACAATGGCGTAGCCAAAGAGGGGGGGGGGGGATGCTTTCTCCAATTATATAACGCAAAAATATTTTTATAAATTAGTGGTATCCAAACCATCTTGACCTTCACCCTGTCTACGCCACTGCTATAAGGTGTCACTGCAATCGACCAGTTATGTTTTCAGCATCGTTCTACATTTATCGGATTCAATTTTTTAGTACTACTTTGTAGCCGTTTACCACACTATTTATTCTCGGCGCTGTAACAGTAGTACATTGATATCAGTTTCTAGCACATTATCCTTTTTAATTATATATATAGATATATGTTTAAGTTATTTTTAAATACAACAATAAAACTGTATATTATTTTCTTTGAAGTGCTTGATAATATCCTAATTACCGGCGCATAATCCACATATCTAATAAACAGGTTTAGATGCAGAAATTTTAATTAATAAAATATGAATTATTTCTACGTGGTACAGATTAGGCAGTATTTTTAAAGAAAATTTCGGACTTGAAACATATTTATTTAATCCGTGGATTACACGCTCGAAATTAGAGTATTTGATACAGTTTTATAGCCAAATACAAGCAGAGCATGTGTTTCGTATTTAATGTTTAACACATATGTTCCGTTTGCCATGTTTTCCTGCTAACATATACATTCACGATTCATACTACTAATTTCAAAATGAGTTATTTGTCTTATTTCAATGACAAAAATTGGCGAAGAAATAGGGAGAAAATTTCTATTTTAGATTAGCGGCATTCAAATAAAAAAAATACTAATCCTGTATTTTACACATATGTAAGATACAAAAGGATATAAAAGCAACAGCTTTTCATTTTTAAACATATTTGTAACTTTCCACTATTATTCAGTTTTTTTTGTCCTGCAGAAAATCAAACGAATCTAATTTCTAGCTTATAATCTGCGGATCAAATAAATTGCTTTTAAACAGGAAATGTGGTCTAAAAACTTTTGCCGAATCTGTAACACGAACAAATATTTAATGTTTCATTAATTAAAATTTCACTATGTAAATATGTTTGCTTGGTCCGCGGATTATACGTTGCAAATTAGGATACTAAATTTGGTATTATTCCATGCAAAATTACGTATGTTATGTTTGGATCCATCTAAAAAAAGCATTTCAATCGGCCATTAAATGAAAATATAGGAGTTACTTTTCAAAATAGTTGTTAATTTTGTGGAAACGTGGTACATACATTTGAAAGGACAAATATGTATTACGAGCTTAAATATAAGTGTAAAAAATTACGGATTTTGAATACCAATATTTTTTAATATACCTTATTATATCGCAGAATTTTGGGATGAAATAGGGCGAATATTACTATTCGAAAAGTTTTATTCAAAAGTAAGCAACCGTGGGAAACCTTTGTAAATGGAAATTTCTTTCTGTGATGTTCCTCTACTTCTTTTTTTGATGGCAAATTACTTATAATGATTTTACTTATACAACCGAATATTATAAAAGTCCCCACAATTAGAAAAAATTAACAACTTTAAAGAAAGGTGAATAAAATAACGCACACGAAAATTATGCAATTTTGAATAATGGAAGCAGTCCAAAATACTTCATAAAATCAGCGTTTTGTGTTTTTTTACTTATTTATATAGCGATAATTCAACTGAAAAACATTAGATTATATATATCTTAGGTAGAGCAGCCATCCATCTAGATATTTGGATGTCCCTTATTTGGAATGAAAATTTCATCTTTATTTAATGCAGAAATTCTTAGATTAAGTAAGACAAAGTTTTTTTTGGAAAAGTGTCGTATTCATGAATCCAGAGTGTTGACAGCTTTGCTAATCTTTAGACAAATGAGCAATTTATTTTATAAGGTTATAGGCGTTTATAACAGAGAGACCGTGTCTTCTACTTAACTAAATAACTTGAACAAGTCCAGGTTTTCCCAAAGGAGGGAAACTTTAAAGTAACAACGGAAGATCGTCGAATTCTCTACAACACCACTGTATTTCTTCCAAATACAGTTTATTTAAAAACTCAATGGTAGCGGAACGTAGTCACACCGCTTAACATGAAAAGTTAAAGTACGAAAACAAATATCTCTTCTCATATATTGATTTTAGTTTATTATAGTACATCCTTATCTGTATACAACAAAACTGTACATATTTTTCTTTGAAGTGCTTGATAATACCATAAATAACGGCTCAGTTAGCCTAAGAGTTCCTAGATCGAACAATCATGTTAAAGACGCCAAAAATTAATTAATAAAATGCAAATTATTTGTACGTGGTACAGGTTAGGCAATATATTTTAAGTAAAATTTCAGGCTCGAAGCTTATTTATTTGATTCGCGGACTATACGCTCGAAATTAGGATACTTGATAGGGATTTAATGCAAAATATAAGTACAGTAGGTATTTAATGATAAACACATTTGTTCCGCTTGGCAGAATTTCCTGCTAATGTTTTTTTTTGTCAGGATTCGTACTACGAATTTCAAAATATATTATTTGTCTTTTTAATTTTTAATGACAAATATTTGCAACTTAAAAGGGAGAAAATTGCTAATTCAGATAAGCTAAATTAAAAATTTAAAACAGTATGAATCGTTTAATAGTAACTATACATATTACGTCTGAATCAAAATTTTAAAATAAAAAAGGTATTTTAAAATCAGACATTTAAAATCAGACATAAGTCTCTCAAGAGTAGAAATGTCAATCGAAAACATAATCTGTTGTTTACAGAAGATCGCGTTCAAGAATATGACATTTAAAAATATTAAATCACCAAGGAATATACAGTATAGTAGGGCCAGATATCCTGGTGGAATTTTACATGACTAAGGGGAGATTTCTGTAATCTTACAAAGAAATTTTCTAAAAATTTATACTTTTAAAATTATTGCAAATTGATTTAATTATTCGAATAGTATCGAAATTTGGGAAGTGGTTTTTATCTATTGAATGTTTAACAAGTTTCGATTGTAAATTTCAGGATTTGTAAGCGCGTTTACGCTCTTATTTATTGATGATGATACACATTCCTCTGAAAAAATTATTTTATTCAACGTATAGGTTAATCATTATACTGTAATTTCCGGCGTAAATTCGGTGGATCAAACAATCATGTTTCGACCCAGAAATTTTATATTATTAAATGTAACTTATTAGATCGTTGTAGATATTTGACTTCAATTATTGAATAAAATTCCTGGGTTGAAAGAGAATTGTTTGATCCATCGATTATACGCCGGAAATTACGGTCTTTCAAACCGGTAATATTTTTTCTCTTTTTCTAACTGATAGACTTCGAACTTGCTAGAATATTTTCTTGCTCTTTGAGCTAACGTTCTAACAACAGCGATTTTATGGTACCCACCGCTATTTCGCTGAATAGTCGGCGATCGTTCTTTCCTCGTCTTTTAAGACTGCCCGAAAAGGTAGCAGACCTGATCAAGGAAGATGCCACCGGAAAAATTTCCAAGCGAACAGCATTGGCGGCCTCAAAATTATTATAGCTGATGTGCCCCGAGCGCCGCTTTTCACTGAACAGGCGACGCGCAACTGAATCAGAGGTTCTTCTTTCAGTTACTGACCGGAACAGTAGTAGACAAGATCACGGAAGGTAGCACCGTATAAATTAAAAACATAAATTCAATAACTTTAAGACATCGTCCAGCGGGTTCGTGAGGCTAGGTGTTTAATATGACGGACGACGGTGGATGCTTGGAGATTAATATTAGAAAAATAGATGCCAAGCTCCACTAATCTTCCGTAATATGTAGATTAATTTGACCCAGTTTAACAACGTTTCGAACCAGAAAATTTATTTGCTGAATTTTTATTTATTTAATTTCAGATTTCTAAGTGAAAAATATTTAATTCCATTTCTTAAAAGACATTCTGGTGCGAAATGTATTAAACCTCGGTTAAATTAACTTACATATTACGGAAGATTAGTGAGAGCATCTCATATCTCTTACTAGCAAGCTACGCCCGCTGCGCTGGTCAGTTTCTACAAATGAACCTTGAAGCAAACAAAATATATCGTTTAATTTGACCTTGTATTTGAAAGCAATCTGTATATTTACCTGGAATATCCTTCCACATTACTGAAAAATGACGTGATTGCGCTATTATATTTTCTAATGTGCAGTCAAAATTTTAGCTGTTAAGGACCAACTCTTTTATTTGGTCATTTACAGTTAAGGTTTGCTAAAGAATGATAAAACTATATGCAATATACTAAAACCATCACTAAAAATTATCGAACTAACAATGCAAACTAATTAACAAAATCCATTCAGTAGAAGTTTTTATAAAGACTAATCTTTTATAATCGGGTTCATCTGATTATAGAACTTTTCCACGTAATTCTAAAACAGAACAATATAAAATATACTAAAACCATCCTTACAAATTATCTACTTAACAGTGCAAGTCGCAAAAAATACGCCCAGTAAAAACTTTCAAAAAGGCTAATCTTTCGGAATCGGGTTCTCCTGACTGTATAACCTTCACACAACTGTTTGACTAAGCAGCGTAGAACAATATGTAGTACATTAAAACCATTCCTGAAATAGCATCTGACTAACAATACAATTCTCATCAAAATCCGTCCAGTAGAACTTTTTCAGAAGGCTAATCTTTCATAATCCGAATCAAATACTGAAAAAGCTAATATTTGATAAAAAAAAAAATATCACCTGATTTTCGAATTTCCCCCTATAATTCTAGAACTAAGCAACGTAGAATGATATGTTATATAATAAAACTTTCCCTAGAAAGTTATCTAACAGTGTAGGTTTCATCTAAATCCATTCGGCAAAATCTTATAAAAAGGCTAATATTTCATAAACGGATTGATCTGATTATAGAACTTCCCAGAATAATTCTATAACTAAGCTACGCAGAACGGTATGTTATACAATAAAACCTTCCCTGAAAAATTATCTTATACAGTTTAAGCTCTACGAAAATCCATTCAGCAGAACTAGAGTTATAAGCAGCCGAAACGAAATTTCATATATGTAGAAGTAAATAGAAGTATATTGCCATTAATATAGTTTGCATTTGAATTTAAAAAAAGGTACTTTTCGGTTAGCAGGGCGCCAGTGATCGTACACTTGAAAAAAAAAGCACCTTTTGGCTTAAAATCTCTCATCAAAACTGTTTTTCTTTTCTTTCTTTTTTTTTAAATAAAATTAATAACAGCTTTTTCTTTTATTTTTCCAGCTGTATAGCCATTTCAATTCTTTCTGCATAAAAAAAAAAGACACCTTTTGGCTTAAAATCAAATTGTTTAGGATCAAAAGTAAAATCAAAATCGCCAAAAACAAAAGATAAATCGCGAAATATTGTTTCGATAGCAATCTTGCCCCTTGAATAATTTTTTAAGCATTGCGAACATTCCCAATCATGTTTAAATTAAATATTTTCGTTTTATAATATTCTCTCATCAAAACTCTTTTTTCTTTCTTTTTCTTTTTTTTAAATTAATTTAACACAGTTTTTCTTTTATTTTTGGAGATGTATAGCCTTTTCATTTCTTTCTGCAACAATAATGATCGCCAAAAAAATAGCAATGGTAACCTTTTCGGCCAAAATAACAAATGTAAAAAATGAAATTATTTACGACATCACATTAAAAACCTCAAAAATAACAGTATTTCTCCACTGTTTAATGGATGTTATTATACATATAAACCTTCCTCTTGAATCACTCTATCTATTAAAAAAACCGCATCAAAATCCGTTGCGTAGTTTTAAAGATTTAAGCATACATAGGGATATAGGGACAGAAAAAGCGACTTTGTTTTATACTATGTAGTGATACACACACACACACACACACACACACACACACACATATATATATATATATATATATATATATATAATATACGAACTCTGTTTTTTTACATATTTGTCAGACTTATAGAATATAAACGCAACAGCAATTCATTTTGCAACATATTTGTAACTCTCCAGTATTACGTTAAGTGTTTTTTTATGCTAAAAATCTAATTAACTTAATTTCCTGTGTATAATCCACGGATCATATAAATCTGCTTTAATCAGAAAATTGGTCTAAAAACTGCTGCCTTATCTGTACCCAGTGGCGTAGCGTCAGGGGGGGGGGCACGATCATTTTACTACCAGTATAATTATATACTACATTTAGCCTTATTTAATCTTTGGACGGTATAAATTAAATAAGGCCAAATATATTAAATAAAAATACTGGTAGTAAAGTGGTCCGTGCCCCCCCTTGACGCTACGCCTCTGTCTGTACCACATAGAAATACGTTATGTTTAATTAATTAAGATTTATGAGTGTAAATATGTTTGCCTGGTTCGCGAATTATACACTGGAAATCAGGGTACTAATTTTTTTTTTATTGATCCATGAGAAAATACTTATGTTATGTTCGAATCCATTTAAGAAAACGCATTTCTACCGGCAATTCTATGAAAATATAGGAATGACTTTTCATAATACTTTTTAATTTCGGGGAAATATAGTACATACATTTGAATTTATAAAATTGTATTACGTACTTACGACATAAGTGTCAAGGACTACAGATTTTTAAATCACTATTTTTGAAGAGTAATATCCATCTTTTAAAATGGAAGAATTTGGGGTTTAAATATGGCGACTATTACTATACAAAAAGTGGCATTCAAAAGTAAGCACCCGTTGGAACCATTCGTAAATGGAAATTACTTTCTGTAACGTTGTTTTCTTTGTAGTTTCAATGGAAATTTAATAATAATTTTGTAATTTATACAATGAAATAACATAAAAGTTCATACATTTAAGAAATTTTAACAACTTTAAATGGAGGTGAGTAAAATAACACACAAAAAATTATGACATTTCCAATAAAGATAGCAATCTAAAATACTTCATAAAATATACAATCTTGTTTAAAAAAGTACAAAATACAACTAGTTAAAATTGTTTCTTTTGTTTAAATACCGACAAGGCAACTGAAAATCATAAGATAAGACTTGATAGGTCATGTATCAGGCGAAGTTGCCATTCCAGTAGATATATGAATACCACTATTTTGGAATGAAAAGTTTAACTTTATTTAATGTAGAAATTCGGAGATTAAGTAGGACAAAGATATATACTTGGAACAAGTGCAATTTGAAAATACATATTGTTGGCTGCTCTGCTTACCTTTTCACAAAATAACATTTTTATATTTACATTCAGTATTTATTATTTTCAATTTATTTTCCGTGTATAAAAATGAGACCATGCCTTTTAGTCAATTAAATAATTGAAAACAAAAAATCTGGTTTCTCAAAAGCGGGATAAATGGAAGGACTTTAAAACAACATTGTCAGTAAGTCGAATTCTTTTCAACACCACTGTATTTATTTCATATACAGAATATTTGAAAACTGTAAAATATGGGATTAACTGACATAGCTTAACACGAAACTTTAAAATACAAATTCAAATTTCTATTTTCATATATTAGTGTTAGTTTCTAATAAATTATATATTTTTAAATGTATCTCTATGTGTTTCTGTTGGTTAAAAAATCAACAGCAAAACCGTATATTATTTTCATTGAAGTGCTTGATAATAGTTTAATTTTCGATGCGTAATCCACATACTACAGTGTGATGAAGTTTATCACATATTGTTAAAATAGTGTTTTCGTTTATCAAAATTAATCGTAAATTAGAATAATTAATTTTATTGTGTTAAATTCTTTTTGTTAAGTTTACTTTTCCCTTTTTCTTTTTCCAACTCTTTACCGCAAGCCTTATATACTCCACTGTTCATTTTCTCAGGCATTTAATCACTGCGTTCTGAATTAACCCGGGAGAAATAGCACATATCTAGGGTATGAATAGTTTTTACTTTGTCACCAATAAATACAAACAATAATTCGCAACTTATTTAGTCAGTGACAACTGTTACAAATTGTAGGATAAAATACGCTAAAGATTACTTTTCGCAAAGTAGTTGTGATAATTGTAAAATCCGTACGCACTCGGGGTATGTCATACCCCATGCGACTTCTCTCGGGTTAAAATTATTACCCAGTCATGCTAGCGCCATAAATAAAAATATAAAATAAATCGTTTTCCTCTTTCGATGTTACTAAGGATAGCCGCAAAAGTAAATCTGATATGCCAGTTTTCGACAGTTATCTTGACAGACTATATTTTGACTAATTCATTTTCACAGACTCGAAAATGTGTTTCAGCTCACAAAGAGTTTTGCTTACGTGTCTTATTCTCACAATGACGAGTGTAGAGGTTCAACGGTTCTACATTCTTTCTCTGTAGGCCAGGCACAACATACTATTAATTAGATATAACCGTTGCTATTTATCCTTGCTCCGTCCAAATTCCATTTCGCCAAACTTATGTGCTCGGCATTTTTTTTTTTAAATCTGGCTGTGAATCACTCAGCGCTAAGACTTGCTCCTGTTCACTTGTAGCCCACACCGATGAAATGTAAAATTTCTAATCATAGTACATTTACTTAACAACAGAATAAAATAACTACCCATGCTTACTAGAGGTGTATCTTACTATGTTTTCTAACTAAGTTTACAACCTGGGTGTGTTTCCACTTAACAAAAATGGAACTAAAAAAAAGTAAAACTTCAAAATATTCTGGACTGCAAGACATCATAATACGCAGAAGCATGTTTAGACGCAGAAATTTTAATTAATAAAATTTAAAATATATCTAAGTGGTATAGATTTGGCAATATTTTGTAAGTAAAATTTCATGTACGAACCATACGTATTTGATCCGTGAAATATACTCTCGAAATTAGGGTTATTATAGGTTATTATAGGGTTATATATAGGGTTGTTGCAGTCAAATACAAGCATATTATGTGTTACAGATTTCATGTTTAACACATTTGGGCTTGATATGTGGTTCAAAGTACAAGAACAAAATTGTATATTTTTTTCCTTTGAAGTGTTTGATAATACGCTAATTAACGACGCATTATCCATAGATCCAATAATGATATTAAGTCGCAGAAATTGTAATTAGTAAAATGTAAATAAATTTTACGTGGTACAGATTATGCAACATATTTTAAATGAAATATCAGGTTCAAAGCTTGTTTATTGGATCCGTGGATTATACGTTTGAAATTAGGGTTACTTGATAGGTCTTTAAAGCAATACGCTAATTAACGACGCATTATCCATAGATCCAATAATGATATTAAGTCGCAGAAATTGTAATTAGTAAAATGTAAATAAATTTTACGTGGTACAGATTATGCAACATATTTTAAATGAAATATCAGGTTCAAAGCTTGTTTATTGGATCCGTGGATTATACGTTTGAAATTAGGGTTACTTGATAGGTCTTTAAAGCAAAATACAAATTATATGTTACGTATATAGTGATAAACACATATGTTCCGATTTCAGATTTTCCTGAAAACATTTATTTTTAGGTTTGGTACTACTAATTTTACAGTGGAATATTTGACTTTTTTAATTGCAGTATTTTCTATTTAAAAATGGAGAAAATTGGTATTTTAGAATAGTGGTATTCAATAGTTAACACTGTAAGAATCCTGTTTTTTGCAGATGTGTCTGACAAACATAATGGAAAAGAAGCAGCAATTCTATTTTAAACTTATTTTTAACTCTCCCATAGCTGCCAACTTTGATGCTTTTTTGGTTCCACTAAAATTTAATAGAAATTTTTAACTTGTTTAATCACAGATTTCAACGATTAAATAAAAGGCAAAATTTACTACTAAGTTTTAGTGGTAAGATAAAAGAGTAAAAGTTGGTAGCCATGCTCTCCAATTTAGCTGCTTACATTTAGTGTTTTGCTTCTGCTAAAAATCTAATTAACCTAATTTCCTGCTTATAATCCACGGATCAAATAAATAAGTTTTAACCAGAAAATTTAGCCTAAAACTGTTGCCTTATGTGTACCACGTAAAAATGTGTAATGTCTTATTAACTAAAATTTCTTTGTGTAAATATGGTCTCTTGGTCCGCGAATTATATAGTACATTGGAAATTTGGGTACTAAATTTTGTATTGTTCCATAAAAATGCCTATGTTATGTTTGGTTCCATTAACCCCTTGGGGACGAGCGACACGTATACGTGACGCATAAGATGTTCAGAATCCTCGATTATTCCCACCAGTTATTTTTTATTGTAAGCTTTGCCTTATTAAATCTTAGCATTTCTGCGATTCAATTAGGCGAAAATTTCTGTTTTAAAAAACCGATGGTAAAAGATTAAAAATTCTGCAAAAGACGCTCGTCCCGAAGGGGTTAAAACAAAAAGGCATTTCAATTGAAAATACAGCGGTGGAAAAAATTATAAAGCCACTTGAAAATATGATATAATTAAAAAACAAAATATAGAAAATTTATGAAATTTCATACATATATATTATATGCTACAAGGAAGTAAAGAAAAAAATAAATTCATTAATAACTACATTAATAAAAGATTATTAGACTTAAGAAAATTTTCTGTACAAAGAAAGTTGGAAATAATTATAAAGTCGATACATGTATATCATCAATAATCGATGTGAGACCCATTTTTTTCGATGACTTTGACTAGTCTCTTGTTCATTGAATCTATCAGACCACACAAAGTACTTGCATCAGTATTATTCCAGCAGTTTTTAAAAGCATTCATCAAATCTAACTTTAAATGGAATTTTCATCCATTTTTGTAAACATTTCGAGCTAAAATTCCCCAATGATTTTATATTACATTCAGATTGGGTCTGTGAGCTGGCCATTCAAAGCATTTCACCTGATTATCTTCCAGCCAAGATTTAGTTGACTTCGAAACATGAACGGAAGCGTTGTCCTGCTGAAATGTCCAGTCTCCTGAAGTTATAAGAGGAGCAAATGGGTAATAAATTATCTCATGACATTTCTTGATACATAACCCAATTCTTTTTGTTATGCATGAAAACAATTGGAGTTAATGCAGCCCAAACCATTACCGAGCCACCTCCAAATTGACGCTTTGAAAAAATATCAGGCCCCTGTCGTAAATCATCCCAAAAATATTTATAGCCGTCGGGTCCATCGAAATTAAATTTCTTTTCATCGGAAAAGACAACATCTCTCCAATTTGTGCCTTCGGTTACATGTTTTCGTGCAAAGTCTGAGCGAGAATTTTTGTGGTACTTGGAAAGAGGTGGTTTTCCGTTAATTTTTTTAAATTGAACAATGGGATTGTTACTTAAAATATTTCTTACCGTTCGGCTTTTACATGGTAATTGTAACTGTTCTTGAATTTGGGCCTACGACATTTTTTGTCCGCAAACTAGCTTCCGGATTTGTCTTGATTGCATTACAGTTAAGGATTTCGGCCTTCCTGTATGCTTCTTACTGCCGTAATCTTTGGGATTTCTGAGAAAACTGTTTACTGCAGCCTTGGACCTTCCTATTTTTCTTGCAATATTAGAACCAGACATTCCAACTTCATTTAAAGTGAATATTTTAATTTGCTGACCATCGGATAACTTTTTACCTCTTGGCATTGTATTAAACAAACCAAATATAAAATGAATGCACGCAACGCGTTTACATTTACCTAAACTTTCATGGCAACCTATTTTCTTAAGTCTGGCATTATGCCAAATGAGGCTAGAACCATCGGCTTTATACTTTTTTACAAGTTGTTTTTCATTGGTTGTAAGAAATTAGCAAATTTATGTTACCCCTTCCGTTTTGCCAAATAAAGTTTATGTATATTATTGCAATGTTGATCATGCAAATGAAAATAGAATTTGCGTTATCAACAATTCCATTACTTTTTGAATTTTGTAAATTTTTCTATCGGCTTTATAATTTTTTCCAGCACTGTATAGGGATGACATTTCATAATTGGCCTTGATTTCGGGGAAATACCGTACATACATTTGAAGTGATAAACATGTTTTATGTGCTTGCGACATAAGTGTCAAGGATTCGAATTTTTAATGCCACTATTTTTGAAAAGTAATATCAGCCCTTTAAAATCGAAGAATTTCGGGTTTAAATAGGGCGAATATTACTATTCAAAATGTGGTATTCAAAAGTAAGCCTCGTGGGAAACATTTGTAATTAGAAATTTATTTCTCTAACGTTCTTTTACTTGTAGTTTCTATGGGAAATTACTAAAAATGTTTTTATTTATACAATGGATAAATAATTAAGTTAGTACATTAGAGAAAATTTAAGAACTTTAAAGGGACACGAGTAAAATAACACATAAAAATTACAAAAATTCGAAAACGCAAGCCAAAATATTTCATAAAACACACAGTTTTGTTTTAAAAATTAGAAAATAAAACAAGTGAAATTGTTTTTCACATGTTTAAATACCAATAAGTCAACTGAAAATCATAAGACTATACATATCACAGGTAGAATTGCCATCTAAACTGGATAAATGAATACCACTATTTTGGAATGAAAATTTCAGCTTTATTCAATGCAGGAATAGGCTTCGTAGATTAAGCAGGAAAATGATAGCAGTGTTCTTGGTATTGTACCACAATTTTTTAATAGAATTTTTCGCCTTATTCAAATGCAGAAAAGTATTTCAAATCCTGCAATTCAACGAGGCGTCTACAATTTCTTCCATTTAAATATTGAATAGAAAAATTCTATTGAAAATTTGTTGTAAAAGCGTACAAAACCTGCATATGTATTTGGAAAAGTGGAATTTGAAAATCTGGATTGTTGGAAGCTCTGCTAAATTTTAGACAAAATAAAAATTTCTTTTTATAGTATATCCGTACTTAAAATAGAGACCATGTCTTCTACTCAATTAAATAATTTAAACAAATTCTGGTTTCACCAAAGGCGGACAGGCGGAGCTATTACACTTAGAGCATGGGAACTAATAGCGATTACTAGTGCCACTTTCCTCTTCTACGGTTGACGTTGAAAAACAAAACGTTGCGCGCGAAGTATATGCAAATTTTGTTCCCATACATGAGCATGAGCGCCACTTTCCTGCGCTGCGGCGAGTTTGCAAAACAGGAATTTACCAGGCAAAAAATAATTTATAGCCTCCACTATTCGCCGTTTAAAGCCACCCATTTAACTGCCTTGACAGGAGCGTGCGATTTAATTTTATGCCCACGCTTCACCTGTTTAACTATACACGTTTTAATTAATATTTTTCAATTTCACGTTATGTCTTTTCTGGTTTAGACTTTTCCTTTTCCAGCATGCAAAAATAAATTCCAGTCCAGGATTAGTATTAGTTTAGCACATTTTTTTAATAGAAGTTTTCTATTTAATATTTAAATAGCAGAAATTGTACGCCTCGCTTAATAATACTTTTGATTTGCAATACTTTTCTGCATTTAAATAAGACGAAAAATTCTATTAAAAATTTGTGGTAAAAGAGTACGAACAGTGTTGCCAGTGGGCTACTTTTTTTAAATTCCATTCTCTTGATTGACACCAGTTTTTTGAGAAAGTAAGATTTGTCTTATTTAATGATAGACTAAATAGAGCGGAAATAAAGCAAATTATACCGTGTTTCAAAAAACTGGTGCAAATCAAGTAATCTGAATTTAAAAAATAGTAGCCTACTGGCAACACTGAGTACGAACCATGCAGTCGTAAGCGGGCACAATTTTCAACTTATGAAATTTCTTCCATTCATCTGCGTAGGCTAAACGTACAATGGTTTTGGAGGACAGGCGAAAGACTTTAAAGCGACATTGCCAGAACGTCGAATTCTTTTCAACAACACTGTATTTATTTCAAATACAGACTATTTTAAAACCGTAAGAAAACCTGGACTGTGCCTGGACTGTTTAGCACAAAACGTTAAAACACAAAGTAGAACACCTTTTATCATATATTGGTGTCAGTTTCTTAAAAATATATATTTTTAAATATATCCTTATTTTTTCCTGCTGATTAAAAATACAACAATATAACCGCAAAAATTTTTATTGAAGTTTTTGATACTGCACTAATTCCCGGTGTATATTCCATAGATCCAATAAACTTGTTTAAATTTAAAAAAATTTAATTAATAAAATCTAAAATATATTTACGTAATATAGATTTTGCAATATTTTGTAAGTAGAATTTTATGTTCGACATATTTATTTGATCCGCAGCTTATATGCTCTAAATTAGGGTAATTGATACGGCGTTATAGCCATACAAGCGTAGTATGTGTTTACATAATTAATGTTTAACACATTTGTTCTTATATGTAGTTCAAAATACAACAACGAAACTGTATATTTTTGTTTCTTTGAAGTGCTTGATCATACCCTAATTTATGACGCATAATCCACAGATCCACTAATAATGTTAAGAAGCAGAAATTTTAATTAATAAAATGTAAATTATTTCTACGTGATATAGATTAGGCAACATGTTTTAAGGTCGAAGCTTATTTATTGGATCCGTAGCTTATACATTTGTAATTAAAGAGTGATTCTCCAATAAGTGGGTAAATTGTGTCCCTCGGGGTTATATGCTGTATTTTTTAATTTATACCGATTTTTTAGCATAAAATGTATTGTGTAATGTCTTTCTACAATTTCAAAAGTTATTTTCCAGAAAATAACTGTTAAGTTTATTCCAATAGTATTTTGAATATTCAAATTGCCACTTCTGTGCCTTGTCCCTCACCTCATGCACTCATCTTCTGGAACAATTTTCAATGTAATGACAAACTATATTTAGAACTTTTTTACACAAAATAAAAATATATATTCTAAACTATAAAATAAAGGATTTTAATTCAAGATTAAACATATTTTTTTATTATCCTGTACCAGCGAATGTTGTCCCCTACTTTTTATGTCATTACTGTCCCTTTGCATAAAACTCTTCATGTGACCACCAGGAGAGCAGATAAAATTTGGGGGACAGCTGCATTGAGTGAAAGTAGCAATCTGATTGCTGATAAAATCACAGGGCTTAATTTTCTGGACTTTGAAAGAAGCTACAAGCTGCAAAATGTATAGAAATCTAAGAATATGTTTATTACTTGTCACTACTGTCCCCTGGTTAATTTTCCCTTATTATTATTCTTATTTATTTATGATTTTGTATTGATATAACATACTTTTACTTAGTTCAAAGTGTTATATTACAGTCTTATTGCAATTAACTTGCTGTGTCCACAGAAGCAAATTTCTTAAATTTGTCACTTCTGTCCCCTTCCAATGAATTTACATCAGCTCACTTGGAATAAATTTGAAAATGGTAAATTTCAACTGCCTTACTTAAGCTATTTCACATGCGACAATGTGAAGTAGCTTTAATATTTTCTTTAAAAACATTATCAGGGTTCGCAAAGTTCTACCACAAATTTATAACAGTTTTCTTCGCCTTATTTAACTGTACTGCAAATTCTGTGAATAAACGAGATGGTTATGAATTCTGTGTTTAAAAAATTAAATAGAAAGTTTCTTAACATTAATAGTGGTGCCAGACTCCTTGGAAAATGCAAGGAGAGCGCGAACCATAATTATTTTATACAGGGTGGTTATAGATCAGAGAAAAACACAGACAAAAAGTGATATACACCAGTATTTTCTTCTGAGATTTTTGCGTTGCTTATTTGAGCGATTAATAAGCCTAATTTGTTATCAGAAAATACTGGTGAGTTCCCTTTTTTTCGACTGTGTTTTTCCCTTGTATGGAGTCACTCTGTATAAAATAATGTTTTTAAAGAAATATACTGTTTAAAGTTTATGCCATAATGTTGTATATTAATGACCAGCCTATGCCTTATCTATTTATAAAGAAAATTTGTTTAAAATTTAACTTTTATTTTTCAAGAAATCACAGAGTTAATAAATCACTTAGATAACACTAAATCACAGAGACACTAAATCACTTTTAAGTTTTAAATGGATTCACTTAAACTTTGCAGAGATTTTAAGAACAAGCTAAAATACTTATGCACAAAATTTACAATTAAAATATAAAATATATTTTTAGTTGTTAAATATTTTAATACGACAAAAAAATTACATATTTTAAAATGTTCCACACGTACTTCTTTTGCATAAAACAGGGTTCGTACGTTTTTACCACAATTTTTAATAGAATTTTTCTATTTAACTAGGGGGCTCAGCCCCCTACTCGCTAACGCTCGCCAACCCCCCGTGAATTGCAAAGCAATTCACATTGAGACCGCTACGCGGTCCCAGCTCGCTTCGCTGGCTCACCCCTTTTTATTTTTCTAGTAGTTCTAGCCGGAATAAGTACTGCAATAAATCATTTGAACATATGAAATTGACAATTTTTTAATGTAAAAAAGTAATTGAAAAATCCGTTGAAAACAGAACTAAAAATGCATTTAGTTGATGCTGCTAATGGGCATATAAATCATTTAAATACTATAAAAAAAGGATCTTGGAAACATAATTAGTTTAAAACTTATTGCACCTATACTATTTTGTACAGCGCGGCTTAAATTCATTAAAAAAAATTCTGCAAAATAAATTATTTTTACTTCAATAAAACAGCAACAGATGGCAGCAGGGGCGTTCTAGAAAGTTTATATTTTATTATCTCCGATTTTTTGTGTGAGTGAAATTCGTAAATAAATTCCAAATAAGAGTAGAGAATTCATTTGAAATTAACAATATTACTCCTAATTAAAATGTGGAATCATCTCAGACGCTTTGGATTACGTTCATATTATTTTATTTTTAATGTAATGTTTTTTGAGTTTCACTGCTCTGACACTGAGCGCCATATTGGAGGCGGAGCTAACACAATCTTGCCTGTTCATTGGTCTGAGCTCTGGAAACTACGGTTGTTGCCAACGGAAATGTAGAAATTCAGCCCTATTTCCGCGCCACGTAAGACAAATATATATATAGATATTTAAATAGAAGAAATTTTAGATGCCTCGTTTAATTGCAGGATTTGTAATACTTTTCTGCTTTTAAATAAAGCGAAAAATTCTACTAAAAATTGTAGTAAAAGCGTAACGAACCTTGTAAAATATGACAATATTTATTTTTTAGATACTTTTCATACATCACAATGGAAGATGGCATGAATTGTAAAAGTTCACTAAATGTATCTGAAGAATTTCTTTTTTTAATACTTTCCAACCTAGTCGAAAAGTGTTTATGACTTCGGTTTGTCTGCCGTCTGTCCATGCTCTAACCAGGGTTCGTACGCCTCCTGGAATTTTGCGATCTGGAAATTCTTCGGTACCAGTATTTTCTTACAGAAAATATCTCCTTAAAAGTAGGCGAAGTTTCGCAAGTTTAACATAAATTTCCTTTTCTAGAAAGAAAATAATGGTGAAACTCCTGTAAAATTCCCTGATCCGTACGAATTCTGTCTAACTCCGGTAAATATGCTCGGATTGCCCTGAAATTGTTGTATGTTATTGTCGTTTACTATAGCATGCTCCCTATTTAAACTGAAGTGCTTTCAACTTATAGCTTTTTTACAGGGACAGTCAAAAATATTCCGTTACATTACAGTCAATGGGAAATAATCGTTTCAAGTGCATTTTGATGACGCTACGTCATTTAAAACTTGATGAAATTTATATATAATAATGAAGCGCATTAAAACATGTTTTTTGTAGAATATGGGGTGCAAAGCATTTATTATTCATTTACGGGGTCAAACAAAAGAATTCTGTTACACATCGTTCTATGTGGAAAAATCGTTCGCAGTGTAATTTAGTGATATTTAACTAATCCAAACATAATGAAAATTATAGGCATTACTGAAGTGCACTTTAAATTGTTCTCTTGTGTTCATTGCGTTTTATTACAGGGACACACAAAATGTATCAGTTAAAGTACATGTGTGATATTTACAGTATATGCGTGATAAGTTCGTTTTCCACTTTGGTTTGCGTTTTTAAGTTTAACTAAATTTTTTCATAATACCTGTGTGTTTATAAACTTGGTTGATTATATACAGGGCTACACAAGGGAATTGGTAAGTATTACAGACTATGGGAGTGAATTGCTTAAGGGTAGTTTTTAATTGTGTTTAAGCATTTTCCTGCTGAAATATATTTAGTAGACTAATAGAAGTTTGTGGAACATAAATAAATTCATATACATGGCAACGCAAAGAAAAAGATACATTGTAGTTTACGGTTGGTAATTGCTGCGAGTGAGTGTTAAGTTGCCTTTTAGCTTAATATGTGGTGTGTACAAACGTCTTCAGAAAATATACAGGGCTATACAAAAGATTTCGAGTGCATTTACATCGATTGGCAAAAATTTCTAAATGTGAATATTCTAACAAAACTAAATTTTATTTATGCTATGTTGTCCAAACCTATAGATCATATGCAGGGCTGTTCAAAATAATTCGACTAGTCTTTAACTAGGTAATTGCTAAAACTTAATTTTTAAATGTGTTATAGTTTTCCCAAACTGTTTACTTACATATCTTCTTTCACTTTATTTAACGGTGAAGTTTCGTTACAGTTTTCTGGCTGTGTTGGAATGTGTTTTATAATATATGCTTGACGCATGATTTTTCATTCTTGTTTAATTATGCCTTGTTTTTTTCTAAAAAAAAAAGCTATATATTTACATATGCACATACATTTCAATAATAAAATACCCCTTAAATGGAACGGTTTATGGTAACATCTATTTATCATTGTATACAGGATATACAGTATAAATTTCAAAAGAATGTGATTATTAAGATTACGCATAGAATGTTTCAAAGTTTAGAAATCTATGAAATTTTTAATTTACTCAAAACATCATTGTATAAACAACTATTTAAATATATAGTTCGATTATAAAATCTTATATCTCTGCAAAGAAGCGTCACAAATGAAAACCTAGTTTTGCATCAGATGAATTTGAGTATTTTTTCATAATTCCCCAAATTAAAAAAATCCATTTTTTTGTCAAATTGCGTGATTTTGAAAGTCCACTGTCCACTTAATATAGTCATGATTTCTATCTGGAGAAAAAGAATAAAAATTATCACTAATTTCAAAGCGTGAAATGTCTAATATTTGAGAGGCTGAACATTTAATTTTTGTTCAATCATGTGACGATAATAACTTAATTAGTATTTTGTAAACAAAGCATGTTCTTTCTGCATGAAAAAAATGCTTATGAATTCTGCATTTAAATAGTGACATATTTTTCTAATAAAAAACAACAGTATCAAAATTTTAATTGCTGCCCTGGGCCTGGGCCCATGTGGCATGTACTTAAATCCGTCACTGACTGCGTATGTTATAAACCGTACTGACAAATTAATGTTAAATTTCCACATAAAATAAACCCTTCAAAATTTTGGTATTATTGCTTTCTAGTTTGTAAGACGATAATTAATGTCCTCCTGATCAAATTAAAAAGCTGCTGTTTTTTTTCAATTAATATAGTAACGAGAGGACTAAAATAATGTTGTGACATGCTGCTTTTTAAATAAGTTTTTCAAACTTCGTTATGCTGTTTCTTTCTCCAATGATAAACGTTTAAAAAATAAGGTATACTGAGATAATGTTGCAGAAGTTACTTGAAGCGGCATTGTGGTTGTGTGAATTAAAACTTCGCGAATAGAGTGTCAGTGTCAGACAGAATTTAGAACAAATAAAGTTTATGGCTTCTATAATTCATCGATTTTTATTTTTATAAAAAGTTACAACATACATACAATTTTTACAATTAACATATAGACATGCAATCGGTAAAATTTTTACATTGATCATATCTACATACAGACATTGAAACCATAAAAAAATAGGGAAATTCGCATATTCAGTAAATATAGTATTAGTCCAACATGGTTAGAATTCAGCCTTTGAGAAGATGGAATGTCTTTTATACTGTCTATTGTATTTGAGGACACAATGCTGGCTGATTTCCATTATTTTGATGCAGTTAATCTTTTTACTTATAATATAATTACTTTTTAATATATATGGAAACCAATGTAATAATTCTTGTTCTGATGGTTTCTTTATATGAAAATTGAGGTTAGAGGGCAGACGTTGACATACCGCCACATACATACATTGAAGATTGAGTTCTATTAATTAAATTAAATAAGTATCATGAAAAAAGGCCGTGATTAGTCGCAAACAGATGTAAATTCCTATGGTGAAGCAGGCGGCTTTCAGAAATTTTGGTAATAAATTGTGCGTATACCTCACCGTATCACCATTTCGCGAAAAGAATTATTTCTTTAACGCGTATAAAAAACACGTTTTAAATCAAAGTTATTGAAAAACAAAGTGAAATATCATAGGAATATGTAGATTGTAACAGGTATTATCTATCCTTAATGTTTGTTAATAAAAAAATAAAAAATATATACAAATATGTTTAGAAATTTATATTACACTATGTATAATTTGATGCTTATCATTCGTCCGCCTGCAGCAGTTTTCCACAACTGCTCTACGGTAGCTACACCCATGCTTTAATTTCGTTTTCCTTTCTTTTTACTTTTAGTTTAACCCCTTAATCGTCGCGCCCGAGACATTCACGGGCAGTGTAGGCTATTATTTTTTTATTCTGGTTGTTTGATTCCCACCAGTTTTTTGAAATAGTGTAACTGGCTTCAATCTCCCATTATTGTATCTGCCATTACATAAGATGAACATTTATTCTTCAAAAGCTGGTGGCAAACAAGCAATCTGAATTTTTTTTAAAGTAACCTACAGTTATCGGGCGCGACGATTAAGGGGTTAATAGATAAATTAGAAGCATTACTAGCTTACATAAAAATGCAATTTTATTATTATTGTGGCGCATAAATAAAAAAACGTAAACTTCAAATTAACTTACGCACATTTAAAATAGAACTTCTGGTAACAATGCTCTTTTACCTTTAAGAAAACAGACGTCCACTGTGTATGTCCGCGGTGTCTAACACCTGTTCCAAGGGGCTAATTGTCACAATTCCGAAAATAATTCTTCGACTTATTCAACGAGAGAAAGCCTTAAAAAAGACTAGGGTTATTGTTCGGAACAAGGGGTGAGAAGTGTTCTGAGGACAAACAGGTTCCCTCACTCTCCCTTTGCGTATACAATAACCCGTCAGTTTTCTTAAAGTTTGAACTACACCATATGTTGTTACACTCTATGGTGCCAATCGAGTTTTTTTTTTAAAATTCAGAAATCTATCTTAATTTTCGAATAGTAATATTTCGCATTGTTTAGTCAGTCATCGAGTAAGGCAAATATTACTAATCTTAAATCAGGGTAGATTTCTCAGTAAAAAAACGTCCAATTGGCAACACTGGTTAGAGTGTAGGAGCAAATATTTTTATTCGCTCCTTACTTAAAAAATTCCGCCCAACTGGCTAAACTGACCGTAGGTTAGAATGATACTTCGTCTTAAATCAAACATCGCTGTCACTCTACTAGGTACAGCTCAATAAAATGTTTAACAAAAACGGCCTCTAGTAAACCCAAAATCTCTCTGTACATGTACTTAGAATTTTATGAAAATCCAAAATATAAATACTATAAATAAACATTGGTGTGGGTATTACTTTTTCAAAAGCAACTTTAGTTTACATGTTTTCTTCGTTCCTACAGAGACTTCGCCTGGTCTTATATATTAGCTATCCACTATTTCAAAACATTAATCTTCATTCTAGATTTCCATTGCACATGTTATGTCTACCATGAAGATTATTGTTTTAAAATAGTGCTTGTCAAAATATAGAATGCTGGAAACCCACTTTCTATTCAAATTTCATTGTAAAGCGGCTGAATCTATTGCTTCAAGTAATTTTCATATACTTTTTAGATGTCTCGCATTTGTTGTATCTCTGTTCTATCTGCTGAGAAGTTATATTGTTATGAATTTACTCATAATATCGCTTTTTAAATTACTATTAGAAAACACATTCTTAACATGTTCATGACGCCTGATATTCATCTTTCAAACAACAGCGCAAACGAGCATTACTCTTGCATGCTGAATTACTTGACAATAAGATTTTCTGTCTTTATATTACAAATTTAGGTAAATAATAATTGTACTGTGTTTAAAACCTTTTTATTTGCACAAAACACTAATTGTATAAATACGAATGGTGTATATATTTGAGAAATAATGCGACATTAAAATTCAAAATCACGCACGTGGATGAAATTACACGCATCCAAACGCATGAAACCGCGTCGGTCGTCACAAATATGTTAAGAAAAACTTTTTACTTACGCGATTCATCTTGTTATCACACTGCTGTATCCATTGAGTACAGAGTAAATATCTGAAGACGGTTCATTTTCATTTGGACGTAATATCACTCATCTTAATATTAGATTTTCGGTTAGACACAAGCGCCTCAGCATACGTCCAAGGCAAAATGAAGTTGAGTGCCATAATTTACCATTATGAACGTTTTTGAGTCATTATTTTGAAACAAACTACAACAAGGGACAAAAAAGAGGTTGCACTTTTGATAAATTAAACAATAATTACTATTTAATTTCGAAATAATTAAATGAACAGGTTTATGTTTCTGAATTTTATCATTGAACCGCACTTCAGGTCTCCTTTCTGGAAGATTTACCAAATGTGGGATATGTTTTTTCCTAGTTTGCTTAATGGATTGAAATTCTGAATACACATTCGCTTCCGAGGTAAAATTGCCGAATTGTATTTTATTTAGAATATTCAAATTCATACCAGAAAATATTAACAGCAATATCTACTTTATTTAATTACAGGCATTTTGCGATTACATGAAATAAAAATTCTTCTTTCGTAATTTCTGGTACGAATTTATAATTTTATATTTAGAGATTCGCTGCCAACCACGCGCAGGCGCGTGATTGGCAGCGAATGAGTAAAGGCATAATTTATAAATACAGTTTGCTGTACCATCTGTAGGTTAAAAACTTTGCCAACACCATGAAGCATACAAACGTTGTGTACCATCGTCAGTCCTGCTATATAGCTCTTCGGATCAATACAGAACACACTTTCAGAAATGGATACTCAAATGCCACGAAATTGTCTTCGTTTTTGACGAAACTGTTTCCTGGGAAATGCTCCGAGCGAATATTTCGTCAAATCGAGTAAATTTCTATCCTAAAAAAAGTGAGGAAATTAATTTCGTCAAATTGCTTGTTCGAAAATGTAAAAAAAAACAGCTGGCGCCATCTATTGACAATTTTAGAAGCATCTGAAATTGACAGGGGGAAAAATTAGGACGCGTTTCTCAAGTCTTCAATGGGATTCGAACACGCGATCTTCGGTGTGGGACACTACTGTGCTGCCCCCTTCGCCAGCGGGACCTTGTTTAAATTTTATTTTAAATGTATCTAGAAGATGCTGATGTGTGTTTATATTTTTTGAAAGTAGATTTGTATTTTTATCGGTGCTGTTATAATTTCTGCATGTTTTAATTAATAAGGCTAGATTATTATTATGGTTTTTCTGGTTATTAACTAATTATAATATGTCTTGATTAATAAAATTTATTAGAGAATTTTCCCTTGTTCAATGAATGATTAGGATATGGTCTAGTTAATTTGTTGGTCAGAAATAATAAAGATGATGGGGGTTAAGATTTTAACACGCTACTGTTTATAGAGGGGAAAGGGATCAGTTATGCATATTTTAAATTTGATTGTTATATGAATATATTTCTGAAATAAAAAAGAGCTCCTGAAATTTTAATTTTTTTTTTTTACGTTTTTGTAACAACAACAATAATCTGGCCGCGTGAATGGGGAAACAGTTTCGTCAAATATTTGAGATTTTCTATTTCATTAAAAGTCACTTACTTTTGTGACGAAATGACTGTCAAAAATAATGAAATATAGCTCACGAATTGCTGAATCGTCAAAAGTGAGAGTTTTATTTTTGACAGTGAAGAAACAGTTTCGTCAGATATTTGAGATTTTGCGTTTCGTCAATAACCACGTGACTCTGTGACGAAAAGACTGTCAAAAATAACGAAATACAGCTTAAGGATTGCCGAATCGTCGAAATTGAGTGTTTTATTTTTGAGAGTGCACTGTTATCTATAAGCTAATGAAACTCTTTAAGGATTTACTTTATGCACTGCTGTACACATACTTTTAATATAAATTGAAATACATCAGAATAACGTTCCGAACAGACCGCTTCAGTATTGTCTCATTCCACTACTTTTATTAATATTCAGCGTACAGGTGTTTTTAAATAGAAATTCCCCCTTATTTAATGATAGATTCAAAACGTCGAAATAAAGACGAGTATTATCATTTCAAAAATGTGGTGGCAATCAAGCATTCTGAATTTTTTAAATGTAGCAGATTAGCAACATTGCACCGCTTTACATAAAACATGAAAATGAAATACCTAATTTTAAATACTGATGCAAGATTTTAAATTCGTAGTTTAGAATTGAAATGTTCTTTATAGATGAATTCATTTTAAATGACTTAAACATTGCAGAAATTAAAATAGAAAACTAATTTTAAAATCAGGATTTTTATTTCTGCTACCTTGTATTAATTTAAAGTTCTTATTTACTTTAAAAATAAGAGAATATTGTTTAGTATGAAAATACTTTTCATTATTAAAATTATTTATCGTACATACTCACGTATATGTCGAGCCCCCAAATCTGAGAGGAATAACTTGTTGAATAGCAATATCACTAAATGATTATCTTCACCTTATTTAATGACATAATTCGTAATAATTTTCCAGTAATTAAGTAATACGATGATAAGCATTCAGAAATATTTGTATTCAACCTGTTGTTTTTCTCGAATTTCGGGGTCGATGTAAACGAGAATGTATACAGTACACTTAACCCTTTCCGGCACAGTGGTCCCACTCCGGGCACACCTAATTTTAATTCCAAACTTGCATTCGGCACCAAGAATATTTTAATAAAATTTTGCTTCTAGAATGAAAGCTTAAAATAAGGAGTTCTTATTTTCTAAAAAAGTCGTTTGTAAATTCCGGTGTCATTCCGAAATTTCGCATTTTACGAACAGAATTTGTCTGTGCCGGAAAAGGTTAAAAATTTCGATTTTTATACTGTTAAAAATTTGCAGCAAACTGTCCAGTCATTTGACCATTTTTCTAGAAAAAGGTTACATAACCGTAATTTAACTATATTCTGACCATAAAATGAGCAATAATACGGTCAGAATATAGTTGAATTACGGTTATATAACCGTTTTCTACAAAAACGGTCAAATGACTGGACAATTTGACTGCAAAGTTTTAAAGGTGTAAGGTAAAAATGACGTTTAAATTGTGTGACATCACGTTTTTGTTCTCTCCGAACATCATACAGAAGCATTTCGAATAATGTTTTCTATAAATCATAAATGTATTTCAAAGTTGCAAAGGCTTATATTTTCCGTCATACAACTTACTTTTTAAACAGATTTTGCTAGATTTAATGCACAAATCTCATATTAAATTTAACATTAAAATAATTAGTTAAAATATAATTTTTGTTTTCTCATTTAACTAGAAAATACTAATGACTAAATAATATTAATATAACTGAATAATACTAAAGAATAACTTATAATAATAAAATTTCTAATTTTAAAATATTAATATTATATAAATTTTATACATATTTGCACGATGAAAGCATAGCTACCAATTTTTACGTTTTTTCTTACCACTAAAATTTAATAATAAAATTTGTCCTATTTAATTGCCGAAATCTATGAGTAAAATAAGTTAACGCTACAGTGCATGAATTTTTCCTTTATAATTGTGTCTTTTTATACTTATATTAAGAATTCGACACCAGAAATTTTAAAATAGATTTTTAACTTTATTTAGTAGCATATTCATGTTATTTTACAGGATTAATATTTCTATATAAATATATTGGTTGCAAAGAACTTTATTTATTTATTAAAAGTTAAATAGAAAGTGTTGCCAATTCGCTACGCTATGCACTGCACTGTAAGGTTAAATATTTAGTATAAAATTAAATTTTAACATAAAAGTAGGCAGCTATAGTAAAAGGCATTTTTTATCAATTTTACTTTAAAATTCTACATTATTTATATAGGGTGTACGAGAAGTCCATTCATATTAAAAAACCTTATTTTTATATAAAATGTCGTATCCTATGGCAGTTTGCACCATAATGCTTGCCAAAATGTCGGATATTTTGTGGCAAAAGAAAAAAAGTTCACATTTTCTGGGAGCTATTTTTGCTACAAAACTTCCGACCATTTGGCATGTCACATGGTGCAAACACACTCCTTTACAACAATCTGTTAAATTTTTATGAGCCACTGAAATGTGGAAGGAATCGTGGGATATTTCTAGAAAACTGTAGCAGTTGAAAATATATTAACTCATTCGCAAAAGCATGCTTTCGTCTTTTTATAACTAAGCCCCACCTATAAGCGTTACTGCTGCTGGTTCTATTATTTAACAAAATGATTTTCTGTATTGAAATTCATATTATAAAGTTAGATATATAAAGTGGTACCACAACGACTATTATTTTTTTATTTTATTAAAAATTGTCGTACTACTACTCCTAAACTATAACTCTTGCCGTAATCGTTTACAGCAACTACTAGAGAAATCAGCCACAATATATATATATTTTAAATAGTGGCACCACTATAATATACAAATGGTCAACCATGGCAGCCTTGTAACATAATACAATGGAGCTATGAATGAAGAGGATGGGAGAAATTATGTAGTGTCTACCAGTTGATAGTGAAGTAACTGAGGATGTAGTCACAAGATGACGGCTATTGTTTCTTTTCAGCGGGTCAACATGACCTGATTTCCGCCAGTTGATTTGTTTTACGATTGTTGAAATTATTCAACAAATATACCGTAATTTCCGGCGTATAATCCGCAGCTCAAAGAATCGTTTTTCGACCCAGAAAATTTATTCAATAATTATAGTTAAATATTTACAGCTATCTTTTAAGTTACATTTTATAAAATAACATTTCTGGGTCGAAAAACGACTCTTTGAGCTGCGGATTATACGCCGGAAATAACGGTATTTGTGAAAAAAATTAAATGTTTTCTTACCGTCGTACATTATAAAAGTAGAATTTTATTAAATAAATCTAGTGCAATTTCGGAAGTTGGGGGTTAAAATTATGTGGGATAAATAGTAACATACCACCGCCCTACAAAGGGCTAATCAGAGTTCTAGCTACATCTAAACGTGAAGGAATGAAATAACAGGACGCGTAGAGATGTTTGTTTTTGAGTATAACTTTTTCCGATTATCTTCGCCTTATTTATTCAAAGAAACTGATCAGAAGCAGTAGTACTCAAAAATAAGAATATCTACAGTAACTGATTTAGCATTTTCAAAATTGAATTTGTTGTATCAAACGGACCGTTACACACTAAAAGAAATAACTAGTTTATATTTGTAGCACTGACAATACGTAAAAGGGAATGGAGCTGTTTCTTTCCTAAACTGAATGAATTATTGATGTCTAATTGGTATTATTCAAATGAAATTCAAGAAAACAGTTAGTAATGCAGTAAGATGTTATTATTTTATTATGTTACATTAATAAATATAAATATCATGGGATATATTATTTAGTAAAATTTTACCAACCGTGATTTTCTTTTGGAGTTGCATACTTTTTTTAATAGCATTAATATTACTTTTTAAATAATGGTTGTGGTAATGTATGAAAAATCATGCTTTTGAAAAACTAACTGTATAATCTAAAATGATTGTGTTATACTTCACAAGTCTCCCGATTTTTGAGCACCATTATTTAAGAATAGAAATACTTTCTTTATATAATAGCAGAATTCTGGTATTAAATAACATGAATATGTCTATTCTAAAATACTGGTATTAAACAACTGGATGTCTGACAAGCATGCTCAGTTCGGGATTTTTTAAAACACTACATATGTGCCAATGATTACGAATTTTTAATAGCATTATTTTCGAGTAGTTAACTTTGCTATAATTCCAGAAATTTGTGATTAAATGAATTGAAGATTACTATTCGTTAATAATAGTATTCAAATGTCAAAATATTTCATGCCTAATGCGTTCCTTCTGAATTGTAATATTTCTCTTATTTAATCACAGAATTTAAAAAACGAATAGTTCTATTCGGAAGTAGTGAAAAAATGAGAAACGCAATCACACCTGTATCACGATGATTTCAGAACTCATCCTTATATGTTAAGTTATATTAAATTTCAATAACTTCTTAAACAAATGTGAAATCCTCAAAATACGAAAAAATTCTAAATGCAAATTTTAAGTTATATGCATTTTTACGTTTTTTCATCTTATTATATAGGGCAAAACATAGCATCTCTATTTGCCAAAACGTGTTAAAGCTATTCCTAATGCAAATGTTTTTGCTTTGAAAACGATGAGAAATACGGCATCAAAATACATTCTCTTTTAAATCGTACTTATCCATGCGTATCTTTGTTTGGTAGCTATATGTGAAAAAATAAAATTACAGCTTCTTTACTTTACAAACAGGGAAAAGTTGCAAAAACAGCAATAAAATTGATGCAAACTGAGATATGTCTTAAATACAGAAACAAAATTTTAAGAAATTTTTAAATTATTTTGCTTTTAAAATACAGTAGGCGAACAGTATTCATAGTAAAAGATCTTTTTTTCATTTTCGAAAATAATAAACATTATATGAGATGTAATGTGATTTCTTTAATAATTTGAATGAATGTGTCAAAATTAATCTAGAATGAATATTATAGTCAAGGTGCGTACACTCCTGGGAATTTTTGAGGAATCTTCCATTACGCTTTTTCATTCGAAAATGTGTACCGTAATTTCCGGCGTATAATCCGCAGCTCAAAGAGTCGTTTTTCGACCCAGAAATATTATTTTATAAAATGTAACTTAAAAGATCGCTGTAAATATTTAACTACAATTATTGAATAAAATTTCTGGGTCGAAAAATGACTCTTTGAGCTGCGGATTATACGCCGGAAATTACGATATTTAAAATGTAAGTAACAGAACTTGTAGTCGCCTACTTTAATTGCTGGATTTGTAATATTTTTTTTTTCAATTACGTAAGGCGAAAAATTCTATTAAAACATGGTGGTACATTTGTATGTACTCTGATTATATTTCACATATTTTTCATACATTCTTTTTTATTTATCTTTCTCGTATATACACTAATTTGATTTTTCTTGACATTTTAAAACTTCGTATCTGGTAGTACCGTAATTTCCGGCGTATAATCCGCAGCTCAAAGAGTCGTTTTTCGACACAGAAATTTTATTCAATAATTGTAGTTAAATATTTACAGCGATCTTTTAAGTTACATTTTATAAAATAATATTTCTGGGTCGAAAAACGACTCTTTGAGCTGCGGATTACACGCCGGAAATTACGGTATATATAATATGCATGCTGGCCAACCTTCTGGATTTTAAATTTATAAAACATACTTTGAATAAGAAAATTTGCATAAATGAATATGTCTTGCTTCTATTTGGTAGTCACTTAAAAATGTACTTGATTTCATTCATTGAAAAAAATTTTTGCTTCGAATTTGTTTTTTTTAAAGGAGTCTCCCGTTAAAAACAGGAAAATCGGCCCGTATAAGTATATATATATGTATATAATAATAATAAATATGTTTTCCGTGTTGTGTGTATGTGCAATGGCTAGGGAAATCTACTGCACGTAGAGGCTTGAAAATTTTAATGAACATAGAAGAAGACATCTTTGAATGCACCTGAGGCTCAGATTTTTTCTTTTTTGATATAGGTAAATTTTTTGATGTAATAATTAAAACCATTATGGACATCTCAAAATGGCAAGTTTATGTCCCGCCGATTGTGCGTGCGGCTTTACGGACTTTCCTAGAATCTTAAAGCATACGAAAGCGAAGAGTTCGGTTTTTTCTGCTTTTTGAAATCGCAATCGCCAGGTTCTTAGCTGTGTTGAAAAAGAAAAAAAAACACACAAACTATTTTGACGTAACTTTGCGGTTCTGACAGTATCTTTAGTTTAAAATATTAGTATTTACTATTTAAAAGAAAAATTTTAATAAAGCTCTACTACGCCTATGTTTAGATTTTCTGTTTTGCTGCTTTTTGAAACTGCCGTATCCGCTTCCCGGACTGAAAAGAGACAAGAAATACACGATTATTCTGGACACCTTTCCATAAAATTTAATATTTCATATTTAAACAAATATATTTTATGGAAGTCGTTTCACGGATACCCCAGAGACCTATTTTTCTAACGTGCCTTTCAAGATATCGTATCCCGTTTCAAGAGAATTTTGCATTCGAACATTTTTGGAGGGGTTTTTGTTTTTGCGCATGCTCGAGGAAGCTTCTACATATTCAACACTAGTTGTCAATACTGGAAGATATCATTTCTCTTTTTTAAAAGAAGAGGAGCGGGTGCTCGTTTTATATTATTTAGGTTTTCTTGGAAAATTTTAATCATTATTGAAAGTTTAATATATCTAATCGTCCCAAATTAAATAGGCAATCACTATATCAGGGGACCCCTTAGTTCGTTTAGAAATATTTTCGTTTAATAAACATAACATTATACTAATTCGCTTGCAAAAACAAACCGGGGCACGTCCTGTGTGCGTGTCTGAGGACAGTAGGGTGCCAACTCTAGGTTAATTTGGATAGACATTCATTTAAATACATAAAATTATACAATTTCGAGGGTGTACTCTGCCTAAGGCAGTGGGGCTTCCAACATTAGATTCTTTTGGAAAGATTTTCGTCTACTATTATAAAATTATTCAACACTTGTTTTTGGTATATTTAAGGTTATTATGACGGGGCAGGGCAACGCAGGTCGGGTCAGCTAGTTTCAAATAAATAATATAGTTTTGATTTCGAAACATAATGTTTAAACAATTCGAGGAAGTTTATAATATGTTATTAATAATAATATTTATTTATCTTTTTAATTCTTTGTTAATAATATTCTTTTTCTGTAAAATACTTTTATGAAAAAGTTTGTACGGAATGTTTTATTCAAAATTTCACAAATATATTTTTATGATAAAATACGTAACTTTTCGGTTGGTAAATACACTGTGAACTTTACGTAATAATTCATCAGTCATTTGCGTAGATTTTTGTTTTAATATTTAAAAAAAAATTGAAAAAAATATTCTAGAAGCAGATCACTAAAGAGAACAATAATTTTTCTTCTAATTGTATCTGTTATTTGTACTGTAGACTTTGGTTGGCCGTGAATAATTTATAAAGAGCAGTGGTAGTCATACGAGATAACAGGTTTTTCAGACAATATTGAAAAAAGAAAAAAAAAAGAAAAAAAAAACCTTTTCTGGAGGATTAAAATTTGGGGGCAATGCGGCCTTTTTAACATTTTAATTAATGAGTAATATACCCATGATATAGGGATGTTCATGGTGCTCCGATGATTGTAGAACACCAAACAGTGTACATGTTTGCAGGCGGGTAGTCGGAGAAAGAACCCTTTCAAAAAATATGCCACAAAATTATTCATTTTAAGATTTTGACGTTATGATTTGGCAAAAGAACGTAAAACGGAACTATCCGTTAAATAGCAAAACATGGATAATTTTTAAATTTAGAGAAAACATGAAATTTAGCGAGCTTGGAAGCCGGCCAAATAAAATATTACGGAAGAAGCTTACAACCCTGTGAGAATGCATATTATTGAAAATAGTGTTGACATAAATTAGAAAATTTATATTGTCAGTTATTTGATTTTTAAAGATATATGAGCATGATGGGTGATTTGAAAAAAAAAATGAATAAATGAATTTGTTTTTCATATTAGATGAATAACTAAATACCGTAATTTCCGGCGTATAAGCCGCAGCTCAAAGAGTCGTTATTGACCCGGAAATTTTATTCAATAATTGTAGTTAAATATTTACAGCGATCTTTTAAGTTACATTTTATAAAATAATATTTCTGGGTCGAAAAACGACTCTTTGAGCTGCGGCTTATACGCCGGAAATTACGGTAATTTTTTTAATCGTTGTGGCTTAATATTTTGATTATAGGTTGGGGCACCGTACGTCCCAGCGACAATTCTTTTTATTCTATTCGTACCAGTTTTTGAAAAATAATATCTGCCATACTAGGATATTTTAAAGAAAAATATATAACAAAGAAAATTTTTCCTAAATTGTGGTATGAATTAATATAAGAATAGTTGTCAGTCCTGGCTCTTAATAAAAAGGTTAAATCATGACAGGTGATGATAAATGTTGAAATAAATGAAAATACGTTATATTTTAAAGAGTAGAAGTACTTTATAATGATGGAGAAGTAGGAAGATTTCGAAACATTATGTTATGTTTTAATGAATAGAAATGCTCCATAATGATTGAGCAGAAGGAAGTTTTTGAAAAATGATTTCATATCCATTGGAAGAGAATTTATTTCTTTTACTATTATTATTATTATTATTATTATTATTATAATTTCATTTAAATTGAAAGTCTGTTACAGAGCGTCTTTTCTTTTTGAAATGAAAAGAAGTTAACTGGAGGGTATGTAATGACTTGCGCAACATGGAAAGAATTTAATTATATTTCATTTTATTTTGAAGGGGAGTTTAACATTAAAGATGATAATTATTTCTTTTAGATATAATAGAAATGCACAGAGTTTCCATAAAATTTAATATGTTTTGATCAACGAATAAGTATGAAAAAGGATATTTAATAAAATAAACCGAGAAAATTTGAAATTACATGTGTTTTCAAATCACATTATAAAATAGCACGATCTTTTGTTTCGTATGCACATTACTATGTAAGACGTAATATTGCAACCTTCCATTTATTACCCAATATATAGCAGAAAATTTATGCCATTTATTCTGAAAAGTTTAACAGATAATTAAAATAACCTCGAGGAAATACCGCTCGAAGCCTAAATAAAACTGAAAACCATTTATCATGTTTCGCTTACACAGCTGTAGAATAAGCGGGTGTAATAGTCTTTACTACAATGTTGTACCTTTGGGATATTCCGATTCATTAAAACAGTTTTAAACTTTGTTAGGATTAGTTAAATTCAATCAAAATGAAAACACGAGTTCAAATGAATATTTTCATTTTAATACACAAGATTACAGTTAAAATGATTCTTTATCATTTCTTTTTGTAAAACTTGGCACATGTTAGTCCATGGTCTAACGAGAGCATTGAAATTTATTATAAGTTAAAATAATTAGTACATTTTTTTAATTTATAAAAACGCTTTTTCTATTTTTTTTTCTTTTTGGTTATCTGCATTTGTCTCATACAAAAATAAATATTTGTAGAACTTGAGACAGAATGGGAGTTTTTGTTAATGTGAACGGCGCTCCGTATCATTCAGCAAGGCTGGTCGAGTTTTTTTAATTTATAAAAACGCTTTTTCTGTTTTTTTTTTCCTTTTTGGTTATCTGCATTTGTCTCATACAAAAATAAATATTTGTAGCACTTGAGACAGAATGGGAGTTTTTGTTAATGTGAACGGCGCTCCGTATCATTCAGCAAGGCTGGTCGAGTTTTTTTAATTTATAAAAACGCTTTTTCTGTTTTTTTTCCTTTTTGGTTATCTGCATTTGTCTCATACAAAAATAAATATTTGTAGAACTTGAGACAGAATGGGAGTTTTTGTTAATGTGAACGGCGCTCCGTATCATTCAGCAAGGCTGGTCGAGTTTTTTTAATTTATAAAAACGCTTTTTCTGTTTGTTTTTTTCCTTTTTGGTTATCTGCATTTGTCTCATACAAAAATAAATATTTGTAAAACTTGAGACAGAATGGGAGTTTTTGTTAATGTGAACGGCGCTCCGTATCATTCAGCAAGGCTGGTCGAGTTTTTTTAATTTATAAAAACGCTTTTTCTGTTTTTTTTTTCCTTTTTGGTTATCTGCATTTGTCTCACACAAAAATAAATATTTGTAGCACTTGAGACAGAATGGGAGATTTTGTTAATGTGAACGGCGCTCCGTATCATTCAGCAAGGCTGGTCGAGTTTTTTAATTTATAAAAACGCTTTTTCTGTTTGTTTTTTTCCTTTTTGGTTATCTGCATTTGTCTCATACAAAAATAAATATTTGTAAAACTTGAGACAGAATGGGAGTTTTTGTTAATGTGAACGGCGCTCCGTATCATTCAGCAAGGCTGGTCGAGTTTTTTTAATTTATAAAAACGCTTTTTCTGTTTTTTTTTTCCTTTTTGGTTATCTGCATTTGTCTCATACAAAAATAAATATTTGTAGAACTTGAGACAGAAGGGGAGTTTTTGTTAATGTGAACGGCGCTCCGTATCAATCAGCAAGGCTGGTCGAGTTTTTTTAATTTATAAAAACGCTTTTTCTGTTTTTTTCCCTTTTTGGTTATCTGCATTTGTCTCATACAAAAATAAATATTTGTAGAACTTGAGACAGATTGGGAGTTTTTGTTAATGTGAACGGCGCTCCGTATCACTCAGCAAGGCTGGTCGAGTTTTTTTAATTTATAAAAACGCTTTTTCTGTTTTTTTTCCTTTTTAGTTATCTGCATTTGTCTCATACAAAAATAAATATTTGTAGAACTTGAGACAGAATGGGAGTTTTTGTTAATGTGAACGGCGCTCCGTATCATTCAGCAAGGCTGGTCGAGTTTTTTTAATTTATAAAAACGCTTTTTCTGTTTTTTTTCCTTTTTGGTTATCTGCATTTGTCTCATACAAAACTAAATATTTGTAGAACTTGAGACAGAATGGGAGTTTTTGTTAATGTGAACGGCGCTCCGTATCATTCAGCAAGGCTGGTCGAGTTTTTTTAATTTATAAAAACGCTTTTTCTGTTTTTTTTTTCCTTTTTGGTTATCTGCATTTGTCTCATACAAAAATAAATATTTGTAGAACTTGAGACAGAATGGGAGTTTTTGTTAATGTGAACGGCGCTCCGTATCATTCAGCAAGGCTGGTCGAGTTTTGAATATATATATATATATACTTTTTAGATTTTTTTTGCAAATTTTGTAGAAACCTACCCTTATGTTTTTTATGTTGCAAAAGTTGTAGAACCCTACCACGGAAATCTTTCTTAAGATATACTGATAGTCAAAAAACGGACAATTTGGCAGCGCTGATCTAGGGTACATACGGTCTTTCATTTTCAGTATCACTATTTCAGAATAATAATTTTCGCCTCATTTAATCGCATAAAATTATTGCAAATTCTGTGACTAAATAACGTGATTGCTATTTAATAAAAATGTACCAGAAAGTAACGAGTGTACGCAGAGTGGCTTAGCCAAGAAAGTGGTTGTTACTCTGGATACCACTAATTTTGTAAAGTTTTCTTAGCCTTGTTTAATCGCAGAAAATTACCCGATTTGATAACGTGAAGAAAACGTTACGAAATTATTATCATCTAGAGCATCTGGATTTCTACCCTGGATATGCCACTGTGTGCGTACCCTATCACTTTTTGCACACGTTTACTAAACAAACCAGAACCTCTGTTTAAAGTAAAACCTGACCAACTACGTGCATGCTGGATTAAGTATTCTAAGATAGTCGCCATAACTTCTATTTTGAATCACCTGGTATAACATAAAATGGATAAGAAAACATACAAGAGACAGTAAGAGATGAAGGTTTTCTTGAAGACGTCATTGGTTGTGATAGCGAATAAAACGAATAGAGTATCTAGCAGCAAGAGCTCATGGTGTAGTGCATTACTATTTTTAAACAGCAATCTCCGTCTTGTTTCATTGCAGAATTTGTGAGTCAAGTTCATTTGGCGCATACCAAAAACATGGCTTTTTTCTGCTAACACGGATAACAATTATTGCATTTTAAATTTATATGAATTAAGACCACAAAATATATAATATAAGCATATTACTACTTAAGAATATTTTTAAACCCATTCAAGTGCAAGCATTTAAATATCTAGCATGAACATAAAATGTACTTACACCATTTTCAAAATCAACCGCACATATAAACGATACATTTTCTAGGGATATTTTTAACCAAGAAACTAAAACAAAATGTTAAAGTAGGTGTTAACATTCGGAATCAGAACGTTGGTACAATGTTTATTATTCAGACTTTCCCATACATTAATTCATGCATAACATTTAAAACTAGATGCGGATGTGACCACAGTATACGTGACCACCAGCGGCAACGTCGGAAACGACGTGCATGGAAGAGTAACACACAAAAGGATTACTCTTTAGAGACGGAAACATTCACTTTTTTATGTGCTAAACTATTAGAAAGCAAAAAAATTAATAAGTTTGCAAGCAACTCGTGTTTTAACCCATATTTTACCATCGTCCTACATATAGGGCGCTAAATCTGGCGGATTTTTCATTAAAATTTTTTTTATTCAGACCAGAAAAATTTTAATAGCAATTTTATTTTATGTTATTCACGAAATGACCAATATTGTATAAAAAAATAGAAACTAATCAAACTTTCTGGTGACTATTCGGAATTTCTGAATAAACGCTGTATATAGAACGATGGTTAAATATGGGTTAAAACCTACACCGTTGACTAAAAGCGTGTATTGAATACCTAGTTCCGCCTACGTATTTTTTCTGGCGTAAAAGTTTGTTAAATTCTTATCACAACGGATATATATTTATATCATATATTTGGGGATATTTTGTTAGACTCCATTAAATAGATTCATTTTGTATAAAATAAGCTACTTACAAACCAATAAATTCAATAAATTTATCTAGGAATCGAACTTACTAAAGACCTTTTAAAAAAAGACGGGTCTTGTATAGTTTCAAAACCCAGATTTCATATTAACCCTTTAACGTTCATTGGTTTCCCCACGAAACCACAAAAGTTTAATTACGAAATTCAACAATGACAGCAGAATTTTAATAGAAATGTTTTACATTTATTATATATGTGAAATATTGCTTTTTTGTTATATAAAAATAAATTTGTTCATAATTTCCGGTGTCAATCATTTATTTCAACATCTTAGCAATTGAAGTGCTTTATCCGTTAAAGGGTTAAATTGTCTGTCAACAAAGTGCTAACATAAGAAGATTTTCATACTGCATTTCAGGTAAAAACATTTACAATTTGTTTAAGGCTTTTAAAATTAACTACTATTATTTAAATGGATGCACATTTAAACTTTCAAATCTTCATTTTGTACAACGGATGCTTCAATTGAGTGTTTCTCGGTGCACACCGATGAGTGGTACACAATCGATAGGTGTACACCAATTGAAAAACGCTTGAGGTGGTGGTTCAGTACTGCACAGTAACAGGACCCGAGGTATGCCGTTGTCAAGTTTTATCAAATTTTAAGAAATGGTAGAAGTATCAATTTTTAATCATCCAATATTTCATATAATGCGATTTACTTTGAAATGAGCTTTTGTGTCATAACGTTGCATTATTTATCTTTTTGTATACTCTTTATAAAAATACGCGATGAAATAATGAAAATAGTCTTACATCTTCAGAAAAATGTTATTCCTTCATTGAAAAATTATGCCGCCTGAAGGGAAGGGATAGTAGAGTGGAAATGATCTCTGGAAATGATTAAGTGGTATACATATCCGAAATTTGAAACTTATAAAAAAATATTCTTTATTAAACAACAAAACGAAAAAAAACCTTCGACATGTTTTATGAAGTTAATGTGAGTTATATAAAAAAAAAAGTTTATAATAATTTTAACAATCTTTTCATTACAAATTCCAATAAACTACTTTGCCTTTTATTTTGTCTCTAATGGGGCATTCTGTTTGTGTTACAAATAAATCAAAAATGACATATATTTCCTTTCTTATGTTTTGTTTATCATCAAAACTTTAGTGCGCCATCGAAAATTGACAAAGGGTTTGAGTGTGCCGTGAGGTACAAAAAGTTCAGAAGCAATGCTTTAATTAATCGCAGATATTTATCACAACGATCTCTTTCTAAACTGACAAAAAGTTAATAGACAATTGTTACGATTTTTAAACGAAGTATATATATATATAGTTGAAAAAGAAAATACATTTTTTATGCTATTTTGGTAACCTAACCCCTTAATTATCGCTCCCGTCAATATCACGGGCTGAGGTGTCGTTCGTTATTTCTCGTGCCCGTCATATTTCCGGGCGCAAGATTTAACTGCTGGAAAAAACTTCTGAAACCAGAAAAAATTAACCCCTTAACTCTCGTGCCCGTGATATTGACGGGCAATGTAGACTACTTTTTAGCTCACAGGCTATCAAAGCCTGAGAGCTTATGTGTCCGCCCGTTCTGTATGTATGTATGTACGTATGTACGTACGTAACGCGATAACTCTTGACAGAAATAACCGTTTTGCTTCCAATTTTGTTTATACACTCTGACGCAAAAGTTTAGACAATGACGTCATTCAGCTTTAAAATGTAGAATTATGACGTCAGAATTACAAAAACCTGTAAATATATTCAAAAACTGATTTAAAATGCTATGTACAAAAGACAGTCGTTTTATTTGCTATAATACTAATTTTTTTCATAAAAATTCAAATGTGCTTGTCGCAAAAGTTTAGACACTATTCTAATTTTCTTTGAATATTCGCTGGCATATGCAAATTTAGACTCGATGATGTCACAAATTTGGAGTACTTAAGTTCTGCAAACGATTGCGCTTCATAGTCGACATGACGAGAGCTAAAGAAATTCAAGTGAATGAGGTTTCAAGGATTTCGCAGTTGAAAGGTGAAGGGAAGAGCGTTTCTGAAATTTCTGCTATTATTAATAGGTCAAAAAAATCTATTTATCGAGTTTTATCGAGTGGTTCCGAATATAAAGCAAAATGTCGGTCTGGGAGGCCACGTGTGACAAATGTACGAGAGGATCGCCTGATACAAAGACTAGCGAGTACTCAACAAATGAGCGTACGTGGAGTTCAAAGCTCATCGTGACTCTCTGTATCAAAGGATACGATTCGTAGACGAATTTTGGAAAAAGGAACAATCGTTTATAGCAAAATGCAGAAGAAACCAGCTCTGAAGCCACATCATAAGTTACAAAGAATTATGTGGGCTCGAAAGCATATGTCATATGGAGAGAAATGGCAGTCAGTCATATTTAGCGATGAAAAAAAGTGGAATCTGGATGGTCCAGATGGTTGTTTATCGTATTGGCATGACTTGCGGAAGGAACCTTGACGTTTTTTTAGTCGCAGACAAGGAGGGGGCTCGGTGATGGTTTGGGCAGCCTTTTGCTATAATGGACAAGTATCTCTGACCTTCACCAGTGGTCGTCAAACTTCACAGTATTATACACAGACATTAGAAGAAAACCTACTGCCATTTTCTGAGCTTCTAGGGGGTCCTCAGTGGGAATTTCAGCAAGACAATGCTTCAATTCACACTGCAAAACATTCAAAATCTTGGTTTAATTCCCATAATATAAGAGTTCTCGACTGGCCAGCATGTAGCCCAGATCTTAACCCTATAGAAAACCTTTGGAGCATCATGTGTCGCAAAGTTTATAGCAACGCTAGACAATACTCTTCTGTACAGGAACTTAAGACATCTATTGAGGATGCATGGTACGATATCGATCCACAAACTATGCAAGATTTAGTTTCTTCCATGCAATCTCGTGTATATGACGTAATATATAAGCATGGATGCGCAACCAGGTTTTAAAAATTGTTTATTTCGATTTTATTTAATTTGTGTCTAAACTTTTGAGACAGAAGTTTATTTTTGTTACCATTTAATTTATTGCAATATGCACAATTCCACTTTTCTTTGTTATAAATATTGTTTATATGTACAGCACATTAATTTCAAGCAGTGATTTGAAAATTGAATAAATATTTTTCAAAGTATGTAAGAATTTCTTCATTGTCTAAACTTTTGCGTCATAGTGTAGGTTCCTTGTGATAAGGCGCTTCCCTGATTAGTTTTGGAGATTGATTGTTTAACTATAAAGGGGGGAACGGGGGGGCTAACCCCACTTAATTAAGATAAATGGTTTTTTCATGGAGAATTGTCCAATTTTCTTCAAATTTTGTAAATAGGTTCATTGTGATAAGGTTCTTTCCTGATTAGTTTTGGGGGTTCATAGGTTAAGTATAAAGGGGCTAACGGGGGGGGGGTAATCCTCCCCCTTAATTTAGATAAATGAATTTTTCATGCAGAGTTATCCGATTTTCTTCCAATTTTGTTAATAGGTTCCTCGTGATAAAGCGCTTCCCTGATTAGTTTTGGGGATTGATTGGTTAACTATAAAGGGGGGGGGCGGGGGGGCTAACCCCCTTAATTTGGATAAATGGTTTTTTCATGCAGAATTATCCAATTTTCTTCAAATTCTGTATATAGGTTCATTGTGATAAGGTTCTTTCCTGATTAGTTTTGGGGGTTCATAGGTTAAGCATAAAGGGGGTAACGGGGTGGGTTAATCCTCCCCCCCCCTTATTTTAGATAAATTATTTTTTTCATGCAGAGTTATCCGATTTTCTTCAAATTTTGTATATAGGTTCATTGTGATAAGGTTCTTTCCTGATTAGTTTTGGGGGTTCATAGGTTAAGTATAAAGAGGGTAACGGGGGGGTTAATCCTCCCCCCTTATTTTAGATAAATGATTTTTTTCATGCAGAGTTATCCGATTTTCTTCAAACTTTCTATATGGGCTCATTGTGGTAAGGGGCTTCCCTGATTAGTTTTGGGGGTTCATTGGTGAAGTGTAAAGGAGGGAAACGGGGGCTACCCCCCCCCCCTTAATTTTGATAAATGGGTTTTTCATGCAGAATTATCCAATTTTCTCCAAATTTTGTATATAGACTCATTGTGGTAAGGCACTTCCCTGATTAGTTTTGGGGGTTCACTGGTAAAGTATAAAGGGGGGAACGAGGGGGGGGGAATAACCCCCCTTAATATAGATAAATGTGTTTTTTAAGCAGAATTATCGGATTTTCTTCAAATTTTATATATATGTTCATTGTGATAAGGCGCTTCTCTGATTAGTTTTGGGGGTTCTTTGGTTAAGTACAAAGGGGGGACGGGGGGCTAACCCCTCCCCCTTAATTTAGATAAATGGATTTTTCATGCAGAATTATCCTATTTTTTCAAATTTTGTATATAGGTTCATTGTGGTAAGGCGCTTCTCTTATTAGTTTTATGGGTTCATTGGTTAATTATAAGAAGGAGAAACGGGGGATGGTTCCCCTCTCTTAATATATTGTCGATTTCTTCATTTTTCGAGGGCTTATTTCAAATTCTTTGAAATAAGAATATAATTTACAGTTAGTGTGAATAGCCTGTGAGCTCAATGCCGTCAGTTTAACTGGGCAGTTTTCTTTTATTTAAAATTCCTATTGTTTGACTCCCACCATTTTTTTTAAATAGTGTAATTGGCTTTATTTTCGCATAATTTTGTCTGCCGTAAACTACGGTGAATATTTCTACATAAAAAAGGGGTGGGAATCAAATAATCTCAATTATAAAAAAAAGTAGCCTACACTTATCGGATTGGGCGGCGCTTAAGGTGTTAAGACACAGAATTCTCGCATGATGGCTTTTCTACAAATGTGAATTTGTTCTATAACATATTGTTTTTTTGCCTTGAAAAAAAAACTAATTGCATATTTTATTTAGAAACCTTATAATTATTCAATTTCTGTAATAAAAAACATAGGTACTTTTTTGATGGTTTTTTCAAATAGTAAGCGACTTTGAAGGGGTTAAATGTATTATGTTTACTAGCTGACCCGCCCGACGTTGCTTGGTCCCGAGATAGCATCCATACATATACCGAAAATCAATGTTTAATTCAGACATTTTTCTTCGGGAAAGATTATGTGTTGCGAAGTCCCACTACCTTCTGCAGCGCGCATAATTAAATTTGTATGATTTTATATTTCCAGACGAAAATTAATTCAAGCGAACCTAGTGTTGGGGCTCTACTGACTTCGGTTGCGCACACTGCGCACGAGTTCGCTCGCTCCGGCCTGTTAATGCAAATGAACCCTTAAATTGTATAATTTCATATTTTTAGGAGAAACTATTATGAATGTACTCTTAACGCGCCCACCTGCCACAAGGGGTTATAACAGTTTATGATTGCATAAAAATGGAAAATATGAAAACAAATGTGAAACACTGACCTCCAGAAGATAATTTTTTAAAAATAGTAATTAGTAATATATTTTTTTTAAACTAAAGATACTTTTACAAGCCGAAAAAGTATTATAAAAAGGTTTGTATTATTATTATTATTATCTTTTTGTGTGTGTGTGTGTGTTGGGGGGCAGACACGGCCAGGGTTAATTCAAAATGAAAAAAAATGGAACGACGAATGTGTTTGAAAAACCACAGATTCTCCGTACCAGGGTTTCCAGTTTAGCCTCTTATTTTTAATTCAGAAATATCCAATTGATACCGGAAATTCCAAAAGAAGAATTTTTACTTTATGTAATCACGAAAGTACTGGCGTTAAATGAATCAAAAATTACTATTCTGATTTTCTGGTATCAATTCAGAACTTCTCTTTAAATAAAAGAGGCCAAACTGGCAACCTTGCTCTGGACATGCGCAGAAATGATCTTAATACCAGCGAACTACCAAAAGTTGATGTTTGGTTATTAGGAATTTTAATTAATATCTCAATTATTATTTATTAAAAAGAAAATGAAAAATTGCAGTCTCAGGTGCATTCGGATCTGTCTTTGTCTATCCTTAAAAAAATTTGCAGACCTGTACTTGCGATAGATTTCTCTATCCATCGCCAACAGACAGGCACATACACATACAATAATTTTTTTTTATCAATATGGATTATATTTAAGTACGAAGTTTGAAAATGCTTTTTCTTTTACGGAAGCAAACTTCAGAAATCCTTTTGATAATAATTCGGTGAAACAATCCGTTGAAAAAGATATTATTTATAAATAATTCATGATATTTCTTCCTTTAGAGATCAGTTTATTGTTTGAAAGCAAATGTAGAGATGCTAATAATAACCATGGAATTTCATTTAGAAAGAAAGGTTGGAGAAGTATGTTGTAAAGAACATTTTCTAATATAAATAACAATGCATTTCGAAGGAAAGAAGGCTTTTGTCTAAAGAGAAAGGTGGATATTTCCATTTTTTAATGGAAATACTAGGAAATATGTATAATATTTAATTAGAGCTTGGAAAAGCCTGATTTTTTGAAGTATTAATTTATCTTACATAGCTGCAAACTAATACAATTTTTACCACCACTTTTTACGAAAAGTAATCTTCTTATTTTATCTTATCTTTCTGGTATTAGATAAGGAATTTTTGACAGAATTTTTGACAAATTTTATTAATTTTTTTGTTTCCTATATCATGTGGAACTCAATATAGAAAATAAAATAAAATTAATTTCCAAAACATTTTTATCTTTACACCCTTTTATTTGGAGACAGTCGATTTTGCAGGTTTTCAAAAATGTTAAGCCATTGAATTTGAAAATGGGGGTAAGCCCATTTTGTAAAAAAATAATTAACCCATTAACTGCCGAAACTATATGGGCGGAGTCTTCAATGTTTTTACTGAAATTCGTTTGCCACCAAGCATTCTGAAAGATAATATTCCGTATCTTTAATAGCAAAGTTTTTGTCATCAAATAAAGTATATTTTAACATATTAAAATAGTGGTAGCTTGGCAGGGTTTTTTTTTTTCATACACTTTTATTTTGAATGGTGCGAAAACGCCAGCAGGGAATGGCCAAACCATTAGCAGGGAATGAGTTAAAGGTAAAAATAAGCTGCGCCGCAGGCGCCCTGCGGGTGCGCCCTGAGCGTAGACGACCACCGAACCCAAGTATCTTATGACAAATAAGCATAAAATTTACATTTCTAAAAAATTCACAATGAATATCTTTTAATATCTGCATAAATATGTTACTAGTAATTTATTTGGTCAATGATATTTCAAATGCGTTAATTTTGAAAGATCACTTTGAATAGAATTATTTTTATGGTGCAATTAGGGATGAATTTAATTTATTAAGATTCAACCTAGAAAATGTTTAACGCAGTGGATTGAAGAGAAAAATTAAACTTAAAATCATTATTTTATTAAATTTTAAAATAATTTGAGCTGAATTAATAAAATAGTTTATAGTGATATGTGCACTGGGAAAAATAGAAACATAAAGTTAGCCTTAATGTGGATGGGAAATTGCCAGTCTAGAGACAGTAATTTAGATATTATTGACAATAAATCTTTATTGTCAGGACAGTTATTCTTGCCAAAAGATCGCGATTTTGGAGTTATAGAAATGGCGATTTGAAAAAACATTTTGCTGTATATTCCCCAGTGTTATTACAAATTAATTGGAAAATGTCGAAAACATTATACATTTTTAGTACATGAAATGAAACGTTAAAACTTCTATTCAACCAAACCTCTGGAGGAGACAATTTTGAAAATAACACAAAATACCGATGGAGAAGCTGTCAAGTCAATTGGTTGAATATTTTCTGGATCAGGTTTTAAAAAATGCGCCACATAAATTATTTTACAAAACGTCGATGGAGAAAGATTCGAAATTTAAAACTCTTGATTTGTCACCCCAACGGGGTACGCTAAGTAATTTCGGAAAAATTATATTATCAACTTTATATCGAAAAGCTACGCATATTACTAAAGAACAATATAAATATATGATGCATTTATTACCCTATGTACACCCCCCTCCCCTTTGACCGGAATAAATTAAAAATCTTCACACTCCAACATAATATATATAAATATATGCATACAAGATATTGAATATTTTTTCCACTTTTTCTATGAAATTAAATTTTTTTTTGTTTTATTTCAACTTTTTAAAGAAGAATGGAATATTGAAATAAAATAAAATATTCGAACTTTTGTTAGTTTAATTATATTCCATTCAAAGGAAATCAATATTTTCAACAACTCATTGCTATTGAATGTTAGGTAAATTCATTGGCGTATACCAATCCTACGTTTTTTAAAGCTAAGAGGAATAACTGTTACTGCATATTAAATTTACATGAATTAAGACGTCAAAGAAATATTATTACTGCATACGAATATTTTAAAACCCATTTAAATGCAAACCAATAGATAACTAGCAATGGGAGCCTACGCAAGGGGCTCCACAATTTGCCATATATGGCACAATCATTTTTAGATAATTGGGTACTTGGTAATAATGAATGAAAGTTGAATGTTTTCTACTTTAAATGAAAATCCTCCTGCAACTTAGCAAACAAATACAAGCTCAAATAATTAATTAAAACCTTAAATAATTAATTAAACCTTAAATAATTAATGAACCTTAAATAATTAATGAACCTTAAATAATTAATTTAAAAAATGTAAAAATCAAGAGAAGAGTAACGGTAGGCTTTAAATAAAATAATAGCAAAATTTAAATAATCGTTAGTGTTGTTTAATGTCTCATAGGCAAGGTTCGTACACTCCTTAGAATTTCCAAGTAGTATGGCACCATTATTTAGAATAGGAATTTCCTGTTTGATATTGGGTTGTCGCTAAAATGAAGGCGCATAGAGGCCAAATTATACGCTGTTTGCTTCCACTAAAACCTTATAGTTTTCTTCAGTTTATTTAATCGCAGAAATTTCACGGTTAAATAAGGCGAAGTATTTAGGGGTAGCAAACAGCATACAATCGACGAAAGAAAAAGAGAACCCACCATACAATTTAATCACCAAATTGTCCAGGAAAAAACAGAAATAACCGTTCGACTAGAAATTAAGCCTGTTTTCATCTTAGGATTAAAAAATAAGCTTAGGGTGAAGCCTTCATGCAGACATTGTATCAAACTTTAAAAGTTTTAATAGGAACTTCCACCTTTGACAGCATATTTGTTTTTCTTTTCGGATAAGTTTCCTTTATCATACAAAACGGGAAATCATTCTGTTTAATAGTTTAAGAAATTTAAAGTGTTAAAATTTGGAACTCTTAATGTTAAATTCATATTTAACCCTTACCGGCACAGTGGTCCCACTCCGGAAACACCAAATTTTAATTCAAAACTTGCATTCGACACCAAGAATAATTAATAAAATTTTGTTTCTAGGAAGAAAGCTTAAAATAAGGCGTTCTTATTTTCTAAAAAAGTCGTTTGTAAATTCCGGTGTCAGTCAGTAATTTCTCATTTTACGAACAGACTTTGTCGGTGCCGGAAAGGGTTAATCATTGCAAAACAGACCGCAATGTGAATAGTTTTAAAGCCTAATTTCAAACTAATTGGCGGAATTAATGTAATCGATATAATAGTTGGATTCGCATAATTGAAGCTCCAGGAAATCGATTTCTGTTAATAGTTATACAGGCTACACTTCGTACTTTTTAAAATGAATTTCAAAATATGTATTATGGAATTGAATTTTCAAAAACAAACAGATATGTGACCTATGTGTTTTTTAAACAGCAATCGATTTTTAATCGATTAAAAAATTTAATCGATTTTTAACCCTACTTTGCATGAGTTTTTCTTTTACAATAGTGTTTTTTTATACATATATTAAATATTAGACACCAGTAATTTTAAGATAGATTTTTAACTTTGTTCAGCAACATAGTTCATGGGAAATTTACTGGATTAATATTTCTATATAAATAAAGTGGTGGCGAAGAAGTTGATTTATTTATTAAAAGTTAAATAAAAAGTGATGGAAATTTACATCACTATGCAATTAAGGGTTAATAGAAATCCAAAACTAAAGCTCTTTGCGCCAAGTTGCTTTTGAGTTATGCTTTAATCCTCCTAGTAGCATTGGTGTCTTTTTTTAACCCATTTTTATTTGTTTTGAAGGTTTTCGTTTTTCGAACCAGAAAAAATAATAATTATTTAAACTTAGATTTTAAAACAATTAAATTTCTGCTTCCAATCATGCAAAATTAAGAACGTTTTCAAAAATTAAAATCTGGTAGCAGGAGGGTTAAAAACTATCCGCATTACAATCTGTTTTGCAGCAATTAAAATTATTTTTTTTTATATTAGAAGTTCAAAACTTTAAACCTTCATAATTCCTAAGCTATTTTTACCGAATGATTTTCCATTACATATCCTAAGGTAAAATTATCTGAAAAATCCAAACATGATGTGAAAATTGGGTGTTCACATTAAAAATTTCAGAGTTGAGTACATTTTCAGTAAGAAGACGATCTTCTAAGCTTATTTTGTTAACCTAACATGAAGAAACCCATGATGTCTAGTCGAATGGAATTGTGGTAGAACTCTATGCATACTGTCTACAGCAAACAAGAACTAAAGATCATGCATCAGGGATAGAGAATGAAATACTTTCCAACAGTAACATAAAATTATTCAAAAATTCATTTTTTTCCTACATTAAAAAGAAATAGCTAAATCAGCAACTGAAAAAATACATAACTGAGTAAAAAACCTTTTCCAGCAATTGCTCACCATATCCAGTAATGTGGGCGAATTCCTTTTCGTGTACCCCTGTATACAATATATAGAATTTATACAGACAACATATACACTAAATATTCGATAAGTTTAAAAATGCATTTCACAGCCAAAACGTACTTCCAGCAATTATAGATCTTAGTCAGTCTTGTAGAAATACTCTTTTGTGCATCCCTGTAAAGGAATAATGTGTGCTATTTATTCTATATCCCTGAGAAAGTATGTTGGAGTCCATCTTTGTGACGTACACCAGTCTCTTCATGTTTGCAACGTATGTCTTCAAAGGAAGAATAAATAATTTTTTGTTAAGTAATATTTCCCTTATTTAATGAAAACATTCTAACAATATGGAGACCATTACTTTACGGTATTTCTGGTAGTCAAACCCCTAAAAACCTCTGAATTCTCTTAGGCGCGTACGAAACCCCATTAATGCGTGTATCCTAACAGTAAATGTTTTGTGTTGTTTGAAAATCTCTGAAGGATTCTGGAATTTTATTATTTTACAACCATTATTGATTGAAAAGTTTCGGAAGAAAAGCATAATATGCGATAAGACAAGAAGAAGAACAATATAAAGTAAAAGTTTTTAGGTCGCAGGCTATTAATGCCTGAGAGCTAATGTGCCCGCAGGCTCTGGATGAACGTACCTATGTATGTACGTATGTGTGTACGTATGTATGTGTACTGTTGAATCCAGACTTTGGGTAAACGGATGCATAGCTGCGGCGTCACAGGAATAAAATGTATATATGTGAAAATACTGCTAAGCTGGAATAAAAGTTAGATGTGGGACAGAATAGTTTCATTACAAAATTGTCCAAAGCACAATTTTATTTTGCAGTTGATTTGGTATCCAGGTTCGTGTTACAGGCAATAATCACTGAAGAGGAGGCGTACCAATTAGGTTAATACTGAAACAGTCGAGATAAGAGTGATACAAATTGTTTCAAACATAATTTGCACTTTTTATTTGGCGTGCGGTTTTTGTTATCTGTTGCCAACATATACAATGAATTTGGCGATATTCATGCAAAGGAACAAAGTATTTTGGAGAGTTAAGGGAGTAAATTTGAAAATTACAGACCGGCGCAGCATTCGTGGGAAGAGAGGGTTGTACACATTTTTGTAATTACTGAGATGCTGACCGGGCCTGTATGATTAAAATGGAATTCATGAACGTTAGAATTTAGACAATACTAAGTGCTAAATTTAGATGTTGGTTGCATATGAGAGCTGAAAATTCGTTAGGAAAAGGAGGAAGTACAAAGAAAGCAGTTACTTTATCTTTCTTTTATTATTTATGTTCGCAAATGCCGGCTGGTGTGAAAAGGAAGAGAAAAAATGCAGTATGGGTGTGAATACATATTTCTTTTAATTCTGCGGGCTGAGAAATGAAACTGACATGACAAGGAAAATGCGTAATATAAATTAAGTGAAACCGCACTGAATAAAACGGATATTAAAAAAAAAATAATAAAAAATGGAGAAGGGTAGAATAAAGTTATTTTACTGTTAATAAAAAAATAGGAAAAGTTAAATAAATTAAATAATTTTGAAACAACAAAGGGGGAGGATTAATTTTAAAGAATAAGAGGATATGTAATGAGAAACGTCATTACAGTATGTACGTATGTGTGTACGTATGTATGTACGTAACGCGATAAAGTTTGACAGAAATATCCGATTTGTTTCAAATTTTACATATAGGTTCATTATGATAAAGCGCTTCCCCTATTAATTTTGAGGATCATTGGATAAGTATAAAGAGGTGGAACGGCGGGCTAACTCCCTCCCCCCCGCCTTAATTTAGATAAATGGATTTTTCATGCAGAATGATCCAATTTGCTTCCAATTTTGTATATAGGTTCATTGTGATAAGGCTCTTCCCTGTTTAGTTTTGGAGTTCATTGGTTAAGTATAGAGAGGTAACGGGGGGCTAATTCCCCCTTAATTTAGTTAAATTGGTTTTTCATGCAGAATTATTCGATTTGCTTCAAATTTTGTGTATAGATTTATTCTGATAAGGCGCGTCTCTGATTAGTTTTGGGGGTTCATTGATTAATTATAAAGGGGGTAACAAGGGGATAATCCCCCTAATTTATTCTCAATTTCATTTTTTAGAGGGGTATTAGAATGGAATTGTATTAGAACTGTATGCATATTGTCCACAGCAAATAAGAACTAAAAATATCATCAGGGATATGTATGTCTTAGGGATATACATCAGGGATATGCGTCTTTGAAATAAGAGTACAATATACAATTACTGTGAATAGCCTGTGAGCTCAATGCCATCAGTTTAATTGGGCACTTTCCTTTTTATCAAACGTTTAACTGATTTAGGAAATCTAATATTTAAAGAAATATAGTTTATTGTCATAGCTTTACTTTCTCAAAAAGGGAAAAATCCATAGCTTACCACGTTAAGTGCCATCCATACATTGATTCTATTCAAACCGGAAGGCCACGAAAAGATTTAGATTGGTGGTATATTTTATTCAAAATATGCGCCAGCAATTTCGAACAGAAATCTAGTCTTTAGCCATTCACGGAATATCTGTCATTGCATCAGTGTTGCCAGTCCGTTAATTTTTTATCCACTTTGCTGTTGCTACCACTTTTTTGAAATAGTATAATTCACTTTTTTTCGGTAATATTTAATTTGCCACTAAATGAAGCGAATATTTCTTCTTCAAAAATGTAGTGACAATGAAGTAATCTAAATTTTACAAAAAGTAGCAAACTAACAACACTGCATTGCATATAAAAAAAGAATTATATTAAAAGTTTTTAGTACGGAATTTTTGTAAAATTGATTGCGACGTGCAGGCCGTGGCCGACGTATAGCTTCTAAATTTGTAAATACCTACAACGAATGGCGCGTCGTATAATTAACGTGTAAAGTTATTAAAAACTAATTTTTAATTCATAAGAGGATAATCTATTTTCTTATATTCATGTAAATTTCAATGCAGTCTTTTTCTCGCATTCCCGGTTCATAAATCAAGTATTTTATATTCCTCACAATGATTGAAATTTGAAAGGGAAAAAGATTACCAGTCCTTTGAAAAAAATTATATATCTTTTCGTCTTTCACAAAAACATAGTTGCCCAAGCATCATAATTTTAAGTACCACTATTTCTGAATAGTAATATTCACTTTGTATAATAACAGAATTTTGCGATTAAAATGCGAAGTTTCTGTTTCGCACTAGTGCTACTAAAATCGAAAGGTTTAGCAGTTATGCTAAACCTTTGACAGAACGTAACAGAATTGTTTACATACGATCGATCAGAAAAGATTCGTAACAGAATCGTTGGGCAGCTTTTAGCTAGTCTTCTAATTAAATTCTTAAATTAATCTGGACATTAGATTGTTGGTGTGTACGGAAGACTGTTAGATGCATTCCACTAAAAATATACCATCGTTGGATGTTATAGTGCTAATATAATTATAATATTCTGTGGATATATAACATTGATACAAAGTCACGCTATGCAACATATCTCACCTTTTTTTCAAAGTGGATTTTGAATAAGGAAAAAGAAGGACATCCAATAACAAGAACAGAGCATTTTTTACGATAAACAACTCTTTCCATGGAAATCCGTTATGTGTTATGGAAGAATATCACTTAATATTTTGACGAAAAAGTGGTTATATCTCAGTAGTATTCGACCAAACTTTTTTCTGTTCAAGGATGACAATGCATTCTTACACAAAAGAGTTTAGTTGCCGGTTTCACAGAGACGAAATAGGCAATCAGGCACATTTCTACCATTAATTTTAAAAAGGTTTTTAACGTATTTAATGACGGTGATTAATTAAGACCAAAATTAAAATTTTAAAATGAGTGGTAGCATTTTCCCTGATTTGCCTCCGTAAAATCGGAACCTATGCAAGACAGTTCAAATTTGAGTAGAAAAAAAACGTTCTCGAATTTCAAATTTGACGTAATATGCTTTTTGCGTTCTGGGAAGAGTTGCTGTTCTTAAGAAATCATACTCCGTAAAACGTGCAAGAGTTTAAATTCGCCTTCACAAATCGCTGGAACAGTATCATCCATGCTTTGTTCGATATTACGTTTAGAAGCATGCATATCAGCTGCCATGTGTTTGTTGCACCTCCGTTGATAAAGGATTTTAACATTGTTCATCAGCAGAGTATTGAAAATTTCGCGCATATTTTTAACCCATTTATGCCTAGCGTCGATGTTTTAGTAAAATGGGAAAATGTGCATTACACACCACTTTTTTTTTCCTCATATAAATTTGGTGTCTAATCTCATCGAGGTGTCCTCGATAAAATAAGACACCAAATTTCTATTAAAATAAAGTGGTGTGAAATGCACTTTTTCTCATTTTACTAAAGCGTCCCAAAATTGGGCATAAATGGGTCAATTCAAAATATATTCAAAAACTTTCTGACAGTAATTTTAACTTTTTTAATTGACTAACTTTCCGGGAGTAAATCAACAAAAAACTCTGCTCACAGTTCTGGTATTTGTGTAATAAAAAAATGCTCCAAAATAGTGACGAATAAACTCCTCACATGTTAACAAATTCCATATCATTCTTCACTGAATTTTGAAATCAACCCTCCAGAAATTACGGACAGTTAGACTGCAAGGTTGCCACAAGTGACTATTATTTAATTATTTTGATCTTTTTCCATTTACTATTTTGTTAGTCTTATTATTTTTTCTATTTCGTTAAGAAATCTTCAGCAAAGGTTATTGTTTGGAAATACTGTGAAACAAATATTGTAAAATAATAAGCGCCTGTTCCAACACCGAGATTGTGATATCATTTTTATTCTAAAAAACAAAAAGAGCAGTGTTGACCAACGTATGGTCCGTAGACCATGAAGCTACCAGTGATTTCCGTATTGAATAATCCTTCTAGTTTAATGACACAAATTTTGCGATTTTATAAGGCGAAGATTTTTACTCGGAAACACTGGTGACGAATTCTGGTGTTTTCAGGCAAAAAGTTCGGACATCCCGAAATTATAGCACGTTAAAACAAAAATATGGTTAAAATAAATAATATTTATTTGGGAGTCCTTAAAAATGTTATAAAAAGATTTACTAAAGTGCACTCCAGGTAATAGAAAGCATTTTGCATCCTCAACTTAACCCAGGAGCAGTCGCATGGGGTATGACATACCCCAGGGTGCGTACGGTTTTTACAATTGTCACCACTAATTTTCGAAAAGTAATCTACAATTTACATTATCATAGAATTTGTAACAATTGTCTTAGACTGAATAAGGTGACGATTATTAATTGTATTTATTGGTGACTAATGTAAAAACCCTTCATTATCTGGGTATGCGCGACTTCTCCCGAGTTAAATCAGTAATTTCTGTTACAATATGATCTTAATGGAGAATCAAAATGAATATCTGGCTTATTAACGAACATATCATTTGTTATATTAGTTTTTGTCTGCTATTACGAATATATTTTCTCACGTAATATTATATTTAATCAAAATTGCTTTATCTCATTTTCATGAAAATTATCCGGTTTGCATCTTTTCCAAATCATATTACAAAAGCTTTTTATTTTTACATTTCTCTTTGAAGGAATAAGAAGTTTCCCAAAGGTCCAAAAAATGACAAAAGCATTTTTTGTTTATTTATTTAAAAAAAAAAAAAAAAAAAAAAAAAAAAAAAATTATCTTATTTCTTATCATCAAAATAATCATTTTCACTTTTGAGTCCAGCTTCTTTTTAGAACATAAAAATATCTGCTGCTGTTTAACAACTGACAGTTGCATTACTTTCGCTAAAAAGTTTTATTGATGCACAAAATATATAAAGATCGTAATTATAACGGAACTTTTGTCATCTTATTTATCTCTTTCATGGTTGCGTTTAATAACAGTCTTTCTGAAAACTTTTCTTGTTATAAGTAGTAAAAATAATGTGATAGCATTTTCGAAAACACAATTAGCCAGCCATTGCGTGCGTAGGTTTAGTAAGAACCTGTCGAATATTTCTGATAGTGTTTTACAAAATGTTTCATATCTGTGGCATTAAGTCATGCATATAGATAAAAAATGTATCACAAATTCCACTCTTTTCTAATATGTTGTAACATATATTCTGTGAAGCAGACTTTCTCAAAGATGATAGGTAGGAAAAGAAAAAGCGAATTATTTATTTAAAACAAGACTCCCTTAATAGATAAGACTTGACAATCCGGAGAAAGTCTATGGGAGAAAATGTCCGCGGTAATTGCCACTTATTAATTGACTTTCTCCGGAAAGTATCGCCGCCTGGTGGATACTACCGCAGATTTGCCAAGTCTCCGGCTTTTTGAACACCAGTATATTTTTAGAGAAAATGTTGTTCTTTTAAATCCCAGAATTCTCCGATCAAACAAAACAAAATTGTCTGTACTAAAAAACTGGTATCCAAAAAGAGAATAGAAAAATCTAGCAGCTCTGCTACCGCACAGCTGTCAACTTTTACGCTTTTTTCTTACCACTAAAATTTAATAGAATTTTTTTCGTTATGTAATCACACGATCTTGTCAATTTAATAAGATAAAATTTAGTATAAAATTTTATTGGTAGGAATTAAGCGTAAAAGTTGGCATCTATGCTACCGATACTAGTTCATAAGCAAATGCATAGAACAAATGGAGCTGTGAAAAATTTCATGTCGAAAATACTTCTATTACTGACGATTGATGGCGCTAGTAGCAGGAGAATATAGCGGTCAAAGGAAACTTGCTGATTGTGAGGTCTGATACTATGATAAGGAGGCCTTGATTTAAAAATTGTAGTTTCACAAAAGATTTGTCAGTTTGGCCTTCATTTTTATTCAGAAAATCCGAATTAATGCCAGAAATTTTAAAGAGTAATTTTTGTTTTATTTAATAACAGACAATTCGAGTCTTTTCCAGAATTCTGATATGAATTAAGATTTTTTGAATTTTACTCTCACTCTTTATTTAGATAAAAGACAGAATGTTTAGTATATATTTGGCAAAAACAAGCAAGGTTATTTATAAAGCAATGATTACATTTTATATATTGTTTAAAGTTTTAGATGTCATCGCTGACATATTTTCTTCATAAGAGATGTAAATACTGACCAGAATCATGTGTTAATTTAATTCAAAATTAATTTTAAAAATCTGAAATTTATAGGTTACACACGTTCTAAACAATTTTTAACCGCAGAGCATTATGTAATGGAATTCTTTTGTGTGGCACTGTAAATGAAATAAATCTGCTTTGCACCCCATATTCTACAGTATTCATGTTTAGAGAACTTCTCAAATGCACATGAATTACATTATGTTTTAATCTGTGTAACATCATTAACCCATTAAAGCCGGAATTATTTTTCACTTTAAAATGCAAAAATTGCGTTTCATACCAATTTTTCAAAGTAGCAACTTTAGTCTCCTTTTATTACAGAGTTTCTGTCATCAGATAAAGAGAATATTTCTCTTAAAATATACTGGCATAGAAGCAACAAAATGGACGGCAGCTATTCCGTTACCATATGGTAACAGTAGGCTTTAATGGGTTAAAATGATTTTTTTCCTATTGACCGTAATAAAACGGAATAATTTGACTGTCCCTGTAAGTAAACTATAAATGCTCAGCACTTCCTTTGCGATATCAATCGTTTTTTAATAAATGTCAATAATGCATAAAAATTACAGGGGAATCCGAGTATATTTACGAGAGTTAGAGCAGGACCAGACAAACTGAAGACATAAACAGTTTTGCACTATATTGGACAGTTTAAAAAAGAAAGTTGACATTTGTTTCACATTAGCGTACGAGTGTCTTGGTGTTACTAGCGTGAATTGAATATACTAGGTTAAAAAAAAGGACCAGAAAGAAAGATTACGTACGATTATGGTAGAATTTTCAACACTACGAGCACAACTTCTGGTTTCTGTGTTGCCAGTTTTGCTGGATGCTATTATACGGGTTACTTGATTTCAAGTTACGTACACTGCTATGAAATTCCAAACAGTCTGGCACCAGTTTTTAGTATAAATGAATTCTAAATCGAAGAAATCGCAAGCGCATTGTCCGTTCACGAGATTTATTATAATGTTTCGCGGTTCAATACGGCCAAAACTTTTATAAAAAAAATTTTGGTAGAAGTGCACACGCCGGGTTTTTTACCAATTTTTTTTTAAATAGTAATATTCGCTTATTTAATGACAGATTTGATAAGGTGAATATTAAATTAAAAAAAAGGGGTAGTAATCTGAAGAAAATATCCTACCCAACTAGCAATACAGTCTGGTTCTTATGAAACCCATTTTGTGATTTTCATCATATTATTTTTAATATATTTAGAGCAGAAAATTACTTATTCAAGAAATAAAAATAAAGTTTTATAAAGGAAAAGTTTTATATATGACACATAATTTGAATTCTGTCTTTGAGATTATTCAACTGTTCGAAACTAAATATCCTCTTGAGACCCAAGCTCGTATTTTCGCACAAATTTTATCATAATTGAGATTATTGCTCCTTTTGAGACTAGAAATCAATAAATATGTTCATTTATTTAATATATTTATATATATATAGTTTTTTAGCGTGTCCAATAAAATGGACATTGGGTCTTCGTCTTGTGAAAAACATATTATTGAATTACATGAATCTGAATGGAAAATTCTTAATATTGGACAAAAAATAATGGCACAAAACAGAATTACACTCAAAATAATGACACAAAATTTAATTAGACACAAATTAGTAATAAAAAAATTAATTATACACTAAATAATAATAATTATTATTATAAAATACTTAATTACACACAAAAAATAAATAGATGAGCTTAAAATTAAATAATTTATGAATGGGCTTCTGTAAAGCAATTATTTTGGTAGTTAAACAGATATACAAATTGGACTTCATTTACAAAAATTCAGTTTTTTATTTATTTATTTATTTATTTATTTTAAATAATATTTGATTTTGCCTCACAACGCATTTTATTTGTCCATTATTTTAGGTAACTGTTGGATACTCTTTTTAAAGCTAAGTAGACTGTACGTTCAAACTTTTAGGGCCCCACCAGTGGCTAAGAGGTTCTGCTCTTAAAGCTGGTAGACGGGAGGTGCTGGGTTCAAACCCTTGTTGCGCTCGTCGACCTAACCGCTCGGAATTTTCTGTGTTTTTCTTCTAACCTTGACGTAAATACGGATTACAATCCCTTAGAAAGACCCTCATGGAGGGCACTCTTCCCCTAGGGCCTATATCCCTTGTGTAGATAATCGGCCGTCATAAAATCAACCAATCAACCAACCAATCTTTTGGTGGCGACTAAGTTGTTAGGTGGAGACGTGTTGGGGCTTGAGTTTTCGTCATGACTTGGATAACTCAACTTCGATTTCCTCAAAAGCTGATTCGCGCTAAGCACCTTGAAGTATAATAATTAGATGGATTTGCATGAATGCAATTTTTTTGTTCTTTTCCTATTTCTTACCTTCGTCACTAATTGTCAAGCTATGACACGTCACAATTCATTTTATTGCTTCCAAACGTGTCTCAATAACATTCTCTAGATCTAAATAATGACAGTTTCCAAATATCTCTAAAAAAGATAGGCCTCAAAAACCAGATTTCTGGCGACAAAGTCCTATTTCTTTCACTGCAAACTTTTCTATCTTCAGAAGTGTGTTTTTATTACTCATCAATCAATTCTAAGCATCGCATAATTTCAAGTTTTACATCATGAAATAGAAAAGTGTAGGCGAATTTAGTGTAATTTTAAATACTTATCAATTAGAATTTTGTTTTAAATCTATCTCAACACCAACCCTTTATTTCCTAAAATAATTATAGTAATTAGTTTCACAACTACCACAATTGTCAATTGAATGCCTAGTGGAAGTTTAAGAGAAAAAAATGAGTTTATTTATAATCTTATAATGTTATCTTTAATTATATTTTTATTCAAATTTGGTTATTTTAATTTGATTAAGTTAATTAATTTAATTAGAAACAACATACTAATAAAACATAATACGAAAATCTTGCAATGAATAAGAACAAAAAAGATATTAAAAGAAAAGCTTATTTGTAAGTCTCTTTATGTATTAAATACTGCAAAAAATCACGTTTCACTGAAATAAAAAAATAAACAATGTACTAATATGGAGCAAGCATTTTATCAGTAGAATTATAAACTTCTAGGACAATATTTAATTAATTATTTAATTAATTAATTAATTGTCAATAGAAATATATGTTGTCTACTTCTGTATTTACTTTTTTTTTCCAATACAGCAGAGGCGTAGCGTCAAGGGGGGCACGGATCACTTTACTACCAGTATTTTTATACACTATACTTGGCCTTATTTAATTCATACCGTTCAAAGAATAAATAAGGCTAAATGTAGCATATAATTATACTGGTAATAAAATGATCGTGCCCCCCTGACGCTACGCCACTGCAATACAGTATGGAATTTTGGGTAAAAACAAACTTTCCCTTCACTATTCTAGAAGATCCTAATATAAATGGAAACAACTGATGAAGACCCAACGTCCAATACAATGGGCATTGATAAAAACATGCATTTATTTTCCAAAATATAGATTCAATTACTTAAAATACGGTTTAATTTCATTAATATAACATTTAAAATTAGATATATGCTGCATTAATATCAAAATACTTTAAACAAATGTATGAAATTTGAGTAAAAACTGTGTACTCACCTTCAACAATCTTTCACTTGTTCGCCGCCATTTTCAAATGGTTAAAATACACATTTTACGGCGATTTCTTTACCTTTTCGGTATACAGATAGCAGCATTAGACTATCCATTATAATGGACAGTAAGTTTTTACCAGTTCCAACTGAAATTAAATATTTTATACGAAAAATAAAAATGTCCAGTAGGATGGACGTGGAGTCTCAGAAGGTTATTATTATTTCTAAAGGAATTTTTGATGCATCTTTTTTATAACCTTTTTTGTTTTTATATGGCAGATGGTAAAAAATTCATATTATCTAAAAGAGAACATTTCGCATTACCGAACATTTATTTTTCATAAGAATCATAAACAACAAAATCTAATCAACGTAATTTCACAGCTGCCATATTTTAGGCTTTTCTCTAACACTAAAATTTAATAAATATTCATACTTAATTGCAGATTTCGGCAATTAAATGAGGCAAAATTCAATATTTAATTTCGGCGTTAATAAAAAGGTGTAAAAGGTGCCAAATGCAGTGTTACTAGTCAGCTACAGTTTTATAATTCATATTGCTTGGGTGCCATCACATTTTTAAAGTAGAAATATTCGCCTTTTTAAATGTCAGGTTGAATAATGCGAGAGTAAGGCCAACTACGCTATTTTTATAAAAGTGTTGGGAATCAAACAATCTGGATTAAACAAAAAAAGTAGCTTACTGGCAACACTGATCAGCTATGGTAGTAAATACTTTCGTATAATCCGCAGATCAGACAAGCTTCTATCACAGTTGTCAATCTTCCGATATTTTTCCCAAGTGAATTAACATATTTTGAACCGGAAAATTTACATTTTTCATTTCGACGCATTTTACATAATAAAATGTGTGTTTTTTCTATCTGGTACATATTTCGTTCTGTTTATTAAGTAACCTTTTTGTTTCGAATTTAAGAATTTATGGAAGTGAAAGAAAATTAATTTGAACCATAAAATGTTTTCAATGAACTTGATTAGAGAAAAGTCAAAATATTGACAGCTATGTATTTTCTTTAGAGACAGAAATTTTATTTAATTTAATGTCACGAGCAGGGAAGACCGAGCTATGCTCGGTCAAAGTTAGCTTTGAGTTCAAATATCCTGACGCATGACCAAAATGACCCATTAATCAAATTTCCTCAAACACGTGACCTATCCCAACAGTCTTCTCGTGCCCAAAAACCATAGAAGGCAAAATTTAGTTTAAATAGTCTGAGCCGTTTTTAAGATAAAATAGCTTGACCCATAATGACCCATGACCAAAATGACCCACTAATTGAATTTTCTCAAAAATGAGACCTAGCCTAACAGTCTTCTCGTGCTCAAAAACCATAGGAGGCAAAATTTAGTCTAAATAGTCTGAAAACCATAGGAGGCAAAATTTAGTCTAAATAGTCTGAGCCGTTTTTAAGATAAAATAGCTTGACCCATAATGACCCACTAGTTGAATCTTCTCGAAAATGAGACCTAGCCCAACAGTCTTCTCGTGCTCAAAAACCATAAAAGGAAAAAAATTTAGTCTAAATAGTCTGAGCCGTTTTTACGTTAAAATAGCTTGACCCATAATGACCCACTAATCGAGTTTTCTTGAACACGTGACCTAGCCTAACAGTCTTCAAGTGCCCGAAAACCATAGGATGCAAAATTTAGTGTAAATAATCTGAGCATTTTTTAGATAAAATTAGCTTGACCCACAGTGACCCAAAAACGACCCACAAATCGAATTTTCTCGGACATGGGACCTATAACAAAGATTTTGTCGTGCCCGAAACTCGTAGGACACAAAATTTAATCAAAATCGTTAAAGCCGTTTTTTAGATAAAATTAATTTGACCCGCGATGACCCAAAAATGACCCACTAATCGAAAGTTCTCGAATATGTGACCCAGCCCAATAGTCTTCTCGTGCTCGAAAATGGTCAGATACTAAATTTAGTCAAAATTGTTTGAACCGTTTTTTTAGATACAATTAGCTTGATCGTGACCCTTGATGTCCCAAAATGACCTACTAAACGAATTTTCCCGAACACGCGACCTAGCCCTATGATTTTTTGGTGCCCCAAAACGGTAGGGTACAAAATTTCGTCAAAATCGCTAGAGCCGTTTTTAAGATAAAATTTGCATATATATATATATATATGTAACCACACACAAGATTTGCTCGTATTAGAATATACGGGCAGGGAAGACCGAGCTATGCTTCTTCAAAATTAGCTTTGAGTTCAAATATCCTGAACCATGACCAAAATGACCCACTAATCAAATTTCCTCAAACATGTGACCTATCCCAACAGTCTTCTCGTGCCCAAAAACCATAGAAGGCAAAATTTAGTCTAAATAGTCTGAGCCGTTTTTAAGATAAAATAGCTTGACCCATAATGACCCATGACCAAAATAACCCACTAATTGAATTTTCTTGAACACGTGACCTAGCCTAACAGTCTTCTCGTGCCCGAAAAACATAGGATGCAAAATTTAGTGTAAATAATCTGAGCCTTTTTAGATAAAATTAGCTTGACCCACAGTGACCCAAAAACGACCCACTAATCGAATTTTCTGGGACATGGGGCCTATCCCAATGATTTTGTCGTGCTCGAAACTCGTAGGACACAAAATTTAATTAAAATCGTTAGAGCCGTTTTTTAGATAAAATTAATTTGACCCGCGATAACCCGCGATGACCCACTAATCGAAAGTTCTCGAACATGTGATCCAGCCCATTAGTCTTCTCGTGCTCGAAAATGGTTAGATACAAAATTTAGTCAAAATCGTTTGAACCGTTTTTTAGATACAATTAGCTTGACCCTGACCCTTGATGACCCAAAATGACCTACTAAACGAATGTTCTCGAACACGTGACCTAGCCCAATCGTTTTCTGGTGACCCAAAACGGTAGGGTACAAAATTTCGTCAAAATCGTTAGCACCGTTTTTAAGATAAAATTTGCATATATATATAACTACACACAAGATTTGCTCGTATTAGAATATATGATACAAGCGTACGACGTACTTATTCGACTGCATTTATTACGTACAAATTCTGCCTCAAAATTTATTTATTTGATCCACGAGTTAAACGCCGAAAATTATGGTAAGGAAATGACGTTATATTTATACGCTGACAGAGACGATAAATAAATCAGATTTTCATAGTGGCAAACTTTTGTGCTTTTTTCTTACTCCTATGTTTAATAGTGAATTATGCTTTATTCAGTTATCAAAATCTGCGATTAAATATGTGAAAATTTTCTTTTGAATTTTAGTGGCAACAAAAAAACATAAAAATTGACAGCTATGGATTTTTATCTCGTAACGCCATCGGAGACAGCGAGGTTACACCAAAGAAAGTAACATCAAGAAAATCATACAAAATATATTAACCCTTTCAGGGGCAGTGGTATGTTTATGAAACCACTTAATTTTAATTCCCAAACAACACAATGGCACCGGAAATTTGCTAAAATCTTTTCCATTTAATAAGTATGTGACTTTTTGCCTTTTTCTTAATTTCAAATAAATTTCTACGTTAATTCCTGTGCCAGTCATTTATTTCAACATTTTAGTATTGAAAGTACTTTGACACTGAAAGGGTTAATAAAATCTATTTCTAAAAATTTAGATGTATAATATTGAACTCAAAATCACATCATTTTGCTGTACTCCTATGTTTTTTATGTGTCGTAAAGTTCGGAGAAATCATGTTGTTTTAAAAGGTTTAAAAGGTTTCACACACATCACATGTTTCTATTTTAGATTCAAATGCATACAAAATCAATCTATGAAAATAACTTCGTGCATTCATCTTTCGTACAATCTTTGAAGGCGAGTATCACTGTTTCAGAATAATTATCTCCTCTTTTTAGTTGCAGAAAATTATCGCAAATAAAGATTAAGCACGGCGAAGGTTACTATTCGCAAACAGTGGTACTCAAATTCCAAGATGATACGAACCCTGTGCTTTTGTATTACAAAATATGGTTGTGGAATATTTTCAGTAGGTAAACTTTTAATTAGTGTGAGAATGTTTTCCTCATTCAAAATTCTCAAACAATTTTTTTAACCTTTTGATTACGGAGTGGGGGCACCGTACGTCTCAGCGATTATTTTTTATTCTATTTGTACCATTAAAAAAATAATCTTCGCCATATACCTATACGGGGAGATATCTACGACGAATAAAACATTTTGTAAACTGTAATGCGGCTGAACATGAAAAGAGTCGCCAATCCTGGCCCATAATCAAAACGTTAAGTATCCGACTAACTATTAAAATATCAAGAAATTGATTGATAACCGGTCTCGCGTATACACGTGTTTGTATAGCTTCCAAATTTAAGCTTTTTTCACTATTATTTAGGAAAAAAAATCTAACATTTTTATTCAAAATTAGGGATAAGAAATAAACGTAAAAGTTGGTAGCTATAATAATAATAAAAAAAAAACTAATGACATGCCAGCAATATGTTAAATGCAAAGACTACACTTTGTTCAATGTGAAGACAATATAAAAATGATTGAAATTTAAAAATATTCTAGAATTTATTATTTCGTGAATGAAAATGTGGGTATTCCAAGTGAGTCTTTATGGATATATAAATAAGTAAATTCGAAATAGGTTATACATACAAGGTTCTAACGTTTCAGGGGACTTAAGTGGTTTGAATGCCAGAATTTTCGCCATATCTAAACACAGAAGTTTTCCATTAAATACTGCGTATATTACTTAATAGTGAGAAGTATACGAAAATCTTGATATTCTTCCCCTGAGGTGTCCGAGTCCCAGAGGCGTAGCGTCAAGGGGGGCACGGATCACTTTACTACCAGTATTTTTATATACTATATTTGGCCTTATTTAATTCATACCGTACAAAGATTAAATAAGGCTAAATGTAGTATATAATTATACTGGTAGAAAAATGATCGTGCCCCCCCCCTGACGCTACGCCACTGCCGAGTCCTGATATATGGGAATAATATTCACATTGTTTATTAGGGTGGAGCGATTTTTTTTTTTTTTTTTTTAAAAACGGTTAGGTGCCAAAAGTTGCCTTTATTACATCATCTGTCTGCAAATTTACCGCTGAAACAAAATGGCTTGGGTCTGAACTTTTGGTCCAAATGTCGAAATTTTGGGAAAAAATTGACAATTTTTCAAAAAATATATAAATTTTCTGTAAAACTGGTTATGATTTAAAAGTGTCATTTAAAACTTTATTATTAAAGATTTAAAATATTAAAAAGATAAAATGATACCTTCAATCTGTATAACTACAGCGCATTTGAAAATTTTCGGTAAAAAAGCGGTCTTTACACTGTATTATAAAGCTTTACGTAAATTCTTTACGAGTTGTGGGATCAATTTACTTCGGTGTTTCCACTCCTTTCGATCATTCAACCGACCGAAAATTTCAGTCCCCCACCTGCCCGGGGGAAATGGAGTTGTGAGCGGCAAAGTAGCTCTCTTATAAACTGTTAAAAGTGGTGGGGATGCAGCTAACTGACCTTCTACTGCATGTGCACAGTCGTCATACGTACCAGAATACATCTACAGCTTCGGTATTGAGTTTTAATTTCAGCTTCAGTGTATTGGATGTATTGAAGCGAGTGAGTTGCAAAAATGTCTCAGACAAGGCGAGAAGATACCCCTATCGTTGGAAGTAATCAAGAATTGAAAGAATCAGAGTTGCCTACACGTTGTGATGTAGTTCGGTATTATAACTTTTTGTGGCATGAAACAAAAATTGAGTAAAATGATCAAAATCCGTCTTTCAAAACTACATGTAATTCTGTTTTAGAAAAAGTTAAAAGAATTTGGAAAAAAGCATCCATTCCCATAAATTTTCTGAAAACAATAACAATCAAATTGCGAAAAGAACTAAATTTAATCCGAAAATTGAAAAAATCTCGTTCTAAAGCCACTTTTTCTGCGCGCAAAACGACATACTTAGAAGAATTAAATAAACTGTTTAATATTGCAGCCTGTAAGTGTCTTGATTTTGAATTATATACGTGTTGGATAAAAAAAATGGGTTCTGAAAATCGAACAAGATTTTCTCATGGACCGACGTTCAAACCAACGTATGATGACTACTGGTGTTAATTCCAAAACCACATCAAAGTATACAAGAAGAGAATAACGAAAAAAATTAATAGAAGGAAGATTAAATAAAGAAGCACCGAAATTACGAAATTCTGCAAGTTAAGTTGAAGAAAACGAATATGTATGTAAAGATTCAATAATGGATACAACTGATTTCCCATCTTCATCCTCCAATACTCAAACTAGAATGAAGCTTGAAACTTTTTCTAGAACATCGTTTTCTAGAACAACTTTTTCTAGAAACTAACTGATCGGTCTGCTGCAGCTCTTGCTTCAGCTGTTCCCCAGGATTGTGCACATGCAGCAAATGACACTGAAAAACATAATGTACCCGTACCCGTTATAGTTACAATTAAGGTAAGGCGTGAACGCCAGTCGGCCCGTTCGTCTCAACGTAAAGAACAAAACAGAAGTAAGAGCAGACCTAAAACAGAAGTAAGAGCCTTATAATTTGACTTCCGAAAAGATGACACAATGTGTATAGAAAATAGGTGTGATAAACATGCGTATCACAAAATTATAAAAGAAGAGCATGTTACTATCTTAGAGGTGCCTGGTTCCCAACATTTGTGGCACGTAACTTCCTTATCTGGAGCATCAAAACATATTTCTAACTGCATATGGAAATTTTTAGAAGAAAAAAATATTGATTTGTCAAACCTGTAATGCTTGGGTTGTGATGGGTGTCCTTTGAATACGGCGAAGCATACTGGAGTAATCCGTCGAATGGAAGAAAAGCTTGCAAGACCATTACAATGGATCATATGCCAGCTCCACTCCTATGAATTACCTCTGCGTCATTTATTAGGCAAGCTCGATGGGAAAACTTCTGGCCCATATCGATTGACCGGACCAATATGAAAATCCTTGGCCACGTGCCATTTACTCCCTATTGTAGTTTTTGAACCCATAGAGAGTAGTTTGGAAAACATATTTCCTGAAATCGATGAAAAGACACTCAGCACAGCCCATAAATACCTGCTGGACATTTGCAAAGCTATTTCATCAGGATATTGCTCAGAAGAATTAGCGAATAGGATCCCAGGAAAATTATCTCACGCAAGATCGCTCACAACGGCAAATAGAATTGTCCACCTTTATATAAGCACTGACTGCCCATCAGAATCTTTATTTTCACTCACAAAGTACGTGATTCAAGTTTATGCTCCAGTATGGTTCACCATCGAATGTAATCCATATCTAAAGAATGGATCTAAAAACTTATGGGAAACTACTCGGCTACTAAAATACACAGAAAACGAGATGAAACAAACAGTTTAACCCCTTCAGGGACAAAGTACTTTTATAGCTAAAATATTGAAATGATTAATTGACACCAGGATTCACGAACGAATTCATTTTAAAATAAGTAAAAGCGTTTCCTCATGTACGTTATAAATTCAAAATTTGATTATAAAATTCTTGTGTCATTGTGGCATTTTGCAATTAAAATTAAGTGGTATATATAATATACCGGTGCCCTTCAAGGGGTTAAAAAGTTTTTCAGGACAATGGTTATTTTGCACACCCAGAGCAAATTCTGATTACAATGATCTCTGACGATTGCCATCATATTAAATAACTAACTGCTCATCACATAATAAATGCAAGAGATGGAATAAATGATGGAATACGCAAATATGAAATACCGACAATAAACTTTGAAGCAGATGATTATATAAATCTAATTGATTGGAAAACTGTTGTGGTAACAGAACCCCCAATCACTATGCATTTATCGGATGCAATTTTGTTGAAGATAATAGACGGCTGTATAAATTACATTGATAACATCCTAAATGAGTTACTTTGCATACTTTCTCATACTCAAGCAGTAGAAAGGGAGGTGAAGGAGGTCACAGAAGCATAATCGAAAGTCTGTGGATACGAAAGAAGAGATGGATACATCAAGACTAGGTTGATACATAGAAAACTTATGCCAGTCTTTGATAAAAAATCACAATTCAATATATAAATAAAACATTGTGCTCAGGTGGTTGGGTGGTGGGGCTGGGCACGGGTGGGACATGACATGCAGTCACCTCCACGTGGTATGTCCTGGGTAGTTGTGAAAGCAACTAGCGAAGATCTGAATTCAAAACAACGATTCGTTGTTCGCTGTACCAGAATGGCAACGCCTCTTTTTTACGTAAAGTTATCAGTTTGCTCCAGTTATACAGGATAAACATACCGTTTTATCGTTTCAATATTTTAAATCTTTATTAATAAAGGTTAAAATGACACTTTTAAATCATAACCAGTACTACAGAAAAATTTTTTTTAGAAACATTGTCAAATTTTACCCAAAATTTTGACATTTGGACGAAAAGTGCAGACGCAAGCCATTTTTTTCAGCGGTAAAATTGTAGACAGTTGATGTACAAGTACGAGTGGTGTTTTTTAAGTAAGGGCCGTTGGAAAATAAAAACCAAACGAAAGAATATTTTCAAAAACCAAATTTAATATTAGATTCTACATACATTTCTCTATTTTTCAACATAGCTGCCAAGTTTGTTTAAATACTTATCATACCTTACTACTAGATTTTGAATACCCTCTTCATAGAAACGTGCCGCCTGCTCCGATAACCAAGAGATCACGACTGTTTTCACGTCTTCGTCTTCGTTGTAGTGGTTGCCACCGAGAGGATATTTGAAATAGCGGAAAAGATGGGAATCTCTCGGCGCAAGGTCGGGGCTGTAGGGGGCGGTGGTCCAGAACTTCCCAGCCAAAGCTCGGGTCTGAGCTGCGGTGTGAGGCCTTTCACATGGCAGTAGCTCCGTAAACTTCAGAAATCTGCCGGTGAATGTCTGCAGCAGACAGATTTCTTGCTGGCAAAAAAAGTATCACTGACAGTACCTCGCACGGGGCGGGCGATTCGATAATCTTGAACATTTTACAGACACAGAACAGACCGTACAGATTACCTACAGAGCTGCAACTGAGCACAGTTGTACCCAAGGAATGCTGGGACACGACGCAAGTACTCTTTGTGGCGCGCGCGCCACCTATTAGTGTATACAACAAAACGGCCCTTACTTAAAATACACGCCTCGTATAAAGGCAACATTTGCACCTACCCGTTTTTTTGTTTAAAACAAAAATCGCTCCACCCATCTAGACATTTTTATCTAGTTTATCTAAACATCTTTAAAAGTGTATTTCTTTCTAAAACTAAAGAATAACCGGATATATAGAAGATTTTATTTTTTTGTAAATCATTAAAACATTTTTCAGACATATTTGAAATCAAGGCTAACGGAAAAGAAAGTCTACCGCGGTGCTTTACGCGTATCTTTTTTTACAGACCGCGGGAGTCACGTGATGTTCGAATCCACCAATGTAAGTGTACGAAAAGAGCATCACGTCACTCTAGCGGTCTGTAAAAAAAGATAAGTGGAATGCACCGCGGTAGCCTGTCTTTCTCGTTAGCCTCGATTTGAAATAAAATGACATACATATCTTCTATGTTAAGAAGAAAATTACAATATTGAATATTAAACTGTAGTTAAAAACTGAAAGATGTAATGTAAGTGCAAACATAAATTAATTCGTGATAAGAAATCAGCATTTGGTTATGAAAATTAATTTTTGTACTGTGAGAGAAATATTTATATCAAATAATATGTACGTATTCAGATGGACGCCATTAATCGTCACAGAAGTCCCGTCCGTATTCGAAGCGGAATCTCGATTATGGAAGAATGACAAGATTTACGAAAGATCTAACCAGAACAGAATAAGAAGCCAACTAGGACAGGAACCAAATGTAAATTTTGAAATGAAATATCCACAGGACTCAAATTGGTCCATATTTTAATACCAGTAACTCCGAAAAATAATTTTCGTTATTAGATTTTACTTTTGCAATAGAAAATAACCTTCAACAGAGGTTTCTTGAAAATTTTCAATAAAAATCTAAAGATAAGATTTATATTTGAAAGAAAGTGGTATTTAAAAAGTAGCCCAAGTGGGATCCCAGTATTCGTTAAGTAAAAGTCATCGAAGTGTGGTCTAATCAGGACGTTAAATATATACGATTGAGCCAAAGCGTATTACAGTCCGATCATTGCTCTAAAGGCCACGATCAGAGGCGGGGTGGCGGTGCAATTGACCACAGCCTTCCCTATATTAGGCCAAAGTGCAGACACAGAAATGGTCAAAATCAGTGGCGTAGCGTCAGGGGGGGGGTACGATCATTTTACTACCAGTATAATTATATACTACATTTAGCCTTATTTAATCTTTGGACGGTATGAATTAAATAAGGCCAAATATAGTATATAAAAATACTGGTAGTAAAGTGTTCCGTGCCCCCCTTGACGCTACGCCTCTGGTCAAAATATATGTACACACAAATAAACACGTGATTCCATTACCTAAAACATAACTAAAACTTTAATTAGATTTTAAAACATTAAAATAACCAGCCTTCATCAGGATTTATAATTAAAACTGATGTTACAACAAATGTCCAGATCACGTTCTTGTAAACAGTATGCTTCTGCACTATGAGCCAAAGGGATAGTTCGAATCATCCGTATTCGACCAACGGTCTGTACGATTGCTTAGCAAAAAGGGTGAGGAAAGAAAGAGGGGAAAAAACAACATTTTACTGTTTCGCGATTAAATTAATTTTGCCTCACTTTTTTTGCTAAGGAATTGTACAGACCGTTGGACGATTGCGGATGATTTGAGCTATCCTTTAGGCTCACAGTGCAAAAGGATACTGTTTACAAGAATGTGATCTGGGCATTTGTTTTAACACTTTCCGACACAGTGGTCCCACTCCGGGCACACCTAATTTTAATTCAAAACTTGCATTCGACACCAAGAATATTTTAATAAAATTTTGCTTCTATAATGAAAGCTTAAAATAAGGAGCTCTTATTTTCTAAAAAAGTCGTTTGTAAATTCTGGTGTCAGTCAGTAATTTCGTATTTTACGAACAGAATTTGTTTGTGCCGGAAAGGGTTAACAGCAGTTTTAATTATAAATTCTGAGGAAGGCTGGGTTCACAGCCGAAAGTACTCGATTTATTTTAGTGTTTTAAAATCTAATTAAAATTTTAGTTATCTTTTAGGTAATGGAATCACATGTTTATTTGTGTGTATTTTTATTTTAATTTGACAAAGATGGATTTAAGCATTCCGAACTTGTCTTATATACAAAAATAGTTGCTATTGAAGGCGTAATTTTTTAAGCGTTTGTACTTTCCCTTGAATTTAAATACCGCTATTTTCTCAAAATATTTTTTACCACTTTTAATCGCTGAAAAATAAGATGTATATTTCTAATCGACAATACTCGTATTCGAATAAAATGGACTACACAAAAGCTTAAAAATATCTGCCTAGGAAAGCCGTCATTTTTGTCGTCAGCGCATAAGACTAGTCTTCATGGGGGGTGTAGATTAACGCCAGCAACTGTTGTGGGATGGCCCCGGTCCGTGTTCAAGTCGGAGCAGCGAGTACTAAAGAATGTCAGAATAGTATAAATGAAATGTTCATTTTTACTTAAAATACGTCAAAAAGTAGGAGGGAAACTCGAGCGTTTAATACATGCGAAGATTGCTGGGAATAACTTGGCTTGGACACCGAAAAAAATCAAAAAGAATGTTACAATATTTTTCGATTCTTGTTTATATGAGATTATCAAGGATTCCAACCTTCGAATTTTATTCAAGTCAAAGAAATATACTTTGAAACCAGGGATGAGATTTCTCCGCTTTTTTTATACCAGTATAATCTTACAGAAAATGTTTTTTTTATTTAATCGGAACATTCTGCGATTTAACAGAACAATTTTTTCTAAGATTATACTGGTATGGAAAAAAGCGGAGGAATCTCATCCCTGTTTGAAACTGAAAAAGTATTAATATATAAATAATAATTATAATCTGAATTCGTATGTGGAACTCAATTGATTTCATTTATTAAATGAAATTTCTAGTTCAAGATATGTTTATTTGACTTGAAAGAAAGGAAAGTTGGCCGTTACAGAATATCTCTTAATTTAAATTGCCCCAAGAGTATCTTGCTACATTATGAATAGGCAGATAAATGCTTGATTGCATTATTTCAATGGGTAAGTCATAAAATTACTTGAATATAGAGAACATTATTTATATGCTATATACATTAATTAATACTGAATACATAGCTTAAAACATCCTTTTTATTAAATTGAGTAAACACATTTTTTTTAATCAGAAATTTTACTTACTATATGAGAATAAATAAATACTAGAAATAAAAAAAATAATTTTTGAAACATGAGTTTTCTGGTTTAAAATATGTTTAATTGACTTTTAAAAACTAGGAAGTCTGGAAGTTGGTTGATGCTAATACATAGCAAACGTTTTGGTATTTTTCAACTCAAATATTAACCAAAAGTTTTATGAACAAAATTTAATTAAATATGTACTTCTAATAAAGAAGAACATTTTTCAAAACTTATCTGATTCAAAATTTGTTTATAAGACTTGAAAGAATAGAAATGTTGGCAGCGATGGTTAATACTTTCTTATAAGATGCAGCCTACCTGTTTCAAATAAATCAGCAACAAACACTTGCATTGTCGTTGTATGTATGCTACATGTTATCACTGTTTAAGAAGCTTACACTTTTAACAGTCAGATACTTTCTTAATGTAACATGTACATACTTGCTAACTTTTACCCACGACTATTTTTGAGCAAAGGCAATTGGCTTATTAACTGCCGAAGGTTGGATTACGCCTTATGTTTTCTTCTTTAAAAATTTTCTGGTACGAGCAAGAACTTCTACTACCAATGTCTATGAAATAAATGTTTACGTTTTTTGCGTACAATCTGTTAAATAAGAATTTTTTTTCTGTAAAAAAACAGAAAAATACGGCTAATCGCCAAAACTGCAAATTAAATAATGGAAATTTTTCTGTTCAAAAATAGTGATAAGAAATATGCATGAAAAGTGCTGCAATGACATATATAGGGTTGGTTGGGGTAAGTGGAACCCCTTTTTGGAATGCTTTTTGGAAAAAAAATTAAACAGTTTAATTTGAACTTATCAACTTATTTTATTTAAGACTGTATTAATAAACTAAAGTTTATCATTAGTTCCAAAAATAATGCTTTACAAATTTTTTAACTGCTTTTCTTTTAAAAAATCAGGTGTGTGCCCCACTTACCCCATAATAAGGTGCAGGTGGTCCCACCGCTCTTTATTTAAATTTAAAGCAAGCATAACTAAAGAAAAGGTAAGTGGGTGTTACTTGATAAAGTATAAAAAGTTTCAATATGAAATATTTTATTGCAAATGTATCAATGTACGAGATATCTACTCACATTAAGATCAGTATGACAGGCAATTATACAATGAAAAACAAAACAAGTACATCTATGATTTTTTTTGAAAGCCTAAAACAATATGTTTTACTTTAACGTATGAAACAGTGCTGAAGAAACATAATAAGGTTGATTAAGATTAATTTTGGCACATTAGCAAACACTGTAAGTTGAAATAGAAATTGGAAACACTAAATGGCAGCGTCTACTTGAAGTTGGCTGATTGAGAATCATTATTACTTCATCCTCAGTAATAATTCCAAAATCATCTGCATCCAGCCAATAAAAGTCTCACTATTTCTGTTCTTTCTTGCAAATTTAGCAGTTATTGTTTCATTTGTATCATCAACTTCTAAAATTAGAGCTACTTTTTTTTATGCAAGTTTCACAGATACATAGCCACCAGATTTAGAAGTTTGTTTTAGCTAAACTATTAATTCCTTCTAGGTCTTCATAATTTTCTTTTAATTCGGCCATAAAAATCCCTTTATCAGAGTTGCTTTTCACTTCAAAATCGTCACTGTCTTCTGCATATTTTCCACATTTTTATACATATTCAGTTTTATTTATTTTTTACTTTGAGTGTTTTCTTTATTCTTTATATTTCCATCACTTTTTTCTCTTATTCTTGCATGTATTCTTCATTCGTAATGATTTGAACACCTGAAGATGCTTTAGATCTCTTTGATGGAATTGTGTTTGCACGTGGAGATTTACACGAAAAGTTGACAGATCCTCTATATTCAATTTGAAAAACTTAACATAATCATAAATGCTATTGCAATTTAAGGCAACTTATTTAAGCAATAATGCAGAAATGTATTTAATTTTACTTATTGGGGTAATTTGGACACCCTAGTCCTACTTACCTCACATTAAGAAAATCGCCATGTTATCTAGGAGCTAGTCCCACTTACCCCATAATAAGGGGTCCCATTTACCCCTAGCAGGCTAACATTTCAGGATAAGTGGGACCTTTCCTCATAAAAACACTTCTTTATAACAGTTTTGTAAAAATTCAAATTACAGTATGTATTTTAGGTTAAACTTTGCACAACAGTTTAATAAACCTTAACCCTTTCCGGCGCAGAGTAAGTCTGTTTGTAAAATGATGAAATAATGGACTGACATCAGAACTCAAAAACGAATTCATTAGTAAATAATAACTTGCTTATTTTCCGGTACTTAATAAAAGAAAAATTTTAATTAAATATTCTTGGTGCCGTTTGTCAGTTTTGGAATTAAAATTAGGTGTCCTTTTTTGTGGACACCGCCCGTTAACCCTTTAGCTGGCGGTGTCCACAAAAAAGGACACTTAATTTTAATTCCAAAACTGACCATTAGCACCAAGAATATTTAATTAATTTTTTTCCTTTTATAAAGTACGGGAAAATAAGCAAGTTTATATTTTCTAATGAATTATTTTGTAAATTCTAGTGTCAGTCCATAATTTCATCATTTTAAAAACATACTTACTCCGCGCCGGAAAGGGTTAAAGTGTTAAAAGATAATGAAGACTAACATGGAAACACCTCTTGCAAAAATGTAGCTTGAAATCTTTAAACAAACTATTTTGGAAATCTATTTTACATTAGCTCTATGACATGAAAAATAAATGAAACAAAGCTCAAATATATGCAAAACCTATCAGTGTGACGAAATGTGAAATGATCAATGCAAATAAGTGTGAAATATCCTGTACATATTTTAGTTTGAGTAGGGGAGGGCACTTACCCCAACCTTACATTTTGCAGCACAACTGAATTCACTCAAGAAACCAGCTCTTTCAACATCTAGAAAAACAAAAACGGAAGACATGTGTAAAGCTTACTTGAATAAATTGGTAAACGAAATATGCACAAAAAATTCTGGTGTCAGTTTTAAACATGTAATTTATATTAAAATTATAATCTTGAAAATGCTTTTGAGAAAGATTCGCTTTAATCGTATGTGAAAACCCCCCGCGGGCAGTTCGACGGTATTGAAATGTAACATTTAACTTATATAGCTGCAAATTTTTCCGATTTGTTCAATAAAATAGACATAATTTGAATAAGAAATTTTACTTAATAAAAGAAATCAAATGTGTAACATACAGAAAAAAGGACATATTTTAATAATACATTTTCTAGATTAAACCTGTTTATGTGACTTGAAACAATAAGAAGGTTAGCTTCCCTAAATCAAATAACGATACTTAAAATCTGAACTTCATAAAGGTCTATGAATCAATCCAAGGTGTATGCAATCATTAGAAATTCAAGGAATCTGGCACAACAAATGCGAATTAGGATTTTCTTATTTAATATTTAAATAATTACTGAATTTGTAATCATCCCGTTTAATCACAAAAATTGTTATTTATTTTCTACGATTCAATAAGGCGAGAAAAAGTGTATTAAAAAATTGTGGTAAATGTGTGCGCAATCTGACCAGTATTGCTAGTGGGCTACTTTTAGGTAGCTTTCAATACAAAAAAGTATAAAGCTACCTATTGCAGCCGTTCGGAGGAAAGCAGTTCCGGAAAATTTCGATATATTTTCGCCGATCATGACCCCCAGACCCCAAAACCACCCTCCGTTCAAATGTTGATTTATATATATAGATATATCCATATATATATATATATATATATATATACATCTGACCTATGTCATACGATAACGCTCGTATTTATAAATCGATTTTGATGAAACTAATTGTGTGTATTAAGGTCACCAATGTCTCGACCGAGTTCGTTGGCCAGCTTGGTCCGCCATTTTGTTTGAAGATGGCGGCCATTTAAAAATTTAAAACTAAAATAAATATACAAAAAAGTTAAAAATTCAAATTGATTTTTTAATTACGTGTTAGGCCTTGATACAAGGATTCCAGAACATTTTTTGGTTTACCTCTATCTTAAAAAATGGCTGAGATAGAGCAGTTTGAAATTCTAGGGTCGCTGACATTTTGAAACAAAACAGCACATTAACGCGATTACTCGCAAATTATTTTCTTTCATTGTTGTAATAATTTTCCCAATCATACGCATAAAACTATATATTCATATCCGTTAGCGCCAAAATTGGCGACATTGGCGACAAAATTGGCAAAATTTGTGACATTTGGCGAAATATCGCCAAATTTGGCGACCAAAATAAGTCTTTATAAATGAAGCCAATTTGGCTATTGCTCAATAATTTGGCGAAATTCTTATTCAAATTCAGTATTAACGAATCTTTTGTAAACTTTTGTTTGCATTTTAACTTGCTGTTTTCGTGTAACATTAGCTAAAATTTTAAAACGAAGATATAGGAAAGCTACCTTTCCCCCCCGGTACAGGCCGGAAGGACTTTTTTAAAATTCAGATTGCTTCATTGGCACCACTTTTTTGAAAATGTTGAATTCCCCTTGATTTCGCCTTACTTCAACTGTCATTAAATAAGGCGAATTTTACTTTTTCAAAAAACTGGTGGGAATCAAGAAAACTGAATTAAAAAAGAGTAGCCCACGGGCAGCACTGAATCTGACGAAAGATTAAATATTAAACTTTATTTTCAGTTATGTACCGTGCTCGTAATAACCCATTTTTGTCAGTAGATTTAATTATTATATTTACTGGTTTTTAATTATATAATTATTGATAAGAAAATAAAAACAAACATTAGAAATTACTTCCAAAAACCGAACATTTTCCTGAAGTTTGTGTTCTGCATGGCAGAAATGTATTGCAATGTTTAATATTTTTATCAGTTCAGGAGATTTTCTCTGTCATTTAATTAATTTTTCTTTATACGCGATGATGTCAGTATGCTTTACGCAGAGGCGTAGCGTCAGGGGGGGGCACGATCATTTTACTACCAGTATAATTATATACTATATTTGGCCTTATTTAATTCATACCATTCAAAGATTAAATAAGGCCAAATATAGTATATAATTATACTGGTAGTAAAATGATCGTGCCCCCCCCCCTGACGCTACGCCTCTGGCTTTACGTGGTTGATTTTTTTATGTGATTGTTTTGAAATGTCCATTAAATACTTTTAGGGACTATCAAAATATAATTCTAGTATTTTTTTAAATCACTTTACTAATTTTATTTTTCACCACATCTAGGTGCCAAGTTTTACGTATTTTTATTACTACTATAATTTAAAAGTAGACTTCACCTTATTTAATCGCAAATTCTTACGAATAATTAGGCAAATGTAATTATTAAGATTTAGTGGTATTAAAATTCCGTAACTATCTGCACCTCTGGAATTTTCTGTAATGCACGGAAGATTTCTATACATCGAGGGTGCCAATAGTTGATTTTTTTATATTTTATTTGTACAACTATTTTCAAGCAATAAATTTTAGATAGAAGAAAGTAAATTGCATTTTCCTACGTGCTGGAAATCTACTACAAAGATTAGTGTTTGGGAATAGTGTCACAAATAACATATAAAAAAATTCGCAAGTGACATTCCTGATATATTTTAATATATCGTGCGAACGGCGTCTCTGATAGTATAAAAAAAGAATTCTACTTGAAAAAGAGAGTCTGCTAATTTCATGCATTTTTGAGCTAACTTTTTCATGATTTAATACAATAATAGAGCGATCGCAGCGACATCTGCTTTAAAAATAGATTTACCTCTAGCAAAAGTAACCGTTGCACTATTGACAACATGAACATAATTTATTTTAATAAACTCTTCTTGTAAGTGTATATTTCATATGTAACTGATTTTGAAGTTAGTTTTTTATCATATCAGGGAATTAATATTTTCCACTCTTCTAGCAGAGATTCCTCCTTTTGTATGCTAAATACAGATAGTTTCTAGTTTGCTGTCTTGTATCGAATACTGCAACCCGGCACAAAAGAATGCGTATCACGTTTTTTGGCCATGATCAATATCATTCAAAGCTTCATATTTTCAAAGCTTATGAAAATCACTATCCAAGTTAAATGAAATAGGGTATAATTTAATTATTTAAAATATTTACCACCAGCTGAAACGTTTTCCCATTTAGATTCTTATACAATGTTTGCGCTGAAAAGAGCTACCAGACAGTGGCGTAGTCAGAGAGGGGGGGGGGGGTCCAAATGCTCTGGAAACCAGTAATATTATAAAGTTTTCTTCGCCTTCAATATCGCAGAAAATTTTCCGATTAGATAAGGCAAAAATATTTTTATAAAATTAGTGGTATCCAAACTATCTGAACCTCCACCCTGTCTACGCCACTGCTAGAACATGTCGCTGCGATCGACCCGTTATCTTTTCAGCATCGTTCTACGTTTATCGGATTCAATTGTTTTTATACTATTTTGTAACCGTTTTCCACACTATGGCGCTGTACATGGGTTATGGAAGAATTTTTAACACAACGAGCACAACGTCTGTTTACTGTGTTGCTAGTTGGCCCCTTTTTAACACTTTCCAACCTAGTTGAAAAGTGTTTATGACTTCGGTTTGTCTGGCCGTCTGCCGTCTGCCGTCTGGCCGTCTGTCCGTGCTCTAACTCCCGCAAATATGCTCGGATTGCTCTGCAATTTTTATATGTTATAGTCGTTATCTATAGCATATTCCCTATTTCAACGGAAGTGTGTAGCACTTATACTTTTTTTACAGGGACACTCAAAAGAATTCCATTACATTGCGGTCTATGGGGAAAAATCTCTTGAGGTTTATTTAAATAATGTTTCACTATTTTAAACGCATTGAAATTTATATATATCACTAAGGTGAATTGGAAGAAGCTTAATATGGAATAGTGTGTGCATAGCACATATAGTTACTTTACAGGGACAGTCAACAGAATTCCGTTACATTACGTCTATGGAGAAAAATCGTCTGCGGTTTATTAAAATAATGTTTCCCTATTTTAAACGCATTGAAATTTATATAAGGTGCATTACAAGAGGCTTACTACAGAATATTGTGTGTATAGCAGTCATCGTTCATTTACAGGGACACACAAAAGAATTCTCTACTGTCTGTTAACAATAATTCCTGGAAGTGCGTTTTAAGTTACTGAACGCGATTTTAATTTTAACTCTCTTTTTGTCTATTACGTGGTGTGTATAAATTCTGTAGATCCTATACAGGGAAGCACAAAAGTTTGCGAACACATTTCCGTATTATTTAACTCCAGACGGAGAATTTTAAACTGTGCTACGCGTTTCCTAACTGAACTAAAATTTAGCATCCTATGTAGTATATATACAAATCTATAGATCCTATACAGGGCTGATGAAAAGTATTCGGATTACTTAGATGTTATCTTTTAGCTTATTAAACGGTATGATTTGTAAAATTATTTTGGAAGCGTTGGAAAGTGTTACATAATCTATGCTTGACGCATGATTTTTCGTTCTTGTTTGTTTTGATCTATATTTTGTTTTGCTTTATCTTTGTGGGGAATTGCTGCGGACACATAATGACTATAGCACTGGAAAAGGCCCAGTGCTTGTTGTTGAATGCAGCGAGCAAATTTCCAATTACTATGAAATGCAAATACCAACGTAAGTATAAGATGGATCCTCTCAACAAACCCAGCAAAATGCAATTTATACACAACTTAACCCTTTGAAGGGTGTTTGTATATTGTTTATACCAAATAAATGTAATTTATAAATGTCAAGCAGCATAATTTTATAATAAAAGTTTGCTTTTTTTAATGTATGTGAAGAAAAGTTTTAACTTAATTACAAATAAATTTCATCACAAATCCTGGTAGCATTGAATCATTTCTTCATTTTAGCAATAGAAATATTTTACCTTATTATTGTTAAGGAAAGAATAGACTTTCAAATAAAAAAAAATAAAAAAACTTTAAAATATCGATTTTTTATTTTCAACAAAATAATACTATGATGGCGATCATTTTTAAGCAAGTAATACACATTTTATTGCACTTTCAGCTACGGCCGTTTATCCTTATGAGGGGCAAAGCACATCTATTCGCCAAAAGCTGGAATGATTTAATGACACCAGAATTTACAAACACATTTATTTGAAAATATGTAAAAGGTATCCTTCATGTGCTTAATAAAAGGAAAAATTCCAATGTAAAATTTGGTGCCAGTGTGGCATTTAGGGATTAAAATTAAGTGTTCCAAAAATCAGTCACCTCCTTTCAATGGGTTAAAACACCCATATCTTAAATATTTAGTAATTCGTCCCTTCTTCAGGGTTCGTACGCTTTTAACACAATTTATTAGAAGAATCTTTCGCCTTTTTTAAGTGCAGAAAAGTATTACAAATCCTGCAATTAAACGAGGCGTCTGCAATTTCTGCTCTTTAAATATTAAATAGAAACATTCTATTAAAAATTGTGATAAAAGCGTAAGAACACTGTTCTTTAATCCCCGAAATCTGCGCATTAATAAAGGCAAAAATTTCGATAAAATTTTAATGATAACAAAAAGCTTAAAAGATGGAAGTTATGCTTTTGACAGGACAGCGCTGGGTTATTTCACCTTCGAAGGGTTGTTTTTATATATACAATGATTTTTTTATTATAAATATTAATGTTGCGGAGTACATTATTATTAAAAAATATACAAAATGCACATCAAAATTTTATTTTAGCAAAGCTACTTTTATAAAGGTGGGTTACTTTCTCTACGTTCCAGCAACAAAACATTTATGTAGAAAATGTTGCGTAAATTTGCATATTTTACCTCTTAAAAAACAACTATCAGGTATTGGGAAACGTTTATTATATCATTAGAAAAAACTTCATATACTGAATAATAAGAGAAAATAAAGTAAAAAAAAAATGTCCGATTTTAAATTCCATTTTATTATAATTTATAAAAATCTATAATTTTAGATTGCTAGAAACAAAATCGGTGTGTTTTCATATATTAAAATTATATTTTTGAGTAATATTGGTGAGTATATGTCACATGTGTCAAAATTTTGATATTTCAAATATTACAGAAAGAATTATTAATATACCAAAAAACTGGCCATATTTATCATAAATGCATAAAAATCTACGATAGGTATAATAAATAATGTTAAAACCTTTATTCATACATTAAATGTATTAAAAAGTTAATGAGTATTTATAACTCTTATATTCGTTAGAACCTGTTGTTACAGGTTAAAGATTTTTATTGTTTTCATGGCTTTAAAATGTTCTATGCGCATTTAATTTTTTTCAACTTTAAAAAACTTTCTCACATATACTCCCTATATATGCATAAACGCAGTTACTAAAAATAATGTTATTTAAAGGTAATTAAATTAAAAGAAGGAAATATAAATTTCGATAATTTTTCAATTAAAATCTATAGAATTTATATTAAGTTCATTTTTAAAAGCTTTTCTTATAAAACAAGCTAAAACTCTATAGTAACTTTCATTTTTATGAATATTCTGAAACAGTTTGAACCTGTGTGTAAAAACATGAAGAAGTGTAAAGATAATTAATTATTTGATATAAAAAAAAATATTTTTTATTATTATCTGAAGACTATGTAATGCGATTTTAACCGCAATTTGCATACTGTCAAATGACAATATACATATTTGCTGTAATTTTCAAAAAACGTCATAGGTAAATAAAAATGTTGATTTTCATCGGTCTGCACTCTGAACTTTTTGGTTACAGATTGGGACATATGTCGTCCCAGTGAATATTTTTTATTTGATATATGTCATCCCAGTGACTATTTTTATTTTACCCATACCACTATTTCAAAAGTAGTATCTACCATATATTTATACGAGGAAATTTTCAAGCGAAATGTCCCACAAAGAAAATATTTAGTAAATTATGGTACGACTGAATATAAAAATTTTCGTCATTCCTGGCCCGTAATCTATTACGGGCTAAGGGTTAAAGGAGTTTGTTTTGGTATAGATATTGGACTCAAAGCCTCATTATCACAAGGGCAAAGCTTCACCAGTTTTTTGCAATAGGAACGTTCGCCTTTTTTAAGACGCAAATATTGCTTTTGAAAAGGGTAAATATTTCAATACTAAAATGCCAGTGGATGTTTGTCCCTGCTGTAATAGTGTCTTTGATATTTAGCGAGCAACCAAAAGCACCCACATTGATGTGTTATGCAAGCAGCGCAAATTTTAACTGCTGCCGAAGAGTTTGTAGAAAATCGCGAGCATTTATCTCCTATATTTTGTGAGTTTTAGTCTTTTGTAATTATACAAGGACTTTGTGGTCACCCTATATATTCAATTTCCTACACCGAAAAATTAAAGGAGCGATGTTGTTTAAACTTCCCTTTAAAGTTTTTTAAGTACGTCAAATCATTTTTCACATAGAGAACATTTTACATTTTTCACTTTCGCTATTTTTTATGTTTAAAAGGTCCTTGACTTTTAATAAAAAATGTGATATTTGAAAATTCTTTGCTGAATGAATGTGTACTTACATCCTGTAAAACCGTGGTACTCACTTTATGGCCCTCAGAGTTACTACTTTAAAAATAATAACTTCACTTTATTTGGTCATGGAATTTCTGTCATTCAATAAGTAAGAATATTACTTTTTAAAAAGAACGGTATGATAATACCTTTTGTAAAAATGTGTGAGTACCAGTGATGTAAAAGAACGGCAAAAATTAAGTCGATTTTTATTTTAACATATGAATGAATATAATTCTCCATGGTAGAAATTAGAATAACTTTAAATTCGCGTTGCACTGTTTTAGAACTTTTTAAATTATTATCAACTGTAAAAGCGTGCCTCTATTACAAAATTTATTTGAGCTAAATGTGATTGGAAGATAATTTTGATTATTAATTTTACGGAAAAAAATAAGTTAATATTATTTCCTATTTTGATTTTTCCCTGAATTGTCTTTAGAGCTTTATGTGAAAACATTGACTTCAAAAATTAGGACAAAATTCTCTATTGCATTGCGATATAAAAGTCACCACAATAAGGACCTAATAACGAAAGTTTTCAAAGAGTATCCTTAATCATTGATTATTATTATTATTGAAGCAGTCAAATGTTTCTTCGTGTTATTTTTTCTCAGATTTATGTGATTAAATAAAGCTGAGATTATTATTCCTAAATAATGGTAATAAAAATGCGTAAATGTTGGCAACTATGTTATGATGTATCTTCAATACCTCCAATATAGTTATCTGTGTACATTCAATATCTTTTTGTACCTTTGTACCTTTGTACCTTCAATATAGTTATCTATCTACCGCCAATATAGTTTTCAAAAGAATTTAAGATATGTTAATTTTCCAAATTTTACATACTAATGTAAAATATAATTGCCACCAGTTTAATCTAAAAATACTCTTTAAATATCTATTTTTCCCACAGCTTTCGCTTCGTCGGTAGTACAATCAGGGTTCGTTCAAGAAAGGCATTACTGAGCAGACCCCTGGGTTGCCAGTTTAGCCTGTTTTCAAAATTCAGAAATTCCAAATTCGTGCCAGCAATTTTGGATAGTAATTTTTGCTTAATTTAACCATTTCGCGACGAGCGTCTTTCACAAAATTTTTAATCTTTTACCACCGGTTTTTCAAAACACAAATTTTCGCTTAATTGAATCGAAGAAATGCTGGGATTTAATAAGCTTAAACTTACAATAAAAAATAACTGGTGGGAATAATCGAGGAATCTGAACCTCTTATGCGTCACGTATACGTGTTGCTCGTCCCCAAGGGGTTAATGGCTGACATTACGTGATTGCATAAAGTAAAAATTCTTCTTTTAAAATTCCAGGCATGAATTCGGAATTTCTGAATTAGTACTAAACATGCCGCGAATTGTACTCAAGGTTTATAAAATTATTTCACACCAGACATTTTATTTAAAATTTATTAACATCTTTATTTAACTTATTTCGATGCAATTTATATTTTATTTATTTTATCAAGTAATCTATATCTTGTTCAAATCGAAATCTTGTCATTTGGTACTGGTACTGGTCAAATAACTGGTTGTTGGTGTACCTAAACTAAAGAAGAACGCTTTGTTCTGTGTATGTGTGTGCTTCTGCGTTGGCTAGCTAAATCTACTGCATGTAGATGTCTAAAACTTTGGGTGAGAATATTCTAAGGGTGGTCTTGATGCACCTGAGACTCAGATATTTTTTTGATAATTAGCCAAGAAATTAATTTAAACCTCATCAAAAACCCATCTCTTTCTTTGCGAGCCGGCAAAAGTACTCGCGCATGCCCAGAACTCGATTTGCGCATCGGGAGAAAATGAAGAACTAAACGCGAGTTCATACAATCAAATTCAATCAAAGGCCACCTGCGTGTCATGCGTTTCACACTATAAGTTCTCACCATTTTGTCCATTGTGTCTAGACCGCTTTTCATTTTATTATAGTCTAGAATAATTTATGGCTTTTTGGAAAGCTAGTATCAACATCCTAAATATTATGTATAGTACTAATCAAAGTGATAATTTTTCTTTTTTGGGACAGTAAGATGGTTGTTTTTTCTTGAAATACGAATAATGTAGAATACGCAGTACGATTTTTTGGATTTGAGAACGAAACAGGTAATTCTGGTATATTTTTTCGTATTGTTCCAATAAGACATAATTGTTTTGAAGCAAGGTGCATTGTTAATTCATATGATATAAAAAAGTTATCACATGTGATATTACAACCAGAACTTTCAATTTCCTTTGTCAATTTTTTAACTACATTTTCACTTTTATGCGATTTTCTTTTGTCCTGTTTTCCTGTATATACTTCCAATTTCCAAGCATACGATGTTGTGCTGTCGCAAATTACCCAAAACTTCAAACCATACATTCCAGGTTTAAATCGAATATATTGCCGGAATGGACATTTTCTACGAAAAGCAACCAATTTCTGAACGGCAGTCATAGGCCAATTAGGAATATTAGGGTCCTGTAAATAACTAATCCACAACTCAAACCATTCCCTTATTGACTCTAATGTATCGCTTGATCTTCTTTTACTCATTTCAAATCTTATAACACGTAATATACTTGTGAATCTATTCCGACTCACAATGTCACGAATGATCTGTTTTCCGCTTTTAACGCTCCAATGTTCGCATTCCTTCTTCATTTTTTTATTTATAAACTCCGATAAGCAATAAAAGTCCAGTAGATGTTTTTAGTTCTAGAATATTGATCAGTTGCCACTCATTACCAAATACTATGTTGCCTTCAGAATTTGTACATTTTATAATGATCTCTAAAAGTCTTCTGCGAAAATGCAAGTAATGAAGATGAAATTGATTCTACTTTACGATTTGCTAATCTTGTACGTCCGGATTTTTCATGTAAAATATTAATTGTACTACGTCTTCCTTGTGAACTGGCAATATGATCCTTATACCATGTACCGTAATTTCCGGTGTATAAGCCGCGGGTAAAATAAGTCTGTTTCAAACCAGATTTATTTTTAAAGAAATAAATTCAAATAAGTGCCAAGATGTAACACGTTACATTTCATTAAAAACAATTTCCGGTCCAAAACAGATTTATTTGAGACGCGGCTTATACGCCAGAAATTACGGTAAGTCTGTTATTTCTTGAAACAAAGAAATTATGTGAGGTGCTCTGCATGCTAAGTTTTCTGCAGTACCACCATTATGAGTAAGAATCTAAACAAACATTACATATTTTAACATTATCAATTTCACCTTCATCAGACGAAATATTTTCATCATTATCTGTTTTGTACTATATATTGTCCAAATTTTATTTTCAGAAAATAAACAACCAAGTAAAAATAGAAGATAACGTGCCTAATTTTTAGAAAAGTACATGGAAATAATAACTTCAAAGCCCATGCAATTCTAGAATATTCTCATTTGTTTTTGAAAATGACTCGGAGTGAGTTGAAACATGTCAAACAACCTAATAAAAGTTATTTTAATTTGTATTATGTTGTTAATTTACACATTTTAGCATTTAAAATAAATACAAATGTCTGGTAAATAACTGAACTGTTTTTATGTACAGCTCTTTGCTTCAGCATTTAATTGAAAAAAAGTTTTGTATTGTTATTTTCCCAATCTACAGTGTGATTCCAAATTCATTATTCAGACTTTAAGTGTTGATACACGTCACCAGCGTTACCAGCGGGCTACTTTTTTTTAAACTCCGATTGCTGGATTGGCATCACTTTTTGAAATGGTATAATTCGCCTTGTTTTTGCCTTAGGTAGTCTGTCATTAAGTAAAGTGAATTTTACTTTCTCAAAAAACTGGTGTTAATCAAGAAAACTGAATAAAAAAGTAGCCCACTAGCAACACTGCATGTCACTGTATCAATCATTTATTTTATAGGAATATATTGTCTCAATCGGTGCGTTGAGTCACAAAAATAGAAAGTGATACGGAAAGGAAAAAAAATATTGGCAGCGTGTGTTGACAAGTGCTATGCTTACAATAAGTATTCAAAATTTCGTCCAACAGTAATACGTCATTGGCAACATCAATGGAACGCTTGGCGTACATTTTAAAGGACGCCAGGTATTTCACGCACAGGTGAAGCAGGATATTCCAGCGACGAGACCTTCAAAATAATTAACTGGAGTCACCTAAACGTGATTATTCATATGTCCCCATAAGAAGTATTCGATGCTCGAAATATCGAGAGATCGAAGTGGCCAAGGGACTCGTCCACGCACCTCAAATGTGGCATCCAGCTAATTGTGCTTAAAAGGGTTGGCGCCTCATTGTGCTGAAACCACAGGCAGTGACGAATGGCGATCGGAACATATTGAAGCAGTTCTAGTGAATCCTTTTCCAGAAAAATAAGATAACAACTGCCATCGAATGACGTTGGTACTAGATATGGACAATCAAAATTTCGTTCACAATACCCGCTCACACATTCACAAAGAAACATACTTGATTCAAATGTGGGAGTGTAACGTGTGTATTATCGGTTTTCCACACATGCCAATTTCAAGCATTGAATATATCCTCGCGATTAAACATCGCCTTCTCTGTGAATAATACATGATCCTGGAAGTATTCTGGAAAGTCCGGCTACCATAAACTCTTGTGAAGAACCCGTTGGCAGAATTCCACACGCAAAGTAATGCCTGCCGGATTCAAATCTTTTACTGTCTGAAATTGAAAGAGGTGTATGCGTTCTTAGTTAAATACTCTCCAAATTGTGTGTTGATTTTCACCTATGCGATGTGCAACAGCTGTTGTATTTGAGTCGGCTCTATCATCCACAAGGTTCAAAATGCTCTCTTCCAGGTCTGGACTGCGTACAGCTCTCAGCTGACCCGCTTTGTGCCTGGTGCCGTGGAAAGAACTTTTTCCACAAAGTTGGTGGCGTACCTGCTGAAAAATTCTGTAGTCCGACATTCGTCGATGAGGATTGCTCTCTTGACACATTCGTAGCGTATCCCTGCCGTTACATTTACAAGGTCGTACATGAGATGGATGTCAGATTTTTCAGCATACGTTAAGCATCCCATCACGGATGACAGCACAATATAGAGTGATAGAGTGCCATGTTCCGGAATTTTCATAATATTCATGGATGAAAGCCACCTGTTGCCCTATACTGGCAACGGAAACAACCAATCACTCCATTTTTCTTTTCTTTCATATTTCTTTCGTATTTTTGTGTCTCAACAGCTCACTTGCGACATACATTCTTGTACATTAAATGATTATCACAGTTTGCTGTACCAATCCTAAAGTTTGCACCATGAATTTGGAATCACCCTCTATTCACGTTGGCTATCTGCCACGGAATTTTTCAGGGAAGGTAGCAGAGTCTACTTTCTGAAAAACTCGCCTCATATAATCCTTTCAGGGGCAAAGCACGGCTACTACTTAAATGTTGAAATGATTGAATAACACCAGAATTACAAGCAAATCTATTTGAAAATAAGTAAAAGCTTTTCTTGACTTGCTTCATAAAATGAAAATTTTTATTCCAAAATTATGTTTGCAATCTGACATTTAGAGTTCAAGATTAAGTGGTCCGAAAAAATTAACCACCGCCATTAAAAGGGTTAATCGCACGATTAAATTAGGTAATTTTTTCTGCAAGAAAATTATTTTATTTTTCCCGAAAATTCCCTGACGGTTTGCTACCCTGATATATGATGGTTCCAAAAGAAAGTGTATTGTTATTACAGTAGCATTTATAAATAAAGGCGCTCTGATGTCATGCAGAATCATGTGGCTTTTTCTGTTGTTGTCGTAGTGAATATAAAACAGTGCAGTGTTGCCAGTCCGCTATCTTTTTTCAGATTGCTTGAAAGCCGCCACTTTTTTTAATTATTTATAATCGTCTTAAATTCTCGTTATTGAGACTTTCATTAACACAAGGTAGGCCGGAAATTTTATGCAAATTTTATAAATGTATTTAACACCAGAATTTTTATTTAAAAACTATTTCATATTATTTATTCAATTTATAGCGGGGGGGGGGGGGAGTGCATTTATCTTAATTCTTTTTAATGTATGGTTGGAATAAGATTATATTTATTTGGTACCAGCCAAATCGGCTGATCTATAGCCGTTCTATTGTTAAATATAGTAAGTATTAAAATTTCAAAAACCTATTAGCATATACAAGCGATTTGATTTTAAAAGAAGTCGCGGAATCGTAACACAGAAGCTGTAGCACGGTTGCCAGTCTCCTACTTATTTTTTATTCAGATTGCTGTATTGCTACCTCTTTTTAATAATATTTAATTTGCCTTATTTTCGCTTTATTTAACCTATTAAATAAAGCAAATGTTACTATTTTAAAAAGTGGTAGCAATAAAAAATCTGAATATAAAAAAGTAGCGGACCTGCAACATTGAACAGTCACAAGCTCTATTATTTGAAAAAGTACTCTCACACCATTATTTGCGAAAATTAATATTCGCCTTATTTAGGGCGCTAATGCCTATATTAGCATATATGCTACTACCAATGTTGCCAATTTAGCTAATTTTCTTTAGATATTCCGAAATCATACTAGAAATTCCGGATAGTTATCTCGTTATGTAATGATATATAATTCCGTGATTAAGAAAAGCAAAAATTACTGTTCGTAATTTTTAGTATGAATTCGGAATTTCGTTAATTCATGCATACATTTTACCATTGGCATACACCCTTTCTAGAGCGGTATTTGTATGACACGAACATTTAATTTTAATCCCAAACTGCCAATTGCATCCAAAATGTTTACTAAAATTTTTCTATCATATTACACGTAAAAAAATATATTTTATGTATTTTTAAATAAATTTGTTCGTGAATTCTGGTGTTATTCAATCATTTCAACTTTTTAGTAGCAGAAGTACTTTGACATTGAAATGGTTAAAATGTTAATGATAGAAGTTGTGAGATTAAATAAGGTGAAGTTTTCTTCTAAAAAAAGCGGGTCGCTTAGCGATTATAGCTAGTGTAAAATAAAATCTTCTGCTGTCAACATGCTTAAACTAATAAACGAATGTAGTTTTTGTTTTATATAGGTAAATTCGTTCGTACGGTTGTGGGCATATCTGGCATGTTTACGCATAAATTAGCTTTGTAATGAAATAAGCTAAAAACCTCTCCCCAAACAGCACACACCCATCTATAAGACATCTACAAGCTGTAAACCCAAGAAAACCGACACATCTATAAGAAGTCTACAAATATCCATGATACACCCTTTTCACCTCTTATGGAGATGTTATGTGTGATCTCTCTGAGTTCTATTAGACGTCCAAGATATCCAGGTAGTCTATGAGACCACGTCTATAAGCCATCCAAGCATAGATCACTTTTCGACATGCAGTATGTCTTATAGCCGTGCTTAAAACTTTGATTGTAGATATCCAGGGACATCTGATATGCGTTTATAAGACGTCTAATGCATGTCTATTTATTGATACTCAGTACTTCTTATAGATATACTTAAGATATCCAAGAAATTTCATCAGAAATACAGCCTTAGGGCAAAAGTATTGAGCACCCCCCATATTTATAATATATTTGGTAAAAATAATAGATGGATACAAATATTAAATTGTATACAATTAAGAATTTTCTTTAAAAAATAAGTTTTTTATTTTTTTTTCAAAGATAGCAAACGCATAACTCATCTTTTAATGAAGCTATTTTCTTTAAAAAACTTTTTTTTAAATTAAATTTTGTTGTTCTGTTAAGCCAGTTAATAAATAATCAAGAAAATAATTATTGTAAGAAAAGACAAATTGAACTTAGTCTTCAAAAACGAAAATAAAGAAAGCTTATGTAAAAAAAAAAATACATTTATATGTAATTTTTATTATTTTATTTTTTAACATGTGTTAATAACAAAAATAAATTTTAAGAAATATTTATGCTGCTGAAGAGATCTTGGCATTTCAGGCAAGAAATATTTCAATTTCCATGATGATCTGTTAACTTATTACATAACAATGAAACTTCCAGAAAACAAAGTAATTTATAGTTTTAAAAAAGTAGGTGTTTAAAGAAAATGACTTCATTAAATGACGAGTTGCTTGTTAACTGTCTTTTTTTTTTTTTTTTTACAAACCATAAACTTAAAAAGAAAATTCCTAAATGATATGCAGTTAAATATTTGTATATAACTATTACTTTTACAAATATATTAAAAATATGGGGGTGCTGAATACTTTCAGCCAAGACTGTATTTCCAATGAAATGACATTGTTTCCTTGCATGTCTTAAGTATATCTATATGAAAATTAGAATAATTCTTGCAGAAAATGTTAAAATATAAAGGAATTTGTCTTCAACAATGAAAATAGAGAAATCTTATTTTTAAAATATACTTTAAATTTATATGTTACTTTTATTATTTTAACTTTTAATATCTGTTAATAAAAATGATACAAGTTTTAGGAAATATTTTCATTGATGAAGATAAGTGATTTATATATATACTTTGGCTTTTCCGGTAAGAGTTACTGAAACTTACTGAAAAACAAAGCAGTTTAGTTTTTTAAAAAACTCATTTTTTTAAAGCAAATTGTTTAATTAAAAGTCGAGTTGTTAGTTTGCTGTCATTTTAATTGTAATAACTTAACCATTAAAGACACAGACAGCAGTTGTGAATTCTAAAATAATTGTGTGTTGAACACTTGCGCTTCATTTACTCTCTTCCTAAACATCATTCAATGTTGAAGTTCAAAATTTGTTCTACTTTTTCATTATTTTTATCAGTAAGTCTCCACTGATGTACAAAATACACCGCCATTGAATTTTTATAAACTATTATATTTTCTTTCTTAATTAAACATTTTTTTATATAAATGCGATATCTATTACTTGAATACTATTACTAAACATCAGACACTACGACTAATATTCAGGCCCCTGCTGGCACTTAGGAATACGTGCCCTTGCACCCTCTGCCTGAACCACCCTTAATGATGGCACATGATTTAATATGAAAGTGCCAACATAACCCTCTGTCCACCGCCCTTTCAAGACATCCAGCATGGTCCTGCTAACACTTTGAAATAAGTTATGATAAAAATACGAGGGTGCTTAATAATTTTGGTAAAGACAACTGTAGATAAAAATACTAAATGTTTCATTCCAATAATATCAGTATATTATCCCCCCCCCCCCAAAACGAATATTTTGCAATGTTCTGCAACGAACCTTCAACTGATCACAAATGTTCTGTGGGAATAAAAAAATAAAACACAGAGAGATTTTCTTGTATATGTAGGAGTGCGATTTCATCTTGTATAGAAATGCTAAAGACATTTCGTAAAACGCTAACACACACAAAAACCAAAGAAATGACGAATTTCACAATTTTACTCCGATCGAATGACGAATTTCGCTTTTTTTTCCCCTCGTAATAGACGATTTTTGCAATATTTTTGAGATTTTTCTCTCTGGTAACTGGCGAATTTCACATTTTTTTTTTCTCAGAACCAATCATCGAACTCCGCAATTTTTTTCCCACGACTAATTCGAGAATTGCGAGATATTTTCCAACACTTCACTGATGAATTTCGCATTTTTTTATACGCGACTGATTGGCGAATTTTAAATATTTTTGATATTTTCTTTTCACTGACTGGCAAATTTGTTCAGCTCTTTCTTAGGACCAATGGGCAAAAATTTAATTTTTTTTTTATTCAAGCGACTAATATCCGAATGTCTCGATTTATTTTTTTAATCCACAACTGATTGTTAACTTTTGCGATATTTTCTTTATTGATCGATAAATGTTGTGAATTTTCTTGTGACAAAATGGAAAAAATTGTGGGTTTTTACAAGACTGATTGACGAATTTTGTGATTTTTTTTTCTGACAATCCACCGATTAAGTTTTTTAACCTGCGACTGATAGGCGAATTTTGCATTATTTTCTTTTTATCAATTGGAAAATTTTGTCGCTTTATCTTGGAATTGATTGAAAAAAATTGAGGGATTTCCCAAAACTGATCAACTAATTTAGTGGGTTTTTTTTTCAGCTGTAACTGATAGCCAAATTTTGCAATATTTTCTTTCTGCCGATTGGAAAATTTTGCAGTTTTTTCTTGTGACCAATTGGAGAAAATTGTGTTTTTTTTTTTTTTCGCTACTGATTGACGAATTTCCCATTTTTCTCGACGATTTACTGACAAATTTCATGGTTTTTACCCACAACCGATTGAGAAATTTTTGCGCTTTTTCTTGGCAAAAAACATGAAATTTCAATCAAAAATCATTCGGTTGATAAACGTATTTCACATTTTTTGACCGCGACTGATAGGTGAATTTTGCAATATCTTCTTTCTACAGGATGGCAAATTTTGTCACTTTTTTGCGACCGATTGGTAAAAGTTGGCGGGTTTTTATGTGACTGACCGGTGAATTTCAGATTTTTTTCCGATGATCCACTGACGAAATTCATGTTTTTTTTTTAACTGCAGCAGCTGAAAAACTTCACGATTTTTCCCCATGATCGACTGACAAATTGTGTGAGCTTTTCCTGCGACCAATTAATGAATTTCACAATCTTTTTCAACGAACGATTGATGAAGTTTTTCTGGTGATTGACAGACAAATTTAGTGCTTTTTCAAATGAATGAATAGTGAATTGTGTTTAAAATGAGAATTTGAAATGTTCTGCAGAGAAGTTCATTGCTCTGCGATGTATGTCGCACTCTTAAGCATATTCTGCTTTGGGAACTGTTGCCATATTTATATTGGAATATTTTTATCAAAGCATCGACTAATTTTTTTTAATATTTCGAATGAAATATGTCTGCTGTAATTCACTAAAATCTCATAGCTAAATTAAAAAATCTACCATATTTACTCCTGCATAATGCACACATTTTTACAAAAATTTCAGGTCTAAAATCCAGTATACACACACATGATACACTGAATATTTCTAATTGTATACATCAAACCATACACATTTTCACAAAGTATATATACATATTGCAGAAACTTTATTTTATGATATTTTAATAAGAGAGCAAAATATCTATGAGCACATACAAAAGTAATTTAGATTTGAGAAAAGATTGTAAATCATGATTTCTACAGATTTTTTTTTTTTTTTTTTTTTTTAAGTTAAAATAACATGGTACACATTATACACAAGTAAATATGGTATTTAAAATCAGTTTGATAATTTTATCTTGTGAGAAATTTCTAAATCCTCCAGTATTTTGCAACAAGAGGCTAATAGATTTGTTATTTCTCCCATATTATTTAAATTTAACAAATCTTTCTTGCAGAGGATAAAGACTTTTGGTAGATAAATTTTTCTTGGATAAAAAAGAAATCTTTGTGATAAATGTCACACATACATTACACATCATGCATAAAATCTTTAATTTTTCATACCAATATTTTAGAATATTTTTTTCTTTATTTTATCATATAATTTCTTCAATTAAATTAGGCAAAGGATTCCATTTGTAAATACTAGTAATCAGATTCAAAATTATGTGTGGGACGCTCGTCGCAAAGTTGTTAACACAAATTAATAAATTTCTTATTCTGTTTATTTTGATAAAATTATTAGACAAATGTTTTAAAATCTATTTTGCATATTGAACTAATTTTAAATTTTTTTTTTATCAGTACAAAAATATTACTCCAATTAACTCACTGTATGAAAGAACCACTCAGAATTATTTTTTAGTCAATGTCTGCCTACATCAAAAACTTATTTCAATTCTGTGAGCTTCAGATACAAAGGGAAATTTACAAATTGACTGCTACCTCAATTTTGTATTTTTAGAAAAACAAGAAAAATTTTAAGTTTTAAATATTGCAACATGATTATTAATGCTAAAAATTATTGCATGCTTTCTCATTATCATATCATTTTTTAAACATGTCAGCTCTACTACTCAATAAAAGTTTTAATAAAAATGTAAGTCTAGTAACTAGCTGACAGTACTAGGTGGTACAGAATATAACTATAACAGAAAAAGGAAAAAAAAAAAAGAAGTGACTTTATTTTATTTGAAAAAAAAAATCTTTGGAACAGGACAAAATTCTTATAATTCTACTCCATTATCACTGCAATAGTAAGAGCTGATTTCTTCGAGCAGCACCTATAATAAAATAATAACACTGTTTTACTACATAACATTTTACGAATCACACAAAATGACATTTTGTTATATGAAAACTGAATTAATCTTCAATGAAGCAATTGTAAGCCCCCCCTCCTCAATTTTTTGCATGTGATTTCTAGTGATGGGCATAATGAATGATTTTGATATTTGAATGAATCATTCAGGCATGCACAAAAGCATAGTTGTCAAGTCTCTTAAAATTCTTTTTGTTTTACAAAAGTTCTGGTTTTAATTGATCAAAAATAGCAAGAAAGTAAACAGCAATGCTTTTGTGTATGCCGGGATGATTCATTTGAATAACAATCATTCATTATGTCCTTCGCTATTGTTATTCTTAATTTTTAGGGTTACGTACTTAAAAAATAAAAACGGAACCATTGTATATTGAAATACAAACAAGATAACAAACAAATATTGAAATGCAAACAAGAAATTTCAAACTAACACTCCCATAGGATTAACATTAGCCCATGTGACTAGCACAGACTCTTGACTATGGAAGATTTGGAATCAAATGATTTTTCCATTATCCCGTCGACCACTTTTCAAGAAAAATTAATTATCACCAAACAGTAATGCCAAATAAACAAATGGAAGAATGTTGCCATTGGAATATCAAAATAAATACAATAAAAAAATATGGAAAAGCCCCACTCACCTAAGTGTCAACTATCAGTAAATTTAAACACAAAAAAATTACAATATAAATGAAAATAGAAAAAAAAAATCTTGGATATTCATTTATTTACATTATTTTTCTTAATTATCCTTCTCGGCTGGTGAATATAACGTCAGTTGAAATTGATGTATTGCACTTAACTATGCAACATAACATTTTTTCAATGCATTTTCTCTTTTAATATCATGGTGCAGCAGTTTAAGGACACAATTATTATTTTAAATAACGAAATAACTACTAAATCAGTTCATTTTAAAGATTATATTTAATTAAACAATAACAAAACATCACCATCAAAAATGAAAAATTCTTACATATACTGCTTTTTACTTTTAAAATTGTTGTGGATTAAAACTTAATAATTTATATTATTAATAAATGAAATTAGCATATATAATACTTGAGAGCATCCATATTTAGTTAGTAATCAGTATTCTAATGTCTTATAAAAATGTTTCAATATGTTTTTTTTTACTAAACAATTATAAAACTCATGCCAGATAAGTCCATAGGATGAGATTAAATTATGGAATGATCAACGTTGAAAGAGGAATTAGGATGAATATATAATATTTGAGGAGATTTTAGTAGATGTAAGTGTATAAAAAAGAGAGAACAGTTAAAAAAATAAATAAATAAAACTTGTTGAAATGAAAAGCAAATGTTATTCATATTACTGTTTTTAACAGTGGAAAATGGTAATTTTATTAAATTGTTGTATGTATGATTTTAAAGATATGAGAAATATTAAAACTTGCCTATCAATAGCCCCAGTAACTAATTTGTGTGTGTATCAATCTACAGCAAAACAAAATATATCTATGACGCAACAATGTCTACTATCACAAGAAATAATAGTAACCCATTAAATAAGCAAAATTTTCAATTACAAAGAAAATACAGTAAGAAGCTAACAGTAATCCAATGACAAAGTAAAATTTTGCTTTTTTTTTTTTTTTTTTTTTTTTTTTTTAAGTACAGTATTTTTTAAGCTATTAGATTAATCTTCAAAAATCTGCAATGCCCACTGTCATGTTGCATTATTTCTACTAGTGGGTTAATAGCCTTTAAAATTAGTTGAGTAATAAAATATGTAATTAAACAACTGTTGTCCTATTTAATTATTTAAAGAAGTAAAACTGAAAAAAAGGTGTAAATTAAATTAATCATAATAAAAAAAAGCTTTTATTTTAAAAATATAGCAATAGTTAAGCACTAAGTATGCCTTGTTAAAATTTAGGTAACATATTTACAATTCTGACTCAAATCACCAGTCTGCTATGTGTTATTCCAATATTAATGTCTTCATTATTGAGAAATTAAGTTATTTATTAAATCCTAACTCAATAAAATGTCTTTTAAATTAGTTAAAAAATACTTAAAAATCTACAGTTTATAAATAAATTGCTTCAACGTATAAAAGCCAATTTTGGCCAAAAAAAGCCGGTTAAAACCAATAAAAGCCGCTGGCCTGGCTTTTATTAATTTTAGCCGGCTTTTTTGCAACCCTGCTTATCAAGTTATAAGTGCTTCCGGTCATGTAGTGACACTTTTTCGCACTTTACTGCCAACCACCTTGGTAATTTGGTTGAAAATGCCGACTTTGACAATCTTTTGTAAAAGATCTGCCTTTACTAACAAATTGAAATCGTGTTTAGATTACATAGTTTCTGAATAAAAACACCTACCAATTTCATGCATTTGTAAGCAAAAATGAATTAAAAAATGTGTCATAAAGTAGCCTGTTTGGATTTGAGAACAGCCTTAATGGTGCCAAGTTGCACTTATTAAAATACATCAATTGGTTGCAAACCAAATTACAGAACTTTCCACTACATCACACATACATATGAATACATCGATGATACATAATTAATACATATACATGATTTCACAAATAAATGAGTGAAACGCTTAGCAAAATGCTGGCATGCAGTTAATACGAAAGTACAGAAACAAAAATACATGCAAAATATAGAAATCTCATGCTTATACATGTTTTGAAGATACGACATGATGAACTTTAAATGTTTGTTTTCTATGTTTAAAAATTTACAAAATCCTTTAAAATTAATAATCTTAACTTTAGCAGCTTCTCCTGCTACACCATAGTTACGGATTAAGAAATACATAAAAAAACAAGTCAGTTTTATCTTTATTTTTTAAAACTCAGAAATTCATGTATATAACTTATTTTATTTATTTATTTTTTTTTTTTTTACTCTTGGTTCTCAAATGATCTGCTCAACAACACGAAACTTTCTGACTCATTTTTAAACACAAAAGCATAAAATTGGCAGGTCTGATCATGGAAGGGATTTGGAATCTAAATGAGTTTTCCATTTTTTTTTTTTTTATCAATAAATCACTTATCGAGTTATAAGTGATTTGTGTCATGTGATGACATGTTTCTGACCTTTTTTGTGCTGCAGCATTGGAAATTTGAAAAATGGAAAACGTCTTTCAATTACAAAATTTCTGAATAAGAATACCTGTAAATTTCATGCGTTTCTGAACAAAAAAAGAATAAAAAAAAATAAGTCAAAGTGAGCCGTTTGGATTTGGACCTTAAGAGAAAAAAAAATATTTTTGATGTGTTACATTATACATTAAATATTATGTTAAAAAAAATTAGATCTTGTACTGTTATTTTCCAAAGTATAAACTTCTAAGATTTATAAATTATACATTAGTAAATAAATTGCCATTTATATCTCTCTTCCCACTCTGCTCCAAAAAATTTGAGTAAAAACATAAGATCTGATATTTAAAATTAATCTAGAATTTCATAATGCAATCTAGTGTAAATTTTGCAATCTGACAACAAACTAATTATTCTAAAAAACAAGGCATTTTTTAATAAAAAATATACTAACCAAATATTCATGCAAGTCTTCCTGTCTTCAAATGTTTGTGATGGTGTGTTTCAACTGGGAGTCTAAAAAGATTCAAAGAAAGTTTCATTAGTATTCAGCAACATCTATTATAGTTAAAATGTGACTGTGTTTATATTTCCCACCAACTTTTCTCAAAATGATTAATTATGGGTTTTTCTTTTTTTTTTTTTTTTTTTTGGAACAATTATTCGCAAAGATCCAAGGATGTCAAACTCAAGAAATCTCAAATTTTAAATCAGTTTGAGTTATTAAATTTTAATCAATAAGAAATTTCTTTTAAAAAAAAATTATTATGCATGCTAAACATCTTGAATCAGCCATACTCATCCTTTTATTACCGCGGGCCGCAAACGTATATTTGCGACGTTAGGTGGGCCGCAACACATACTTGTATAGTAATGTAAATATATAGATTTCTATAGAAAATGCCCCCCGTTTTTTCCCATCTCAAAAAATGCCCAACACGCCTAAAGAAGTATTCACTTCAAAAATATAATTTAAGTAACATTTATTACAAGGACAAAGCCATTTTATAACATTAAAATAAAATACAGCAGCAAAAACAGAAAAAGAAAATCCATCCAGAAGATTAAACAATCCTTTTTACTTACCCATCATACGTAGTATAGGGTAAGTCTTGTAATCGTTTTGAAAATCGAAAAATTTTTTTTGACGGATTTACACGTTTCAGACACTGGAGATTCCGAAAAACATATTTTTAGAAAAAAAAATTTGCCGTCCGTCTGTGTGTGTGTGTGTGTCTGTAAACGCTCTATCTCCCGAAAAAATTGAGATAGAGACTTGTAATTTGGTATGTACTTAGTATGTAATAATGGGAAGAAGCCTATTTCATTTCAATAACCTCGATTAACCGGAACAATTTTTTTCGGACTCTCGAAATATTCGTTCTGATGAAAGGAATATAAAAATTTTCGAAATTTTTTATTTTAAGAAATGAATATAAAAGACAATAAAAAAACATAAATTTTGAATAAAGCATGAAGTCGATCGGATAATGAGTTGCCGAGATATTTGGAATCCTATTTTCCACACTCTTCGATTTTTCATGACCCTGTATTTCATCCAAATTTCACTTCAAAGATATATTTTAATTGGAAATTTGACGCTTAATCAGATGCAATAAACCGCTAGTTAATAGGATTATTATTTTTGGAGTTATAAGGAAAAACCTCTTTCAAGCAATTCAGTAATCGAGCCTTTAAAGTTTGTGACGTCATCAAGCCACGATTTTATTTGAATTGCAATGCATTTTATAAGTAGTTTACACATTTTTATTTTAATATTTTACTTTATGCATATCCATGATGGGTAAGTATTACGGTGGCCCCCAACGACTAGTTTCATCAGGGGTGGGACTCTCATAACTTATTTCTATCCTTCCTCTGAGATTAAATCCTAGAAGGAGCAACAGTTTGGTTTATTTACGTTTATTTTTATTGCGAGAATGAAATCGAAGTTGCCAAGAAAGCGATCACTGCCAAAACAGACAGTTTCTAAAGCGCCAAATCCGAGCTGATCCTGGGACTGGCTTTTCAACAATATAACAAAGGAATGTACTCTCTAGTAGATTCTTTCTCTGATGTCTCGGATAGCACATAAAAGGTCGCCAGGCCACATGCCCGCTTGTTGAGTATGGCTGTCTTGAATAGTTTAGTTTTAATACCTTCTGAGTCCTTTCAGTACTGTTTTGATTTTTTTGTCTCTTCCTTTCACTCCGATTTTTCAGATTTGTGAGACCTGAAGTATGCCGAAATTACAAATTTATACTTTTATTTAAATTTTTGAGTCAAAAACCTCAAATGCTACATTGATATGTAAAATTTTACATTAAATATCACACATATTACATGAAACAGTACAACATTACATGCAATGTTTAAAAAGTCTTTTACTGTATATCAATAATTAATATTTAGTAAAATATTACTGATACGTGCAAATTTTAACTTAATTTTGCGATATTTACCAGCATCCTATTGGCGAATTGAGCAGTTTTTTCCTGGCAACAAATTGACGAATTTCACGTTTACTTCCTGTAACCAACTGACAAATTTCGTGATTATTTTCCTCCTACCAATTGACAAATTTTGCTTTATTTTTGGCGACCGATAAACGAATTTCTCAAATTTTTTCTGCACCTTACAAATGAAACCGGCATGTTTCTTTCTTTCTTTTTTTTTTTTCTTTTTTTTTTTTTTCACACACGACATATTGAAGAATTTCACGTTTATTTCTTGTAACCAACTGATGAATTTCGAAAATGTTTTCCTGCGATTGATTGAAGAAATTTGTGATATTTTCCTGCTACCAATTGACAAATTTTGCTTTTGTTTGGCGACCGATAAGCGAATTTCTCAATTTTTTTCCCACACCTTACAGGTGAAACTCACATGTTTCTTTTTTTTTTTTTTTTTTTTTTTTTTTTACACGTGACTATTGATGAATTTCACGTTTATTTCCTGTAACTGTAACCAACTGACAAATTTCGTGATTGTTTTCCTGCAATCCATTGAAGAAATTTGTGATATTTTCCTGCTACCAATTGACAAATTTTGCTTTCTTTTGGCGACCGATAAACGAATTTCTCATTTTTTTTCTGCACCTTACAGGTGAAACTCACATGTTTCTTTTTCTTTTTTTTACACGTGACATATTGACGAATTTCACGTTTATTTACTGTAACCAACTGACGAATTTCATGATTGCTTTCCTGCAATCGATTGAAGAAATTTGTGATTTTTTCTGCTACTAATTGACAAATTTTGCCTTTTCTTGGTGACAAATAAGCGAATTTCCCAATTTTTTTTCACGCACCTTACAGGTGAAACTTGCATGTTTCTTTTCTTTTTTTTTACATGCGATTGTGTTTAAATTTCATGATTGTTTTCACGACTCATCTGCAAATTTTGCTATTTACCTGCAATAGCTTAACAAAATTTATAATTTCCCCCCAACGAGTACAAATATTGGGAAATTTTTGTGCGATATTTTCCCGCAACTTTTTGGTGAAATTCGCGACAGTAAATTTTTGCAAACCCAAAATAATCAGGGCACTTTTCCAGCTATATAAAAATGGGCAGAGCGCATTTACAACTATAAAAAAAAACAGGCAGGGCGCTGCACCCTCTTGAAAACGCCTTGGGAAAAGACTACTAGGGTCGATCCAGACAAAATTTGGAGCCTATTTAGGGCTCCTTCACAAAAATCAATTTAATAAAATGGGACCCTTCACAAAAATCAATTTGATAAAATGGATCCCCTTCACAAAATTCCTTTTAACAAAATTTCCCCCTTTCATAAAAACTTACTATTTAGGAGAGACTGGTACACAGTGGACTACTTTTTCAGTTAATTTTTTTTTCTCTTTAACGGACAAACCGGGTGCATCCCTGCATGAAAATATTTTTGAATATTCCTTATACCTTTATACTATAGGTGCAGATTCACGGCTGCCAGTCGCCACGTGGCGACTAACTTTTTTGCTGTGGCCACTAACTTTCGGTGTTTAAGTCGCCATGTGATTTAAAAGTGTAATCCATTTCTGGTATTCCCAGTCCCCATCGTGAAATGTTGATTTTTTTTTTTTTTTTAAGATTAAGACCAAAACACACACATTATTGTTATCTTTTAATAACATTTCAGAATGATCTGTTTAACACAGCAAACTATTAAATATATTCGAATAGCAATGTTATTCGTAACATCTGATAATTTTATGTTACATAGACTGTGATTTAAATATATATATATATATATATATATATATATATATATATATATATATATATATATATATATATATATATATATATATATATATAAACAAATGTTTGAAGTGTGTTTTTATTTTTATAGTGCAAAATATTCTCACAAATTCAGATTTTCTTTCATATGTACTTTTGTCTGACAAAATCAAAATAAGAAATATTGTTTTTCTGATATTCCCCGCTATCATGATTGCTTAGCTTATCTACATATTGTTTTTTAAACCGTATCTTGCCCAACTTATCTTCTGACTGTACATGATTTAAGATTTAATTAATATTCAAATTTTGTTGTACACGTGTTTATATTAAATAAATTACACTTTGAATTAATTATTATTATTTTTTTTTTAGTTTTTTACCCTATATAAACACTATTGTTTTTATGCATTTGTTTTACAATTGTGGCCACTGGATTTTTGGGGTTTAGGAGCCAGTGACTCCTTCCAAATGTTGGGAATCTGTACCTATACTTTATACATTCATCATAATTTTCTCATAACATAGTTTTCAATACATTTTTCAAAATAAAAATTTTTATATGCACCCGTAAATTGGACCAGTGTGCCCCAGAAATGGGGCACACTGGTCCACCCACCGGGGCACAGTGGACCGCTGTTAGGAATTATCTGAAATGCAATATAAATCTATTTTTCATTAATCTAATTCTTTTTTATTTCCCCTTTATCCGCAAAATAACATAGTAATATAAATTTACGGCTTAGATGCTTTACACTGACGCTAAAAAAAAAAAAAAAAAAAATTAATCGGTTACAAAAAAGAAAAAAGTCACCAAACTTTTGGGACTGTTTTTCTTTTATGGCAACCCGGCTATTAAGCTTGTATTTAGTTACTGTAGTAGATTGGCGCAGTCTTGGAAATCGCGCCAACCAAACAGTCGCCAATCTTTTGTTTACATTTTAGCGTCAGTGTAACACATCTGTTCCAAATTTACAAGTAACATTTTGAAAAAAAAAAAAAATATTATTATTATATTTTGAAAATAACAACAGATTAATACAGGAACAATTGCAATTTAGTTGAAGTTATTACTTAAGTACAAAAAAATCAGCGCACATTAAAATTTGCAAATGAAATTCGAAAATACTTATGAGTAAGATTGAGCCTGGAATTTTCCTGAAATACTTTCGGGTCTGGGAGCAATATTATGAAATCATTGACATCAACAATAGATTCATCTACAGTTTTGGGAAAAATAAACTGATTTCCATTCAATTTGCATCTCATGAATCTTACTTGAATAGAATCATCACCAATTAGACTACAGTTATATTTATCACAGGCAGTAAATACAAAACAAAATATTTCTTACTATGTTAAATAAATTGTTATTTTTCTTTGTTTACTTTATTTTACAGTTAAATAACTTCTTTTAAACAATATTTCTTTATAGAAAATAAGCAATTATTAAATATTTTGAACATTCTGCATTACATGAGCAGAGTGGATTGTGGACCACTGTGCCCCATGTTGAAATTCAATAGATAATCATATTAATATTGTTTATAGCTTTCTTTTAAACATATTAACTTTAAAGTTAAATAAAAACAAGTATCTTAGCTTTGCAAAACAGCTGTTTTATAGGATTTATCTACAACCTTTAATTACTAAAAAAATTAAAATATAATGTTGAAAAATTTTACTTTTAGAAGATCAAAACAACTAATTAGGATAAAATAGTTCAATCTGAGCTAAACATATTTTCTGAACGCTATAAATAATCAGTGCAGTGCTGTTGTCTATTAGGATAGAAGAGAAGCTTAAATTTTTTTTAAATAAACAAAATATTAGGGGGGTGGTCCACTATGCCCATAGGTCCAGTGTGTACCAGTCTCCCCTATTATTTATTATTCTTTGACTTTTAAAATGTGTAATTTGCAAACAAACAAGTTCACCAGAGAGGAAAACTTCAGCAAAAGTATTTAAAAATGTTTGTTAATAAATGCTTGGATCGAATTTGAGTAGCTGGATTTCGACTTTCATTACAAAATGTTATTTTTCACAAAAATATAATAAAATTTTACAAAAATAACCTTTACTTTTCACAAAATGGGCCCCGCAAAAAAAAAAAAAAAAAAAAAAAAAAACCTGCATTGACCCCTGCACTATAACAGTTAATTTTCTTGTTACTTTAAAAAAATAAGCAAATAAATAATGTAAAAGTTATTTAAATATGATTCTATTTCTTAATTTTTCTGAATATTTTTATTTATTGACAGTTAAAAATAAAAGTTATCTAGGGTTTTAAAAATATTTTAAAAAGCATTTTCTTTAGATATTGAGCAGTATGACTAAATACTACATACTGAATATTCGGTGCATCCCTAATGGTTAATACACAAGTAAAAAAAGATTAGTATCAAAGTGATTTGAAAAAATATACTCAAGCATAAATATCATATAATACACAATTAAAATATATATATATCTTTTACTTGGTATGTAAAAAAAAAAAAAAAATGTGTCGGAACGCAAGTTAAACAATGACAACAAATGAAGAAAAAAATGTAAAATTTAATACATATAGGATCAGAATTTTAATTGTTATACAATGTTCACTCTAGAAAGAAAAGGGCAGGTTGTTAGAAAATAATAACAGCACAAATGAAGCAGAAAACAGTCATTGTTCAGTGAAAATGGGCATTACTTCAAGAAAAAAAATTATTGTGTTGAGTAACGATAAAAAAAAAAAAAAAAGGAATAGACGAGATAAAATCACGCACTGAAGTTAGGTGACTTTTTGATTGCCTGCTTTCCAAGCCCATGCCAAACCAATAATTTAAATACAAGCATAGTAGTCAACTTTGGGGATTTTTTCCTTTAAAAAGGAAAAAATCCCCTAAGTTTGGCAACTATTTTCCTTTTTATAACTGATTAAAGAAATAAACTGTGTGAGTGTCAGACATCATAGCCAAAAACAGTACAACATTTATTTAATAATCTCCTGTTTTTATTAAAGAAAGAAGGAAGGTCTATGATTTTTTGCAAGCTTTTGGATACATTAATTTAGAAATACTCTGGTATTGGGGAAGATTTTAACAAGAGACCTCTGGATATAATTAAGGATGCATTTCGATATTTTAAAAAGGGTACGGTGCATTTTGCTAATTTTAGAGCAGGCAGGATGCTGCGCCCTTAAATATTGGTCTAGAAGGGACACTAAATTATAAATAAATACAGGGGAAAAAAAGTAATTTTTTAAACAAGAATTACATTATTTATAGTATTAGTTTTAGTCTTAGCAAAATTTTATATATAGTTATTTTAGTGCAATTCTAAATTGTATGATAAATAATACACGAAACTGTTAACCCCTTTAAGGGCAAAGTATTTCAGTTGCAAACATGTTCAAAACTTTTTTTTTTACCCTTTGAAATCTGAATTTGTCAAATAAATTCATTTAAAAATAAATAATAGCTATTTTTTCCGTTCATGTACATCGTAAAATCTAAATATTATTCGAAAGTTCTGATAAATATTATGGTTTAGTGCATAAATAATCTAACACTGGCGTTCAAAGGATTCAGTGGGGTCAGGATTCATAATGGTGATAAACAAATCACTCAATTACTACTAAAAACAATTACATTATTGCTTTCGTTGTACCTGTGAGATTATATTTCTGCATTTATACAATTTATACAGCGACATTTCGGATGTATTTTTCCTTTTCAACACAATATATATATATGACTGATGAAACTTATCGTAACATTAAGCCTAAATCTTGTATATATGTAAAATACAAGAATTTAGTAATTAAGTGTTATATAAACTACACAGGAAAGTAAATAAAGAAATGAATAACTTACCTTTTACAAAAGTTGACAATATAATTACATCCAAGATTGCCGCTGTATACAAAATAAACAACAGCCCCAGCCGCGGCGAGAGTGTCTTCAAACGACCTTTGACTTTTTCCGTTCCCGCATGCGCGCAGTTGCATTGAAGTAGGAGTACTTTTTCCATAAGATGAGCATAATACGTGTTATTCGCAAATCCATTGGATGAATCGAAAAGTATTTCCATTGGAGGTTGAAAAAAGCATTTCCTTTAGACGTCGAAAAAGTGATAGATATAATACGTCTATTGCAGGTCATAGACGTCTAAGAGAAATCTAAATGAGAAATGGCTTATAGACATCTATTTGTTTAATGCTATGCATATCTAAAAGATGTCATGGACGTTATAGATGTATTTAGACTATAAATCGACATCTTATAGATAGAGTGTGCTGTCTGCGTCTATGAAAATTAAGGTTCCACGAGGTCCTTAGGTGGGACACTCTGGCTTATACAGATTTTTAATTTTGGCAATTGCTAGAGTCTCTATTTCTAACCGCATAAAATAATTCCCATAATTACGCTAGTTATGACTAGAATCATATCAGATGATCCTATATAAACAATTCTTATAAATAATATTTTAAAGCCGTTTATCGCAAAACGTTGGATTTTTTTATTAATTGCATGAACGATTTCTCTGGAACCACTTATTTTTATGGATTTATAGACAATATCTCTAATACTTAAACTAAACATATGTATATTTTAGCAATTTTTTTTTTAAAACAATGTTGAATGTACTGAATAGGGTTTTTTCGCAGTTTATGTATATTTTTGTATAGGTGAAACAATCGACATATTTAGGTTCAGTCTTAAAATATGGATACAATCTTTAACATCTAAACATAACATGTAAAATTTTCAACTAGTTCTAGAGATATCGTGAACGGAATTCTCAAAAATATCATGCTGTGAAAAATCACTTTAAAGTATATTTTCTTAAAACTTGAAATAGTCAATGTTGGTATACGATTATTTTTTAGTTGAAATATTTTATAAACTTTATAAAACATTTTCTTTAAATCTGTTCTCAAATCCAAACTACCTACTTTGTACCGTATTTTTAAATTTATTTTTCTTCGGAAACGCACGAAATTAGCAGGTATTTAATACAGGAATTTTGTAATCGAAAGATGTTTTCATTTTTTGGTAAATCTTTCAAAAAATACTGACAATGTCGACATTTTGAATCGAATTTCCGAAAAAGGGGGAAAACATGTCGTCACGTGACACAAAACGGTTATATCTCGATAAATAATTTATTTATCAAAAAATGGAAAACTAATTTCGATCCCAAATCTCTTCAATAGTCAGGTCTTCCATTTGTATGCTTTTGGGTTTAAAATTGAGTAAGAAAATGCGTAAGAAAGATTCGAGTTTTTTATTATGTCGTTTGAGAACCAACTTAAAATATAATACGATATTCCATCGGTGTTTTACATGAAATATTGTTAAATGACGATTTTCTATGAAAACAAGAGAAGCCCCACACTATTTTTTAAATATCGTGAGCTTAGATAAATTTTAAAGCCATTCCCATCAATAAAAATGTCTCAGTATATGGATTTTATATAAAATGTGTTCCACGTATAATAACGTATATACTGTCATATTTAAATGTATTTTCTGTCAAAAGCTTACAAACGTTTTATGCGAAAAATATTTCACAGTTGAAACCCGTATCGTAGCATCAGGGGATTCTGCATCACTTTACAACCAGCATTATTTTGTTATAAATTTGGTCTTAATTAATAAGACCAAATTAAATACGTAAAAATACTGGTAGTAAAGTGATGCAGCACCCCCTGACTCTACGCCACTGGTTGAAACTAAGGATTCGGAGCACGCGTTTATCGATGGAGTTTGCTTACAAAAGCGTAAAGAAAAGATTAAACAATTATGGTTTTAGGAACCAATGTCTCTCTTATTTATCGAAATGTAATGATAGGATTCGGAATCAGACTTTAATAAAAACTCAACAGAGTTTATGCGTTTTGACCAGGAAACTATGCAGTTAGTGTAATGATGAAAAAAATCTAAATAAGCAGCAATCGTAAGAGCATAGTGAAACGTGTTTTATGACGCATAAATCATTTTCCCTCGTCTCCCCGATATCGAGACATAAAGTCTTAAAATTTAATAATTTATTAATTTAATAGAATGGCAGGAGGAGTCGATAGGATGGAAGGATCAGTCGATAAGATGGAAGGACGAGTTATTACGTTTTCAAGGTAACATCATCAAACTGCAGTCACTTGTTCATTTCCAGTGTAGTGCGCCCTAATTCTCCGACATGATTCGTATGCTTGGTACAAGTCTGGGTTAGTGCGAACTGGGCCACTTCCATTTGAAACGCCGTTGCAATTTTGTTTTTTGCAGGCGGTAGACCATAGTAATCATTACACTAGAATTAAGTTCATGAAAAGTTCTTGGTGCCACTAACTCCTATGCTTCAATCATATTTTGGTTCAGTACCACATTTGTCTATAGTATTTTTTTGCGAGCTTCTTTCATTTTTATATTACTGTATCTAAATATGTTTTGTATTTTATAATAATCTTATTATTAATATTTCTGAATCAGAACCCCGCCTTTTCTCCATAAATTAAACAAATAAATTTTCAAAATTTAACACTTTATATCTCGATAACGAAGAGACCAGAGCGAATGATTTATGTGTTAAAAAACACATTTCACTATGCTATTTCGATTGCTGCATACTTATTTTTTTCCATTATTAGACTATGGCGTGGTGTCCTGGTGAGATCCATAAGTGTTCGTGGCAATAACATGCTATTCATTGTTCACTAAGAATACCTTAAATATTTTCATTCATTTCTAATTTTAGGAATTCTTTATGCGGTTTGTTTTACAATGCGCAGGAAATATTGGTCTTTCATCTATATGTTTATCTAATAATAAATTAATTTAAGATTTAAGAACAGTACCCTTATGATATTTAGTTTCAGACTTGCCAATTTTGTCCTTTTTATTTATTAAAACTACCATTTACTTTGTTCATTTTTACCACAATTTTTTAATAGAATTTTTCTATTTAATATTTAAACAGCAGAAATTGCAGACGCTTCTTTTAATTGCAATATTTCTAATACATTTTTGCATTTAAATAAGTCGAAAAAGTCTATTAAAAATTGTGGTAAAAGCGTACGAACCCTATACCAGAGTTTCTGTACAGTAATTTTTGTTTAACTTAATCATGGAATGCCTGTCATGAAACAACAAAAATTCTTTGGAAGGTAGTTTTTTAATAAATATTGGGGCTAGATTGGCAACATTACCACCGATTGGAACACCGCCCCCTGAATACTAGGCCTGAGCGCTGAAAACAATGGCGGCTGTCGCAGGCCGATTTTTTTTTTTCAGCGTTTGAACGGTCCCTCGAAATTCCACACCAATAACTTCTAAAAGTTTTCTTCTTCGGAGATCAAATAAGTCAAAGAAAACTTTTAGATATTATTGGTGTTGAAGTTCGAGGTACTGTACAAACGATTCCGCTGCGACAGCCGCCATTTTTTTCAGCTCGCAGGCCTAGTATTTAGGGGGCATTGGATTGGAATTGCAATACCCTGCTAAGTAAAAAACATCAAAAGCGGAAGGAGGGCTAAGCCGACCACTCCCAATAACTACCACGAAAGGAAAATAATATTTTCCAAGCACTTGTAGGACGATTTCAAGAGAAATCTACCACAAGGAAAAATGTTTGTAAATAGTGGTACGAATAGAACATAAAAAAAGTCCTTCCGGCTTGTACCGGGAGGAGAAGGTAGCTTTCCTATATCTTCGTTTTAAAATTTTTAGCTAATGTTACACGAAAACAGCCAGTTAAAATGCAAAGAAACGTTTACAAAAGATTCGTTAATACTGAATTTGAATAAGAAATTCGCCAAAATATTGAGCAATAGCCAAATTGGCTTCATTTATGAAGACTTATTTTGGTCGCCAAATTTGGCGATATTTCGCCAAATGTCGCCGATTTTGCCGATTTTATCGCCAATGTCGCCAATTTTGTCGCCAATTTTGGCGCTAACGGATATGAATATATAGTTTTATGCGTATGATTGGGAAAATTATTACAACAATGAAAGAAAATAATTTGCGAGTAATCGCGTTAATGTGCTGTTTTGTTTCAAAATGTCAACCACCCTAGAATTTCAAACTGCTCTATCTCAGCCATTTTTTAAGATAGAGGTAAACCAAAAAATGCTCTGGAATCCTTTTATCAAGGCCTAACACGTAATTAAAAAATAAATTTTAATTTTTAATTTTTTTGTATATTTATTTTAGTTTTAAATTTTTAAATGGCCGTCATCTTGAAACAAAATGGCGGACCAAGCTGGCCAACGAACTCGGTCGAGACATTGGTTAGCTTAATACACACAATTAGTTTCATCAAAATTGATTTATAAATACGAGCGTTATCGTATGACATAGGTCAGATATATATATATATATATATAGATGGATATATTTATATATATAAATCAACATTTGAACGGAGGGTGGTTTTGGGGTCTGGGGGTCATGATCGGTGAAAATATATCGAAATTTTCCGGAACTGCTTTCCTCAGAACGGCTGCAATAGGTAGCTTTATATTTTTTGTATTGAAAGCTACCTAATAGTCTCCAGTGGGTGCCTTTCTGTCGGTCAGTTAGAGCTATATGTTCGGTATTGTTGTCAGTTCGGAAGTTTATTTTTATTCAGACTGCTTGATTGCTACCATTATTAGGTAGGTTTCAATACAAAAATGTATAAAGCTACCTATTGCAGCCGCTCGGAGGAAAATAGTTCCGGAAAATTTCGATATATTTTCACCGATCATGACCCCCAGACCCCAAAACCACCCTCCGTTCAAATGTTGATTTATATATATATATATATATATATATATATATATATGAAACTAATTGTGTGTATTAAGGTCGCCAATGTCTCGACCGAGTTCGTTGGCCAGCTTGGTCCGCCTTTTTGTTTCAAGATGGCGGCCATTTAAAAATTTAAAACTAAAATAATTATACAAAAAAAATAATAATTCAAATTTATTTTTTAATTACCTGTTAGGCCTTGATACAAGGATTCCAAAGCATTTTTTGGTTAACCTCTATCTTAAAAAATGGCTGAGATAGAGCAGTTTGAAATTCTAGGGTGGCTGACATTTTGAAACAAAACAGAACATTAACGCGATTACTCGCAAATTATTTTCTTTCATTGTTGTAATAATTTTCCCAATCATACGCATAAAACTATATATTCATATACGTTAGCGCCAAAATTGGCGACATTGGCGACAAAATTGGCAAAATTGGCGACATAATTAGCAAAATTTGTGAAATTTGGCGACCAAAATAAGTATTTATAAATGAAGCCAATTTGGCTATTGCTGAATAATTTGGCGAAATTCTTATTCAAATTCAGTATTAACGAATCTTTTGTAAACGTTTCTTTGCATTTTAACTTGCTGTTTTCGTGTAGCATTAGCTAAAATTTTAAAACGAAGAAGGGAAGCTACCTTTTCCTCCCGGTACAGGCCGGAAGGACTTTTTTTGAATTAGTAACATTCACCTTATTTAATTATCGAATAAAGAAGGCGAATATTTTTATTTCAAAAACGTTTGAGCAATAAAGCGGTTTGAATAAAAACCCTCTTAACCCTTTAAGTGGCATCTGTTGCGAAAATGTGGTAAGGGTTGGTTGACACCAGGTTTTCGTATAAATTTATTTAAAATATTTTCTTCGTGTACATTATATCAGCAAAATTTTATTCCAAAATTTCTGGTGCCAATGTGCCATTTGGGAATTAAAATTAAGAGGACCATATAACTATCCAACGGTTCTTCAAGGAGCTGACTGGCAACACTTATACCCTTTGGCTTCCGCTATCAAAGAGATGGCTACTTCTCTTTGATTTAAAAAAACCACTGCATTCACTTTTGAACACAGCTTTTAGAAGTCCGATTATACACACTAATAATCCAGTACTAACCTCCGGCAACAAATCTCTTTTTTAAAACCCCTAAACTGAATATTATATAAAGTTATTGGTATGAGTTTTTAAATGTAATTTAAATTTCACATTCATCATAAACATAAAAACTTATAATTATGCAAATAACATTTTATCAAATAACAGACAAATTACATATAGTTATAATTCAGTACAGCATTCAAATTATTGAGTATTTGTAATTCAGTTTTCAGCTATTGCAAAATAATGTAAAAGAACAGATTCAGGTGTTTAAATTACTAAAACTGTCAATTTGCATGAACTTTTAACCCTTTAATCGTCGCGCCCGAGACATTCACGGGCAGTGTAGGCTACTATTTTTTTATTCAGATTGTTTGATTCCCACCAGTTTTTGGAAATAGTGTAACTGACTTCAATCTCCCATTATTTTATCTGCCATTACATAAGAAGAATATTTCTACTTCAAAAACTGGTGGCAATCAAGCAATCTGAATTTTAAAAAAAGTAGTCTACACTTATCGGACGCGACGATTAAGGGGTTAATCATGATTCTAAAACATACACACACAATTTTAACACATTCAAGAAGGTTAATTTCCGTCTTTTAAACGGGATGTGTTCGCCAAAGGGCGTTATTCTTGCATGTTGTCTTTAAAAAAAAAAGAGAGAGTTCGTGTGAATTTCTAGTGAATTTATAAAATAATGGCACTTTTTACTATCAAATTTCTTCTATGCATAGTACACTAATTGCTTAAATTCGATTTTTGTGCACATTTTTGAGAAATACTGTAGCATAAAAATGCAAAATCTCTGGAGGTGTTACACATATTCTAAGTTATAAATCTAAGTTACAAGTCACGTCAGAAGATAATGATAATATGGAAAATATATGCTTAAAAAATAATCATAAAAAATTAAAAAAAATCACGACCTTCTTTCTTCTAATCCCAATTATTATTTTATTGAACTACCGTAATGTTTGGCATATAAACAGTGGTTCATAGAAACATGTTTCGAACCAGTCATTTTGCTGAATAACTTATGCTAAATAAATAAGTTACAGGAATACGTTACATTTTATTTCATGTAATTTCTAGTTCTAAACATTTTTGTTTTATCTAAAGCTTATACATCTGAAATTTTGGTACTTGATTTTTGAACTAATACAGTATCACTTTCTTCTGCATTGTCAGAGGGTTTTAATTTTATTTTATTAAAAATGAAAAAGTGTAAAACTTGGTAGCGATGGTATTTCTGAAGTAATACATAATTTGTAAGTATATAATACTGCAAAATGCTGATGAGGGTTAAAATCTTTATGAACACCTTGAACCATTCTCAACTCCGTGAACCAAAATTTGTCCTGTTAAAAAGTTCTTCATACCAATAAATTAGGCTCTCATGTCTAGGGGTTAATGCAACCAATTAGAAGACTACACTTTGGTTAGATTAATGCTTTATCACAAGTCAAAGGTCCTTAATAAACACAGCTCGTTCAAAAGTTTCAGAAAACTAGCCTATCGTAATCCAAAAATACCCTTCAGAAAGTAAATACTATAATTAAATATTCCTGTGGTTGTGACTCATTCACTTTTAGTTTTAGTTTTTAGTTTGTTTCAGGAAAGGTCGCATAGTTTATATATTGACTACCACTATTTTGAAACATTATTCTTACAGTAGAATTGTTGTACAATAGAAAATGCACGTGTTAACCCCTTCGGGACCTGCGGCTTTTACACAAATTTTATTCGGTTGGCACCACTTTTTTTAAAAAAAGCTACCTTTACTCAAACTATCACAAAATGCTCGAATTAGAGAAATCAAATATTACTTTTTACTGGTGCATAAAACAAATTCTGTATGCTCTTTTTGAGGGTGCATATATGCACCCATGGTCCCGAATGGGTTAAAGAAGTGTACCAGTAAGATTATTGTTTGAAAATAGTGATAAAAAAAATATAGAACGTCGCAAACCCTATTTTTGTAATCGAATTTCCTTGAAAACTATCTCCATCAATTGCTTCAAGTAATGTTCCAATATGATTAAGCTGCCTCATATGTTTTGTGCCTTAATATAACCCTTTGATTATGACCAGAACTCACGAGTATTTTTATAATCAATTGTACAACAATTTCATTTTTTTTCTCGTAGATTTCTCTTGATAATATCTTAGTATAAGTGCAGGACAAAAATTGTTTTTCAGAAAGTGGTACAGTGGAATGAACGGTCCCAGTCCATAATAAAAGGGCTCGTTAGATGTTACTCTGAAAATAGAAATTATTAAAAATATTAGTTTTTCGAAGGTTTGCCTGTTTATTGAAAAATATCTAAATTATTTAAAAAAAATTAAAAATCTGTATTTTTCTAATATGTACACATGTTTAGGTTCAATCTTAAGACGTAAATAAATTCTAATCTGTGAAAATTGCATGTGAAATATTAAATTGTTCAAGGAAAATAGTGAAAAAAATTCATTTTAAACATTTTGACATAAACGACTTTAAAGCATTACTTTAAGCAGTCCTTACGCAGGAATTCCCTTACATGTTTCTAATCATAACAAGCGTTATTATGGGAATATTTTTGAACTTTTAAAAGTGGTATTCCTTCTTAACCCTTTCCGGCACAGACAAATTCTGTTCATAAAATGAGAAATTACTGACTGACACCGGAATTTACAAACTTTTTTTTTAGAAAATAGGAACTCCTTATTTTAAGCTTTCATTATAGAAACAAAATTTTATTAAAATATTCTTGGTGCCGCATGCAAGTTTGGAATTATAATTATGTGTGCCCGGAGTGGGACCACTGTGCCGGAAAGGGTTTTAACAGATTTGGATGGACATTTTTATTGTTAATCAAAGTTCTAGCTACACATGCATATCTGCCAACTTTTACGCTTTCCTTACCACTAAAATTTGATATTAATTGTTACATTATTTTACCGGTGAAATCAACGATTAAATAAGCGAAAAAATTCTATTTAGGTGTTAAAAATGAAAAAAAAAAAACAGCTATACGTCTGTATTTGAAGGATTAATAAAACAAAACGTGTAGAGGTGCGTATTTTTTAATACCATTTTTTCCGATTCTTCGCCTATTTTAATCTTATAAACTACTCATAAAACTGGCACTTAAAAATACGTACACCCTGTTTAAGCATATTGAAAATTTAAATTGTACAATTACAAAGACCGACACTGCCTAAATTAAATGACTATTTTTCATATTTAAGACTGACTGTACGTAAAAAAAAGTGCTTTCGTTACTACTCATTTCTCTTACTCATTTCTAGTTGTAGTTTATAAAAATAAATATTTAAATAAAATACGACAGTTCAAACAACAGGATTAGAAAAATGGATTAGGAAAATAATTCCTAATCAAGTAAAGCAGGGTTGACAGTTTGGCATCTTTCTTATTCATACATTCCCAATTCATACCAGAAATTACGAATAATATTTTTTGGTTTATTTAATGACTCTAATGATCTTCTAATTTAATGACTTTATTACGTGAAGTAAAACTCTTCTTTCGTGATTTCCGGCATTAATTTGGAATATCGCTATAAAAGCAGAGGCCAAACTGGCAACCTTGCAATAAAGCCATACTACTTTATTATTTTAACTTGATAAATATAGAAAGTTTATGGAGTCAATTATTTTTAATTATACCAACTGCGATTTTTCATTTACATTCTTTTATTTAATACTTTTATTATTATTTTTTTTTGAAAAATAATGACTTTGGCAATGTACGAAAACACATGCTTTTAAAAAAGTGAATATATAAACAAGCGATTTCAAGCGATTCCAAGGATTACGGCACTATTTTGAATAGTTATTTTTGCCTTATATAAGTCCAGAATGCTGCGATTAAATAAAATGAAGATTATTATTCGTATTCAAAATTCGTAATACTTTGCACCTATTGTATTACTAATCTTAACTTTTTTTATTCGCAGAATTTATAAGACGAATATTACTATTCGTAAATAGTTGTTATAAAAATCCAGGAAGAAAATGAAACTTCCTTATATATTAAGTTTAATAAATTACAAAAAATTCGTAAACAAATGTGAAATCATGAAACTGCGAAAATGATTCTAAATGCAATTTTTAAATTTATATGCGCATTTATGTCTTCTCAAATTATTTTAAATAAAATTAAATAGCATTATTATTTACCAAAACACGTTTAAGACTTTTCAAATGCAAATAAAAAAGTATATTCAAATATTTTCGTTTTTATTAAATTTCAAACGAATGCAATACGTCACATCAATATACGTTATTTTATAAATCATGCTTATCCACGTGGGGAACCTATATGCACAAATAAATAAATAAATAAATAAATAAATAAAATAAATAAAGGCTTGTTTACTTTTAAAGAGAGGGAAATGCGAAACAAACAATGGCTTAATCATAATACGAAAAAACAAAATTTTGGAAAAATATTATGAAAGCTTGTTTTTCTAAAACTACAATAGTAGAACGATTTTCGCAGTAAAAGCTCTTTCATTAATATTCGAAAATAATAAACATTATATTTCACAACTTGTTCTTACATTATTCTTTACTTAATTTTCTAGAATGTACAATAATTTCATTTTTCTTAATTCTAGGATTATATACATTTTAAATAAATGGCACATTTTATTCTATTTAAAAACATAATGTTTGAACTCTCCATGAAATCTTATGTTGTGCACTTTTTAATTTTTAATAGTTAACAATTGTTTCTTTGTGATTATTTTGCAGTGTCGTGGACGAATAAGCCCGGTTCCCGTAAGATCACCGAAAGTGAAGCAGCATCGACCGCGGTCCCTGCTTGGGAGGATGACAATCTCTTTCGACTGCGGCTGCTGTGGGACCGTGTACGTTAATGGGAGCTGGTGCACGTACAATCTGTTCCTAGCTCCAATGTCCTTCAAGTTTAGAATAAGCGTTACCTCTGTGGGTGCCAAATCATCTGGAATTGGCTCAAAATTAAGAGACCAGCTTCTGGACGGGGCTTGTGAGTGCTTAAGACATTTGGTAGACCTCCCCATCCAGCTGACTCTTGTTTCTTTGTGGAAAACAATTCTACAGAAGAGTAGGTACAAAATTTTGCAATTAAAAATTCGAAAATATATTTTTATGATAAAGTGAGTAACATTTGGCATGCTAATATTTTGTGAACTTACGTATTAATGCATTAGTCATTTGGTTAAATTTTCTAATTAATCTTTTAGCCTATTTGCATCCGAAACGTGCATATCATGAATTTATTTTTTATTCAGAAATTACGAAATCCTACCAGAAATAATGAATAGTAATTTTTGTTTTATATACATTAGACTTTACGTAACTACTAACGTTCGTATTATTAGGTTAATTACTTCACAACAGACGTTTTTACATAAATTAAATTCTTTTCGGAATTTCCGGTGTGGAATTGGAGTTTCTGAATAATAATGCAATTCCTGAAATGGACGCATATATGCGCTTCGGAAGGAAATACAGGGCTCCCACTCCGTTCCTTTATTGAAATAAAAAAAAAAACCTCTTTAGAGATTTCTCTGGCAATTTTTGCAGAAGCTTCGAAGGTTATCTATGTTGCAATTGATGCAAAAACAAACCACAAAATGTTTTCTGAAAAAATATATCTGTATTCAAAAAAGTACCAGTGGAAGCACTGTAAATGGGTTAAAATGATTTGAAAAATAAACAAACAAATTGCGAAAAGCTAATTATAAAAGTAATAAATTGAATTATAATCTTATCTGTTAATTAAAAACACGAACTTTTATTTTGTATACACATTTCTAAAAAAGACAGATTATTATATTCCTTTATCGGCTACAAATTATGTGAGCAAATTTACGCTCTTCATTCTGGAAAGTTTAACTGAAAATTCAAGCAGCCCCAAGCAAATACCGTTTAACTGCTAAATAAATCTGAGAACCATTTATCGAGTTTCGCTTACACTGGCGTTGAATAAGCAAGTGCACAACTTTCTACTGCAGTACTTTAACTTCGGGGCACTCCGATTCATTAAAACAATTTTAGACTTTGTTAGAAGCAGTTAAATTCAATATTAATGAAACCACGAATTCACATGAATAATTTTGTTTTATTACAGAAGTTTCTAGTGCAATTTAATCCTTTATTGTTTTAATTTGAATATCTGGCCTCATATCGGTCTCAATAAGTATTACATTGTATTATAATATAAAATTAATTGTAAATATTTTTAAAATTTATTAATGTCCATTTTTTTTAATTTTTAACAAGTTTATTTATTGTATATTTTAACAAGTTTAACAGTTTTTGTTTCTTGCCTGAATTAAGTGTTTGTATGATAAAATTGGAGTTTCTGTTTATGTAAACAACGCTACGAACACCCAAGAAGAGAATGATCTTCACGCTTGAGTACCACAGTATTTTTTATTATTATTTAAATTAGTATTAGATTAAGTTATTCGCATTTTAACTAGTTCAATACTAATTGTTTCAACTTTGAATTTTGCATATTTTAACTCTTTACATTTTTTTTTACAATTTAAAGAATACTTAAAGATGAACTGACATGTAAAATGCATTGTCCCATTTAGGCCCTTTGGCGTCTCATTTAGGTTTTAACTACTGTAAATGACCTAAATACGACAATCGTATATTGTTTGCTTATATTAACAGATCAAGGAAATTGTTGAACTCTAACTATAATTCAATCTGTGACATCGTATGCATTGTTAGCTATCTTCTATGTTTTGAAGTGTCTAGCTTAGTGATATTTGGGCATGGAAGATTGCATTTTCTAGCACTTTTTGTGTTTTATCACGTTTCGTAGAAAGTAAAGTAACGCTGTTGAAGGTATCGTTAAAATATTTTCATTGTTGTTACAGTTATGAACGAAAATGTGTATTTGGTTTGGTGGGAGATACCCTGTTTTTTTTATTTAATAAGTGGATTGCGACCCTGGTTTCCTATACAAAATTTTCTTATTTTGACATGTATTATCACCTTTTACAGTTCTGACCATCAATTGAGATACACTCTGTATATAAGGCATTTATTTTATCAGTATAGTTAGCCTTTGGTTTTGAGGGCGTAATCGCCGATAGTGTCATCCGTCTTTAGCACTTCTCCACATGCGTATGTTTATTTCCTTAGTTATGTTATTTGATTTATAGTAGAAATATTATCGTCGTGTTTATTTCATCCAAATAAACTATGAAAATTAAAAAAAATCCGCTTTTTTCATGGTAATTTCCCTCATACGCTTAAAAGCGAAATGTTTTAACACTTTTCAGTAACACTTTATAATATCTACCCAAATAAAAGTTAGAATTTCGTTTCTTTGTCTGTCTCTGTTTGTGGCTGTTGGGGAATTTCTAAAGAAATCTGTCGCACGTAGAGGCATGAAAATTTAGATGAGGATAGACGTAGGCAGGTCCGATTTTACCTGATTTTCAGAATTTTCATTTTTTGTTAAATATCCAAGACATTAATTAAAGACTGTAATGAACATAGAAAAAAGGCGTGCTGTCGCAGTTGTCTGGCCGGAAACCCCATTTCCGAATTTCCTGAAGCAGAGAAAAAAGAAGCAGGGAAAAAAGTTCTTTTTTTTTTTTTTTTTTTTTTTTTTTTTTTTTTTTTTTTTTGCATTTTGAAACTGACGCATCCGCTTTTCAGAAAATAATACGAAGTAAAACAAAAAAAAACACCCCCTTATTTCTCTTATCTCTACCTTTCTAACGATGTCTTTGTTTGAAAGATATATATCATTTACACTTACAAAAAGACAATTTCCTGATTTTACATTCTTCCGCATATTTACAAATTCACATCCACTGTTCATATAGAAATACGAAAGAACAAAAAATACCAAATTATTGATAGCACCTGTAGCTTTCTAACGTTGTCTTTGCTTTTTTTTAAGTTTTTTATTTATTGTTTCAACATATATTTTCTTACGCCGTCTTTGGTTATTAATATTTACTGCTTCAAAAAATATTTTTCAAACGCCGATTTCGTGTTTTTGCTTTTTTCTGCAATTTTAAAAATTTGCATTCTCTTTTCATGAACAGCTCGATATATTTTTTTCTTAAATTTCATTGAGTTAAAATTGAAATATAATAAGAGTTTGCCAATAAATTTCGAAAATTAAAGTAAGTTCTTAAAATGAAATGTTCCTGGAACACACAATTTTCCCAGAATAATTATAGAAAATATCTACTCAAATAAAAGTTAGAATTTCATTTCTTTGTCTGTATCTATATGTGGCTGTTGGGAATGTCTAAGAAAAATTGTCGTACGTATAGGTCTGAAAATTTAGATCGGGATAGACGAAGGCAGGTCCAAATTCACCTGATGTTCAGAGTTTTCATTTTTCGTTAAATATCCAGGATATTAATTACAAACTGTAATGAACATAGAAAAAAGGCACACTGTCGCAGTTGTCTGGCCGGAAACTTCATTGCCGAATTTCCTGAAGCAGAGAAAAAAGCAGGAGGGAAAAAAGTTCTGTCTGTTTTTGCATTTTGAAGCTGACGCATCCGGAAAAAAGATTTTTCAGACAAAAAATATGAAAAAAAAACCCATTTTTTGTCGTATATTTACCTTTATAACGATGCCTTTGTTTAAAAAATATGCCTCATTTACCCTTTCAGAAAACATTTTCTAAACGTCGATTTCACGATTTTATATTTTTCCGCATATTTACAAATCCACATCCAATGTTTAGATCTAAATGCGATAGAACAAAAAATACCAACTTATTGATGGTATCTTTGGCTTTGTAACGTTGTCTTTTTTTTAAATTATTGATATTTATCGTTTCAAAATATATTTTCTTACGCCCTCTTTGGTTATTAATATTTACTGCTTCAAAAAATACTTTTCAAACGCCGATTTTGTGTTTCGGGTTTTTTTCGGCAATTTTAAGAAATTGAAATCGTTTTTCGTGACGAAATACGAAAAAACAAAAAACTACCGACTTATCATTGGTACGTTTCTGGTTCCAATGACGTCTTGCGTTTAAAAAAGTATTAATATTTACTATTTCAAAACATTATTTTTAGGAGTTCGACGGACATTTTTCTTCTCAGTACCTTCCCAAATATCAATTGTGTTGCGTCAGAAATGCACCTTGCAACTTTATCGTAATCGAATTTTAAAAAAGGGAACTTTTCGATCCATGGAGTTTTTTTAAGTATATAAAATGCGAAACTCTGAATTATATGTAGAAGGCCAGGAAAGCGCTGATATATGAAATGATATATTTATGTGAAATAGCACAGAATAATTAACTTGCAGAGTTATGTATTATGACAATTTAAATTTTTGATTCTAAAACATGTTTAACGAATAAAACAAATTTTCCGAACATGAATTTTGCAGTATTTTGCATAATTGAAAACATGTTTTCTAATTGAAAAAGTGCCTGGAATATGTGTAGGTCTGCTCATTTGCACTCATTAAAAACATATAGCTTCAAAAAGAATGATTTTTTTCATGGTATAAATTAAAGTTTATTATTTAACATTAGAATCTTCAAAATCTGACTTGCTCTAACTGTATGAAGATTTAAGAAAAAGTATATAAAATGTACCTTTTCTGAAGTGTCTTGAATTAAGAAACTCAAATATGTTGTCACAAGTGAGTTTAGCCATTTTAATATTCAAAGTTGGTACATGTTTTATGTAGATGTTCCTATTTCAAAAATTGAATTGATACACAAAAGTTATATACAGCTCCCATTCGAATGGTATCTCCCGCATCTTTCTGCGACAATTTGGCGATATAAACTTGGAGCGTTTTTTTTACTGTTCTGTACATTACATGGGTTTCCTTGGATATCCGACATTACAGTTGTATTGGAGAAAACATAGACTATTTATTTAAATACTATTATTCCTACAATTATGTCAAGAAATAATTTTCTTGCATTTTTCAAATAATGAAGAACCAGAGCTGAACGTATTTGACTTCCCTAGATTAATGTGCTCATATCTCATTCTAGCCAAACAATATAAGGAGATTATGAAACCAGAATAAATATTAACTGTACATGAATGTATGGTGCCGTTTTGAGGCAGGCTGAAAAAGTAGGCAATATAGTCCTAGCAAGCGATATTAATACGGTATCAAAGGTTTTAAAGACGATATACAATTTTTTTTAATCTTTTAGGGGAAGAATGATATGACACCTATTTCGAGCGAGATATGTCGTCATGAATCCCAGAAAATATAGCTCTCCAACCCTCTCTTTTTTCTTTTTTAAACATACATGGCACCATCAGGGTTTGTACGTATTACCACAATTTTTAATAGAATTTGTCGCCTTATTTAAATGCAGAAAAGTATCACAAATCCTGCAATTAAACGAAGCGTCTGCAATTTCCGCTATTTAAATATTAAATAGATGAAATATATTAAAAAATTGTGGTAAAAGCGTACGAACCCTGGACCATAACATTTATTTTAAAAATTTGTTTATAAATGGGACTTTTGTCTATGTGGCACTTAAATGTTTTCATTTCATAACACACTGCTGATGGAAGAACAGAATTCACGTCTGTTGGACATGTGTAATTCTGTTCACAGGTGACACTTTTGCATTGTTACATTTTTTATCACAAAATATATACAAAATTCATATTTTTATAATTAGAGTATTATGCATAAAAAACTTCGATTAGAAACAATGCCAATATTATATACATCATTTTTAATATAAGGCCGAAAAGAGAAAATCTTTGCGTAAATAATATAGTAACACTTTATTTGTGTCGCTACAGCGACGAAAACTACCCATCGCCAATGTGTTAATAAAAACAAATCTGGTTCAAAGCCTGTTTATTTGACTTTAAAAAACCATAAGCTTAGTCGTTTTAGTGTAAAGTACATTTAGAAGAAGGTAGGATGAGAGTAATTGATAATTAGTGTACTAATTTTGCACTTACAAAAGAATAAATTCGTAAGAATAAAATTAGCTGAATACAATTATAAATATACAGGGTTGTTATAATTAAAGTTCGCCTATTCAGAAGGCTCTAGAACCGGTTCTAAATTTCACTAGTACGTAGTTGAAGAGATGCGCTCTGCAAAAAAAAAAAAAAAAAAAAAAAAAAAAATAGTTAAAATTTTTGTCAATATGTAGCGTTGCGCCAATATTTAAGCCGATATTTGCAAATTCCTTTATTTTAACATTCCTTTATATTAAAACAAAATACAGGAAACTTTATTTCACAGTTGGTAAAAGTAAACTTTTTCAGATTCGTTATGTCAATTTCGGCCAATCCAGATGAAACACACAAAATCACAAAATTTCACCCAACGCTTGAAAAATATCACATTTTATTCAAATTTTCGACGAACGACGTCAAAGTGACGTCGCAACATCGAAAACTTGAAATACCCTTCTAACCACCTGACGATTTAAAACTTGCTGATAAAGTGTGTCTGTGATTTCTTTGACACTGGAACAGTTGATTGTTTCTGAAAAGCATTTGAATCTACGCTTTGTGGAGAATGGTAACTTTGAAAGAAAAGGCACTTCTTGTAAAGTTATTTAATCAAAATAACAGCAACGCAGCTGCAGCTCTTCGAGAATTCCGGAAACTAAAAGATGTTAGACGTGGACCAATGTCGGATCGTGGAGTTCACAAAATGATTAAAAAGTTCGAAGAAACAGGAAAACTCGACATTCTTCCTGGCAGAGGACGAAAAAAGGTAGACATTTCTAGCATTGAAGATATTGCTTACTGCTGCCGTGGATTTAGCAAGCCAGTCATCTTTTGGTAATGCAAGTGTGCCAGCCATTGCGAATGAAGTCAATATGCCGATTTCCACTGTGAGAAAAGTGATGCGTCAAATTTTGCGCTACTATCCATACAAGATTCAGAGGGTGCAACAGCTAATACAGGGTGATACCGAAAGTCGGCTATCATTTTCACTACAGTTTCTTGCACGAATGAATGTGGACAATTCTTGGCGCTGGAATATTCTATGGAGTGATGAAAAGCGCATTTTTATTTAAACTGACAAGTGAACACACACAACTGTCGAATTTGGGTGAAAGAGAATCCTAATGTTGTCCAAGAAGTTCCATTGCATGCAGATAAAGTGACGGTGTGGTGCGGTTTCACATCTACGTTTATGATAGAACTATATTTTTTTGAGGAACTAACATTCACAGGACACATTACATGTTCCGTAAATGGGAGAAGGTATGTCAATATGTTGTCAAATTTTCTGATTCCTGAACTGCAACAGCGAAGCTGCCTTCAAAATATCGTGTTTATGCAAGACGGTGCACCACCGCACATTACTAGAGCAGTTCGGACTTTCTTAACAAGCCATTTTACAGAAGACAGCATCATAAGTCGTTATTTTCAAACAACCACAATCGCCTGATCTAACACCATGCGATTTTTGGTTGTGGGGATTTTTGAAAGATTCTGTATTTAAAGACAGATGTCAGACAATCTCTTATCTGAAAGACAGTATTAGACTTCGTATTCGCTCAATCTCACAGGACAGTTTATGCAATACTGTAGAAAGCACAATTCTGAGAATGAAATGCGTTATTAAAAATGGTGGAGGATCATTGACCATGCGTAATGTTATTCTTCGTTATTTCCTCGCTGCCGAGCGACATCTTTTATTTTTGTTGATGCAGATTACATCACATGAAATTATATTCATTTTTCTGTATTGTTTGGAGTCATAGGTCAGGCTCTACAGTTGTCCGATTAGGTGAACTTTAATTATAATAATTTGCAGTTCGTCGAAGTTTGTTGAAATTTTTAAATTTGTGTGCTTCGTCTGGATTGACTGAAATTGATATAATGAATCTGCAAACATCGCCTTAGATATTGGAGCAGCGTCACCTACTGACGAAAAATGTAACTATTATACAGTGAAACCTCTCTAAGGAGACCACTCATTACACCATAAAAAATCGGTCTTTTAGAGAGGTGGTCTCTGAATAGAGGTGATGGGTAAAGCAAAGTTTCGTGAAATACATATTGCAAAAAAATATGTTATTGAATTTTTTTATTATATTTCATGTCTATACAGCTTTAAAGAAGGAATTAATTGTAGTTTGCTTTGATTTTAACAATTTCTCAATAACAGTTTTTGTTTCTAAACATTCTTTGATCTCTTTAAACAAATTATTAATTTTAGTATCATCTCTAGCAGGTATGGAACTTTCTATCAATCTATTGATTTCAACAAGTGCATCTTGACATGAAATAGAAGCCCCCCCCCTCCCCACACACTTAACCGTTAAAAAATATTCCTGCACTTTACAAGTGTCTGTTACTTAATTCCAGGAAAGGCGACAATAGCCCTTCTCTCACCAACACCAACTTATCTTTCCGTATCCATAGTCACATGAAACATGCACGAGACCCGGCGTTTTCCTCTTAAACGGAGAGGAGAAGAAATGACCATCAGGTCGAAGGAAGCAAACTTACTGAGCCTGTTTTCCGGAGATGAGTGGAATTTCGAGATTTCCCCATACAAAGGAAAGTAATTCTACTCTTCGACTGAAAAGTGGTCTTTCAGGGAGGGAAACTGGAAATAGTGGTCCTTTAATGGAGGAAAATTAACATTGAGCTTATAGCCAAAAATTTTAGACCATAAATAAACGGTCTTTATGAGAGGTGGTCTCCTTATAGAGGTGGTCTTTTAGGAAGGTTTCACTGTATATTTTTTCGATTTTCGCAGAGCGCATCTCTTTAACTACGTACTAGTGAAATTTTGTTTCGTTTGGAGCCATAGAACCGGCTCTAGAGCCTTCTGAATAGGCGAACTTTAATTATAACAACCCTGTACATTTTACTACATTTTCATAACCACCTGAAAACTTAGTTGGATAAATTAATAAACCAAGGCCATTCGAAGAATTCGACTAAACAGTTCGATGGACTTTAGTAGCTGAAAAAGGCTCAAGAATGGACAACCTTGTGATTGGTTTTCCGCCTGTTAGACCCGAAATCTTAAAGTGTGGACATCTCGTTCAGAATAAGTGTTGTGTCGTTAACATATTAAGAGGGGTTTAATTATTCAGATTGTTCATACCACTGTTTTGGATATGCAATATCCGCTTTACTTAATCTGTCATTAAATGAGATATAATAAGACGAATATTTCTGTTTTAAAAAGTGTAGCATTCAAATACTCTGACTAAAACTCAACACAACTGACAGCACTGGTATATATGGATCTTGAAGGAACAGGCTTTTCCTACACTTATACCGTTTACCGTAATTTCGCGCGTATGTGCCGCACCCTAGTTAAGTCTTTTTCAAACCAGAAATTTTATTGAAAATAAGAAGTCAAATAAGTGCTAAGCAGAAGTAAGTCACATTTTATTTAAAATAAATTATGGTAGGAAATTGAATTGTCTGAGGTGCGGGAAATTACGGTATGTACAGTCGTGGAAAAAAAAAACTGGACACATCCCCACTAACTCTGCAACAAATTATAGTAGAAGGAAGTGATTGGTACCAAACGATTGGAAATAAAATCTACTTTTAAGCGATGTATATAAAATTTGCTTAGGGGGCCGTCTACATATAAAAACACGCCCAAACTTTGTTTTTTTCAATAGCAAGACCCAAATTTGACAACATATTTGAAATCTGCAGTTCAAACTATGCCTAGATACCAAATTTCATTAAATTCCTACGATTAGTTTCTGAGAAATTAATTACTTTATAATGAGCATATTTAAGGGGCTGTATCCAAATTGAAGTTCGGTACTCGATTGTTGAAATGCTGCAGAATGTCACTTCTTTTAATGTATTATGTTTTACCGATAAGACCATTTTACTCACTTAATAAGTTTCGGTTATTGTTATATGCGGTAAAATAATGTTTACAAGTGTTGAATTATCCGATTTTAACCCCTTGGGGACGAGCGACACGTATACGTGACGCATAAGATGCTCAGAATCCTCGTTTTTCCCCACCAGTTATTTTTTATTGTAAGCTTCGCCTTATTATATCTGAGCATTTCCACGATTCCATTTGACGAAAATTTCTGTTTTAAAAAACCGATGGTAAATTATTAAATATTCTGTAATAGACGCTCGTCACGAAGGGGTTAAAAAACCATAAGATTATTTGTAATTAAAATAGTTTTAGAATATGTAAATGTTATTGGAAATTTACAGGTGCTTTTATAATGCTTTTTCTCAAATTTTTTATCTATTTAACTCGCTTTTTTTTAGTTTATTGGCAGAAAAGTAAAAAAAAAATAGTATAAAGCAGCGTAATGAATAAAAGTAAAAAAAAAAAAAAAAAAAAAAAAAAAACGCAGAGATAAATTGTTTTTAGTCCGAAAATAAATCCAGACATTGCTTTTTTTTTTTAGTAGCGAGGGGGGGGGGGTCTTGTTTTGAGATATGTTCGCAGGATTTATATTGCGATTTATTTGAAGACCTAAAACTAAATCTATGTTATAAAGACATCTGAATAATTTTACATCCGTTATTCTCCTTCGGAATACGGTTAATAATTCTATGATTGAACCTATTCTGGTAGTTCATTTGAAATTTTACAATTAACTCATTAATGCCTCCTGGCAAGAAAACTTGCCATATGACATTTATTATTATTATTATTATTAGATTTTTTTTTGCACACTGCTAGCGATTGGGAAATAATATAGCCTATCAGAAAACCATAAAAATAACTTGTAATTTTTCAATTAGCCTGTTTAGAATCTAAATACGAAAGATCTAAATACGAAAGTTATAGAAGAAATATTGTAATTTTTTCTTCGCAATAAACTACCAATATAAACCTTACCTGTTAATCCATGTTGAAACAGTTTGAAGAGACACTTGAAAATGCCTAGCTATATAACGAAAACTTTTTCCAGCTTGCCACATGCCAATCATTTGGCCTTTCTTTGCTTCAGTTAATTGTGGAGCCATTTTGTTTCAGCAAATACTCTACGCATATGCATTTATAAGAAAGTTTACTTCAAACATATATACTGCAGAAAAAACAATATAGCTTTATTAGACTGGAAAAGAAGCTATAAATCCATTTAAAGGTAACATCTCATGCAAATACGTTTTACGTAATTTTAATGAAAAACTTTAAAGCAGACATTGAAAAAGTGGAAATATATATATATATATATATATATATATATATATATATATATATATATATATATATATATACATATATATATATGTAGATATATATATATATTAATAAAGGCTGGGGTTCTGGTGCCTCGCTATCTTATATCTTACTACAATCACAGGTCGTTGTCAGGTTTGTTGTGCTCCCGCGATCATTCACTTACGCTTCAGTTTAAGCTAGCTTTCAATTTAACGTAAGATCGCGAAGCATTGAAATACGGTTTACGCATTGTTTATATTGTAAGACAGACTGAATCTCTAAGTTTATCAAGTCACTATAATCCCAGCCTATGAGTATAATATTTTCTCAAACAGGAATGAAAGCGCTCCGACCCGATTATCGATTCTTACCACTAAATTTTAATAGTATTATCCAACGTAATGAATTTCAGAAATTTTGTCCTTGAATAAGCTAACAAATACTATTAAAATTTAGTGGTGTCAATCGGGATTTCGAGTCGGAGCGCTCCCATCCCTGTTCAAACTATGCTTTAATGCACATCATAGACGGCCCCTTAAAGCAGAATCTTGCCGTTTTTTAAGCATAATTTGAAAACTACTTGGAAGAAAAATTTGAAATTTTGAATACACATAAAGCAGGACATAATAAATATAAATCCATCAAAAAAATTGTATGTTGCAATTCATAAATTTTTCGAATATTAATTTCATAATTCATAATTCATATTATAAAATTTTAAAAATTACAAATTTAACGAAGTTATGTTTGGGTTTTTGAGTTTTATAACCAAACAAAACGTTAGCACATTAGGATTATAATTTCAGGAGACATTAATAAAAATATGAAAATGTAATTTAACATTAGAAGCTCTAAAATTTAAATGTTTATAACTCGAAAACTTATCATCCAAATGACTTAAAATTTTGTATCTAGGCATAGTTTGAACCGAAGATTTAAAATATCATGTCAAAAGTTGGTGTTGCTATTGACAAAAATAAAGTTTAGGCTGGTTTTAATATGTAGATGGCCACTTAAGCAAATTTTAGATACATAATTTAAAAGTAGACTTTATTTCCAATCGTTTGGTACCAGTCACTTCCTTCTACTATAATTTGTTGCACAGTTAGTGGGGGGTGTCAATTTTTTTTTATCGACTGTACATGGGGTGCATACTTTAAGCTGAGTTGTCCGTATGTCCGTTTTTCAAATTCAGAAATTTTTAATTCATTCTGGAAATGCCTAAAAGCAATTTTTGCTTTATTTAATGATGAACATTTCGTGATTACATAAAAAAAAAATTATTCTTTAGAAATTTTGGTATGAATTCGGAATTTCTGAACTTAAAAAAAGAACTAGCAACTGTTACATTGGGACATTGGCACTGAATACGCTATTTTACCAAGATAGAACTTTTTCCATGTACCGTAATTTCCGGCGTATAATCCGCAGCTCAAAGAGTCGTTTTTCGACCCAGAAATTTTATTCAATAATTGTAGTTAAATATTTACAGCGATCTTTTAAGTTACATTTTATGAAATAATATTTCTGGGTCGAAAAACGACTCTTTGAGCTGCGGATTATACGCCGGAAATTACGGTACTTTTCTACTTTTTTCCACTTTACAAATCTTACATTATTTAATTGTAGAATCTCTGGCAAGAAATAATGCGAATGTTACTTTTTCCAAATAGAGGTGTGAGAAAACCTTCCGTATATAATATTGATAAATACTGCTTTAGGAGCTCTATGAAAAGTAGAAAATAGCTACGAAAGGAGGTCATTGAAAAAATACTGAAAAAGTAAGAATTATAGGCATATAAAATAAAGATTTAACCCCTTAATCGTCGCGCCTGATATGTGTACGGTACTTTTTAAAAATTCAGATTGCTTGATTACCACCAGTTTTTTTAGTAGAAATATTCGCCTAATTTAATGGGCAGATAAAACATTACGAGAATAAAGCCATTTACACTATTTTAATAAACTGGTGGGAATCAAACAATCTGAATAAATCAGGCGTAGACTACGATGCCCGTGAATGTCTCGGGCACGACAATTAAGGGGTTAATTTTCTTTTCTCAATGAAAAGACGAGTCAAGAAGAGTCATAAAGGCATTATTTACATATCGTAAGCAACATATGAAATACACCGAGAAAAAAGAGAAAGATATTATCAATCTGACAACCACATTTGATTATTATGCGTATAGAGCAGGTATTGATTCGTCCGGCCAGATACCGCCTCACAATTCTCCAGTAACGAAATACATTCGCTGGTACCGTAACATAACGACTGAGCGACCGTAAAATCTGGCGTAATAGTAGTAAGATCAAAACCATGTATAAAACTAGAAATTTTATTTAAAAAACTATTCTTGTGTCGTACTTTTAACATTTTATTTATTAAGAAAAATTTCTGGTTTAAAACATGTATGTTTCATCTGCAACTAATATGTCGGTTTTTACGGTAACTATGGTTACATTTTCTGTAAATTCTTTAAGAGATGATGCAACGCCTGAAAAATCATTTATTTTTAACAATTATTTTTTAAACTATACATCTGAATGAAAATAGGTTTGAAAGTGTATATTACATTAATTTTTAACATGATTAACATATTTCCTTTTTTAGTAAAAATTAAAATGGAGGCGCTGAGTATTCAACTGTATATACTGTAACTAGTGCATATTTCGAACACATTTCTCTAGACAAGTACGAAAGAATATTCTGGCTGATCAAATATTTTTTATTTAAATAATATACAGTCAATATTTTTTATTCAAACTTTTACCCATTTTTTTCATATTTATCATTTTTACAAATGTGAACCCAGGAGCAGTCGCGCCAGGTATGGCACGCCCAGGTTGTGTACGGTTTTGACAATTGTCACCACTATTTTTAGAAAAATAATCTTCAAATTATTTTATCGTAGAACATGTAAAAATTACCTTCGACTAAAAAAGGTGAGGAATATTATTTGTATTTATTGGTGACAAAGTAAACACCATTCATAACCTGGGTATGCACGACCTCTCCCGGGTTAATGATCCTGTGTGCTTTTTTTGGAAACTGGATGCAGATTAACAGAAGAAAAACTTTTGTTCCAAGTTCATTTGGGGAGCACAGGTGCTTCAAGCCGCAAATGCTACAGCTCCATTGCTGTCATGTTGTTTTTTAATTAAAAAAATATTTTAATGATGTTAAAAATTTGTACGATAAATATCTTCAAACTAATTTTCCTTCCCATGTATAGTTTTTGTGAAACAAAAAATATAAATTAATCTAAAGCTTAATTAATTTAGTCATAGTCGACAACTGCTACGAGTTTTTATCACTATAATTTCCGAATAGTAATCTATACTTTATATAATCTCGGATTTTTTAGACTACATAAGGCGATGTCGGGAATGTTTGGAAATAGGGTCCAGTTTGTAAATAGTGCTGAAAAAGTTGCAGTAGTCAGCAGCTATGTTTAAGCTCTCAAATTTTCAACTTTGTATAACAGGTGCCTTAACACTAGACGAGCTTTAGCAGTGGCGTAGCCATGGAGGGATTCCAGAGGCTGTGGATACCACTATTTTAAAGAAACATTCTTCAATTCGTCTAATCGCAGACTTTTGTTCAATTAAACAAGGTGAAAAATAACATTAAGAAATTGGTGACATCCAGAGTATCTTGATCTCCACACTGTGAACGCCACTGGACTTCAGGACTCAATTTGACTGCTGTCAAAGCACTTATATTTCAAAGCAGAAATTTAATTTTATAAAATGAAACTTTTCTGTGATGTATTTATTTGAATTAATTTATTATATAAAATTTCTCGATGAAAAGGTCCTCCTTGGCCGAGTGGCTAAGGTATCAATCCGATAATTTCTTTCGAATGTAAAAGAAGGCGCCAAGTTCAACTCCCGGTGACTCCATTACACACTCTTTCTGGTGTTCTCGGCTGTATTCTTCATGTGATGTCTATTTGCTTGTGTCTATCCAGTCCTAATCTCGATTAAGGCTTAAAAGTGGGCATTGGTGTTAATTAAACAAATCTGATGTATGTTTTCAATTAAAGTAAATATATATATAGAGAAACTCCCGGAAAAATGTTTATTTGACTTGATTTAAATTGATCTAGGCTATCATTCTAGTGTTAACACATAAGCAACCACTTCACGTCATATGAAAACCTTTAATTCCACCGACGGACGTTACTTTTACATTTTGTCCTGTTACATTATTTCTCAAGAATATACAAAAAATTCCTATTTAAACGTCCAATGCATTATGTTTATAAATATGTCCATTAGAAACAGCATCGTTATTATATATATTCAATTGTAATATAAGCACGAATATAGGATATATTTTTGCAAAATAATGCAACATTAAAATAATGGTCCACAGACGGAGCTTTCTGTTAAAATAACGAACAATAGTTGTCGCGAATGTTAAATCATTGAAAATATTCCTTATAAAGATAGGTTTGTAACATTAAGTTATAATATACATTGTTACGATATTGAAGCGCAAGGTATATTTCTAGTTTTATAAAAATAAGGTATACGTAAGATATTTTAGATACTTAAGTTTATTATATTTACTATATTTAAAAACGAAGTTTGAAAAGCCTCTTTCTTTTACAGAAACAAACTTTTAAAAAAAAACAATTCGTTGACAAACATATTTATAAATAATTCATGCTACTTCTTCTTTTCAGATTATTTTATTGTTTAAAGCAGATGTGCAGAAGCTTATAAAATCCATAGAATTTCCTTAAAAAAAGAAAGTTTGGAGAAGTATGTTCAATAACACATTCTCTAATATAAATAACAATGCATTTTGAAGGAAAGAAAAGAATAGTCGAAGCAGGAAGTTGGATAATTTCTTAATGGAGATGCCGGGAATTTATTAATTAGAATTACTTGGAACTTGAAAATGTGTGATTTTTAGAAATATTGATTCCTTTTGTGACAAGCTGAGCTTACAACTAGGGTTGCCGGTTTCGATTCATGTTTTCTTTAAAAATTCAGGATACTAATTTTTTATTTAATACTAAACTTTATTTAATAACAGACATTCCGTGATTACGTAAAGTAAAAATTCTTATTTGGGAAATTGCGGTATGAATTCTGAATTTGTGAATGGAAAAAGAGGCCAAACTGGCAACCAAAGCGTTTCTATATTTAAGCGGGTGTACTAATATTGTTTGCATACGTAAGAGCCACATCCCTCTCCTGCAGCGAGTTGTTAAAACAGAAGTTCATTGTGCAATTAACCCCTTAATTCTCGCTCCCGTCAATATCACGGGCTGAGGTGTCGTTCGCTATTTCTCGTGACCGTCATATTTCCGGGCTCAAGATTTAATTGCTGGAAAAAACTTCTGAAACCAGAAAAATGTAAATGGAATTTCCATCTGAAGATTCCATTACGCTGTTTGGATGTAGGACTTTGTATTGCATGTTTCGAAATATATCATACTCAAGAAAGTTATTGATAATCAACGCATAATGTATATATATTATATCAAATATTATTTGTAAAAATTTGTAAATATGTGAAAATTAACCCCTTAATCGTCCTGCCCGAGACATTCACGGGCAGTGTAGGCTACGCCTGTTTTATTCAGATTGTTTCATTCCCACCAGTTTTTTAAAATAGTATAATTGGCTTTATTCTCGCATTATTTTAGCTGCCTATTAAATAAACCGAATATTTCTACTTAAAAAAACTGGTGGTAATCAAGCAATCTGGATTATTAAAAAGTAGCTTACACTTAAAGAGCGCGACGATTAAGGGGTTAAAGGTTTAATTCGCATTAATTTGTATGGTGTAAAGCTAACATTAACCGCTTAATTCTCTCGCCCGTGATTTTCACGGGCAGTGTAGACTACTTTTTTTTAAAATTCAGATTGTTTGACTCCCACCAGTTTTTTTAAAATAGTGTAATTGGATTTATTTTCGCATCATTTTATCTGCTGTAAACTACGGTGAATATTTCTACATCAAAAAAGGAGTGGGAATCAATTAATCTGAATTTAAAAAAAAGTATCCTACACTTATCGGGGGGCGGCGCTTAAGGTGTTAAGACACAGAATGACATTTCTACATGATGCATGATGACATTTCTACAAATGTGAATTTGTTCTATAACATATTGTTTGTTTGTTTTTTTTGCCTTAAAAAAAAAAAACTAATTGCACATTTTATTTAGAAACCTTATAATTATTCAATTTCTGTAATAAAAAAATAGGTACTTTTTTTATGTTTTTTTTTTCAAATATTAAGCGACTCTGAAAGGGTTGAAAAAAGAAACTAGCAATTCTTAGGTCCCATTATCGTCGTTTATGTTCATCCACACAACTGATTTTTCAGAAGCGCAGCATTTTTAATCGACGGTGCTCACTTGGCTAATCTACTCCCTTTGTCTCGATTAATATTTCTCAATTTCTCTTTGTGATTTTTCTGGTTTGTTCTTTTAATTTTCTGTTATGGAAAACGTAACAACACGATCAGTCGTAAAAGCATTGTTACCTGTAAGCTACTTTTTTTTAATCGCGATTGTTTGATTACCACCACTTTTTTTAAAATAGTATAATTGACTTTATTCTCGCATTATTTAATCTTTCATAAAGCGAATATATCTTCTTCAAAAAATTGGTGGCAATGAAGCAATAGGAAGGACGTTATTTTCAAAACGCTAAACGGTATAGCCAGGTTTCCTATTAACATATGCTCTTGAATCAACCAGATCGAGTCCTACATGAATCGATAGCCTTTCAATAGAGATGCGTTTTTGCCAAGTTTGAATCGTATCTCTCAAACCCATGGGCAGTTATGACTTTATGTGCATTTTGGAAAAAGGCGCATTGTGAAGAAAGTAGTGACCGCATTTCCCCGAAAAAAATCAGGTATGTGTAATATTAAAATACAAATAGTAGAAAATACAGGGTGATTATAAAAAAACTATTCCGATATATAAGCCCCTAACTATCATACCGTTCACAGAAACTGAATGAAACTTTGGATTAAAGTATTTTGAGGTATGCGCTCAAGAATCATATGAAAGACAACAGTTAAATTCTAACAGTTACGGTTACAGTGACAAAATTTCGAAAATTTCAAACGACAACACCTACTTTTTTTTATTGGAATGTGATCTTCATAGTGAAAAACCATAAAAAGCGTTGGAACGGTACCTGTAGCACGAAAATCGCCGGCGCTAGACAGACTAAGAAGAATAGTGAAAACAACCAATAAGGACAGAGAAGCAACAGAAAACAAATCATTTTATTGTGTTTCATACATTTTCCATTTTACACACGACGACACGTTACATGCGGCAGATAGTGGATAGTACTGAACAATAAAATGTTTTACTTTCTGTTGCTTCTCTGTCCTTTATTGGTTGTTTTCACTTTTCTTCTTATTCTGTCTAGCGCCGGCAATTTTCGTGCTACAGGTATCATGAAATATGCACTCTGTTTACGATTAATCAACAACAGTGCTTAAATCAAACTGAGGCGAAAACTATTTTTATAAAATTCGTCCACTGTCAACTAACAAAACACAATCGCATCCTTCAAATGATTGCCACCAACAACACAACTACATACGTAAACTGTACATAGAACTGTGCATGAACTTGTAATAACAAGCAACTTGCAACTTCCCCCACCCCTGGAACACATTTTTAATTCTTTTTCTATGATGCACCTATCGGTGTGAATTTCAACTCTCTACGATGGGCGCATCATAGAAATAGAATTAAAAATGTGTTCCAGGGGTGGGGTGACTTGCAAGTTGCGTATGCTATTGCAAGTTCATGCACAGTTCTATGTACAGTTTACGTATGTAGTTATGTTGTTGGTGGATATCATTTGAAGGATACCATTGTGTTTTGTTCGTTGACAGTCGACTGATTTTTTAAAAATAGTTTTCGCCTCAGTTTGACTTGAACACTGTGGTTGATTAATAGAAAACAGAGTTAACACATTGAGGAAAACACAATCGGGAAAAGTTCAACCAGTAACATTTAGAAGACATTTTTGACTTATTTAAACGCTCTAGTCACAAAAAGGGGTACTGTCTTGAATAAAAACGAAATTTCTCTTCATTTTTACTGGTGAAAGATTATCCTGTTGGTAATCAGGCTCTGAAACGGGATACATGAATTCACGTCTTTTGGAGATCTGTAATTCAGCCCATGGGCACTGCTTTTGTGTTTCATATGTTACATTATTTCTCAAAGAAAATACACAAAATTCGCATTTTAACAATTAGCGTACTATGCATATTAATAGTTCGATTAGAAACAATACCACTCTTACATACATCTTTTTATAATAGAAACACAAGGTGATAAACATTTTTGTTAAATAATGGAAAAAGCAAATGTGACGCCCATAGGCCCCCATATTGGGGCTTCATGTTTAAAAGATGAAAAGCAATGTGTTAAGTAAAACTGCGCAGAAAATTAAAAAAATCAGCCAACTGTCAACTAACAAACAAAATGATTTCTTTCAGATGATTGTCACCAACAGCATAGCTACATGCATAAACTGTACATAGAACTGCGCATGAACTTGTAATAACACACGCAACTTGCAACTCCTCCCACCCCTGGAACACATATTTAATTTTTTGTGATGCACCCAGCGTAGAGAGTTGAAACTCACACCAAATATACATCATAGCTCGTAGTATTTTTGGTAAAAACATGAAGGTGGTCACTGAAAAATTTCGATATATTCTGAATTAAAAAGTTCAATTAAAAATAAGGAAAATTTAATAAAACTAGCTATTTTGCAGAAACAAATTTGAAAATAAAGTCTACTATTTGTATTTTAATATTACACATCCCTGATTTTTTTCCGGGAAATTTGATCACTGCTTTCTTCACAATGCACCTTTTTCCAAAAGGCACATAAAGAGCGATAACTGCCCATGAGTTTGAGATATATTCTTCAAACTTGGCAAAAACGCATCTCTATTGAAGGGCTATCGATTCATGTAGGACTCGATCTGGTTGACTCAAGGGCATATTTTACTAGGAAACCTGGCAGTACCCTTTCTTTCATTCATCTGAAAAGTCTTAACACATGATGACTTTTATGGCAACCCTGTGTGTCGTTTAACGAACACGGGTATTTTTCCGAAAACGATCAAGAAATTTATTTGTACAAAAACAACAATATAATTGAAACTTGTTCAGACCCAATTCTAAGTAAAATCGCTTTGATTACGACTAATGTTTTTATCTTTACCAAATTTTCTGTATGGCCGCTAATTTCTTGTACTAATCTATATAAACGTAATTTTACGTTTACCGCATAAAATAGGCAAAGACCCAACTGATAGTCCTTTGGTTAGGGAGCTGACTACTGGACAAATATTGACGGATTCAAATCCCGGCTGAGGCATGGATGTGTGTAGTAGATTGGATTTCACTTTAAATGGAGGTCCTTTTTAAAATTCCGCTATTCATATTTCAGTTATTTAAAATATACTGAGTAACATTCATAGTTTGAGAAAATTTGTATTTTCAATTTTGGCATGCTCAAATTAAATATATCATAAAGTTTTGATGTTACTATTGAACCTTCCCGCATAGCATGCACAGTCACAGTGACGTCATTGTGACGTCACTGTGAGTCACGTACGTCACGTCACATCTGTGACCAAAATGACACCACTTTGTAACGTCACACTGTGATCAAAATGTGAACGTCTTGAAGATCTAAAGAAAACTTAAAATAAACTTTAGAACATCTTATGGCATGAAGAAAATTACTTTTTGACAGCTTTAAAAATTTTTGTGACGTTGCAATGACGTCACTGCAAGTCATATAAGTCACGTAAAACCTATGACCAAAATGCCAACACTCTGTGACTTCACGGTGTGATCGGAGAGAGAATTTGGAAAAAAACTCATAAAATATAGAATTGAATTATGTCATGTACCTAAATCATTAATAAAAACATTGTCACACATTATTTAAATATATTGTATTTCCAAAATAAAATAATAAATAAATATTTGTCTACAAATATGAGGCAGATACTTTTTTACAATTTTCATTGCCATTTTCATGAAATTTAACAAAATATACTATATAATACACAGGTAAAAATCCTTAAATAGAAATTTAGTAACGTAGGAAAGTTTTGGCGGAAAGTAATTCAGAAATAGATCTCCCATTCTAATAAAACTGTTAGCGATTTAGAGATTTGTTAGCATTTTAAATACAAACATTAAATTTTTTTTCCTACCACCGCATAGAACTCATTTGCTAATTTTGTGATACTAAAAATATTTTAAAAATCTCCAATCTCTTATTATTTTGAGGGGCCACTCAACCCAATCATCAGCTTTCTGTTTAAAAAGTGAGGACACCATTTTTGCGAGTTCGACATCGGGGGTGCTCGGGGTGACCGTCGAACGCGTTCAAGATTTTTCTTGTACTGAATATTTAAGGTGGTTCTCAACTGACCTGCTCCACAACGCGAAGCTTTCTGACATAATTTCTGACTCATTTTTAAACGCAAAGGCATAAAATGGACAGGACTGACTATGGAAGCAATTTGGAATCGAAATGAGTTTTCCATTTTTTGATAAATAAATTACTTATCGAGTTATAAGAAATTCGTGTCACGTGACGACTGGTTTTTCTCTTTTCTTTCCCTGTTACGTCCGGTATTTGGTTCAAAACGCTGACTTTGACATTCTTTTCTGAAATATCTTCTGGTTTTACTAAGAAATGGAAAACGTCTTTCAATTACAGAGTTTCTGAATAAAAAAAAAGCCAATTTCATGCGTTTCCGAACAAAAACGAATTAAAAATATGTCATAAAGTATATGTCATTCCTATAGCAATTTATTCCAAAACTGGTCAGTGCTTAATAAGATATCACCTCTGTTAAATATATTGCTCTTTTCAATAGAGTGTAAAAAATGAAAAAATCGTATTTAGGAAATCTGATTGCAGAATAGTATTTATATTTATGTCGTAATTATTTTATAAAGACTATTAAATCCATTTTTATTTAAAATTTATGTTTACTTTGGACGCCTAAAACAAATGCAACTGATTAAAAAATATATAAAAATTTAAATTTTCACAGCTTATTTCCAAGAATATTAAACTCTCTCATATAAAAACAGAATATTATAGTTTTATTAGAAGTTATTTGTCAGCCATATAAACTATAAAGCATTTGAAATGTCTTTATTTAACTGTTTTCTTTCTATTATTTTTCTGGAAACACCTGCTAGATGTTACTTTGTGGTAAACATTACTGCGCAGATCATGATCGCAGATGTTGAGGGCAGACGATTATTTTCATCGGCGGATTAGAGTGTGTGGTGTTCTTTTAAGTTTGTGGAAGTATATTGTGGAATTTATACCGTGAAAGTAAATTAACGTTTTAAAGTGAATCATCCATTTTAACCTATCCTTATGTCTAGCTGGGTGCGTTATTAAGGTCTGCGGGATATTTGATATCTCAGATCTATGAACACACCTAAGCTGGACACTTTGAAAATTAAAGCAGTGGATTTGAGTCTCATTTTTCAATGAAAAGGAAGCAGTCAACGACCATTAAAACTTAATCCCTAGAACTGGTGGTTTTACTTATAGATTAGCAGGTAACTTTTAATGTCTTCGCAGTTTTGTTAATAGTGCATATTTAGTAATGGTACATTAATAGTGCATTATTTAAATGTTAAGATGTTTAAATCTTTTTTTTTTTAATCACTGGTATAAAATTTTATCTTTAATGTTTTAAATCGTTTTAAATAGAGAGTTTGGAAAAAAGCTTAACGTATTTACTAACAATATATATTCTAAATGTAAAGTGTTATTTATAACGAGGAATGTATTTATATTTTGCGTTTCTCAGTTCAATTTTCATAGTTATTCATTGTAATTAAAAACATTGCAATTTTTAAAACTATTAATATTTGATTTACAATTTGAAAATTTCTTAGCTAGTGGAGGTTTAGAGAAATAATTTTCTGGTATATTTGAAATAATTGCGACAATTTAACTCATTACAAATTTAGTTGTCAGGATATGTCAATATTAGGTGCACAAAAATAATGAATATTGATGAAACAATAAAACAGCTATTCAGTTAAGGTAATTTTTCTAGTTATGTTATCGAATTTTTTCTATAGTAAAAATTGATATTTAAGCTCTGCATTTAGTATTCTATCAAAAACTAGAAATACAATAATTTGTAAAGAAAAAAAAAATATTTTTTTTTCTTTGCGCTTATGATCCGAAGTTTTAAATTTCATTTGCTTCGAAAAATGTTTTATTGCTTGATACAATGTTTATTATTTAATAATATCGCACAATAGGTAGATATATTATTTAAATGGATTCCTAATGTAAATTTTTCACAATGCTTATTTAAAAATCTATACTTTTATTTTCATTAAATTTGTAATCAAATCCAAAATACCGTAATTTCCGGCGCATAAACCGCAGCTCAAAGAGTCGTTTTTCGACCCAGAAATATTATTTTATAAAATGTAACTTAAAGGATCGCTGTAAATATTTAACTACAATTATTGAATAAATTTTCTGGGTCGAAAAACGATTCTTTGAGCTGCGGATTATACGCCGGAAATTACGGTAACTAATTTCTGAATTCATTTATATTCGGAAACACAGGAAATTGGCAGGTGTTCTTATTCAGAATATATGTAATAGAATGGCATTTTCCATTTTTGACAAAAGATGTTTCAGAAAACACTATCAAAGTCGGTGTTTTGAACCGAATTTCCGACGCGCAGCGTCAGAAACGGAAAAACGTGACCAAAATTGCTCTTAAGCATTTCATTTATCTAAAAATGGAAAACGCTATTCATTCCAAATCGCTTTAATAATCAGGCATGCAAGTGCCAAGCGTTTAAAAATTTGTTCATAAATGTGTCAGAAAGTTTCGTGATACTGAACGAGGGGAAATATGGCAAAGTATACACATTTAAAAACTTCAATACTTAAAAGCAAAATAGCATAGTTTTAATTATTGTCAACATTTTTGGTGGTTACATAAAACAAATGGAAGTCGAAGTTATTTTTAAAAGTGGTTATTTGCACAATAGAATTTCATATTATTAAAATATTTAATTTTATTATAATTTTTAATGGATTCATCTATTATTTTTATATTAGTATGCGTTTTTTACATTTATAATTTTCTTGTTTAACGGCTACATTAGCCGGTTTCCCAATCAGATGCAAAGTTTTAATTTGAATACGAGTTGCATAAAAAAAATTATTGCCGATCCAATCCTTATCGTCGATCTTATACGTATTTGTTGAAATCTTGTTATCCGAATCTATGCGAAATCATTTATCAGGTTCGGTCGGGTTGTGGGCCTACAGAATTTTTGTTGTTGTTGTTGTTGGGTTAGGGTAAGATTACGGGTTGAATGTAAATATAGTTTCAGTCGACCATCATTCATGTTCAAGTAGACATTCAATCATGTTCAAGAAGTATATAACCGGATTCGTGCATGACTCTAGATCCGAGCCGACATCAGAAATTGTATCGTAACACAATTTCTGATAAAATCTGGTTACTTGGTCGTATGCAAGATTCTATTCTGAACAAGTCTTACAGTAAAAACATTATACCCGACTCGGGTCAGATCGGGTTCACGAAAATCAGTTCACACGACAACTAATCCAAATCTATTCTATAGCCAAACAAATCCAAAAAGATCGATCCGAAGTTTCTGGATTGTATTCGGTTAAAATCTGGTCACCCAACCTGGTGCAGTGGCGTCACAAACGTCACAAACTTGAACCATTAAAAAATTTTGATCCGAACAATCCGTATAGGATTCGGGTAAAATCTGGTCACCCTATCCGATGCAGATTCGTCACATTTATCACATTGAAGTCGCACGGTGACTTCACAAAGTAGTCGCAATGTGAGGTGACAGAAAGCCTTGAAAACGGCCATAACGACCTCGCATTTACGTCACAGTGACTTCACATCGACGTCACGTGACGTCACGACGACTGTCACAAAGTCACAGTGTGACTTCACAGTGACGTCGCCGTGATGTCACCATGCCTTACGGGTTGTAAAGTGAGGTTCAGTTCAATTCGTTATTCATATTTTATAGTTCAATTTAATTAAAAAAATACATAGGTTTATAAAACACCTTTATACGATATCAAACAATACATTGCTTTTTTTCTTGCATCAATTGTAGTAACAACCCCATTCGGGCTGTTAGCTTAAAAAGTGGAAATGACACGAAGTTTAACAATCTATATATATATATTACGCTATCGTACGTGGTACAGAATTTGCAATTATTTGTTAATTGTTTAATGGCAACGTAAGAATGAAACTCATGTCATTAGTTTTTGGTTAGCAAGATTTAGGCCGAGGTAAATCGGATTTATTTATATTTCGCTGCAATTATGGAGCTTCAAAATATCATTAGAAATGGCCGTAAAAGATATCGGCGAATTCTTGAAAATGAAGAAGAAGCCGAATTAAAATAGTTTTATAAAATGCATCACATTAGCATTTGCCATATACCAATCCTCGTTCTGATATGCCATTTAGGTTCAACCGTAAGAACTGTCCTGACCTTTTAATTCTTCAAAAGTAAGTGTAATAATTTTCCCTGATCGTTTCATTTTTTAAACGTAACTGTTAAACTTTTAAAATTTTAGCTCTTATTAATTTTTTTACAAGTATTCGCCAAGTATGTTTTACATGTACCGCCATCTACTCGAAGAAATTGAAACTAAAAGTCATTGCAATTTAAAACTAAAAACTGAAGCATTCAACTTATAAAAAACAGTAGTTTTATACGAATGTGAATCACATATTTAAAATGTTCACATTTTGTTTTAGTGATAAGCGGTTTTATACAATAAATTAATGATATTTTAAAATATTTTTTGAGTGAGCATTTTCATTTATTGAAAAATAATAGTTCTAAAATAAGTTCTAATAAGGTTTAAAATAGTTCGTTTCATTATTTAAATGCAACTGTTATACTTTTGAAATTTTAGCTCTTATTTATTTTAGTATAATTAAATATTATTCATTCTTTCTTTTTTATGAAATCCAATCCATTGTTATAATTTTAATGACAGTCTGCCCGGGCAACGCCGGGTGGGTCAGCTAGTCATAACAACTTTATCTTCAACTAAAATCATGGGATATCAGCAGTGGGGTGAATAGATCTAATTCAGGTGGTTCAAAGCTAAATTTAATTATGAAAATTTAAGAGGGGAAAGTCCTTTCACATACTTGTTAAATTATAAAGTATTATATATCAGCTCACAATGTCCGAACAGTACCTTCTACTAGCACCTAAATATTTACTTAGAAGATCACTATAAACTGCAATAGAATCCCGTGGATCCCGATACTTCTTTATTTAAAATGAAGAAATGTTCAAGCTACCAATTGAATGAGATTCGTACCCGATGGCTCTATCAAAAACTCCACGTCGATTGCAACCACCACATGTTGAGTTGTAAAGCGATGGACTAACTCATCGAAATCGGCACGATCGCAAGCAAAACTTATTCCATATTCAACCGGCCCAAGCATGTCAACTATTTTTATATTCAAATGTACCGCAATTTACAAAATATTTTTCTTAGTGGAAGATTTTTCTGGGAGATATCATAGTTTAAGAAGCTACTTCACTCACGCGAAAAAACCCGCTCGCTAATGTTAATCCTATGGAAAAATTTTTACGCTATCGCGGCGTTTGCATTTAAGTATTTTTAAATGACATTGTTTTGTTTTGGATAGCTGAGATCGATCTCTATGCAGGCCCTTTTATACTTTTTTGATTTTGTTAACAAGTTTTATTTTATTAAGATATTTCTACTTTCGAAACCGATTTCGAATGTGAAAGTATCCTCATGAAAAAAACCTTCAAGCAGAACCAAAAAAGAAACAAGAACGAAAAATCATGCGTCAAGCATAGATTATGTAGCACTTTCCAACGCTTCCAAAATAATTTTACAAATCATACCGTTTAATAAGCTAAAAGATAACTTCTAAGTAAACAATTTGGAAAACGCATAACATATTTAAAAACATAATTTCAGGAATTTCCAACATATACAATATTCGGAAAAATATCCGAATACTTTTATTCAGCCCTGTATTGGATATATAGAATTGTATATATACTACATAGGATGCTAAATTTTAGTTCAGTTAGGAAACGTGTAGCACATTTTAAAATTCTCCGTCTGGAGTTTGTCAATAAACAGAAATGTGTTCGCGAACTTTTGTGCTGCCCTGTATAGGATCTACAGAATTTATACACACCACGTAATAGACAAAAAGCAAGTTAACATTAAAATCGCGTTCAGTAACTTAAAACGCACTTCCATGAATTATTGTTAACAGACAGTAGATAATTCTTTTGCGTGTCCCTGTAAATGAACGATGACTGCTATACACACAATATTCCGTAGTAAGTCTCTTGTAATGCACCTTAGTGATCTATATAAATTTCAATGCGTTTAAAATAGTGAAACATTATTTAAATAAACCGCAGACGATTTTTCTCCATAGACGTAATATAACGGAATTATTTTTACTGTCCCTGTAAAGTAACTATAAGTGCTATACTCACCCTATTCCATATTAAGCTTCTTCTAATGCACCTTAGTGATATATATAAATTTCAATGCGTTTAAAATAGTGAAACATTATTTAAATAAACAGCAAATGATTTTTCCCCATAGACCGCAATGTAACGGAATTCTTTTGAGTGTCCCTGTAAAAAAACTATAAGTGCTACACACTTCCGTTGAAATAGGGAACATGCTATAGATAACGATAATAACATATAAAAATTGCAGAGCAATCCGAGCATATTTACGGGAGTTAGAGCACGGACAGACGGCAGACGGCAGACGGCAGACGGCCAGACGGCCAGACGGCCAGACGGCCAGACAAACCGAAGTCATAAGCACTTTTCAACTAGGTTGGAAAGTGCTAAAAAGGCCTGAATGTGCATAGAGATCGACCTCAGCTATCGAATGCAAAAATATATTTAAAAATATTGAAATGCAAACGACATATTTTAAAAAGCTTCTCCCATAGGATTAACATTAGCGAGCGGGTGTTTTCGCGTGAGTGAAGTAGCGCCATAAGTGTATGGCAGAGACTCCTTTTTTTTTTAAATGGTACCAACCCCGTAATCAAAGGTTTAAAGTGTATCCAGACATAATGCCACGCAGTTAATACTGTGGTTGCATTATGCGTTCGAATGGTTTTGCTTACTGTACATACCAAAGGCATTATATACTATGCCTGAGCAGATGAATGAAAGAAATTTTGAAAAATGCGTCCTCTTACGACTGACAGTGTTTTTGCATGCTTGAAAATGAAAAGATTACACCAAAAAAATCACAAAGAGAAATTGCGAAATATTAATTCAAATAAGTTTGATAAAATATATCAAGCTTGGATCCTCGATTGAAAATTCACGCTGCTGTAAAGTCGGTGAGAAGGTGTACGGAACTTATACTTACGGAATGGCATGCTGTCAGATATTATTTTTTCCTACTAACGTTTGCTTTCACAGCTCTCTGCAGGAGAGGTAAGTGGCGCTCATGTACTCATAGTTGCCAACCTCCCGATTTTTTGTATACCAGTAAAACCATTCAAAAATTTTCGCTTTATTAAATAGCAGAAATTGCACGATTACACAAAACAAATATATTTTCATAAAAATACTGGTATGAGAAAAATCGGGATGTTGGCAACTATGTAGTACTAAAACAAAATTTGAATTTTGTGCGCTTGCAGCGCACTTCTCTTTTGACCTCCGACCGGATGAGAGGAAAGTGACGCAAGTGTTCTCAAACAAATTTAATTCGTATTGCGCATGCTCTAAGTATAATCACTCTGATACTTACCGAACTTAACAGTGTAAAAATAAACTATTTAAACCACCAAAACTCAATAAAAATTCAGGGTCGACTTATAAACCGGATAAAAAATCAAACATGCGGCGATGGCTGTTTGCAGCTGTATCGATAATTGCAAGAGCAACGTCATATTTTCCTTACTCGAGGCTAACGAAAAAGACAGGCTACCGCGGTGCATTCCACTTATCTTTTTTTACAGACCGCTAGAGTGACGTGGTGCTCTTTTCGTACACCTGCATTGGTGGATTCGAGCATCACGTGACTCCCGCGGTCTGTAAAAAAAGATACGCGTAAAGCACCGCGGTAGCCTTTCTTTTTCGTTAGCCTCGTTCCTTACTGTTATGACCCACAAAATTTATCATTTCCAATATATTTTGCACAACATTTAAAAATTATTGTTTTTGTCTATACATATTGGTACAAAAACATTAATTTATTTTTTTTAAAATAATTGCTGAGTTCTGTGAAGGTTTATAGCAATGGAATTAATTTGACAAAGGAAAGTATAAAGTTTTGCATTGTCAAATATTTTAAGAAAAAAATATAATTGTGATATATTTCTAACATATTACTGATATTACAATTTATGCATCTGTGCATCTTTAATGCATTTTATCAGTGTTAGATTCACAAAATTCTGGTACACCTTCTACAGTTACAGAATTGTTGTACGAATCCAAACCTTCAACGCATCTGTTTTTATTTTCTTCACCTGAATCCCACAAAAGTGAGTGAATTAATTGGTCAACATATACACCGGATATACCGAGATTACGTAATTTAATGGTTAAGAAAATAGGGTCCACTTATACTTCGGATCCACTTATATACACTGTAATATACGGTAGCTTATTTTGTCTTTAAAGTATGTATGTTTCTATATGAGTGTATTCAATACAAAATACAACTATTAAAATCATTTGCGTACAGCTCTACAAAATTTTAAATATTTTTTTTCGCCTTATTTAATCCTAGAAAATCATTACAAAATCCGATTCAATGCGATGATTACCAATTCTGGTTTAAAATATTAAATAGAAATGTTCTAATCTGAAATAATGGTGCAAGACTGCTTAGAAATTTTAAGGAGTGTACGCACATTGTAAAAAAAAATATTATTTTGTAAAAATTACTAAAAATTTTTGCGTAAATTAATATTTTTACTTCATTTACCCATGAATTAACGAATCATGGTGCTGTTAATATTAACAATAATAATTAGTTAAGTTTTACTGGTTTTTGTTCAAAAATAACCGCTCAACTGGATATCAAATTATCAAAAAAATCAGTGCTTCCACTCGGTGCATTACTACTACGTTAAAACAAATGTCTACTTTTTAGATTACTTTCGAATTTTTTTTAGAAACAAACCCAAAAGTTTATATCTGTTGCAAATTTAAAAACCTATTACAAAAATATTCTTAGGAGTTACTGGTATTCAAACCGTGGAACCCTGATAAATACATGTTCCACAAAATATCTCATATACGTTTTTTCAGATAGTAAAGAGAATGTGACTACGTGCTTAACCCTTTGAGGGGCGGTGGTATATATTATATACCACCTAATTTTAATCCGATTCAAACCAGAAACTTTTAATTAAATTTTACTTTTTTAACTTTGACGGGAATAAGTTGAAAAATTGCTTTTCCTTATTTTAAGCTAAATTCTTTCCTAAATTCCGGTGAGAATTCAACGTTACAGGAGCACAAGTGCTTGCCCCTGAAGGGGTTAAACAGAGATAAAGGTAATATGTAATAATCCTTTAATCAGCTTAAAGTATTAATAGAAAATACAATATTCTACACTTAATTTACTTAAATAATGTTTTGCCTTTTACAATTAAAATATGATATTTGAAAAAGAAAAAAAATATATATATATTGAGAAAAATTTTCCCTTGGCAGCTCAAAAGAATTAACGGCAGTTCAAAAGAATTAATGAAAAAAGATTATAGCCAGCTGAATGAAAAATGCAGTAAATCACTCTGCATCGATCATGGTAGTAAAAAGCAAATTTTGAAAGATGAATATTTAGCATGAGCATTTTTTCTTTCTTTAAGAAAGATAGATATCCTTTTAATAATCTACATTTTTGATAAATCTTCTTACCACATTTTTCTTTATTTCCACTGAAATGTTTTTCAACTATCGAACATATACGAGTATTGTTTTCGATATCAGACGATATTAGACGATTCGATATTAATTTCGATATTAGATTTCGAAAGGCTGTCTTTCTCAATTTCGGTTTTGATTTTAATACAGGTTTTCCACAATCCCTTGAATTTTATTATCCTTATTTCCGAATAATAATCTTTGCCTTAAATAATCACAGAATTTCTGTCATTAAATAAGGAAAATATCCGGAAATATTGGAACTCAAACCCATAGACCCAGCAACTTTTTAACTGGTATCTAACTAAAACTTCTTAAGTTGCATTGGAAAGCCCTCTGCATGTATAATGATGATTACGCTCATAGACATAGACCCCGACTTAACGGAGGCGACGCACAGTGGTGTATTTGCAGCAAAATCCTGGCCAAAATTACTTTTCACGTGTTTTGAAGTTAAAATCATGGCTCTTGACTTACTATTAGTAAATACATTTAATTAATGTTATACATACATAAATGTATGCATTTATTAAAAAACATAAATATATAATACAACGTTTACTAAATTGTTTACTATTTATAATAGGAAAGTAATTGTTGATAGGTTTGTTTTATTTACAAGTAATGTTTAATTAAATGTGGTTAATTTTCCTACACATAAATGTTTAATTATTATATAAACCAATGCATATAATATATCTATTACTTGCATTTAGTATTTAGCAAAGTTGAATCTCTATAGTATAGCGATGCTGGTTTTTGAGTATTTTTAATAGATTTTCAGTCTTCCCAAAAAACATTGATATCTAAAAATGGCAACAATATGCGGATTTTTTTTATTTTTAATTTGCCTCCCAAACTATAACGAATACGATTATAGTTCAAAAATGATCCGACTAACCCAGACACAGCTTTAAAAATCTTTGAATATATTAAACAATATATATCAATAAATATATTGCAATACATCAGATATAAAAAGGCATAAAAATAACCCATTTTCAATTTTAATTATTTTTTATTATATGAAAAAAAAAATTATTTACATGCACATGTTAAAGTATAGATTTAATCATAATAACATAGCTGAAACATAACGAAAAACTACATCTTCTTACAGAAAAAAGACGTTCACTTTAACTGAGACTAGGAGCCGCCGGATATGACTTATACTCTTGAAATAGACATAGATAGACACACCAGTTAGTCAGCTATTATAAAATATGCTTTTTACAATACTTGAGCAAATTTAATTTTCTGCCTTTTTGGCCAGGATTTTGCGTCAAATACTCCACTGTGCGACGGGGCAAATCAGGAAGACTTGTACCACTAATTTTAAAATGTTATTTTTGTCTTATTTAATCACAGTGATTAAATAGGACAAGAACCTTTTTTTAAATTAGTGGTACAGTTTGCCGGATTGCCTAGATCACCAAAGGGTAGACTCGTTTATGCTCATGGAAATGTGATGTTAGGCGTTAGATGTACAAATTATTACAAAAAAGTTGTATGTCACATTGGTTGTATATCATTCTCAACGTATTATAAAAAGATGTGTATTGCTTTTATTTTTGAGTATCTGTCTTTCCGAATAGTTGTCATCGCTTCATCTATTCGCAGAAATCTCTGAAAATAGAAAACGAATTTCTGGAAACAATTAAAAAATTAAGTTAGAATACGTATGTTTTTCTGAAGCAAGTATAGTCTGTAATATATAGGAAAGAAGATTGATTTCAATATTGAATGAAAATATCGTCCTCTACCATAGCGAGATGAAAAAAAGATATTGACCACAAATATTTAATGTAAAATCACGGAAAAATAGAAAGAGCGAGAGAGAGAATAGCAGAATTTTCAATTAGTATATGTTTTGATTGATATCTCTTAAGGCGGTATTCAAAAAAAATATTTTTCTACGCTCAACAACTCAAAATTTTGAGACACATTCTCTGACTCATTTTTAAAAGTAACGACTTGGCGGCGTGATTTATAAAGACATTTATAAGGGCCCCATGTTTTTATTTTCCGTTCAATTAATTAGAAATTGATTTACAGACAATTATTTAAAAAAGTACGATCATTTTTTTTTTGTTTCAAGCGCTATCGCGTTGGGAAATTCGGTTCAAAATGTCCACTTTTACAGCATTTTTTGAAATATATTCTGCCTTTATGAAAATATCGAGACAGTGGGGACATTATAAAGTTTCTGAATAAGAGAACCTGCCAATTGGATGCATTTTAGAGCAAAAATGAATTTACAAATGTGTCTCAAATTAAGCAGTTTGGATTTGAATACACCCTTAAGAAAGGTGCGTGTAATCCTTAAAATTTCCAAGGATTATAGCACCCTAATTAAGTTTAAGAATTTTCTACATAACCTTCGTATACTGAATGGGTTTAATCGAACCTTCTCCATATTTTATTTCATTCGATTCGAACCCGAAATTTCTTTATAATGTAAGTTAAATAAAATCCACAGAGAGATAAGTTAAATAGTTTTAAACAAAAGTTCTGTAGTAGTATGTTTTTATCAAAGTTGAGTAATTAAAGAAGGTAGGAAGGGTAATGTTTAACTCTCAGAATTTGTAATCACCATATTTAACCCATTATCTGCCAACCACGAGTATACTCGCGGTTTTTCAATCTAAATTTACGAAGTCACACAGAAAATTTCGAAAGAATAATTTTTATTTTATGTAATCACGAAATGCCTGTAATTAAATAAAGTAAATATTGCTATTAGTATTTTCTGCTGTGAATGCGAACTTTCTGAATAAAATAAAATTCCGGTAGTTTTAACTCGGCAGTGAACGAGTTAATCGAAGAAATTGCAATATTTTTCTGCTATTTTTTAAGCCGAAAAATTCTATTAAAAATGGCAGCGAAACTGTACAATATGCGCCAAGGATTACGGATTTTTAATTCCGCTATGTAAGAATAGGTTCTTTATTATAGATAAACGCAGAAATCTACACTTAGAAAAGAAAAAAGATAAGAAAATAATGGTATTAAAAATCCGTAACCCTCTTTACACATCCTGTCCATAGCTAAAAAACATTTTCAGAAAATAGTTAAGTTATTGATGTTTAAAATCCATTCAATATTCAATTAAATAAAATAGCAAAATAGAATGACTCTTTCTTTTCGAATACTTTTTCATAGAAAAATAAATTAAATTCATGAGAAATCGTGTTGAAGAATCTTAATCAATGATGAAATTTCGATGCAATTCTGTCGTTATTGGACTTTAATTCTATTTTTAGAGGCCGAATTGAATCCCCTTGACCCAAGAGGTTGGTTTTTGAAATAATATATGTTGCAGTAAAGCGTCTAACTTTCCAGAAAATGTTTTGTGTTGTTTTAAAAGAAGTATAAATCTCCGAAGGATTGTGAGAAGTTATTGCTATTAGCAACCTTTTATTGATTGAAAAGTTTCGGAAGAAAAGTATAGTATGTGACAAGTAAAGGAAAAAAAGAATATAGCTTAAAAGTTTTTTAATTTTCAAAATATTTAGAAAATCTAATATTTAAGGAAATGTAGTTTTCACTATTATTTACATTAGATAAAAAAAAAAAAAAAAAAAAAAAAAAAAAATCCATAAATCTTAAAATTATTTTCATTTATTTTTTTTTTATTCTTAACAGGATAATTTATTTTTCTTAGATTAATGTAAATTATAATGAAGTAATTATTCTCTCATGCCTGGTCGACAAATCATAAAATTTTTTATTCTTTACAAATAATTTCCGTTTATCTCATCGGTTTTTATCCGTTTGAAAGGCTGTTCCGACTATCTGTTTTTTTATTCAAGCCATGAAGCGTAAAGGGGAAAATTTATTACCAGTTTCTGAAGAAAGTTATGCATTTTTTACCTTTCGGCAAAACATACTGCCAAAACTTTGAAGTACCACTAGTAGTAGTTCCGTATAATAATATTCGCTTGGTTAATTGACAGAATTTTGCGCTTAAAAACCCAAGATTACTATTTGGAAATAGTTGCACTGAAAAATCGAAAGGTTTGACAACCATTGCGAAAATGTTCATTGCATGCTATCTGTTATACTTAAATTAATCACAATATGGATGGCCGGCTTTCGATAGGTCATTCAAGTTTTTAAAGTAATCAGTACAGGAACCTTTTCTTGGAGATAACATTAGATTGGCTGATGTGCATGGAATAAATGTATGTCACGAAAAATGCACCATCGCCCTTATATAGCACATTTCCATCCCCAGGAGGTCCTCGGGAATATTATGTGTAAAAAGCCATTATCCGCCAATCATCATTATTTATTCATCATTATCTATCCAGGAGGTTCTCAATAAATGAAAATATCTGCTTTTTAGCATCCTGTGGATCCATTCAAAGAAAATGTTAGCAGGAGGTTGTCAGTAACTGAAAATGTCGGCTTTTTAGCATCCAGGGGAGCTCCGCAGGTCTTTCTTCAACTTCCTCTTGAGGAAGATATAAGGAAGTTTATAGGGAGTGATATCGGAGGAATAAAAAAAAAATTACGTCACTGTATTTATTTAAAAATCCACTGGTAATTAGGATTATTCGACGTAACATAATGTGTAGAAAGTACTATTATCATATCCAATTAGAAAGCTGTTAGCAGATGGCGCTTCGCTTATAGGATATTGGTCATAGAATTGTTCGATCCTCTTTCTCTTCAGATGAAAGAAGTTTGTCCATTGATGACAAACATGCGTATTCAGTTGGGAAGAGTTTGGGGGTAAATCAGGAGTTCTGTAATTTGTGTTGGAAATCAAACTTAGAATTTGATACACAGGTATATTTAATAATATTTTGAATTCTTATCTTGAAAAAGATTGTAAAATTAGATCATTATTCATTAAGAAAATTGAAATGTGATCTTATTTTAAGTCCTTATATGAAAATTCTGTTTTTAATAGAAATTCTTTTTTTAATTTTATACACACACACACACTCATATATAATATATATATATATATATATATATATATATATATACTGGTCTCCGAAATTCAAGTCATAAACACAAAACCTGTAATAACTGGGGAAATATAATTGGTTGATTGCTACGGAATTTGATACATAGCGATATTATTATGCGAAAGCATATCTGAACAAAATAATATGGAAAAGACGTGAATTGTTAGCTATAATACAGGTTATGCTAAAAACAGTCAAATCATGATGCAATATATCTTGTCAAAGATCCATTTAATACAGAATGCGACAACCGGGCACTGTGGACAAGCCTCACAACGAACCGTTACACTGTAAATGACGGTGTCGAGAAATACTTGCGGCAATAAATTCTTTTCTTCTAAAAGTGTGTAGTTTAATATCTGGATGTTCTTATGTCCCCGCCCCCTGAATACTAGGCCTGCGCGCTGAAAAAAATGGCGGCTGTCGCAGGCGGAATCGTTTGTACAGTCCCTCGAACTTCAACACCAATAATATCTAAAAGTTATCTTTGACTTATTTGATCTCCGAAAAACAAGGCGAAGAAAACTTTTAGAAATTATTGGTGTGGAATTTCGAGGGACCATTCAAACGCTGAAAAAAAATCGGCCTGCAACAGCCGCCATTGTTGTCAGCGCTCAGGCCTAGTATTCAGGGGGCGGTGCTTAGGTGGGAGATGACGTCGTGCAATGGCTTTTCTTAGATCATCCCAAACATGCTCGATAGGACTGAGGTCCAGATACTTCCCGGGCCACTCCATACGGCGAATATCCGCTTCTTTCAGAAAATCATTAACAATGTGAGCTCTGTATGGCCTCGGTAAAACTTCACATGGGCGTCAACTACCGCAACCCTATTGCGCTGTGCAGTGACATTGCCCGCTTTAAAGATATGCAGTGGTGTACCACGATAACACTCTAGACAGGGATTCCTCTGCCCTTAAAATGGTCAATATCCGTTATAGAGATCATAGCGGGCTACACTTCTTTCCAGATGTAGTCTCATCGAGAATCACTTTCCCGTAATGCATGGTGACATCACAGCGACGTATCTGTGAAGTCACACTGTTACTTTGTGACCATCGATGTGACATCCCGAGACGTGGATGTGAAGTCACAGTGACGTGAATGTGAAGTCTGTATGACTGTTTTCCAGCTTATTTGTGACGACACATTGTGACCAATGTGAAGTCACGATGTGACAAATTTTTGTGTCATTTGTGACGATTTTGCCATAAACTTTATGACGAATCTGTGACGAAAGCGACACTGCTTTGAAATCACAGTGTCACTAATTCCTGAAAAATGTGCGTTTATGATGATTTTGCATCCGGCCAGTAGACTGCATTTCACCCGAACCCGCCCCAACCTGATTGTGACCCCAACCGACTATTTCTTTTCGGATGCAGGATTAAGATCCTACATCCAGTCGTCACCAGATTTTATCAGAAACCCGGACCGACCTTATTGTGTCGGCTGGTGTCTTTAAAAATTTTTTTTTTTTGGCTGTAAGCAGAATTATTTTTTAAATGTTTTCTCTCGGTTTCAAAGGTTTTTAAAATTCACATTTTGGTCGCAATGCGACTTCACAGCTAAGTTGCTTTTGATCTCTACGGGACTTCACAATATGGTGGTTTTGGTGTCACTGTCCTCTTATAACGTACGGGACTTGCAATGACGCCACAGTGGCGTCACAAAATTTAAAAATTTTCCAGAATGGTAAATGCTACAATGAGTAACATGTTTTAATTTAAACTTTTTTAAATTTTCGGAGACGTTCACATTTTAGTCACAGTGTGATGAAACTGAGATGTGGCATTTTTGTCACAGATTTGACGTGACCACTGTGACTTGCAGTGACGTCACTTTTACCCCACTGCCACCATGCTTGGGTTGTGTGCTGAATATCGAATCATAATTGAAAAGAACATGCCCCTTTTTCTTGGTATGTTCGGTTTCACAACAAACGGTTTCTCTTGTACGATATACTCAGAGGGAGATACAACACTATATGCCAGGTATAAAGCGTCCATTTTGCTAGTCGTCTGTATACAGTTTGCATAGCAAATTTTATAAGAGACGTAGCAGCATGGTCACGAGAAATCTCTGTAGTCGTCGTCTGTCTATGCCGTTGTCAACTTAATGTCAAATAAGAATCTTCTGCAGGTGTCGCCGCTCTTGGGTGGCCACCGGAGGATACTACCACTTGTTTGGAATTGATTCCACAACCTGGATGCCAATTTTGATGCCACTTGTAACCTTCGATCCACCTCCGTTAGAAGCTACACAGGTTCAAATAAATCAACTCGCTAGTTAAGAAAATCTAGTAGCAAAAAATATAAGTATATAAGTAATTTTTAAAAAATCAGAAAAAATGATTAATAAATAATCAAAATTTCTATCTAAATATTAATAAGAAATATAGGAATGCAAGGTTGCCACAGTTGATTATTATTTTAATATTTCATTTTTTTTTACCATTTACCATTTACTATTTTACTATTTATACTATTTTTTATGTTTTTTTTTTCAAGAAATCTATTGCAAATATTATTTGTTTGGAAATACTGGAAGACAAAATAGTAAAATAATAATGGCCTGTCCTAACCCTGAGAATGTGATATCATCTTCTAAATATATTTTATTCTAAAACATTTAAAGCAGGGTGTTAAACGTGTGGTACACAAACCACAGAGCTTCCACTAATTTCATGTAGAATAGTTCTCCTTATTTAGTAATAGACATTTTACGATTTAACCCTTTCAGGGGCACGCAATTTTGTTCCTGTAACTTCGAACTCACACCGGTATTTACGAAAGAATTTAGTTCAAATTAAGGAAAAGCAATTTTTCAACTTTTCTCCGTCAAAATTTAAAAAGGGAAATTTAATTAAAAGTTTCTGGTTTGAATCAGATTAAATTTAGGTGGTATATAATATATACCACCGCCCCTCTAATGGTTAATAAGGGAGGGGTTTAGATTTTTAATCAGAAATACTGCTGACGAATAGTTTTCAGGTAAAATTTTGGGACATTCCTAAATTAAAAGTTACTAAAACAGAAACAAGGTTAAAACAAATAGCTAAATATCTATATGGGAGCATGTAAAATGATATTTATTATAAGGAATTATTAATGGTATGTAGTAGGTTTTACAACAATTGCAAAGAAAATTATAGTTTCCAGAAAGGTTTCTACAAAATTTGTAACAAAAATCTAAAAATATTTTTTTCTTTGAAAATAATGGATTAAAAAAATGGGCCGAGTCTGAGGCCTGATAATTACAAAAGCGTAATGGAGGTAATGGAGACCTCGGGGCGGTCTCTTTTAAAATAGACCAAATCAAAATTTTTGTCACCACTTTCTTCTGACGAAAATTATCAATTTACATTTATCTTGCAAATGACGTAAAAATCTGCTTTGTGATGGGATTTTTCTTGAAATTGTTGTAGTAATCTACCACGAACATAATTTTAAAAATAGTGTTTGCCAAAAATGAAACCACTTTGAAGCTTGGGTAACGGAATGCTTTAGTTTTTCTCAAATTAAAATCAATAATTTATGTCTCAATATGTTCCTAATTTATAATAAATTTGAGTATCTGGATTCTTAACGTTATATATTATTTATTTTATTATTTTTTTCTGCTATTACGAATATATTTTCCCCCACATAATAATTGTTTCATTCAAACTTTTATCCCTTTAAAAATATATTTGCCTTGATATCTTTTCCAAATCATATTATAAAAGATTACCTTTTAATTTTTTTCCTTTGAAGGAAAAACAAAATTTTACTCTAAAAGTTTTAAAAAATACACTTACCAATTTCTTTCATTTTAATTTATTCAAAAAATCGAAAATTTCATATCAGGTTTCTAATAATTAAGATAGTTACTTTCGTTAGAATTTTGTAGAAACAAAAATATCTGCCAACAATTGACAACTGCATTATTTCCGGTACAAAAGGTTTATTGATGCACAAATTATGCAAAGATCTTAATTATTATAATGTAATTTTTGTCATTTTAGTATACCTTTCACGGTTCCGTTCAATTATTATCTTTCCAAAAGTTGTTATGTGTAATAAAAACAATCTGATAGCATTTTCGAAAACATAATTAGCAATTATATGCGCAGTTTTAGTACGATCTTGAAAAATATTTCTGATAACGTATGACAATACATTTTATTTCCGTAACATTTGGTCATGGATAAAGATTTAAAAAAATGAATCAAGGATTCTATTTCTTTTTTCAAATGAGAATAATGATATCTGAAATGAGTTCTGAAATGACATTCTTTTGTGAAATAAATATTTGTTAAAGAAATATCTCAGTTATTAACAAAAGTATTTATTTTTAGTTTGTTATTCCTGACTATTACAGTGATGAATATATTTTCTTACATGATAATTCCTTTATTCCACTTTTTATCAGTTTTTCATAAAAATTATTCCCTTTGATACTTTTTGCAAATCATATTAAAATATGATTCCCATTTTTTTTTCCATTTTAAAGAAGAAATTTCCGCTTAACAGGACTGAAAAATGAAAAATACTTTTTTCTTTCATTACTTTTCGATAAAAATACGAAACTTATAATCATGTTTCTAATCAAAATTATATTACTGTCACAAACAGTGGTACAAAGTTACAATGATCGTACGAACAGTGTTATTATTTTTTTATTTAAAGAAATGACAAACTCTGATAACGTCTTTTTTATTCCAAACTATTGACAGTGAAATATATGGAAATTACTTTATATACTCTGAATCAAAATAAACAAGAAAGAAAAATCGTGTGTCAATCAGAGATTACAAAACACTTTCAAACACATTCAAAATAATATAACAAAACATCACCGTTTAATAAGGTGAAATATGATCACGAAATGAACCATATAGAAAACTCATAACACATTTCAAAACACAATTTCAGCTATTTCCAACTATAGTCGGAAAAATAATCGAATTATTTTGTTCAGCTCTGTATATGATCTATATTTTTGCATATATACTACATAGTATGCCGAAATTTAGCTCAGTTATGAAACGCATAACAGAGTTGAAAATTGCTGTTCATCAATTTTCGTCAACAAGTGGAAATGTACTCGAATTCTTTTGTGTAGCCCTGATCCCCTGATGATATGATGTATGAAATTTGTATACACAATGCAATATGCAAAAAAATAGTTCAATTTAAAAACGCATACCACAACTGAAAACGCACTTCCAGTCATTTATTGCTCATAAACAGTAATCTAACCAAATTCTTTTGTGAGCCCTTGTAAATGAACGATAGATGATATGCACACCTTATTCTATAGTAAGTATTTTATATTGCACTTCCATGATGTATATCAATTTCAGTAAGTTTGAAATATTATAACACCATTAAAATACATTGCAAACCATTTTTTTCCCACAAACAACAATGTAATGTGCATTTTTTTAATGTCCCTGTAAACGAATTATAAATACTGCACTCTTCTTTTTCATATACCGAACATACCATGATAAACCTCAGTAAAATACACAATTTAAATGACAATTCGACTATATTCACGGAAGTTTGAGCACGGCCAGACAGACAAATCCAATTCGTAAACCCTTTTCAACTACATTGGAAAGTGTTAACCCTTTCCGGTACAGTGGTCTCACTCCGGGCACACCTAATTTTAATTCCAAACTTGTATTCGGCATCAAGAATACTTTAATAAAATTTTATTTCTACAACGAAAGCTTAAAATAAAGAGTACTTATTTTCTAAAAATGTCGTATGTAAATTCCGGTGTCAGTCAGCAATTTCTCATTTTACGAACAGACTTTGTCTGTGCCGGAAAGGATTAAAACTAAATGAATAAAGGATTTCTTCTTGTAAAAACTCTTTGTTTCTTGTGGATTTATTCTTCAAAGGGCTATCAATGATACTAAGCTAACGCGTAATTTTAGTACTGTACGTCAAATGTTTGGTCACTATTTCAACACAAACTCTTAGAAATCAATTTATTTTATTCAGAATTTCTTTTAAAGATTTTTTGTTTATTACTTAAGATCTAAAATGTATTTAATACTTATATAGACAGAAATATTCGTAGATGAGGGGTGTCAAACCTTTTCGCCTGAAACCTCTTTGTCATCATTATCTGCCCGTATTAATCTTCGCTTTACTTACTCGCAACATTTATGTCATTAAATCAGGCAGAAACGGCAAATAGTTAATAGATAGATATATAATCTAAATATCCTAGATTAGATATATATATACATAGATAGATATATAGATTCATAGATAGATAGGTAATTAGACCCAATTTATATATATAGAGATGATTGATTACATAAATACATTTTAATAAGATTAGATAAATGCATTTTAAAACTTCGAAATCATTCAATTTATTAAAGTGCAGATGTATAAGTTATTAAAGAATTTTTTTTTTCTACATTCAATTTCATGATTGGCGTAGAAAATTTTTAAAAATAGTGCAAAATGCCAATTATTGTTTTATAAACTACTTAATTACATTGTTGATCTCGATCATGTTTTCCAAATAATCTCTGAAGGTTTTGTAACTGATTTTCCGCTATATAAAAAATAAAATTATTCCTATGTTTGAATAGATTTTATTTTCCATTTTACTAAAATTATCCGAAAACTTGCCGATTATGTCGGAACGCCACAATATGCATAATTCCCATAAATAGCCCTCCGTTTCACTGACTGTATGCGTATCAAATTTCTACAACCAATCCTTGCCACGCAGCTGCCAGGGCTAGTTGAAGCCAATCTCTATAGTGACCCAGTCTTACTAATGATTTCGATCTCGCAAGAACATTTCCTCATAATAACTTTTTAGGATTTTAAAGTAGGTTTAAATGACAAAGACCGTTTTAAATAACTATTAAAGGAATTTCTAACTTCTCATCCTTCATATTCAACCATTTTTAGATGGTTCCGAGAATTTAAAAAAGTGAAATTTCATTTCAAAGACGACGGGCGAAGTGAAAGGCCCTCAGCAACATCCTGAAATGAAAATTCTTAAAAGCTAAAGGTATTTTTAAAGAACAGATCACATATCACATATCAATCTATTTATCAGACTCTAAATATTGGATCGGCAGCAATATTTAAGTTGCTACATTAAGGGTTAAAAGTGAGGAAGCTCTAAAGTAGATGAGTGCTTCATGAGTTGACCTGGGTTCAAAAGCAGACAACAGTATCATGATGCGAAGAAATGCTAGTAAAATTTGATTCTTGCACCTCCAAACGTCTTTATGAAGTTGTTACAAGAGACGAAACATAGATTTACTAATTTTTAAATATTTAGTTTGGGTGTTTGAAATAAAAAATTAAGAACCTCCAACCAAAGTCAAGCGGGCAAGGAACATCGGTAAAAAAATAGTGGCCACATATTTGTTTTTAAAAAATGGCGATATTTTGCCTCAGTACTTTAAAAGAGCTAAAAACAGTTACTGGCAACTGGTATACAAAGATTTGTCTGCCAGGAGTCATTAAAAAGTTTGAAGAAAAAATTCCAAAGACAAGAACAATAGGAATTCTGCTTCACCATGAGAATGCCTCAGCACATAATCTGTAGTGATGGAACAGTTGTGCAGCGGAAAACCAATTGACACCACTAAATTTAAATAGCATTTTTCGTCTTATTTAAGGACAGCATTTCGGAGATTTTTGAAGCCGAAGAATACTACTAAAATTTAGTGGTGACAATCGCCCAAATGGTGCGCCACTGTTCCATCACTGCATTCTGTCGTTTTCCGGCGGATTTAAACCTGGCTGAATTTTGAGAATTTTTGTAAGACCTTAACCCTTTCCGGCACAGTGGTCCCACTCCGGGCACACCTAATTTTAATTCCAAACTTGCATTCGGCACCAAGAATATTTTAATAAAATTTTGTTTATACAATGAAAGCTTAATATAAAGAGCTCTTATTTTCTAAAAAAGTCGTTAGTAAATTCTGGTGTCAGTCAGTAATTTCTCATTTTACGAACAGAATTTGTCTGTGCCGAAAAGGGTTAATAAAGGGAACGGGAGGGACATAAACATGGTTCGTACGGATCAGGGAATTTTCCAGGAGTGTTACCAGTATTTTTCTGTAGAAAAAGAAATCTAGATTAAACTCGAGAAACTTCGCCTTCTTTTAAGGAGAGATTTTCTGTAAGAAAATACTGGTACTGAAGAATTTACTGGTCGCAAAATTCCAGGAGGCGTACGAACCCTGATCTGTATGCTATAGACTTAGCCCCTTCGTCTGAGAAACCCACCGTAGGCAATCAATGAAGTGTGAATGTTGGGCTGGAGCGCTGTTTGGCCCTCCTTGAAGGAAGTGGGCCCGGATTAAAAGAATCTGGTTCAAAAAAATGAATAAAGGAGTAAGAGTAAATTTCACTATATAGAGTAGAAATTGAGTGTAAAAGTGATTATTTTCAGAATAAACAAACTGTTTATATGCTGTAGATTTTTAGTATTGCAAATTTTTCAGAGTGACCGCCGTATCAATCGCGCAATCCTGAAAATGGCTAGTTTTGACTCTTTAACTCATAACGCCTGGAAGCTCTCAAATCATATTACATAGCTGCCTACATTCTAGTTTTTTAAGTTTTTACATTTGCTTTTAAGATAAATAAACTTACTTTAAAGCATACAAATCATTTGATGAAATATTTTTTGTTCCCTTGCTGTTTTCAATTAGCCTTTATTATATAACATATTGGTGACGACTAGGTTTCTAGGACGACTTTAAGCAGGAATCCACGCCTATGAGCATTCTTTATACTTTTATGTTACATTATTTAACAAATGATTTTCTCTCTTCGTGTTTGTCATGCTTGACAACATCCCTCTTTTTTCTAAGGCAAAAAGAAAACAACAATATAGGATAAACCAAAAAAAATTATTACATGTATATCGCTTCTATGTTGTAGAATTTGAAATCTACTTGTTTTCTTTCATTAAAAGCAATTCCTGGTTCTAAATGTGTTTTTTTAATTAAAAAAACATGAAGTTGGCATCTATGGTGTTTATATTATAAACGAATTCATATAATAATGATGTTGTTTCTAAATGATGTACTTAACCCTCTAATTCCCATGGTAGAATACGTTCTAGAAATTCCGAAATTTAGAAAATCTAAATTCATACCAGAAAATTTCAGTAAGGAATTTAGCTTTATTTAACCCTCTAAGCGTATGGAACCTAATATTCCGTTCACTAAGCTCCAGGTTTCACTGCAATATATGCAATGTTTAAGATAATATAATTCTATAGATTTAATGAATTTTCAAAACATTGAAGAATGATTAATACTCTCAAGGGTTACATTCATATTTGTAATTAAGTTTTATTTATAATGCTGAAAGAATCATATTTTTTTTAGCATTTAAAACAAAATGAAGAGAAAACAACATAAAAATTTAACCTTTTTTCAAAACGCTCAGAGGGTTAATGACGGAATGTATGTTATTAAATCAAGCAAATATTGCTATTTGAAATTTCTGGGATGAATATGGAATATTTGAATTAAAAAATCTACTTAACCCCTTGGCTACATTTGACGATTGAGACTCGTCATCAGTATTGTCCACGGATTTTTTTTTTATTCAGAAATTTCGAATATGTATCAGAAAATTCAAAAAGTACTTCTCGCTTCTTTTTAGTCAGGGAATATCTGTCAACAAATACAGAAAAAACACTATTCCAAATTTCTGGTGTGTCTGTTCTGTATTTTTTTCAAATAAATCTGTACCCAAAGGGTTAATTGGAAACAGTGGTGGTAGCATATATGCTACCATGGGCATTAGAGAGTTAAACGCAGAGCCCTGTAATTGTAAAAATACTAATGTTTTACACATGTCCGCTAGACGTAATTTCTCGTCTCCCGTTAGATAATGTGCTAATAAAATTTCTGGTTTCATTTGATTTGAAAAAAATCATATTTACATCACAATAAACCTTACGGAACTAATTTTGTCGCGTTGGCCTGAAGTCGCTTACTATCACAGCTTCCGAAAAATAAACGTGGCTTATTTTCCTTGCTCTTCGCATCAACAAAGGCAAATTTTTCTATCCATCCATCCATTCTGAAATAATTGTAGTCTTTATCGGCGATTAAATGCGACAAAATTTGCTATTAAATTTAAGTGGTAAGAAAAAAGCATAAATGTTGACAGCTGTGGCTTAAAACGTAGGCTAATAAAAATATAATAAAGAAAATGCTTGAAAAATTTTGACGAATTATTTATTTGAAATAATTATAGATTTGAATAAAATTGTAGAAAATAATGATATAAAGAAACTACAAAACTGTTTTAAAATGCATCAAGTTTTAAATTTTTATACTTATCTTTATCTATTACATGCAGAAAAAATTGCAATTCTATTTTTCAAAATAAAGCAAAAACCGACATTTTAGAATTTCAGAGTTGAAAAGCTTGAAATATTGTAAATGTTTTTCCTTTTAAAATGGATAAAGAAATTGCATAGTAATGCAAACTGCGTATTTTTTTCCCAATGTTTCCACTTTTAGTAGTATTATGTAAATAAAAGGTTATGTCTTGTCATTTGGATTTTCGTAAAACGAAAATTCTACAAAATTTAAAACGACGTGATACAGATTTAAATAAGGCTTAAAAAATAAATAGCACTCTGACAATGATTTATATATTTCTGTTTTACAGAATGTTTCAACAATGTTAAAGAAAAAATTAATCTTTGGTGGAATTTTTTTTTAAATATTTTAGAAAAGTGGGTACCATTATTCTGAAATATCAATCTGCGCCTTATTTAGTCGCAGAAGTCTGCAAATAAATAAGGCGAAAGTTAAATTTTGAAACAGCTGTACTCAAAAAAAAGCACCTCTACGCACCATGTATATAATTTATTAATAGCTGTCAAACTTTCGAATTTTTTAGTACCACTATTTCAGTTCAGTAATTTTTGTCTTTTTTAACACTTTGAATGTCAGAGACCTTCCCTGCATATTCATAAAAATGTTCGTAAATGCTTGTGTTATAGTCCGAGAGCTGTTAAACATTTTAGGGTAGGTATATGAGGCACCCTGACAATTTGTGTAACAATTCTTTAGTAATGTCTGCAAAGATAATCGACGACCTGGTGGTGAGGCTTCACCAACCCGTGAATTTTTAACTTTCGAAATTTTATTTACAACAAAAGGTCCTTGATGCATTTTGAACTTTTAATACCTTCAAATTTAGTATTTATTGAAATAAAAATTAAAAAAGCCAGATTATTTAGTCGGGTCTAAAGGTTTGCCAGAGGGTTTCACAATAGTATTTAATAAGTGTGGAAAAATATATTTGAGTCACGCTGATATTTAGACAGAATAATACTTATACCCAGAAAAAAATATTTTGAAAAGGACAGACCATTTTGTCTGGATTGTTCAACTGCCAGTGTGAGTTCGAGTAAGTAGTGCCTATGGATAGGTTTAACCCTTTCCGGTACAGTGGCCCCACTCCGGGCCAAAGCCATTAAATAATAAGCCCAGTCAGATAAATGGGAAACTTTTCGCAAGTTGAAAATAGCGCCATCTAGCGGTTGGGAGTGCTGCATTCGGTACCAAGACTATTTTAATAAAATTTTGCTTCTAAAATTAAAGCTTAAAATAAGGAGTTCATATTTTCTAAGAAAGTCGTTTGTAAATTCCGGTGTCAGTCAGTAATTTCACATTTTACGAACATAATTTGTCTCTGCCGGAAAGGGTTAATTGCATAGTGATGTAAATTTCCATCACTTTTTATTTAACTTTTAATAAATAAATCAACTTCTTCGCCACCACTATATTTATATAGAAATATTAATCCAGTAAATTTCCACATTTTTTTTTTCATTGTAGTTTTAGCTTTAATGTAAAAGATCCCAATAATTAGCAAGCTTTTAAAGGAAGTGCAAAAACAAAACATCGATAAAAATCGTATAAAATATCGATCTAAATAAATCGTATCGTTTCTCTGCGACCCATTTCTGTTTTGTCCTCCTTCCACAGCAGAGGTTTGGCGCTAGTGTGTCGCTAACAAATTTAACACTATCTGACTGGACTTATTATTTAATGGCTTTGCTCCGGGCACACCTAATTTTAATTCCAAACTTGCATTCGGCACCAAGAATATTTTGATAAAATTTTATTTCTATAATGAAAGGTTAAAATAAGGAGTTCTTATTTACTAAAAAAGTAGTTTGTAAATTACGGTGTCAGTCAGCAATTTCTCATTTTACGAACAGACTTTGTCTGTGCCGGAAAGGGTTAAGTATGTGAGAGAGACAGTATATCGGCCGCCGGCTGAGTAGAAGCGTATTGCAGTGTGGTAGGCTGTTGCAAGACCACGTAACTTATAGCAAGCGTGGTGTTATTATACAAAATTTGGAGTAAATAAAATATTCTCTTCCATAGTGAAACACGTGCTTCTCTAGAAAAACTACTATGTTTGTATTTAAAGTTTTTTCGTTTTTTATAATACGCATTACTTATATATATATTAATTATGGAAAGTGAAAAAAATAGTTTGTGTTAAATGCACAATAAGCGATAGAAAAATGAGTGTTTTTAGTGAAAAAACTCTACAAAAAAAGTCGCGAAGTGTTGGAGATTCGGCAAAAATATAGGTTAAAAAATACAAACATTATTTTACTATCCAATTTTAATCTGAAAGTGGGTTATCACAGACATTACTATACAAATTTCCTGGCTTTAATGAAGAAGTATTATGAAGACAATGCTTCAAGAAAAACCAATGTACATTTTTCTTCATTAGGTATATTATAATTTTACATTTTATTATGTATAATAATATATTCAGAAATAGCGTAAGACAATTATAGTCATTAACTAAAATAAATCGTGTCTATCGGATAGACGAAACCACTCACTATAACTTACTATAGGGAATATTTATGTATACTATTTGTATCTGTATAGCTCAATACAATAGCTGTAGTATCTGCTTGTCTACGAAGTCATTACCTGCATGAATTTCTACAGTTGCCTCAATGAATGGAATGAAAAATTTTACATCAAATTTTTTTTAACATTATATAATTTTGAAAACTACTAAAAGTTTAATAAAAGTTCATGTTTCGTATTTCATTAAAAATTAGTTAATAATTCTTAGTATCTATCAATATTATAAATTTTACAAAGGTAAATCGTTTCCACTGTTTTGTTAATATTAAAGTAAAATATCCAAGAAATAAAAACATATTATGCGTATTCAAACTTCATGATCCAATTTATTCTAGTTAACCAAAAATCTTCCGTCAAATATTGACATTAAGAAATCATTATATCGTAACTTTTTTTAGCTTTAGCTTCAACTAAGGAGGTATATTTATGCTCCTTGGATTTAAGGACAATACTTGCCCACTATTAATAAAAATTGGATTTAAAAAAAAGAAATATAGTATTTTCCATTAATTATTCGGGGATTAAAAGAAAAATGGTTTATCGAAAAAAAATGACGTAATTCGTTTCATGTAAATCATTCATTTTAATTTTAAAAACTAATATATATATATATATATTATATAAGTTCGACAAAGTGGTGTCATTTTCATTTCACCAGCTTCAAAATTATTGTCTAATTCTTAACAGAACAATATATTTTTGAGAAATAATGTTTTGCATCAAAACTCACATAATTTCAAAACGCATTTTAGCAAATTTTGTTTAAATTACACCGTAAATATAATTTCTTTGTTAAATTTAGTATTTAATAATATTAATGTTTAAAATTTTTCTTTGAGTACAATAATATTGGATTTCTTTTAGCGCTTTCATGTTTTAAATAGATAATGTGCATGTGACGTCACGCAGTCAAGTAAACACGTATTTCTCAACTAATTTTAGGCGGAAAGTAACAATTCTTGCAGAGTTAATAATTCATAATGTATTATTTCCTACACATAATATAATGTATTCTAACTACTTGAAAATTATGATAAATTTAGCAAAACTTCATACAAACTTCAAATACAAACGTAGCAGCACTTCTACAGCTGTACGTGTTTTGCTATGAATGAGAATTATTTAATTACTCCAAAATTTTTCTAATAACTGCACGCTTGGTAAAAGTCACGTGGTCTTGCGAAAGCCTATCACAGTGCTTCAACTCAGCCGGCCGCCGATATACGCGCTCTCTCCCTCAAACTTGAACCTACTCATAGCACTACTTGCTCGCACTCACGTATATCATTCCCTATCGCCTGGCAGGTAGAAAGTCCCACCAAAATGGTCAGTCCTTTTGAAATTATTTTTTCTTGGTTTAAATATCATTCTGTCTAAATATCATCGTCCCTCAAATATATTTTTTCGACACTTATACTATTTTGAAACTGCCTGGCAAACCTTTAGACCCGACTAATTAATCTGGCTTTTTTTTTATTTTATTAAACACTAAATTTAAAGGTACTAAAATTTCAAAATGTCTCAAAGACTTTTTTTTTTTTTGTAAATAAAATTTCTCAAAGTTAAAAATTCACGGGTTTGCTAAGCCCCACCATCCTTCAGCCATGTCGTCGATTTTGCATTCAGATATTGCAAAAGAGGTGGTACACAAATTCTCACGATGCCTCAAATACCTACTCTAAGATATTTAACAGCTCTTCTACTATTACTTTAAATTTTCATTACCTGTTTGTTTCTAAAATACACTTCATATCTCTTTATTTTGCATATATCTCAAAATACAATTCTGGTTAAAATAATTTTGTCTGCAGTCGATTTACGTTGTTTTGGGAAACGGAAAATACGGACAAGCCGGTTAGAGGATCACAAATTTTCTGCTCTTTAAAAAGGGAGATATTTCTATTCGAAAATAGTGGTTCTTAAAACTACTGAAGGTTTAACCCTTTATCTACCGAATTATGGATCAACAAATTGTTCAATCTCAATAACTATCTTCCTTGATGTCTGAAGGTATATTAGACAATTTATATTATAATAATATAAAATTTAGATAAGGTTTTTCATTAAAACTGATTTAATAATGCGGTAGTAATAGCTCTTTTTGTGAAATATTTACAAGGATAATTAGATTAATTAACAGAAAATGCTGTTAAGTAAACATCCCAATTCTTTATCAGAAAAATGTAAATATACGTATTGTGATCCTATCATTAAATAGAAAAGTTTTTATAGTTACAAAATTTTCATATAACAATTTTTAAAAAGAGAAGATCTACACTTATGTAAAAGGTTGAGAAAAATACCACTTTATAAAATATTTAGCTTTCACTGTTTTGCTGTGCTTTCTAATTGTGATCCAGAAAAGTATTTTGTATAAAAACAAAACCTTATTATCATTATTAACCAGATTAACGAAATTTTATACAAAGTTTTCTCTGATGGTACTTAAAAGTACCGTCAGTAGATAAAGGGTTAAAGCTCAGCATGTTACTTTTAATGTGTATATATTCTTGATATGAACTTTTAGTTTCGCCATTGCATAATATCGACAGGAAATTACTTGTTTATACATTTACACAGAGTTTCTGTATCTAATGTCTTGTAAATCAGTGAAATGAAGCAAAGTTTATGTTAAGCTAAAAAAAGGTTCAGTTTAACACGGAAATTAATACATAATTTACATTTTAATACTAACCATTACCACCTACCGGTCATTTGACCTGTAAGAAATAAAATATTTAGATTTGAACCAGAAATTTCTTCATAAAATAAATAAAATACAAATCCCACATAAATAAGTTAATTAGCTTTAAATAAAAATTGTGGTGCGAAATATTTTTAATAAATCTTGAGTAAAATTTCTGGTATGTTTAGTGTAAAATATAAACTATTATTTGCATAAGACACTTTTTAATAAATATGTGCACAGTTAAAATGGTGTAATGATGTTATTTGTTAAAGAAATCACAAAAAATCTTTTGAAAGCAATTTCATTTTTTTTTATAAAATAACTCTTCCATTAATTTTGAAGCAAGTTATTTAAATAAACTAAAAAAAAGATATTTTAAATTATTATAATATAATTAGCAAAAATATTTTTTAGAGAATTTTTATGATGACGAAATTGTGCATACACTTATTGGCAAAATGTATAATATTTCATTATAAAATGTATGTACCGTAATTTCCGGCGTATAATCCGCAGCTCAAAGAGTCGTTTTTCAACCCAGAAATATTATTTTATAAAATGTAACTTAAAAGATCGCTGTAAATATTTAACTACAATTATTGGATAAAATTTCTGGGTCGAAAAACGACTCTTTGAGCTGCGGATTATACGCCGGAAATTACGGTAATATAAAAATGAAAAGTTTAACATATGACTAAAGAACCATAGAGCACACACCTTCAGAATCTAAATAAATTTGAAAGCCATTTATCATGTTCCGTTTAACCTAATTTTGAGTAAGCATGTCTGCCTGGTTTCACTGCCCTATTCCACCTTTCGCATATTATGCATTCATTAACAAATTTAGAAAATGATAGAACCTGTTAAAGTGTAGGAAAAATTAAAACGCCTATCACCATGTATATTTTCTTTTATTTAAAAACGCTCTGGATCAATATATAATTTATTTTAATTTTAGTTGGTATATTACCGTACGATTTAAACTAAGTAGTCTATGTACTAATTGTATATGATATAAATATATATATATAATAATTTCATAAAATAATATATTTTCGTACGTTTCAGTCATTTGTATTTGTACATCTTTCATGTAAAACAGTTGTGTGTATAAGATGAGACAGAATGTGAAGATATGGCGTTCATATGACATTCTTGCTTGAAATTCCAATATTTATTACGATGATGTGATAAATTAAATTGATGTTGCGCACGTATTTTACTAGGCAACTAGCAATACTAGTATTTTTCAGGAATAAACTGCTTCTATCATAATAGAACCTGCCCATCTCCTTTAACCCTTTCCGGCGCGAGTAATTTTTCACGTAAAATGGTGAAATGATTGATTGACATCAGAATTTACAAACGTATTTTTTTAGAAAATAAATGCCTGCTTTTCTTCGCGTTCAGTATAAAAGTAAAATCTTATTAAAATATTCCGGGTGCCGTTTGACAGTTCGGATTTAAAATTAGGTTGTCACATTTGTGACCACCGTCCGTGAAAGGGTTAACCCCTTGGAGACGAGCGACACGTATACGTAACGCATAAGATACTCAGATTTCTCAATTATTCCCACCAGTTACTTTTTATTGTAAGCTTTGCCTTATTTAATATTAGCATTTCTGCGATTCAATTAGGCGAAAATTTCTGTTTTGAAAAACCGGTGGTAGAAGATTAAAAATTCTGTAAAGGAACCCGCGAAGGGGTTAATAGTTATCGAGACCCGAAATAGTAATCACTAGTTTGTGGCGTATCCATGGATAGAGAGAGGCCTAATATCCTTATTTATGAATAAAAAATATTTGAAAGCATTGGATTGTATCGCTGAATTCTGCTGTTAAATAAGGAGGAGATTACTATTCGGAAAAAATGGTACTCATGTAAAAGCAGCTCTATGCACCCGGTTACATGAAATATTGCTGACCAAAGTCCCTACTGAACGTGCATACTCTTCTTGGAATTTCCAAGGAGTCTGGTAACACTATTTTAGATTATAAAATTTGTACTTAATAATCAGTCACAGAATTTGCAATTACCATGTTTAATCGTAAAATGTTTAACAATTTTCTGCGATTAAATACGTGAAACATTTTTGTAAAACTTTACCCGCCTTAGTTACTATAAAAACATATTTTGAAAAAGTTGAATCCCCACCCTCTTTTAAATTCTTTTGGAATACTACTGCTCTTCCTTTCTCTGTTGTGTGAGAAAAATAAATTATTAGTTTGTAAAATAAGAGTGATCTCGACTAGTACAATACAAATATTCCAGTCTGCCTTGCGATATCTTGGAACATATGAGAAATTTTGTCATATTGGCGGTATTATCACGCCATCGTGTTTCGGCATGAAATTTTAACGCATAAAAGATATAGACAGAGTGCAGTAGAAATATTTCAGCCTGCCTCATGATATCGTGAAATCGTGAAATCGTGAAATCATAATATCGTGATAAGCAGAACTATATTAAGTTTTATTTAGGCGGTACTATCCTGTCATCAATTTTCGGCATCAAATTTTAACAAGTTATAAATATCGAATAGTACAATACAAAAATTTCAGAGTGCCTCGTGATATCTTGTTATGATATGAGCTGAATAATGTTGCCAATTCGTCATTCTGGAGGTGCTAACACGTCTTTGACTTTCGGAGCCCCGTCTCCTGAATAATAGACCTGAGCGCTGACATAAAAATGGCGGCGCTCGTGGGCCGATTTTGTAAAACTTTTGTACGGTCCCCTAATTTTACACCCCATTATTTTCTAAAAGTTTTCTTTGATTAGTACAATAGAAATATTCCGGTCTATCTTGTGATATATTGGTACGGAATGAACGGAACGGCGCAACAATTCTTCATTTTTTCGGTACTATCATGTCATTGAGTATTCGGCATGAAATTTTAATTAGTTAAAAATATCGAATAGTTACAAGGGGTGATCAAATGAAAAGGTACGGAACGACGTAAAAACGTAACAGTTAAATATTTGCGTATTCCGACATGGGAGAACGTAGCGAGACATCTCGGGATGCGATTGGAGTCTCTGAGTGGGATCGGAGCATGCGCGGGCGCCCGCATGAGCAGTAGAAAGCAGAGGCTCTTATCAAAAGCGGCGTCCAAATGATGCGGCAGTCCGTATGAGGACAGGATGGCGTTCGCGTTGCAAAATTCGACGACTGAGAAGCATCGAGGTGTTATCCGATTTCTGACAGCGGAAGGTGAGAAACCGGTAGCTATTCATCGCCGGATGGTGACAGTTTACGGGGAGAAATGTGTCTCTGACAAGTCTGTCAGAAAATGGAGTGCCCGTTTTCGTGCAGGCCGTGAGAGTCTGGGTGATGACCCGAGACCAGGCCAGGCAAACACTGTCCGGACATGTCGCCCTGCGATTTCCATGTGTTTGGTCCACTGAAGAAACACCTGAAAAGGAAGCGCTTCAACTCGGACGACGTACTCAAGGACGCTGTGAAGGACTGGGTCTCGTCACGACCACAGGAATTCTGGGAACAAGGAATTCTGCGACTTGTTCATCAGTGGGATCGTTGTGCTCAGGCCTATGGTGAATATTTTGAATAAAGTCTACATTTGTACCCACCGTATCGTTTCGTACATTTTCATTTGATCACCCCTTGTACAAATATTTCAGACTACATTTTGTTACTTGGTACGATGTAAGCAGGATATGGCAATTCATCATTTTTGTGGTAATATCTCGTCATCGGGTTTTGGAATGAGATTTTATCATGATATAAATAACGATTAGTACAATTTCCTATATTTCAATCTGCTTTAGGATACCCATGGGGAAATATTTGTATGTTTATATGTATTATTGTACTGTTTATGTTTATAAGAGCAATGTATTAGCTCGAAGCCGCAATGGTCGTCTGATGTATTAAGAGTACCGGCTGTTTCGATCCCGCTACTTTGTTTTTTTAACATATTGAATTTTGCCCTTAAAGTTTTCCAGTGAGATTTTCCGTGATCGGGTCTACAGGACAGTCTAGATGGCCAGGCGATTTCGCCTGTTCCATGAGTAACGGAGGTCATTATACATTTATTATGTTTATTGCATGTCTCAACATGATTGCTCTCATGTTGTGCCAAAATATCATGAGGTAAAGTGAAATATTTGTATTGTAATAATCTATAATTTTAATGTGTTAAAAATTAATGCCAAAACTCGGTGACTTGATGGTACCGTACCATCAAAATACAGAAATGGCGTCTCGTTCTGCTCATATCGTAGGACGATATCCCGAGGCAGACCTAAATATTACTAATATACTACTCGAGATTAACTCGATGTTCTACTTTCACGCCGAAACTCGATGACATGTACTACCGCCAATATGAAAAATTGGCACTCAGTTCTGCTCATATCGTATTAAGATATCACAAGACATAGAGAAATATTTGTATTTTATTAATCGAGTTCAAGAACATGTTAAAATATCATGTCGAAATACGATGATGTGATACTAACGACAAAATAGAGAATTGATGCCTCGTTCTGCTTATATCGCTCCAAAAAATCACGCAGAGACTGAAATATTTTATTGTACTAATATTTATGTTTATGTGATTAATTTCATGCTGAAATTCGATGACGAGGTAGTAGAGCCAAAATGACGAATTGGCATCCCTTTCTGCTCATATCGTATCAAGAAATCACGATGCAGAATGAAATATTTATATTTTACTAATGTATATCTTTAATGTGTTAAAATTTCACATCAAAACTCTATGACTTTATAGTACCACCTAAATGAGAAATTTGCGCCACGTTGTACTCAAATAATACCACAATATCAGAAGGAAGACTAAAATATCTGTGTTGTAATAGTTGAGATAAACAACATGTTAAAATTTCAGTACGAAACTGGATGGCGTGGTAGCCTTAACCCTTACAGGACCATAAGATGTCCAAGACTAAATATGCCAATACAACACAATATTTTAGCTATTGTGGGTGTAAAGTAAGAGAATATCACCATATCTCTGTGATACGCTTTAACCCTTTAACCCTTTACGGCGCGGAATAAATCTGTTTGTAAAATAATGAAATAATGGACTGGCACCAGATTTTAAAAACGATTTCCTTAGAAAAGAATAACTTGCTGATTTTCCCTTACTTTATAAAAGGAAAATTTTAATTAAATATTCTTTGTGCCGTTTGTCAGTTTCGGAATTAAAATTATGTGTTCTTTTTTGTGACCACCGCCCGCTAAAGGGTTGACGGTCATTGGTTTCCCTATGAAACCACAAAATTTTAATTACGAAATTCAAAATTCAACAATGACAGCAGAATTTTAATAGAAATGTTTTCCATTTATTATGAATGTGAAACATCGCTTTCTTCTTATATACAAATAAATTTGTTCATAATTTCCGGTGTCAATCATTTATTTCAACATTTTTGTAGAAGGGAAAAATATTTCCCTTGAGCGTGAAAGGGTTAATGAAGAATTGGCACATTCTTCGGCTCATATTATACCAATATATACCGAAACAGATCAGTCATTGTTTCACGTACTCTTAATAATTTGTTCCTGCATAAGTAATTCTTATTGAAACTCAATCTCTTTGTAATGTATATTAATGTATGTAATGTAACTTAAACTATAATGAGTATTGTGTCTAAACAGTGCTATATGATGACATTTTCTCTCATAAGTTTTAATCTACTACTGTTCTACATCCAGAACAATATATTTAAAAAAAACTCAGTTTAAGCGTTAATTTTGCGCGAAATTCATCCTGAAACTCGATGCCATAATTGTACCACCAAAATGAAGCATTGGCGCTTCCTGCTGCTTATATCATACCAAGGTATGCCGAGGCAGATCAGTCAGTCTTTCATGTAATATTAATAATATTGCTCTACATTATCATTTTATCTCGGACACCGCCCTCTGAATTCTAGGCCTACGCGGTGACGCAAAAATGGCGCCTGTCGTAGGCGGATCTTTTTCAGCTTCTGTACGGTCCCTCGAATTCTACCACCCTTAATTTCTAAAAGCCTTCTTCGCCTTATTTTTCTGAGATGAAATAAGTCAAAGAAAACTTTTAGAAATTACTAGTGTGCAAATTCAGGGAACTGTACAAATTGCCTACGACAGCCACCATTTTTGTGTCAATTCTCAGGCTTAGTTTTCATGGGGCGGAGTCGCGGATCTGAATGACGTAGTCAGTTATGTGGCAACCGACCGGTCTATTTTTGAAAATCTGTTGTATATATAAATATAAATCTACGCTTTAAAATTAAATACAATTAACACATTTAATCCGCTTGGCATAATTTCCCATTAACGTATATTTACAGTAAATAAAGACAAAATACTTCTTAATAACGCCATAAAAATTACGAAATGAGCTAGACCTTTTTAAAGAACTTTGTCTTTCTTCATCAAGCGTAAAGAAGACGTGCTACCACTTTGAAAACAAGAGCAAAACTGAAATGAAATGGAATAAAAAAGGACAGGTTAAAGATCAGCCAATACACAGATAAGGCACAGATCAAAATTTCAGAGAGTTCGGACGAAAAGGACTATTACGTACCCATCATACGTAGTATAGGGTAAATCTAGTTATCGTTTTGAAAATCGGAAAAAAAATCTTGACGAATTTACACGTTTCAGACACTGGATATTCCGAAAAACATATTTTTAGAAAAAATTTTGCCGTCCGTCTGTCTGTGTGCCGGTGTGTCTGTGTGTCTGTAAACGCTCTGTCTCCCGCACAAATTGAGATAGAGACTTGAAATTTGGTATGTACTTAGTATGTAATAATGGGAAGAACCTTATTGAATTTAATTAACCTCGATTATCCGGAACTATATTTTCCAACTCTCGAAATATTCGTTCTGATAAAAGGTATATAAAAATTTTCGAGATTGTTCATTTTAAGGAGTGAATATAAAAGGCAATAAAAAAACATAAATGAGAAAGAATGAAGTCGATCGGATAATTAGTTGCCGAGATATTTGTAATCCTATTTCCCACACTCTACTATTTTTCACGACCCTGTATTTTATCCAAATTTCAATTCAAAGATATATTTTAATTGGAAATGAGATGCTTAATCCGACGTAGTTAGTTAATATGACAACCTAACCGTTAGTTAATATGATTATCAATTTTGGACTTATAAGGATGTTTCTTTTACGCAATTCAGTAACAGAGCATTTAAAGTTTATGACGTCATCAAGCCCCGATTTTATTCGAATTCATTTTATAAATAGTTTACACGTGTTTTATTTTCATATTTTATATTATGCATATCCATGATTGGTAAGTATTACGGTGGCCCCCAACGACTAGTTTTTTTTTGTTATGTTATGTTTAAATGTCTCGATGCGAATACAAAGAAAAAAAAGCTAGAAGAAAACATATTTTTTTCATAACTAGATATAAATATTTTTTCACTAAATTTTTATAGAGGCTGTAAAACCGTTACATTTACAACTGATAACAATATCAAAGAGTTCGGACAACAAGAACTATTGTTTTTTCAACTATGAAACGACACTACGTGAAAAAATAAATAAAATGTCTTCTTACGAACGTTTTTATCACTTAATATCAATACATTTTCTCAAATTTTTCATTTAAAAATAAAAAAATCGTACAAAATCTCGTTAAATATATAAAATCATACAAATTTGATGTTTATTTAAGGTTATTATCACGGGCCCGTGCAACGCCGGGCGGGTCAGACAGTTATATATAAGAGTCGCTTGCGCCCATCGGTCCGCTGGTTGGACACCTCTCATCTAAATGTTCTAATATTCCTTCTAAAATTTTAATGTTTTAAAATCCGTTAGAAACATATTTTTAAAATGTTATTATGCCTCTTGATTATTAAAAATGTCTTCTGTCGTCAATTTTTTTATACTTTTTTGGAATATACCTAAAATTTTTAGCATAAAGTGCAAAAATGCTTATCTTAAAAAAAGTTTGCTATGCGACTACACGCTCATATTTTATCAGAATTTTCACGTTTCCTATTGAAAATATATATCTCATTTTAAACCTTATCGGTAAAGTAATATTTAAAATAGCATGACATGGTACCTGACCAGCTGTTTCGCTGTAAAAGAGATCGATAAAATACTTGTGAAGAATGATCTGCTATAACTATTTTCACATTTTTATTGAAACAGGTTTAACAATTCCTTTTAAAAACTGCTAATAGTTTTTAAAAATCTTTGTTGTCAGTTGCTAGTATAAAACATGCTTTTCCTCGTTTGTATGGTTTGACGATATAAGTTTGAGATTTGTCGGTGTAATTATGACAATATTTATTTTTTAAATATTATTTTAATGCAATGTGAAATATTTATTCAGGTATAATTTAGAAAAATAATCCTAAAACATAAATCAGATAAAAGAAACAGGTATTCCCTTAAAATTTACCCCGAAATATTTTTGGGTAGTTTCTTATCTTTTTTTCAAAGTATGGCAAAATATGTAAAAACGGTAAATTTACGAGATCACTGCATAGCTGCCAGCTACTACGATATTTGTCACCATTATTTTTTAATAGTAATCCTCCCCTTATTTTATCCCTTGTTTCTGCTATTAAATATTGTGGAGATTTTTACTTGAAAATACTGGTGAAAATATATCATTGAAACTGGCAGCTATCCCATACTCAAAACTTCCAATAATTCATAGCACTGTGTCAAGGAGATAAGTAGATAATAATTGATTTGCGGCCCCCCCGATAGGATAATGTGTTTACTTTTTTAGATGTTTTGTTTGTTCTGCATTACTTATTACGTTTATTTACTGCGACAATGATTGATTTTGTTTGAAGTTTGTTTAAGACTTTTAACCCTTACTTGTATATATATATATATATATATATATATCTACAAAAACAACTTTTCAAAAGTAAAAAAAGCCAAGCGTAAAAAAAAAAAAAAGTTGTGTCTAAAAAATGGTGTGATATCAAATTTCCAAGCTATTATATCACTTATTTAACTTTTTTCCATTAAATAAGTTATCATATATATAAGTCGAGTGCCTACGTATATGTTAATAGAAATCGTTTTCTCCTGTACTAAACATATCTACAAAAACAACTTTTCAAAAGTAAAAAAAAAGCCAAGCGTAAAAAAAAAAAAAGTTGTGGCTAAAAAATGGTGTGATATCAAATTTCCAAGCTATTATATTACTTATTTAACTTTTTTCCATTAAATAAGTTATCATATATATAAGTCGAGTGCCTACGTATATGTTAATAGAAATCGTTTTCTCCTGTACTAAATACATCCTAACGAGTTTCTGAAAATTCAATTTTTTTCAAATTATGCATGATGGGCTCGGCGGCCATCTTTGCATATTATTCACAAAATTCTAAGCACTCAAATCCGTAGTTAAAATCCGAAGTTCAAAAATGTTATTTAAGCAAATGTTTTAAGCGTTTCATTTATAGACTTGTATGCTCTAAAAATTGTGTCTTAAGATAATGATGACTTATCTTAAAGATTCATTTTATGATTTATTTTTTAGAGTAATTAATAATTTCAAACTAGTAAAAACCAATTTCTCAAAATATCAGTCTTATCTAATTTATCTATCCGTAGTTAAAATCTGAAGTTCGAAATTGTTATAAACATATTACAGTGCAAACATATTACGCTTTTACTTTAGAAATTTGGATGCTTAGAAATATGGAAAGATGGCCGCCAAGCCCGTCATGCATAATTTGAAAAAAATTGCATTTTCAGAAACTCGTTAGGATGTATTTAGTACAGGAGAAAACGATTTCTATTAACATATACGTAGGCACTCGACTTATATATATGATAACTTATTTAATGGAAAAAAGTTAAATAAGTGATATAATAGCTTGGAAATTTGATATCACACCATTTTTTAGCCACAACTTTTTTTTTTTTTATGCTTGGCTTTTTTTATTTTTGAAAAGTTGTTTTTGTAGATATCATTTCTTTTTTTTAAAATAGATTAAACATAATTTAAATAATCTAAGCATGAGAAATAATTTAAATTACATTTTACTTTCAGTCATTGTTTAAAGGGTTAACTAGAAATACCAGTAGATTTTTCAGTTAAACTAATTACCCTCTTAAAAACAACATACTAATGTGGCTTGTTATAATACTTGTTATCCTCCGTTAATAAATATCACTGACTTATCCATGAAATGAATAAAAATGGAATACGTACATAGCGTGTCAGTGCTGCATTTGATATCAAACCTGATATCACGCTCTTTTATTATTAGAATTAGCTGGCTTCGCCCGCTAGCGGGCCCCTAATTTACATCGGGGTCTCGAATCTTGTAAAGCCTCGAATAAGATAAACCTCGAACCGAACGAACCTCCGACAAGGTTCCCCGCTGTCTTCGGCACCGGATAATCCCTTAATTTGCACATCGAATAGTATAAACCTCTAACCAAACGAACCTCCGACACGGGTCCCCACATCCTTCGGCACCGTATAGCAGTCATGCTGCACACGCTCGTTCTATCTTCCACCACCAGGTAACGCAATCTCTTCTATATGAACCTCGGGCACTGAAATCGTTAAGGCTATAGATGTCGAGTCGAATGAGCTAAACCCCGTCATTATCCAGCTTATAGAACCAGAGATAGGAAAGTGCCCCTGGTGGTGAAAAAACGAAATAAAATCAGAAACCTCTATCGATGTCGAGTCGAAAGAGCCATACCCCGTTGGAATCCGACCCATAGAAACAGAGATAGGAAATCGCCCCCTGGTGGTGAAAGCTAATCGCGTTTGGGGGACAAAGTGGGGGGATGAACACCGGAGATGCATAATAGGATTAAGCGGTCACAGACCTTTCCAACGATGTATCACATGAGGGGTATGTGCAAAATTTGGAAAATACCCTACACTCTGCATAATATGATTAAGCGTTCACAGATCTTTTCAACGATATATCACATGAGTAGTGTCGGGGGGGGGTGCGCAAAATGTGGGGGTGACACCTGTGATGCATAACATGAATAAGTGGTCACAGCCCTTTGTAACAATATGTGACATGACGGATTTCGTTAAAATTTAGAAAAGTGTCCCCCCCCCCCTTGCATAGGCAAAACACGCTTCGCCTCTCCCTATAATTTTTGACTCGGTTTTATTTTTAAAATTTATGTTATGTGTTATAAAATATCGTAAAGTTTCAAACAGATAGCCTTATTATACTTCCTAATTTTGTTCACGCCCCTCTCCATCCCTTCCCCGAAATGTGACGCGCCATTCTTTTTTATAATTTTTTTATCATGTGTTATAAACTATCTTAAAGTTTAAATCAGATCGCATTGGAATTTAATATATGTGCTGAAATCACTATTATACATAGAATAATATAGAAATTAACCCTCCTTTAGCTTGTAATTAAGATATACGAACAATATTTAGAATTTCTGAAAGCTGATTTTTATTTATTTATTTATTTATTTATTTATATTTTGTTTATTTATTTATTTATTTATTTTTCGCGTTGCCCTGTGCATGTTTGGAATTTCTTAGCAATTTCTTAGATTTCCATTATTTTATTCAATTAAACATTGTACTGTTACAATAAATTTAAATGGAAACTTCACTTCTAAAACAAAAATAATTTAACAACTGGATTTCATTAATTTATAAGAAAATGACGCGAAAGGTATTCCTGCGAACGAAATGCCTGTCCTTTACCGTTTTTTTTTTTTTTTTTTTTTTTTTTTTTTGAAATAAATGAATCACATTTAATTCATTTAAAAAATTTTGCTTACGTTTGGAAAGAAATTTTAAATGCCGATAAGTCTTAATGTATACATTTTAGAAGGTACATCTTCCCCCCAAAACCAATTTATTTTTAAAGATTTTTCTAAAAACGTAAATTATATATTTAAAATATTTTTTAAAGCATAAACACTACGTCTGATTACTTTTCTTGGAAAGAAATTTTAAATGCCGACAAGTCTTAATGTATAAATTTTAGAAGATACATCTTCCCTCAAAAACTAATTTATTTTTAAAGATTTTTCTAAAAACGTAAATTATATATTTAAAATATTTTTTAAAGCATAAACACTACGTCTGATTACTTTATTTTACAATATTATAAGAACACGCATTTTATCAGACAATTAAATATACTAAACAAACATGAGGGAAAAGTTGACTTGGGGCAGGACACGAACCTGGGACCTTGTGCATGCCGTGCCGACGCGCTGCGACTGAGCCACCCAGACCGATATACTTGAGTGGCAATTTCTCATACTTATTCATGTTGGAAACAGTCATCTGCCACAGTTTGCAGTCATATTTAATTGTCTGATAAAATGTGTGTTCTTATAATTATGAAGTTTTATTTTTTTTTAAATATCTTCAGAAGATAATGGCTGAACTGCAGATGAAATTTGATGTGATTATAACCTGTAACTGATTTGTGCTATTACAGTACATATGGTACATGGTCGTTGGCGGGTTTTATCTCTGTTTTGGCATAATTTTTTAATCGCCAAGTAAATTAACAGTTTTTTGCTAATTAAGGATAGAAAATAATTATTTTTCACACTGAATTTTATAAAAGCACATAGATTACGTAATTACTTGTCCAAAAATGCAATCCTTTTTTTATTCTGCCTAATATTAAGGCCTGTAGGTTGTTTGAAAAAAAAAAGTTTCACGAAGAAAAAAGTGATCATTTTAAGTAACTCGACGTTTTTTTAAAAAAGCTATATCTCTGTTTATAAATCACTTATGAAGATGAGTTTGGTCTTAAATTGAAGAAATTCTTCCTTAGATTCTTCTAGTTTTCGTTTTTTTCTTCTGCGACGATTGATTTATTTGATATCTGATATTTTAATCTGGCATGTTTTGTGGATTTAACACTGCGAAGTCGCTTTCTGTAAGTAAGCATTAGCGGTCTTTATTCTAGTTCTTAGCATTGTTTGTGTGGCGTTTTTTTTAAAGCTTGGCTTGGCAGAGCGACCGCCCTGCTTGATATATGTAATATGTTTTCATTTTTAAATATATATATATTTTTTTAAATAAAAATACTTGTGAAAAACAAAGGGTGAGATGATATAAAAAGCAATGGAAAGGATACTGCAAGACTTAAACTTAATAAAACAAAAAATCAAAAATGGAAAACTATGAATACATTATGGAATCGTCAGAGGAGCTTCATAAGAATATTCATAATAAATATATGTTATTTCATCATATATTGTCATCATTATGCCTAAAATCGACAATGAGATCCTAATAACATATATAAGAAACAACATAAAAATAAAAACCTACAACAGTTCAAATAACAAAATAAATAAATAAATAAACGGTGATTCAACATTAATAGAAATTAGGTCATAAAGCAATGTACAAAACTCACAAAAAACGAAGATTGAGGAAGATTTAAATGAATTAAACGTGCATTGCAAATACTGCAACTCTTCATATCACCACTAAACCCAAAATTGCGAAAAAAATGTCATTGCATTAATAGAAATGATGAAAGGAAAATAAAGTTATTTGGTGCTGCCATCTATCACATGTAAATGAAAAGAAAAGCTGAAATTATAGACTGGGTAAATGATAAATATGGTGCTGCCCTGTATTAGGCAAGAGAAGAAGATGAAATTAAAATTAGATTTTAAACAAAGTAGTAATTAATGTAGGTAAAATTTAGATTATGATGAATACTAAATGATGTAAATAAAATTTAAATATGAAATGGAAAATAGAAGTACAATAATTAGCCATGTATGAGGAGACAGTGTGTAAGTAAGTAAAAGAAGAATGTATTATTTATGTTGTGCAAATGCATAAAAATCGATTTTTTAAAAATAAATTTTGTAACTTTTTATAGCAGTCCCTCTTCATACCTCCTTAATAGCATTTTCATTTTATAATTTTTTGGGAAGGGCTTTTTTTTTTTTTTTTTTTTTTTTTTTTTTTGTTCAGCAGTCCACGTTTTTCCTCCATAATATTGTTTTAATTTTATAATTTGTATACATATAGAATGCTCATACTGGTAAAATTAGATTAATGTTTTAATGTTTAATTCATGAAGAAAGAAAAGCTAAGAGATAATTATAAGACAATGCAGTATGTTTTAATAGCAATCAATTAGGCCTAATGAAATGGGAGGAGCATAAACGTTGAATACAATTGCAGTGGTTTAGAAAAATATTTCTGTAAACTAAAATATATATGTATATATATATTTTAGTTTATATTGTTATTTTATATTTTTAGTGCCCCATTGTTATTTTATATATTTAGTTTATATTGTTATTTTATATTTTTAGTGCAACATTGTTATTTTATATATTTAGTGTATATTGTTATTTTATATTTTTAGTGCCCATTGTTATTTTATATATTTAGTTTATATTGTTATTTTAGTTATATATTTAGTTTATATTGTAGTGCATATATATGCTCTACAATATATATTCTTTATAGGATAACAGTTTAAACTTTTCAGGATTGGTTTTTCTATGACTTACAGACTCGTAAAATTTAAGTTGAAAATGTTTCATTTTAATTAATTCTTTAAAGTGTCAAATGTGCCATTAAATATGTTATACAAACTCAGAAACGTTGTTCAATTTAGCTCCTTGTAATCTATTTCGACTGTTTTACATAAATAGGATTTTTAGCCGACTTTCCAGGCTGGACGCAGGAGGTTATACAATTCGTTTGTATATTTTTGCCAATATATGCAAAATTTATCTAAAAAACGGCTCTAACGTTTTGACAAAATTTTGTATCCTACCAGTTTGGGGCACGAAAAGATCATTGGGCTAGGTCACACGTTCGAGAAAATTTGATTAGGGCGTCATTTTTGGATTCACTACGGGTCAATGCATTTCAATGGGAATGAAGGTTAAAACTGTTATTAAGTTGTTGAACTGTTGGCAGTAAACAAAGTCACAAAGTTGTCACCATTTTGCCAAATTTGGCAAAATATTGGCGACATTGGCGACATTTGTCGGAAAAATCACTGTCAAGATTATCAGTGACGAAACACATGCTTGGGGCCGAATGAAAAGTGTCACCAAATTTGCGACTTTCCGTCAAATTTTGGCGAAAATTTTGTTTTATAATCTGAAGGAATTTTCGATAAATTTCCAATAGGAGCCGAGATACATTATTCAACCAATCAGAGTATACAGAACGTTCACGAAAACAGAATTCAACCAATCAGGGTACATGTACCCTTTCGCAATTAATCTCACACCTATAGAAGGAAGTGCTTCGCTCGGAGTCTAAAACCTGTGATGTTGGACAGTGAATCTTGCGATCTGGAAAAGACATAGAAGTCTACAAAACAATGGAAGTTTGTACCCAAATTTCGAGCTTCCTACTATATAGTGCATACTGCTCTGAACTATTAGAGTCGGGCTTCCAGTTATATTGTGAAGACTGCTCTTGACTACCAGAATTATAGACGCTGGACGTCCTACGAAGTGGAAAATTTATTATTTTATCGAGCTGAACGCAAAGTTAATCTTAACGGAGTGTAGTTCGGTCTTCCCCACTGGTATATATTATATATGTCTATGCAAAACTCTTAAACAGATGCTCCGATTTTCAAAAATTTTCTTTTGGAAAGGTATCGATCTGCAGGTGTGGAGTGGTATTATCATCATGATCTAATAATCATGTGTTTTTCTGACTGCCTGTTTATAAGTTGTTTTTATTTTATTGGCTTTATCTTTCTTAATAATACACCAAACAGCACGATTTCTTAATGTGGTTTTAACATATACTTTACGTTTTTATAATAGTCGTTGTATCGTTCAGTTTTTAACCGGGATACCTCAAAACTTTTCCTAAACCATCGTCTCATGCGCGACAACAAAAATGATATTGATAACAATGATATATTCAGTATCAGGATCGGTAATTCAATTTTTATCGAATCAAACCTGACTCGCAAGTCCAGCCGGGTGAGGTTGGGAATATTTTTTTCTTTCTTTGCGTTTCACAATCCATCTGGAATGAATTTCTTGTTTCGGGTTGGATTTTGATTCTTGCGAGTCAAGAAAGGAGAGCAAAGATAAAACAATCGGATACTGGACGGGTTCTATAGGAAAATTGGACTGTTCAAATCAGATAACACGACACAAGAGAAAAGTTGTCAAAAGTGGGTGATTCTGACATCAAATGTCGTGAATGCGGTTATCATTAAATGGCTTCAAAGGAGTTATTTGTATCGACAAACCATACTAGTTAAAATATGTTAATTGGTGTGCAGCCCTGTTATCGAAGATTAGTTCCAGGTGACTTAGAATCTTATGTGAAACAAAAATAATTTTTTAATCTTCCGTAATCGGTTCCACATCCAAGGTTGGCGTGGAACATGAACGATTTTAACAACAATATTAATTAATGTAAATAAAGATACCATTAAAAGACTCTGACAGAAACCAGTGTTATGTCCCAAATCATATTCGCTAAAAACAACCAATTGGCTGTGGATTCAATCACAGAAGATTTATAAAAAGATTAAAAAGTCCCCATGAAAGTGAATGAATGTATTGCATTTGAAAAGCAAGTGGATATGAAGCATGAATGCGGAAGTGAATAAGTTAAGCAGTTATGAAAACTCAAGCACAGTGTTAAAAAATGAGAGGAAAGATCAAACGGCAGTTGTTTATTATAGAACATTAGGGATTTTTTGAAAATATATGTTGATATTGTTGCAAATTATGCAGTTGATATATTTACAAAACGTTGTCCGCTACAATATGACAGTTTGGTGTGGACCCGATTGTAGAAAATACATCGTGGAGTTGATTACAAATGATGAAGCAGATTAATCGCTAATGAATTTCAACTTCAACCAGAATTCAAAGATTAGGGTCTTGTATAACCCGACCCATTCAAGACACCAATATGGACACCAATAAAGTGTTGCCATAAAATCACGAAAATAATAAACAATCTTTGAAGTTGGTTTTATGTTTTTGTTACTACTTGTTATATGAACGCTCAAGAGACTGTAGTTTTTACATAGGGTAGGTGAGCCAAAGGTAGCCATAGTTAATCTTTTCATAATTTTCTGGTTAAGGGTATATGGTTGAATCCTTTTTTGTACAGCAGGGCTCCCAAATGGTCCGCTTTTTGAACAACAGTATCTTCTAAAAAATATATAGATTTTTCTTGTAATTTTTCTAGAAACCAATCCCAAAGATTATATCAATTACAATGTTGTAGAAACGTACCACGATAATGTTTATTAGAATGTACTGGTATCAAAAAGCCAACCAGTTGGGAGTCCTGAACACGTACCATTCAATGCCTTTTAAGGTTTGCAATATGAAGAAGATTTTATGACGAAAAAATGGGTGTTGTCATTTGAAATTTCCAATATTTTGTCACTATTTTTAACTGCGGGGGCTTGATTTTTGTTCTTCCTAATTATTTGAAAGATCTAAAATGCTCGAATTATATACTGTTTCGTTGACAAATATGGTCGCTCGGGAACAATATAGCAGCAAAATTTCTTTATTATCACTCTATAATTGTGCCATAGGTTCAAGGGATTGACTATTTCGAATCCCACTGTTTCCAAATAGTAATGTTCATCTGCCAAAATATGCGATTAAATTCGACGATGGTTACAATTCGGAAATAGTGGTATTCAAATTCCGTAATCTTTGCCATCTATGCACAGCTTCCAACGGATACGATATTTGATCCATTTGATCTCCATTATTTTTCGATAGTAATTTTAAACTTATTAGCAGATTTCTTTGATTAAATAAAGCGCAGATTACATAAATATTTGTGACCAAAAATCATAGAATTTGGTAGCTACCAATGCTTTGTGTGTAATTAATGTATAGATCGCACATATAGAAATAAATGAGGGAAAGTCATCATAAAACACAATAACAAAGTGTTCATTTTGCAAAGCAAACAATTTTTGGGAGCAATGTTCACAACTTAAAATTTCCAAGACATATGACACCGCTATTTATTTTCAGAAATTTTCGATTTTAAATTTAAATCGCAGTTTTTGAAATCGCCTTATTTAATCAAAGATTTTGTAATGTTTTTTTGCGATTATTCATTCAAAAAATGTGATACAACTTTACATACCCTGCTATATCTACCAAATAAATTCACCTTAAATAGAACAGTTGCGTGTGCGTATACGACTAAGACAGAAATGTTTTACTTGTCAAATACATAATTATGAAACAATCATTTGATGAAAGATAGCAAATATTTTTTTTGAAATACTTCTCTTTTCATTTGTAGTTTTCGAAAATATAACGTTTTCTACACATTATTTCGTATTTAGAAAACTTAATATATTATAAAAAAAGTAAGTAATATGATTTCTGCTCCCATTTCTGTAAGTGTTACCACTTTTTCGGAATAGCAATTTTGGTATGTCTTAATGACAGACATTCTGCGAACAAATAAGACTGAGATTATTATTTGACAATAGTGATAGGAACGTACGAAAATTGAAGCAGGAATTATATCCCCATTCATACAGCTGCAATAGCATAGGACAAAAAATTACAATTTTAAACCTTTCAAATACAACTTTATCTCTTTCGATAATACATGTCTGTGTGTATAGTTTTTTATAGCTTCATTAAAGGGCATGGTCTAGGTATTTCAAAAATGTATTTAAATTTCCTGATACTACATACATTTAAAATTTGTAATAAATATTTTTAATCCTTAGAACTCGACGGTACAGAGGTGTACAATAGTGTTGCAAATTTAACAAATTTACATTCATAATAAATGTCTTAATGACAGATTAAATAAAGCAAACATTAGTAGAAACAATTGTACGTTTTTAAATGACAGATAACGTATTATTAGCAATACTCGTGTACCAATATGGATGCGAAATGCGACTACATTTTTATTATTTTTTCTAATACATTATTTATTTCCAAACAATAATTTTTCATGTAGATTTCTTCAAGATTAGTACCTCCAGCGCCCATATTAGACAAGCCTCCCGAATTTTGACTACCACTTTTTCTATACAGAAAGTTACCATTACATAACCGCAGATTTCAGAGATTATATAAAGCGGATGTTTATATAGTGAATTAGCGGTAGTAGAAAATCAGGAGACTCGGCATCTATGAGGAAAGTAATTTAAAACCTGCAGCATGTACAAGCTTCTACCAGTAATTTAGAATAACGATTTTCTCTCTACTTAATAGCAGATAAACAAAACGAAAACTTCAATTCTAAATTACTGGTAGAAATTTGCCATGTTATAAATGTTCATAATACGGCCCTGTGTACCACAAACATTTTCTTAAGGAAATATTAAAACAATAGTCACCTGGAGGAATTAGCGGCTCGTTAAGGATTTCACAATCTTTTCACTATCAGAGTAATGTTATATAAATTTGACCTTATTTAATCATGGAATGTTCTACGATTACACAATGAGAATTTTTTTAATTAAAATACTGGTAGAATAGTTATTGTGAACCCCTGACGAGCTGGTACTGCCCGGTAAGTCACCCAGTATCATCCCGTGTAATAAAAAGTTTTACGATAGTATTAACTGATGATAGTATTAACTGATAATAGTATTAACTGATTGATAGTATGAACTGTTGTGTTGTGCAGAAAGTTTATCTTAGTCTATATATGTGAGAACTAATTAAAAATGGATACAGAATTATGTGAGCTATCTCTGAATAAAATATTTTCACTGCCGTTCGTAAGAAAGCACTTGAATAGTCTTGCTAATATTATTACACTGATTTATCCTCTTCAGGAGCAAATAATGGTGTTATTTAAATGATGAAAATACATCAGAATTTTCGGCAATTTTACTTCATAACTAAATGTAATGTTAATTTTTTTATCACGAATATTAGAAAAGAACAATTGTATTTTAAAAATTACGATACAAATTTTGATAAAAATTAAGTGGTATAAATAATATACCACCAGGGAAGGGGAAACCTGCCATCTTACCGAAAATCTTCGTTACACGCATTAATCCCATTTTATTAAAAGAAATTCTGGTTCGAAACAAATTATTTGCTAAAGAAGACATTGGTACACTTTTACGAAAATAATTTGTAAGTTAGCAGGTGTGGCATCGTGTTTCAAGGAGTTAATCCGGGAATACACACGCAGGATATGGAATGTTCAGAGTACATAGATTTTTATTTTGAAACCAATACTTCAAAATAACTATCATCAACTAATTTAATTGCAGACAATTGTTACATTTTCTTGAATTAAATAAGTCAAAGATTACTTTTAAAAATAGCTTCCATTATACCGAAAATTTCCAGAGCATTATGTATATTTTACCTAAGCCAAATAAACATATTTTTGCTTAAAATATGGTTTTAAATAAGAACGACAAAGCATCAAAACACAATTTATAAAATAACTTCTCGGGCTTAAAATGTGTTTATTTGCTGTAGAATATAATCTATACATACAATTCTACAGAAGATATCGATAAGTTGGCGTTTTGCTTTTCATAAAATAGTGATCATGAATGTAAGATGAAAGAAAAATCTTGCGTCGAGCATAAATTCAGAAACATTTTCCAACACAGAATTTTGCAAAATACGTCACCGTTTATTAAGGTAAAGAGGATATCTTACAGAGTTCGTACGCTTTTACCACAATTTTTAAATAGAATTTTTCTATTTAATATTTAAATAGCAGAAATCAGGTAACTGTAGGATTTGTTATACTTTTCTGCACTTAAAAAAGGGGAAAATTCTATTAGAAAATTGTGGTAAAAGCGTACGAACCCTGTCTTAGTCGAAAAAGTATCTGAATTCTTCTGTCTAGCCATATATATGGTCTAAAAATTTGTGTGTATGCGCATAGTTTACTAAAATTTAGTTCAATTACGAAAAGCCCAACACAGTTGAATATACCCTTTGAACAATTTCCGTCAATAAACGGAAAGTTCTCCCTTTCTTATATGCAGTATATATGGCCTATAGAATATATACACACACCATGTAATAATCAAAATTTTAGTTAAATTAAAAAGCGCAAATCACTATGGAAAACACACTTCAAGCAATTATCGCTCATAGACAGTACTGTAACTGAAATATTTTGTATGTCCTTGTAAATGAATTTCAAATGCTATACACACCATATTTTGCAGTAAGTATCTTGTAAATCACGTCAGTGATATATATCAATTTCAATATGCTTGAAATTTTGTAACATCATTAAACTACATTATAAACAATTTTTCCTATAGACAATAATATAACGGAATTATTTTGAGTGACCCTGTAAACGAACTATAAATACTACATACTTCATTCATTTTCAATAGCGCACAAGATGTACTAAACTTCAATAACATGTATAAATTACATGAAATTTTAGTATATATATATATATGCGAGTTAGAGCACGGACAGGCAGACAGACGGCCACAAAAACGGAAGTCATAAACACATCCCAACTATGTTGGAAATTGTTAACAATCTATGCACCCAAGGCATGTTATAACCGGCGCTTGTGCTTCCAGGTTAAAAAAAAAATAATAATAATAAAATAAAACATAACAACCTATCCAAAAGTGTTAATCGCAAAATAACATTTATTTTTCGTGTAAAATGAAAAGAGTTGATGAAAAAACACGTTTAATCATAAAATGAATAAATATTAAAATCGTATTTTTTTTCCTATGCAAAGTCATGACAATAAAGCTCGCTGATAATTTAAAACACAAACAAAAGTACAGAATATAATCAAATTTTCAAATATTCTCTTAGATATTTTGCTGAAAGTTTGCAAAGCTTTTTCTTCTTTGACAGCACTTCAGACAAATGTGATAAGTTTATTTTAACACAATATGTGTTATCTAATTATACAAAATAAAATAGCTTTTTATTTATGCTACTGTTATTGAACATAACTATTCGGATGTTTTTATTATTGTTGATAAATCTTTCTTTTGAAATTTAAGCAGCATTAACCAAATACTCGACGAAATATGTAAAATATAATTGCATTTCATAGATACATAGAAATTAAATGCAATAAGTAAATTTTCGACAGCCAATAACAAAAAATATTAGTTAAAAGAAACGAGAAAAAACATTATTTGTAATCTCTATTTTGAAATTAAGTACATTTTTCTAAAACTATAATTATTGCATAGCTTAAATATTTCGATTTTTTTTTTCTAATTAAGTAAGCCGTCAATATTGCCGTAATTTTCGACGTTTAATCAGCGAGTCAAACATACATGTTTAGAAAAAAATTTAAATGTAACTTACGCTTACGTGGTACTTACTTGACTTGAATTATAAAGCAAAATATCTTGTTCCAAACCACCTATTTATCTTATTCCTGGATTATACGCTAGATGCTATTGTATTTAATATAGAATATTAAAAAAGCAATTTGAAAGGAAATACTTTATTATAAATGCCTAAGATGAGAATACAGAGGTTTGGCGGAGCTGCGCAGGACATTAAACATATGTGCCTGTAGCTCCTCCAAGACTAGGGAGAGTATTCTACTAGAAGTTCTACCAAATTTTTGTATAGAATTTTGCGTTGTTTTTAATCTCTAAAGAACATTACATATTCTGCAATATAACGCGGTGATTAAGAGATCTTCTATTGAAATATTAAATAGAAATTTTCTAATCTGAAATAATGGTGCCACACTCCATAGAAATTCCAAGGCGTTCACGAACTTTGGAATAGGTATGACACTCTTATACACTGTGTCACAAAAATGACTGATGAATTTTGAAAGTCAATTAAAAAAACGGAACGTGATAGAAATGTATCGTTTGCGGTTTTATGTTTGGGAAACCAGGGAATTTTATCCCACCAATTTGCAAATTTAGTTAACATTTTCGCCAAAAGTTGGTGCTGTAGGTATATGAGACCTGCAGAGAAATTGAATCCGTCACATTTTCCTTCGGTATTTTGCTACGCAATCTGATATTAATTGCTTTTGGAAGAGTATACACTATAGAAAATGCTTTATTTGTTTATACAACAGATATTTCTTGTCTTGGAGTATCACCGCCTGGAACACAGCTCCACCTTTTGGTGAAAATTTTAACTAAATTTACAAATTGGTGGGATAAATTTCCCTGGTTTCGCAAACATAATGCAGCAAACTATCTATTTCTATCACATTCCGTTTTTTATTCACTTTCAAAATCCATCAGTTATTTTTGGACACACATTCATAGACATATTTAGCCGCAGTAAAATACTATCTAGATTATTTCGTGACCGCTCGCTTTATTTTAAACAGTAATGCCCACTTATGAGTTTTACCACTGAGTTTTACCATTTTGCCACTGCAATTTCCGAAAGATAATCGTCGCCTTATTTATTTGCAATGTTTCTCTCATTAAATAAAAATAATAAAGCAAACAAATATAATAAGTATAATAACTAATAATAAATTTAATAGTTAACTTTAACTAATAACTTTAGATATTAATGACTAAATAAAGTTATTAAATAAAGTTAACTTTAAATAAAGTTAACTTTAAATAAAGTTAACTTTAAAAATAAAGTTAATAATAACTTTATTATAACTTAATTTTGTAATTATTATTACTATAAAGATAAAAGTAATTATTACTTTAATTAAATAAAGTACTTTTTATTACCAAATAAATAATAATTTATTATTATATAATAAATTAAATAATAAATAAAATTAACTATTAAAAGTTAATAATGATAACTTAATAAGGTTACTATTATTAACTTAATATTATAAAGTCAATATTAAATAAAGTAATTAAATAAACACAGGTTACAGAATTTCGGGAAATTAAAAGTAAAAAATAATAATAACTCTTTAGAAATATGACGCAGTCAAAATATAAAACACATGATAAGCTATTTATATCAGGCAATCTGAGATGCCATTTTATGGCAAACACAAATTGCGAGCATTTTAGTAAAAAGTGGGTCAAGCATTCCCACTCTCCTTCATTTCATTTCGAAATACTATGTTTTGAAAACTTTGATTTTAGCACTGTAATTTCCACCCAAAACCGCGGGTCGCAGAGCTACCACTATTTAAAAGTATACACCGTATTTAGCGACAGAAATTCTGGTGAATTATATATGATGACGATTCGGGATTCATAAATATGTGGTAGCTGTCCGTCCCACACTGAGTTGTTGGAAACCCCAGTAATATTGATATTCATTTTAAGTCAAAAAACAGTTTTTTGAACCAAGAAATTTATGTTATTAAATGTTTCTGAGTTACAATTTGCTACTTGTATTATTTCGTTTATTAAATATAATTTTTGGTTTAAAAATGCTTATTTGATTTTCTAAACACATGGTTGGTTGACAACTATTTTATAGCTTTAATAAGTTCTTGAGTATCTACGAGGCGAGTTCGGCAAGTAACCTCCGTTTGACAATAAATAAAATTCCAGCATAGAAAAAATATTTTATTATTCACATCTTAAAATTAGAGCCTCTTTTAGTTTTCAACATAGTTGCCATTTAAGTTTACTTCTACATAAAATTCAGCAGCTGGTTAAGTAACCAGCATTTCACGGTATTTTGAAGTTCGTCCTCGTCATCGAAGTGCCCACTTCTTTAGGTGAATGAAGAGATGAAATCGTTCGGCTCTAAGTCCGGGATGTACGGCGGATGATCAAAAACGTCCCATTTGAATTGATTCAAAACTTCTTCAGTTTTTCGAGTACTGTAAGTACGAGCATTGTCATGACGATGACAACAATGAGTTGTATTAATGATGACTGTCTGCTGCTGAAACGCTTTGAGCTGAAAGAAGTCTTGTGACAGTACGCACCTCTCATTTGGCGGGATTTTCTATTCCACCACTCATGTTTTGAGGTAATAACAAGCGAATGGATGAAAGAACAAGACTCACGCTGTCACAGCTGGATGCTTACTGAGTCAGAGATTCCGCCGATGATGTAGCAATGGTGGCGTTCCGCCCACTACTGCCAATGCTACGCTTCAACGGCGGTTTATTTCCAAATTTACCTCGTAATTATAGAAGTGCGCATACGTAAATCATGCGTGTTAGGTTATGCTCATTTTTCATAGGCTAGTGTCAGTGAGCAATAAGTTAGGGACACAGAATATAAGTATATTTCGATTTTGTTCATCATAATGACAGCAAGGTATGTTGGTCATTTGAAAGGATTTTTTCTAGAATTTTAAAAAAATGTTTAACCCTTTGACGGACGTCTGAATATTATTTTTACTCGTTAATTTTATATGATGCGCTCTCTTCTTGGAAACTCCTTCGAGTGTAGCACTACTCTTTTCGATTGAAATTTTATTATATAATATTTAAATAGAAGAATTCTTAATCACCTCGGTTAATCGCAGAATTTGTGATATTTTGTCTGATACTAAATAAGATGACAAATTCTGTTTAAAAATTGTTGTAGAACTGTACACATTCTTATTTCAATCTTCAACTGCCAATGTGTGTCCAATATTTTAGAATTATATTTTGCTTCTATAATTTACGTGAAAAAAAATGTAATTTTATTTTCAAAGGAATTTGTTTGTAAATTCTGGTGTTTTTAACCTAGACCAACATATGATCCTAAAAGACCCGACCATTCGCCGATTTTCTGCGTGCTTGTTTCGGAAGGCGGCGTTTGGCATCTCGTGGTCAGCACTAGAGCAACAAACTGCAGTTTATAGAACACGTGAATGTTAAGGTAAAGCCAGGAGAGATGGCGCGGTCGGGGAGATTGCGCACATAGAGGTTCGGGGGGAAGGAGTAGAGTGAGCGCACAGTGACTCCATGTAGTTGTACAACAGTAGCAGTGGGGTGTCTACTTGAAAGTGCACGTTGATTGTTTTGAGTGTCTAATATAAAGCATTGCTATTTTGTCTTGTTTTCCCAAAGTGCGTGCTTGAATTTTCATAGCTATTCGTCAGAATTTCTATACAATGTCAGTAGTACAAAACATTTTAAACGTAAACGATTTCTCATAAACTACTAATCTAGACTAACAGTGTGAACATCAACGGTTCGTTTTAGTAGAGGCCATGTTTAAATAAAAGGCCGCGCAATCTCCCCTACCGAATTTGGAGAGTTTGCGCATCTGCTACTTAGGAGAGATGGCGCATTGTTCCCATTAGTTTCCATGCTAGGAGAGATTACGCTGCTTATTGGCAAATTTGCATAAAAAGAAAGTAAAAATGAAAATGGACTAATTTTAAGATAAACGTGCTATCAAGCAACTTTATGTCATTTTGTAATCTTTTCTGGACTTGCTTTTTCTGATTCTTTATTTTTTTCCTTTAATTAAAATTTTTTAATCGTTTTTTAAATTATTCGCTTTTTCTGATTCTTTAATAATTAGGTTGAAATATTCATTCCTAATACAATAATATTTGTTCACAAAAACCTTACAACAATGTCATTTAAGTATAATTATTATTGTTAGCAATTTAATTGTAATTATTATTAGTAACAATCTCTGCTACCCATGTGCGCAATCACACCAACTCTGTAAGTACAGATTGTGCAAAATAACCTTCGTGGTTTTATTACAGCTATTCTATTAAATTACAACATAACAATAAAATAGCAATGGAAATGCATAAAAAACAAATGAAGTAAAAATTATTCATTGATAGTTTAGCAAAAAATTAATATTTAGATTTTTTATTGTTATTCTTTTGAATTGTGCGCAGACTCTCCTAGCTTTACCTTATAGTTATGTGATTTGTTTTTCATTCTGGTTGCTATATCCTTAAAAATATGAGGTGTTGTGTGCCTTTCTGTAGTATTGACAGTCGGGCAGACTATTTTGACCCTGATGATAGTAAAATTTCAATGCATTATTTTCCAAAAGAGGGAAAAATTAAACAAGCATGGATTCAAGCAATCGGCAGACAAGGTTTTGCCTTTTACTATTTTATTTAAGTTTATTAAATGTTAATTATGCATTTAATCTGATAAGATGGCTCATAATTTTACTATAAAAGGAACAGAAACTTATAGAATAATAAAATATCTGTTCTAAACATTATGGCTATTAATATAAAATTGCTTTTTTTTTCATCACAAGCACGCCATACCTAGACCCGCATGTGCGGCTAGCGCTATACATTTGTAAAATCATAAATCTTTAAAACATTCTAATATTAAGAGTTTATACAATCAAACTTCTCTTTTATCTATCACTGTAGCCAAGGCATGTACATAGGAAATTATCCTGATTTCTGTATTTTTTGGCTTTTGTATTTCAGGAATTTTTTTATTAATTTTAAGTGACGTTTATAATAATTCACCCATGTGTAACATAATCTTTTGACTTAAAAACTTTTATTGCGATGACGTTTTAAATTAATCTTTTTGCAACTTGAATCATTCAAAGATAATCAATATTTTAATGAGTAAATTTTGAATTTTCTCATCATTTTAAATTTATTTTGTACAATTGAAACTTTTGAAAACCAGTGATAGAAAACAAAAAAATTTAGAATAGCTTTAATATCACAATATTACCTACTTGCATAATACTGCGTTAATTTCCTTTTATATATCTATTAATAATGCAACATAGTTGCCAACCTCCCGATTTTTTTCATACCAGTATTTTTATGAAAAAATATTTGTTTTAGGTAATCCTGCAATTTCTGCTATTTGATAAAGCGAAAACTTTTGTATGATTTTACTGGTATTCAAATAATCGGGAGGTTGGCAACTATGAAGCATATATTCAGTATTTAGGATTGTCAGCATCTGATAACGTATTCCCAAAGAAACATTATTTGCCTGATTCCTATATCACTTTAATTCTTTAAGGAAATGTCCATTTTTTTCTTTCTTTCTTTCTTTTTTTTGTGTGTGTAAGTTGTAATGCTGTTAGTCGATTTTTTAGTGAAAGATTTTTTTCTTGTTGCACTGTTTTGTTTTAATGAAGTTATTTTTGTGAAAGTTTTCTTTTATCTATGAACTTTTTAAATTACAAGTTATATATTTAAAATCTTATGGAGATGAAATATTTATGAAGTGTTTACTTTCATGGGATGAAATATTTTCAGGAGCATCAAAGCGGGGACCCAGTTTTTTCTCAAATTCATACACAGGATGTAAAGCAATCTTTCCCTTAAAAGTTGAAAATAGTTTTTAAGGTGCTTAAAAGTGATTACTTTTTTCTGTAAAGTTCATATTAAAAAAAAAAAAAAAACGTTTCAAGGATATTTACTGGTCAAAATATGATGAAAGGGGTAAATACTATTGGCCTTCAATGACTGTTAGCTTATTGGGCTAAGATGCTTTACACTCACGCAGAAAAAAAAAATATTCGGTTAAAAAAAGTAAAAAAGTCGCCAAATTTAGGGGATTTTTTCCTTTAATGGCAACCTAGCCATTGTATTAAGTTATTCGTTTGGCACGGTCTTGAAAATCGCGCCAACCAAAAAGTCGCCAAACTTATGTTTACATGTGTGCGTGAGTGTAAAGCATCAGTTCCGCTTATTGTTTTTTAAATCAGCGCCTGAAGGAAACATGGGCTGAGGCTCTAGGGCACTTACAATTTTAGTGCACAATTTCAATAAAACTGATGTTTTAAATCCATTTTGATTTTGCACTGTTTACAATAAATGTTTTCAAGGGTCGATCCACACAAAATTCGGGGTCTATTTAGGGCCCCTTCACAAAAATAAATTTAATGAAATGGGCCCCTCAACAAAAATCAATTTGATAAAATGGAACCCTTCACAAAAATCAATTTGATAAAATGGGGCCCTTCACAAAATTCCTTTTAACAAAATAGGCACTTTCACTAAATTCTATTTCATAAAAACTTACTATTTATTATTTATTTATTATTCTTTGACTTTTAAAATGTATAATTTGTAATCAAAAAAGATCACCAGAGATGTCCCCAACAAAATTAACTCTCAATTCTTTGTGTTTTGTTTCCTTTTCAGCTTTTTTTGTAAATTATAATATTTTTATAAATTGCTGAACATCAGTAACAGTACATTTACATTTCATATGCACTAAAAAATAATAAACATGTTTATTAATATAGCACATCTGCAAAGAATTCTAATAATTTACTCATATCCAGTGCCATTAGTTTTTGGATAGAATAAGCAATTGCATATCATTTAAAAAAAGACTTAAATAAGGGGAATATATATTGAAACGTAATAGATTGGAGGGGGGGGGGGCTGAGTTGGCAAAACTGATATAATCGATCTTTAAATAAGGGACATTTTTGATAAATTAACATATCAATGTTAGTTATGTTAAAAATGAATTTTATAATTTGCAACTGGGCCATAGGCACACCTGTTAAAACATTTTGCCCCTCCCTAGATTTTATTTTGCCGGTGCTCATATTTTTTAGTATTTGTCCCCAACAAAATTAACTCTCAATTCATTGTGTTTTGTTTCCTTTTCAGCTTTTTTTGTAAATTATCATAATATTTTTATAAATTGCTGAGCATCAGTAACAGTATATTTACATTTCATATGCACTAAAAAATAATAACATGTTTATTAAAATAGCACATATGCAAAGAATTCTAATAATTGACTCATATCCAGTGCCTTTATTTTTTGGATAGAATAAGCAATTGCATATCATAAAAAAAAAATCTTAAATAAGGGGAATATACCGGGTGATTATAATTAAAGTTACGATTTCAAAAATCGATAATTTTAAAACTACTGGTCAGAATGACTTGATATTTTAGCAGAACAATCGTGAGGCAATGGAATTTTGTTTGGCGATGGAAAAAAATAGTTCCAAATTGTGCCGATAGATGGCGTTGTCAGGGTAATGTCAGGGGAAAGACCAAAAATGTATTCTTGAACCCTTTCCGGCGCGGTGTAAATTTGTTTGCAAAATGATGAAATAATAGACTGACACCGGAATTTACAAACGAATCCATTAGTAAAAAGAAACTTGCTTATTTTCTGGTTCTTAATGAAAGGACAATTTTAATTAAATATTCTTGGTGCCGTTTGTCAGTTTTAGAATTAAAATTGGGTGTCCTTTTTTGTGACCACCGCCCGTTAAATGGTTAAACATAGGAATGATGTTGCCAAAAGGGAAAAAATAGAGTTCAGAGATTTACTAAAAATTTATTAGCGAAAAGACAAGACTACGTGTTTACAGCGACGACAGCGATAATGACAAAAAATGAAAAAAAAAAGAGCTTCATGGAACAAACACCTTACTGATTATTAAGGCATAAGTTGCTCAATATGCCCTCCGCCTTGTTCCGCTACTAATTGGAAGCGCACAACGGCATGCTCCACAACAGATCGGAGGGTATCTGTACTAATGCAATGGGTGTGTTGTGTGATGCTTGCCTTCAAGTCGGCTAGATTCTGAATCCGCCCGCTATAAACAACATTCTTCAGGTACCCCCAAAGCCAGAAATCACACGGGTTTAAGTCGGGGGAACGTGGCAGCCACGTTGTTGGAAAATGGCGGCTTATGATCCTATCATCTCCGAAATTATCACTCAGTAGCTGCTTCACAGTAGTAGCAATGTGCGGAGGAGCGCCATCTTGCATTAATATTATGCGATCCACACACTGACGCTGTTGAAGTGCTGGAAGAACATGGTTACGCAAAAGTGCTTCATACCGCTTGCCAGTAACTGTGCAGGTAACGGGACCCGCAGGTATGATCTCCTCGAAGAAAAATGGACCGACGATAAACGCTGGCGTTATTCCGCACCACACAGTGACCTTTTCAGACTGAAGAGGTAATGGCTGTAGCTGGGACGGATTCTCGGTCGCCCATATCCTGCAATTTTGCGTATTTACAGAACCTTGCAAATGAAAGTGGGCTTCGTCAGACCACAGAATGTTCCATGGCCATCCGTTGTCCACTTCCATCCGGGCAAGAAATTGTAGTGCAAAAGATTGACGTGCTTCCAGGTCAGCAGGTAGCAACTCCTGCACATGAGTTATCTTGTACGGATAACAGCGTAAGACGTTCCGTAGGACTTTACGCACCGTGCTGTTCGGCATATCCAGCATTCGGCCAATCCCCCTTGCACTGCTGATTCCAGCATCACTGTCAGTATGTTCCTGTAATGCTGTAGCCACATCTTCCACTGCCGCAGCTGAAACTGGTTTCCTTCCTCTACCCCGTTTAACGTCAAATGAACCGGTCTCTTCGAATTTAGCAATCATTTTTTGCAGACCATTTGTTGTTATTGGACCTTTTTTTATGGATTTTAATGTCCGAAACTTCCTAATAGCTGTAAGTGCACAGTCATCGTTCTTATAAAAAAGCTTCAAGAGCAGAGCGCGATCCTTCATAGTCAGAGTCATGATGAAACATTCAGGCAAAGAGCTGCTGCTCTGCATTTTTATGGTTGCTATGTCTGCGGTGCGCATGTCACGTATTAGTAATTTGCATATCTTCAGACAATGTGAACCCAGACAGCGCCATCTATGGGCACATTTTGAAACTTTTTTTTTCCTTCGCCAAACAAAATTCCATTGCCTCACGATTGTTCTGCTAAAATATCAAGTCAATCTGACCAGTAGTTTTAATTAAATTTATCGATTTTTGAAATCGTAACTTTAATTATAATCACCCGGTATTTAATTAAAATTTTCCTTTCATTAAGAACCAGCAAAATAAGCAAGTTTCTTTTTACTAATGGATTCGTTTGTAAATTCCGGTGTCAGTCTATTATTTCACCATTTTGCAAACAAATTTACTCCGCGCCGGAAAGGGTTCAAGAATACATTTTTGGTCTTTCCCCTGACATTACCTTGACAACGCCATCTATCGGCACAATTTGGAACTATTTTTTTTCCTTCGCCAAACAAAATTCCATTGCCTCACGATTGTTCTGCTAAAATATCAAGTCATTCTGACCAGTAGTTTTAAAATTATCGATTTTTGAAATCGTAACTTTAATTATAATCACCCGGTATATTGAAACATCTTAATAGATTGGGGGGGGGGGCGTAAAAGTGATATAATCGATCTTTAAATAAGGGAAATTTTTGATAAAATAACATATAAACGTTAGTTATGTTAAAAATGAATTTTATAAATTGCAACTGGGCCATAGGCACACCTGTTAAACAAATTTGCCCCTCCCTAGATTTTATTTTGCCGGTGCTCATATTTTTTAGTATTTGTCCCCCAAAAAATTAACTCTCAAATCATTGTGTATTATATATGTTATATAAGCAATAATTTAAATATGTAAAATCGAAGCAATAATAGAATAGTCGTGAAATTAATTTTATCCTAAAATAAAGGGGGGGGGGGGGAATTATAAAAGGATATATAATAGAACCACGCCAAAACACAATTTCTGAGATGGATCTTTAAATTATTGATATATTGTATTTGTCTCAAAAATGAAAATCCTAGATATTGTTGAAATATTTAAAAACTTATCTTAATCGAGCTCTTACATCATATCTAGTAGTTTACTAATCAGATATTCTTTTTACACAATATGAAAATTTGGAACAGATGTGTTACACTCACGCTAAAATGTAAACAAAAGATTGGCGACTGTTTGGTTGGCGCGATTTCCAAGACTGCGCCAAACGAATAACTTAATACTATGGCTAGGTTGCCATTAAAGGAAAAAATCCCCTAAATTTGGCGACTTTTTTCTTTTTTTTTAACCGATTAAATTTTATTTTTTTTTAGCGTGAGTGTAAAGCATCTAAGCCGAAAATTTTATTAATAAATAAACACTTTTTTGCGATGAGACTTTAATTCTCGACTTTAAATATGTTCTTTTCACCAGTTTTATCCATCCTGAAAAGAAATATATGCTAAAAATATTAATAAACAGAAAACATTACTAACGTATTTAAAGGAGAAAACGCGGAATGTTGTTCTGTTATTCTACGCTATCTGCTAGCAGACGATGGAGAAACGGGCACGTTTTTATGAATGGAAAGTCGGCGAATAGGCAGGTCTTTAGGATCGTATGTTGGTCTAGTTTTTAACATTACAACAGCAACATTTCTTTGACCCTGAAAGGATGAAAACCTCAAAAATAAACTTGATTATTAAGGATCATGATTTATATCAGAAAATAAACGTGTCTTTTTATATAAGGATGTCATGAAAGATAAACGCTTTTTGTACTCACATATACTTTCACGTGAACGTTTTAAAAAAGCTGTATTCTTCTGTGAAAACAGTGGCGTTTACTTTGCTTATTTAGAAATTCTGCGGAACCAATCTGTTGTTGTTAGATGTGTTTTGCGTTATACAGCATGTCCCAAAAACGATGGGTGCATTTCGAAAATGAAGTAAAGTAAAACGGAACGTGAGAAAAAAACATCGTTTGCTGCATTCTACTTGGGAAACCAGTAAATATTCTATCATATAGAATTCAAATTTAATTACGAAAGTTGTCGAATTTGTCAAATATATTTCATATTATTTCATATAGAAAGTTTTCATATAGAAACTGTTAATTTCTGAAGGTTCTGAAAATAAAGGAATAATATTTAGAATCGTGGGACATTTAGTAAAGGCTATAGGGGGAAACACCCGGTAACTGACACTTTAACCCTTTCAAGGGCGGTGTTTGCAAGGCGTGAACGCTTAATTTTAATTCCAAACTGCCAAGTGACACCCAAAAATTTTTACTAAAATTTTGCTTTTATAATATACGCAAAGAAAATCTTATTTTCAAATAGATTTGATCGTTAATTCTGGTGTCATTCAAATATTTCAACATTTTAGTAAAAGAAGTCCTTTGCCCTTGAAAGGGTTAAAGATCCTTTCTTGTTCAAATCACTATTACAAAAATTTAAATCTATAGGGTAAGTCAAAATGGTTTATAGCGATTACAAACGGCTATAACTATTTAACGGAAAAGAATTTATCGTTAAGATTAACACAGAATGTAGATGGAACTTCAAAATTTTGTATTCATACGTCATAGATGTTCTATGTGACTTCCCTTGGTCACACGGACAACATCTAGGCGGTTGTCCATTTCACGCCATTCATTCTGAAGCATTTGTTCAGTCACCAACGCAAACGCATTAGAAATGCGTACTTTGAGTTCTTCAATTGTTTTGGGCATGGGAAGCACATCTTTCACATAACCCCATAGAAAAAAATCGCAGGGTGTCAACAGAATTTATACACACGTCATCTACATAATTTATACACACCAAGTAATAGACAAAAAGTGAATTAAATTTAAAATCGCGTTCAGCAACTTAAAACGCACTTCCAGGAATTATTGTTAACAGAAAGTAGATAATTCTTTTGTGTGTCCCTGTAAATGAACGATGACTGCTATACACACAATATTCTGTAGTAAGTCTCTTGTAATGCACCTCAGTGATATACATAAATAAATTACAATGCGTTTAAAATAGTGAAACATTATTTAATTAAACCGCAAACGATTTTTCTCCATAGACGTAATGTAACGGAATTCTTTTGACTGTCCCTGTAAAGTTACTATAAGTTCTATACTCAAAGCTTCTTGTAATGCACCTTAGTGATATATATCAATTACAATGTGTTTGAAATTGTGTAACATCATTAAAATAAACCGCAAATGATTTTTCCCCATAGACCGTAATCTAACGGAATTCTTTTGAGTGTCCCTGTAATAAAACTATACGTGCTACACACTTCAGTTGAAATAGGGAACATGCTATAGATAACGACAATAACATATAAAAATTTCAGGGCAATCCGAGCAGATTTACGGGAGTTAGAGCACGGATAGATCGCAGACGGCCAGACAACCATACGGCAGACAAACCGAAGTCATAAACACTTTTCTACTAGGTTGGAAAGTGTTAAGAAGTGTCCCATTTACCACTACATGACATTAATTTGCAGAATTTTATAACAAAATACTTATTTGAGTCAGATTTTTGCTCAAGTATCAGTTACTGGTTCGGTGTCAATAACTGGGGGTTATTATTACCCTGTTATATTTTCTTAAACAATCTTGCTTGGTCAAGAAACATTTATCTTTTCTTTATAGTGTACGGCCGTCCATTTTTACACTTTTCTTCATTATTAGAGATACAAGTTTATTTAAATATGTATGCGTGAATTATCTAACTTATACTAATGATTAAATATTTATCGTTAATGTCACATTTTATTTAAATAAGTGTATATTTATAATATCTTTTATAATACCTGTTTCTTCCAACGCTTTTTTTAATTGAGCTAATTGAAATAAAAGTAGTATTATTTTAATTCTGTTACAGTTTGCAGCATAAGCAGGGCTCCCAAATGGTCCACTGTTTGAATACCAGTATTTTCTTAGAAATTTTTTATTTTCAAATTTATAGAAAACTACCATGAAATTTTATGCTAAAAAATATTGGTATTCAGCTGGCGGACCATTTGGAAGGCTGCATAAGCTTTGATTTATTCATCTATTTCAGAAACAATATAGTGATGCTATACCATTTACGGTAAGAGCCCAATGACTCGTATTTTATAAACATTATTCGTAAATGTTTCTTAAGGTAGGCGTAAGAGATATCAGAGAGGTCTCGTGGTCTTCCCTTTGAACACCACTATTTTCATAAAGTAATCTTCGTAGTATATACTAGAACGCCGATATTCCGAACCCAAATTAACAGAAAATCCATTTTTATGAACCTCTATCAATCTAATATATATATATATACTTAATCTTACGACATGTACACATATTAATTCTCTTTTTCGCAGAACATACTAAGAGTAAAGCCTAAAAAAATCTAAAAAAATTACAACTGAAATTATAACATGACATAGGGATTGTCTTTAAATGTTTAATTCGATGAGCTGTTTTTAACCTAAATTATTTTTAAAGAAATGCCAGTGAATATAAAAATGCAATTTCTAATCTAAATGTTCTATAAAAAGGACATTATCTCAGTAGCGGTTCATCAGGGGGATTTACAGTCACTTTACTACTAGAATTTTAACACAAAATTTGATTGTACTTAACCGTGGGACATTCTATGAATAAACAAGGTTAAATATAGTTTACAAAATTATTGGTAGTAAAGTAATTGTGAACCCCCTGTCGAACCGCGACTGCATTATCTTCTCCGTCAGTTCCCTTTTGTAGAGAGAAGCCATTAAAAATCACTATCTTTATAATATGTCAATGGATACAAAAAATCAAAAGAAATATGATTGTAAATGAGGTGGTCGGGGAACAAAGTGCCACGCCACATTTTTGGTGAAATGAATCTAACACTGTAATCTATTGCTTATTATTGAAAATTATAATATCCTACATATTATTTGTTTATTATCTCACTTGGTGGCAGTATATGTCCCAGGTTTCGTTTTTGCGCTAGACGTTTATGTCCGCAATGAAGATAGCTATGTTACAAAGAAAGTAATAGTAATATCATTAAAGTAATTTCATATTGTTATTCAGAATATCTCAAATGTTACTAAGACATTGGCAAAAAAAAAAAACTACGCCGCTACCATGTCAAACTATCGAATGTGAAAAAATGCATTTTCCATTACTTTTAAAAATGAGCCAATTTTAGTAGTATTTCAGGGTTGCAGCATCACCAGAATTGGCAGTTTGGCCTCATTTTCCATTCAGAGTTTTCGAATATACACCAGAAATTTAAAATAGTATTGTTTGCTTTATATAATGACAGCATATTTCATGATTATTTAAAGTAAAAAAAATTCTCTCAAAATTTCCGGTATGAATTCGTCATCTCTGCATAAAAAGGGCAGCCAAACTGGTAACCCTGCACTTCACGGAAATTTTATTAGTATTTTTATTACTCGAAGAATTCTAATAAAATTTAGTGGTGACAATCGGCCCATTTTTAAAAGTAATGAAAAATGCATTTTTTCATATTCAATAGTTTGACATGGTAGCGACGATATATTGATTTGAGTATTTGATCTAAGTTTAAAACTGATATATCTGAGAAGTTTGCAAATGTGGCTTAGCACTTTTTCCCCAGCCCCCTCAAATGACCTAATAACAATGAATATTAAAATAAATGGAACCCTTTATCTGCTGCTAGAAAAAAAAACATACCTTATATTATGACATTTTAAAAACCTATGACAATGGTATTCACTGGATGCAGCGGTACAACTTTTTCTGAACTTAACCCTTTAACGGACATTGGTTTCCCTGTGGAACCACAAAATTTTAATTACGAAATTGAACAATGACAGCAGAATTTTAATAGAAATGTTTTCTATTTATTATGTATGTGAAATATCGCTTTTTTATTATAAAATTTATAATTTATTTTATTTATAATAAATTTGTTCATAATTTCCGGTGTCAATCATTTATTTCAACATTTTAGCAATTGAAGTGCTTTATCCGTTAAAGGGTTAAATCTTCATCTTTATTATTAATGATACAATGTCTGACATTATATAAGACGAATGTTACTTTTCGCAAATAGTGGGGTGAGAATACTTTTCTGAAATAGTAGTGAGTACTACTGACTAATGCCCGGAAAATCTACTTTTATTTTGTAACGAACTATAACTACAACTACTTTCTCGAAGATACAGTTAACTACAACTACAACTATTTGTTTTAAAAATTGGCAACAACAAACCACTTTTCAAAAGTACTTCGTTACTTTACATTTTTGTCAAAATATTCTAGCTACACTCGAAATTTACGATTAAGTAAGACAATGGCTTCTCGTTATATCACGTGTGCCATTATACAATCAAATGCAATATAACCGAGAGCATTAAAAATTAAGAAAGGTAATATACAAAAAAAAATGTTTGTGTTATAAAATGTTACTTTATACACATATTACAACTTTCTTAGCGAAATTAACAGAGATACGTAATACGAAGAAAAATGTATATAGTTACTTAAAAATTCGGTTAAACTAGAGTTTATTTATTTTTTGGGGGAATATACGAAAACAGATCTAAATATCTGAACAAGCGATAAAACGAGTGACTATTGTTGATCAGTCAGTATGTAAAAATCGATACACCTACATTTATTTGCAGACCGTTTACAATAAAATCGTCCGAAACGTGTCATTAGACTCGGAATTTTGTCTTTTTTTTTTTTTTTTTTAATATGACTGTAATCTTTAAAATAGAGGTTATATACACATTAAAAATTGCATCAACTTTGATTTTTCAAATGGTAGCACTCTCTTTTAACAATTTATTTGAGTTCCTTGGATAAAATCAGTCCGTAAAGTTTATAGTTTATATACTTTTGTTAAAACTTTATGGAGTTAGAAGAGGTCAACATTTGGGAATGCTACACATGCTAATACATGTCATCAACTTTCATTTATATTTTCCCAAAAATCCTATGATTTAATTTTTATTTTTGTGAGATACATTGAATTTACCTAAACATATTCAAGTCATTATTTTACTCAATATCATAATATTAATTATGAAAATTATTAATAAATGCATATTCAGCAAAATTATAGATTATGTCTACATCAATTTTTACATTAACAGAAAGGGCATCCTCTGAAACATAAATGTCTAAATATGCTGCTAATTCCTATCATTATTTTTCAACATATAGCGATATTTTACTTTTTGAAGGTCTGAAGGAACCATATTCTTCCATAATCACATATAAGAAAATGTTAAAAAATAGCAACCTGACAATTTATTGGAAAAATTCTCGTTACAAAAGAAGTTGAGAGATTTTTGTTTATTATAAAGATTGATTGCCTCTGAAATGTTTTGTCATGAGATTTAAATTCATTTTTTTCTGAATTTGTTGGTATACCACTAAAATATATTTTCTTTTATAACTCTATGAAGATTTAATAAAAAGCACATAAACTAAAACATTTTCCAAGCTACCTTGATCAAGTGTGAAAGATACCAAATGAAAAATAAGTTGCTGCAATTTTTTGTACGTAGATCACCCTTATTGCAATATTCGCATCTGAAAGAAGAAAATGTTCCGAGTCTAATGACAACTTATGGTAAAATATAATATTTATTGTAAACGGCAAGTGAATAAAAGGGCAGGTGTTTATATCTTTTTATACTGACTGTACATAACATATTTATGCTTAATCATACACTGCATAATTTTTATTTTTTACTAACTGAGCCGCTCGGCGTTGCTCGGGGCCTATAATAATAACTTTAACTAAACGTCAAATTGGTACGATTTTATATCTATAACTCGATTTTGTATGAATTTACATCTTTAAATAAAAAATTAGCGAAAAAATATTGATATTTATTGGTAAAAGCGCTCGCAAGAAGATATTTTCTTGTTTTCTCACGTAGTCATACACTGCAAAAAAAAAAAAAGTGTCGATTTTACAGTATAATACTAGCATCCCAGCAACCAGTATTATACCGTAAAATTAACAGTAATAAACAGTAAAATAAGGAGTAATACGCTACCGAGCAAGCGCGGAAGCGTATTACTCCTTATTTTACTGTTTATTTTATCAAAAATTCTAGTGCACAAATATTAATTAAAATTAAGTGGTATAAAATATATGCCACCACCTTGTGATGGACACAGAGTAATTAATTTCACAGAGTTGGAACTTCCCCTGAAAGGAGCACTAGCGGCGGATCATCTAAGCTCTAATCATAGCGTTTGCGATTTTTATCATCCTAACTTGTGTCGAATTAACCCTATTCATGTTTTACGCGCTTTGCTTCTATCGTTTATACTCTGTAAAATTTTCGATGTTCGGCTTTTTGATTTCGAGATCTTGTTATTCTGAAAATGACTTTTAGAAGGTCGAGATATTCCAAGCCTTCAACAGTAGAGAAAAATAAAGAGTTTGAATATAACTTTGTGTGTGCTTTCGGATGTGAATAATAGTGCGTTTATGTAACGTAGAAAAAAGAGGAATGGCATTCTGAAATTGATTAACCCTTTTTATCCTGACGGTACTTATAAGTACCCTTCGCGACGAGCGTCCTTTACAGAATTTTTAATCGTTTGCCACAGGTTTTTTAAAACAGAAATTTTCGTCTAATTGAATCTCAGAAATGCTGTCATTAAATAAGGCAAAGTTTACAATAAAAAGGTTACTGGTGGGAATAATCGAGGATTCTGAGCACCTTATGCGTCACGTATTCGTGTCGCTCGTCCCCAAGGGGTTAATAAAACACCTATATATTCGTAATATGACCGTTTTTCCTAACGGTATTCACTATGGTACAAAGAGTGTATTTCTGACAGCAGGCAGGAGATGGCAAATTCAAGAACATTTCTTTGCATTGTAGGGATTTTACATTTGCCACGTGACATTCGAAATCCATTTTGCAATACAATTGACATGCATGTTGTTCTTCATTTGAGTGATTACTCAATGAGATGATACTCTGTGATTTGAGTAATTTTAGTGGTTTATTACCGGTTATTTAGTACTATTATTTTCTATTGTTTTCTATACTCTACAGGTGAACATTTCCTATATTTTATTTGAAGTTTACTATTATTTTATATCATAGGGTAAAAAAATTATGGTGGTTACAGTTGCATAATTAACCGCTAAAACACTATAAAAATTATTTTCCTCTTTCCTATGTTTATTCTGTACCAAAACATATCCAATGATGCAAAAATACAATTAAAAAGTAGCTGGAAAATTAATTCAGGATAGAAAAGGTTAACTTATGATTGAATGGTTATAACTATCTTTTTTGTTCATTTTAAAATTATCTTAACATTAATTTAATAATAATCTTAATTGTATAGATAATATTCACTAATGTTAAAGTATCTAGCAATATTAATTTATAGTATTAAATTTTTATTTTAGTGAAATCTTATATATAAAATCTGATTAATCAACTTCATATTGAATAGATATGTTTCTTTTGTTGCATATTTTTAACTGTCAATTTGCTGAAAAACATATATTCTCTTTTCTGTTTTATAAGTGATTGAAAGAAATCGAATTTTATTCCCTGCCAATATAGAAGAAAATCGATAAAAACTGAAGATATTCTATAATCCTTTCATCATTTATAAAATTTCTGTTGTCTACATCCCTTTTCTATGCATTTAGAAAACGCACAACTATGAACAAGTTATTATTCGAAAGGTTTTTTAACCAGATACTGACATAGTACACTAAACTTTCGTTAAAACAATATTTTTTTAAATAAAAATTGCAGTTAATTAAAAAATAAATCAGCATTATATTCATAAATGAAAAGAAAGTTTTTCTCAAATCAATGTTGCCAAAAAATAAAATGTTGCATGCTCAGCAATGATTATAAAAAAAATAAATAGCACAAAAGTGATAAAGTGTGAAAAGCAATATTGAAATTGAAATGTTTAGAAGAAAAAATCATCATCGATCGATTGAAGCAGTGGTATTTCACGCGTAGCCTAAAATTATGCTTTGTATAATACATTGAATTGTATTTTATGTGTATTCAGTTTATTTTTCTTATTCAATTAATTTTTCATAAAATTTTACTTTTACAACTTTGGTTTAAAATTATAAAATGCATTTCATTATTTTCAAATAAAATGTTTCCGAAATTCAGGGATGAATTCAACATTACAAAAACACAATTACTTGTTCCTGAAATGGTTAAAAAAAATTCATTTCAACACATAATGTTTAAATTTTTCTATTTCTATACGTTTATGAATTTAGTTTTCTATTCATGGAATTCGAATGGAATCGAGTATTCGTGCATACATTTATTTATGCATATTTATTCCAGCATTGTTCAGTTTTTCGATTCCAAAAAAGAAATTTTCTTCATGCAAAGAATTATAATACTAGAAAGTGAATTCGTAAGAAAACATGGTCTTAATCCCCAAATCCCATTTCCAAATGCAGAAAAGAAAAACATTTAAATGACGCATTACACTGCATGAAAACACAATATAGACTCTCTTCATACACCTTTACCACGTGGGTATTAAATTATTTTTCTTCTTCTTTTTTTCGAATATATTAAAAAAGAAAGCGTAAGTAAAAATATATCTAATACAAAAAAAATCTTAAAAATTGCTTGTACTTTTCATTTACAAACTGTGTTATTCAGATTCACATTCAGATTCAATCAAGCAGGGAGGCCTACCATATGGCTTTAGCCTGTGCAAGCCCTGCTTGGCAAGTTTATTAAAAAAATACATATTTGACAGTGCAGTTTTGATTATTTACAATACATAAAAAATTACTATAAAGTGATGAAGTTTTTGAATTATGTATGCTATTCGATGATGAAGATAGTTTATAATGATATATACAATGATGGGGAAAAATTTTGGATTATTTACAGGGTTCGTACGCTTTAGGGAATTTTCCAGGAGTTTCACCAGTATTTTCTTTATATAAATAGAAATCTAGGTTAAACTCGTGAAACTTCGCTTTCATTTATGGAGGATTTTCTGTAAGAAAATACTGGTACCGAAGAATTTCCTGGTCGCAAAATTCCAGGAGCCGTACGAACCCTGTATTTACAGTTCGTGGTTGGGAGCGAGAAATGTTTTTCGCGAGAACGAAGATGTATATTTCTGTTTTCTCCTAAGAGTTGATGGGAGTTTGCTGATAAGAGTTTATGGTTTGGGACGTAAAAATGTTTTTAAAGGGCTAAAAGATGAGTTTTTCACACAAGCTTTTGGGCTGGAAGTTGGGTTTTTACACAGATGGTTGGTTGAGGTATGTGGTGCTGTTCCTAACATGGCTGGTGGTTACTATAAGACAATGTTCCGAACTAGCTTTCAGTTCTCAATTTCACCAACTATTTGTGGTGAAGGAATCTGGAATAGATGCTGGGATATAGGCCATAGGGGACAGTGCACTCCGTGGGAGTCTTTCTAAGGGATCCTAACCCATATTTGCGGCAAGGTTCGAAGAAAACCACGGAAAATTCCTAACGGTTAGGTCGACGAGAGCGACAGGGGTTTGAACCCTTCACCTCCCGTCTACCAGCTTTAAGACCAGAACCTCTCGGCCACTGGTGGGGCCATAGAAAATAGGGTTTTTATGAAACTTAATTCTCCGTGTGATAATTTAAAAATATATTTGAAATATATATTATATATATTTCATTAGTAAGCGTGCTACCACTATTTGAGAAAAAATTATTTTTTCTTATTCAATAACAGAAAATTTGCGAGTAAATAAGACAAGGTTTATAATTTGGAAATTGTTGTAGCAAATGCCTTTCAGGCAGAAAAAAAAGGTTTAGGGCCCCTAATTTAGTACAATATTTTTTAATGTTAAATTATTATAATTTTATAATTTAAATTGGTATGTTTTTTCACAAATTCTATGCTTATAATTTATATTCTATTACATTTCTCTCAGAATAGTTAACACATTCGTAGCCGCTAGATTTCGTCTTTAATACTACAGGGTGATTATAATTAAAGTCCCACTTTCAAAATACTGTAAAAAAGGAAACACTGGTCAGACTGACTTCAAAGTTGAAATGAGTATACTGGAAGAAGGGGAAACGGTATGGTATAAGGAATAAAAGGTTCCAAAGTATATCAATAGCTGGCGCTGTAAGCGGGATAGCGAAAGTGGATTTGGCTACTAGTGACATTTTTAATCGAAATACGATGGCTTTGGCATGAGTTACACCGTAAACCAACCGAACTGTCCAATGTGCACGAGTGTGTCGGTTGTTTGAAGGAAAAATGACTTCCAAATCAATTAACAATTTTGGTACTGTTATTGGAAAGTTTCTCCCCCCCCCCCCCACGGCAAGATCGTACCACATTGGATGGGCAAGATCGTTTCAATTGTCCTTGGGCCAAAAACCGCATAAAAAGCATATCGTCGCTAGTTCGCTACCATGTCAAACTATCGAATATGAAAAAATGAAAGTTTCACTACTTTTCAAAATTGGCCTATTGTCACCAATAAATTTTATTAGAATTCATTGACTAGTAAAAATGCAATTAAAATTTCCGTGAAGAATAGGGTTGCTAGTTAGGCCATCATTTTATTCAGATATTCCGAATTCATACAGTGTTTTGCCAGTGTTGCTTGATTGGCACCACTTTTTTGAAATGGTATAAATTGCCTTCTTTTCCTTTTATTTAATCTGTCTTTAAATTAGGCGAATTTTACTTTCTCAAAAAACTGGTGGCAAACAAGAAAACTGAATTAAAAAAAAAATTAGCCCACTGGCAACACTGAATTCATACCGCGAAGTTTGAAAAAAAAAATTTAGTTTAAGTAATCACGAAATGTCTATCAATAAATAAATGAAAATTTTTAATTTCTGGTATTGATTCAAAATTTCTGAATGAAAAAGGAGGACAAACTCCCTGGTGAAGAATATTATTAAAATTTAGTGGTGAGAGTCGGTCTTACTTATTAATACTTATTTAACTTAAATCTTTGTGGTACCCATGTAACTTATTTTTTCAAGAAATTTTTGGTTCGAATCGACATTCAAACATTTGGTAGAAATCAAATTTATTCCAGCTGGTCGTCCTATGGTTAAACGGAAACCCCCTCTATGGGAGTTACAATAGCATGTTCCATTATTTAGCCAAAATATTTTTGTGTCCGAATTTTTATTAAAAGGGATATATGTAAAAATTGTACTCTTTCTGACTGAAGTATGTATATGCATAACACACTAACGGTAAAAATTTAAATAATGTGTATAGTTTAGGAGAAATAATGAAAATGTAAAATGCAAAAGTACCTCCGGTGTTTGGAGTTATATGCAAATGATGCGAATTCGCGTCAACCGTTACAAATGTGAGTTGATGTGAATCGAAAAGAAAAAAACATAGTCATACTCAATTTTTTAATGAAGCGGATTTAAAATTTAAATATATCTTTTTTGAAGAAAATTTTATAGAAGAGATGAATAAAAGAAAAATCGATGAAATCATGCCTGATACAATCTATACTAATAAAAGAAAGTTTCGCTCTGTGTGTGTGTCTGTTGGCGATGGCTAGGAAAATCTATCCCACCTAGAAGGCTGCAAATTTAGATTTAGGTAGTCTAAAATCTCTCCTGGTGCACCATTACTTCAGAATTTTAATATTTTAATTACTTACTGAAATATTAATTAATATCCACAAAGAACTCTCATAAAAATACGCTTTTATTCTCTTGGGTTGGTTGGTTCACTGGTTGGTTGCATCGATTGTTCACAGAAGTAATTAAATAAACCAGAGTAGCGATGCATAAATAAGGATTTCTAAATAAATAGTGTCAATATGGATTGAAGTTATCAGCGTAGAGCTATGCGACTGCCGCGCCACCTGTACATGACAAATTACACATACGTCCCACTGATTGAAATATTTTGCAGGCATATTTTTCTTCATGAAAATTTGTCGGGTTTAAGTTTTTTTTTTTTTACATGACATTTATTATTATGATGGAGATTGTTAATACAGAAAACTTTATTTAACAGATTCTTTTTTATATTTACGAGAATGAAGAGGGGCAAGGGTCTAATTACATTTAAGCTTCAAGGTGTATTTCTAGAAAGCAGTTACCAGAATTTCCGAATAATAGTCTAAGCCAAATTTCAAATTAAGTTCCTAGCTTAAACAAATGAATCAATCTTTAAAGATGTATTGTGATCCTCCTAATTAGTTATTTGCTGAAGGCCACTTGAACAACGCCCCCCCTCCCTCCCTGCCCGTCCTTCAAGGTTTTTTCTCTAACTCTGCTCCGTTTCCATATCTCAGCAACTATTATCTTTCCGATTTCAACGCAAGTGATTTCAAACATTCTAATTAATTTAATAGTCACTCTTTATAACAATAAACTAAATTTATGAGTAACGGTTACCACTATTTACGAATAACAGTTTAAGCCAAATTTGTAATTAAATTCAAAGCTTAAGGAAACGAACGAATTTTGAAAGATGCATAGTGGTCCTCCTAATTAGTCGTTTGCTGAAGGGCACTTGAACATCCACCCCCCCCGGGACCTCCTTCAAGGTTCTTTCTCTAACTATGCTCTGTTTCCATATCTCAGCAACTATTTTTCCAATTTCAACGCAAGTGGTTCCAAACATTATAATTAACTTAATAGTCACTCTTTATAACATTAAACTAAATTTATGAGTAGCGGTTACCACTATTTCCAAATAATAGTTTAAGCCAAATTTGTAATTAAGTTCCTAGCTTAAGCAAACGAACGAATTTTGAAAAATGCATTGTGGTCCTCCTAATTAGTCATTTGCTGAAGGACACTTGAACAACCCCTCCCCCCCCCGTCCTCTCTTCAAGGTTTTTTTTCTCTAACTATGCTCCGTTTCCATATCTCAGAAACTATCTTTTCGATTTCAATACATGTGATTCCAAACATTATAATTAACTTAACTGTCACTCTTTATAACATTAAACTAAATTTATGAGTAGCGGTTACCACTATTTACGAATAATAGTTTAAGACAAATTTCTAATTAAGTTCAAAGCTTAAACTAACGAACGAATTTTTAAAGATGCATAGTGGTCCTCCTAATTAGTCATTTGCTGAAGGGCGCTTGAACAACCCCTCCCTTCAAGGTTTTTTTCTCTAACTTTGCTCCGTTTCCATATCTCAGCAACTGTCTTTCCGAATTCAACGCAAGTGATTCCAAACATTATAATTAACTTAATAGTCACTCTTTATAACATTAAACTAAATTTATGAGTAGCGGTTACCACTATTTCCGAATAATAGTTTAAGCCATTTTGTAATTACTTTCCTAGCTTAAGCAAACGAACGAATTTTGAAAGATGCATAGTGCTCCTTCTAATTAGTCATTTGCCGAAGAACACTTGAACAATCCCTCCCATCCCGGCCCTCCTTTCAAGGTTTTTTTCTCTAACTATGCTCCGTTTCCATATCTCAGCAACTATCTTTCCGATTTCAACACAAGTGATTTCAAACATTATAATTAATTTAATAGTCACCCTTTATAATATTAAACTAAATTTATGAGTAGCGGTTACCACTATTTATGAATAATAGTTTAAGCCAAAATTGTAATTAAGTTCAAAGCTTAGGCAAGTTCAAAGCTTAAGGAAACGAACGAATTTTGAAAGATGCATATTGGTCCTCCTAATTAGTCATTTGCTGAAGGGCACTTGAACACCCCCTCCCCCCGGACCTCCTTCAAGGTTTCTCTAACTATGCTCTCCGTTTCCATATCTCACCAACTATTTTTCCGATTTCAACGCAAGTGGTACCAAACATTATAATTAACTTAATAGTCTCTCTTTATAACATTAAACTAAATTTATGAGTAGCGGTTACCACTATTTACGAATAATAGTTTAAGACTAATTTCTAATTAAGTTCAAAGCTTAAACTAACGAACGAATTTTTAAAGATGCATAGTGGTCCTCCTAATTAGTCATTTGCTGAAGGGCGCTTGAACAACCCCTCCCCCCCGGCCCTCCCTTCAAGGTTTTTTTCTCTAACTATGCTCCGTTTCCATATCTCAGCAACTGTCTTTCCGATTTCAACGCAAGTGATTCCAAACATTATAATTAACTTAATAGTCACTCTTTATAACTTTAAACTAAATTTATGAGTAGCGGTTAGCACTATTTCCGAATAAGTGAGTAAGCCAAATTTGTAATTATGTTCCTAGCTTAAGCAAACGAACGAATTTCGAAAGATGCATAGTGCTTCTCTTAATTAGTCATTTGCTGAAGGGTACTTGAACACCCTCCCCCGGCTGCTCCTTCAAGTTTTTTCTCTAACTATGCCCCGTTTCTATATCTCAGCAACTATCTTTCCGATTTCAACGCAAGTGATTCCAAACATTATATTTAACTTAATAGTCACCCTTTATAACATTAAATTAAATTTAAGAGTAGCGGTTACCACCATTTACAAATAAGAGTTTAAGCCAACTTTGTAATTAAGTTCCTAGCTTAACAAAACGAACGAATTTTTATGCATGCATAGTGGGCCTCCTAATTAGTCCTTTTCTGAAGGACACTCCTCGAACATCCCCTCCTCTCGGCCCCTCACTCAAGGTTATTTTCTCTAACTGTGCCTTATTGCAATAACTGGGCTAATAATGTTCCAATCTTCTCGAAACCAGCTCAATTTTGTAGTGCGCCTACTTTACAGTAACGTAGGCAGCGGGGACCTGTCTCAGAAGTTCGTTCGGAAAGAGGTTTGTTTAGAACAGAATGCTCCCCTGGCGGTGGTAGGGGGAAATAACAGATTTTCTAGAGTGTACGAGCATGCCGGGTATACGGTTCCGAAGCCATCGTAGACCGTGGCCAGAGTTCCATTTTAAAGAGATTTAAGTTTATTGCAAGGGCTCGGTAACGCCGGGCGGGTCAGCTAGTAATTAAATAGGAAACCAAAGTGCTGTAATCCAAAATCCTATCAGAAGATGGTACATCGAAAAATGATTTAATGATTTCTCTACAGAATATTATTATGACCAAATTATTAGTAATTTATGGATGAATGGATGTTTACAACAATACATAGAGGATTTTCTTTCATATTAGGATACGAGACAAAGTGTTAAGTAACAAATGGCAGCAAATTGAAAATAATACGGTCTCTAAAGTATCAGAATTATCTTTGCCTAACACTATTGCTAAAAAATTTTTAAATGTAGTTCCATTTGTAGTTCTAAACTGGTTTAGATACCATGATGCACAATTGATATTACACATTTGTACATATTCTGCAGTGGATTACATTTATAATATTGTGTCATCTACAAGTTGGAAAATAGTACTCTTAAACAGCAAAAAATATCTTTTCTAAACAGGAGAAATGCTTAAGTGATGATCAGAAGTATAAACTAGCTTGTATTTGTTGTTTAGAAGATGAAATTGCTCTTTTAGCACCTAAAGTTTTAGATAAACTTTATTTAAGTAAGATTTAATATATATCCAATGGTGTTGTTTTAGACAGCACATATTAAAGGTTATAATATTATTTATAACCGTTTTTATTATAACCTAGAAAGTTATTTTAGCAATCTAAGCATAAATGAAAACATATTCCGATTGTAACACTGTTTAAAAACAAAAACCGTTTTTATTTCTCTTTCAAATGTTAAGGATATGTGTTTCATGGTCGATTTGTCCAGCAATTTTAGAAATTTGCCAGGAAAATTAATATTTAGAATTAATTGTAGTAAAAAAAGTGACCACGAAGACGCATGAATTATCATTAAAATATAGATATTTTCTTATAATTTCCAATGAGACATAATTTTTCAAATTTTCCAAATTATGAATTTTATTATTTTTGTTTATTTAGAAAAATATTAAAAATTATTCTAAAAACATATTAATTAACTCACAAAATTTAATCTTAAAAATATATTATCTCTCAAAATTTATTCTAAAAATATATAAAATATAATTCTAACATCATGACACTTCGATGTTTATTACTAAAACAGTTATATTTATAAACAAGTAAATGTTTTCTAGAAACTTACCAACAAAAGTTTAATCGCGAAATGCATATCAGAGATAGAATCATTCATTAGCGTCTTTATACCGGGTGGTTATAATTAAAGTTACGATTTCAAAAATCGATAATTTTAAAACTACTGGTCAGAATGACTTGATATTTTAGCAGAACAATCGTGAGGCAATGGAATTTTGTTTGGCGAAGGAAAAAAATAGTTCCAAATTGTGCCGATAGATGGCGTTGTCAGGGTAATGTCAGGGGAAAGACCAAAAATGTATTCTTGAACCCTTTCCGGCGCGGAGTAAATTTGTTTGCAAAATGATGAAATAATAGACTGACACCGGAATTTACAGACGAATCCATTAGTAAAAAGAAACTTGCTTATTTTTCTGGTTCTTAATGAAAGGAAAATTTTAATTAAATACCGGGTGATTATAATTAAAGTTACGATTTCAAAAATCTATAATTTTAATTAAAACTACTGGTCAGATCAAAGCCATTAAATAACAAGCCCAGTCAGATAGTGTTAAATTTGTTAGCGACACACTAGCGCCAAACCTCTGCTGCGGAAGGAGGACAAAACAGAAGCGGGTCGCAGAGAAACGATACGATTTTTATCGATGTTTTGTTTTTGCACTTCCTTTAAAAGCTTGCTAATTATTGGGATCTTTTACATTAAAGCTAAAACTACAATGGAAAAAAAATGGTGGAAATTTACTGGATTAATATTTCTATATAAATATAGTGGTGGCGAAGAAGTTGATTTATTTATTAAAAGTTAAATAAAAAATGATGGAAATTTACATCACTATGCAATTAACCCTTTCCGGCACAGACAAATTATGTTCGTAAAATGTGAAATTACTGACTGACACCGGAATTTACAAACGACTTTCTTAGAAAATATGAACTCCTTATTTTAAGCTTTAATTTTAGAAGCAAAATTTTATTAAAATATTCTTGGTGCCGAATGCAGCACTCCCAACCGCTAGATGGCGCTATTTTCAACTTGCGAAAAGTTTCCCATTTATCTGACTGGGCTTAATGGCTTTGGGTCAGATTGACTTGATATTTTAGCAGAACAATCGTGAGGCAATGGAAATTTGTTTGACGAAGGAAAAAAAAAGTTTCAAAATGTGACCATAGATGGCGCTGTCGGGGTTCACATTGTCTGAAGATATGCAAATTACTAATACGTGACATGCGCACCGCAGACATAGCAACCATAAAAATTCAGAGCAGCAGCTCTTTGCCTGAATGCTTCATCATGACTCTGACTATGAAGGATCGCGCTCTGCTCTTGAAGCTTTTTTTATAAGAACGATGACTGTGCACTTACAGCTATTAAGAAGTTTCGGACATTAATATCCATAAAAAAGGGTCCAATAACAACAAATGGTCTGCAAAAAATGATTGCTAAATTCGAAGAGACCGGTTCATTTGACGTTAAACGGGGTAGAGGAAGGAAACCAGTTTCAGCTGCGGCAGTGGAAGATGTGGCTACAGCATTACAGGAACATACTGACAGTGATGCTGGAATCAGCAGTGCAAGGGGGATTGGCCGAGTGCTGGATATGCCGATCAGCACGGTGCGTAAAGTCCTACGGAACGTCTTACGCTGTTATTTGTACAAGATAACTCATGTGCAGGAGTTGCTACCTGCTGACCTGGAAGCACGTCAATCTTTTGCACTACAATTTCTTGTCCGGATGGAAGTGGACAACGGATGACCATGGAACATTCTGTGGTCTGACGAAGCCCACTTTCATTTGCAAGGTTCTGTAAATACGCAAAATTGCAGGATATGGGCGACCGAGAATCCGTCCCAGCTACAGCCATTACCTCTTCAGTCTGAAAAGCTCACTGTGTGGTGCGGAATAACGGTAGCGTTTATCGTCGGTCCATTTTTCTTCGAGGAGATCACACCTGCGGGTCCCGTTACCTGCACAGTTACTGGCAAGCGGTATGAAGCACTTTTGTGTAACCATGTTCTTCCGGCACTTCAACCGCGTCAGTGTGTGGATCGCATAATATTCATGCAAGATGGCGCTCCTCCGCACATTGCTACTACTGTGAAGCAGCTACTGAGTGATAATTTCGGAGATGATAGGATCATAAGCCGCCATTTTCCAACAACGTGGCCGCCACGTTCCCCCGACTTAAACCCGTGTGATTTCTGGCTTTGGGGGTACCTGAAGAATGTTGCTTATAGCGGGAGGATTCAGAATCTAGCCGACTTGAAGGCAAGCATCACACAACACACACATTGCATTAGTACAGATACCCTCCGATCTGTTGTGGAGCATGCCGTTTTGCGCTTCCAATTAGTAGCGGAACAAGGCGGAGGGCATATTGAGCAATTTATGCCTTAATAATCGGTAAGGTGTTTGTTCCATGAAGCTCTTTTTTTTTTCATTTTTTGTCATTATCGCTGTCGTCGCTGTAAACACGTAGTCTTGTCTTTTCGCTAATAAATTTTTAGTAAATCTCTGAACTCTATTTTTTTCCTTTTGGCAACATCATTCCTATGTTTAACCATTTAACGGGCGATGGTCACAAAAAACGACACCCAATCTTAATTCTAAAACTGACAAACGGCACCAAGAATATTTAATTAAAATTTTCCTTTCATTAAGAACCAGAAAATAAGCAAGTTTCTTTTTACTAATGGATTCGTTTGTAAATTCCGGTGTCAGTCTATTATTTCATCATTTTGCAAACAAATTTACACCGCGCCGGAAAGGGTTCAATAATACATTTTTGGTCTTTCCCCTGACATTACCCTGACAACGCCATCTATCGGCACAATTTGGAGCTATTTTTTTTCCTTCGCCAAACAAAATTCCATTGCCTCACGATTGTTCTGCTAAAATATCAAGTCATTCTGACCAGTAGTTTTAAAATTATCGATTTTTGAAATCGTAACTTTAATTATAATCACCCGGTATATTTAAATTCGCCCAAAACTTAAAGAAATGTCTAAAAACTAATTTGAACTAGTTGCAGTTTAGTAGAGACAAATTAGGACATAGTTCTGAATTATTAACAAAAATTGATATTTCATATATAAATTGAACAAAACCCTAAGCCATCCATTATGAGATGAAACCACACTCATTACAAATATATTCAGTTTTCTTCTGCGTTATTCAAATGTTTGAATTCTTCAGTACGCTCATAAATCATGTCAGGGTGTTATTTTAGATTTTAGTTCGTTAAAAGATTTTCCAGACTTCAGTATAATTTTGCATTTCATTGTTTTCAATAAAATGTTGAGATGAAACACTCTTGGCTCTTTTATAAAACAGTGTTAAAAATCATTCAGACATTTTTCTTAAAAGAAATGCTAAACAACATTTTTTTAATACAAGAATTGTTGTTAAACTTTGCTGAGCATGTCAAGCAATCTAGTGATTTTTGAAGCCAGATGATGGAATGATCTTCATATCGAGAAAACGTAACAAGAGAAATAACCCAAATTTTTTGTGCGAAAGGCATAGCTGCAAAAAGTACGATTTTTTTCTAACCACTAAATATTATTAGATATTTTTGCCTTATTTATTCGCAGATATTTACGATTAAATATGATAAAATTTATCATTACATTTTATTGGTAAGAAAAAAGAGTAAAAGATGAAACCTTGGGAAAGGTCACAAAATCGAGACGGTATGGGAAATGGTTTGGAAAGGAAAAAGTACTGTTGGATATACGGATCAGTATATCATCCAGAATAGCAATTTAAAAGTAGGAGGTAAATTCACAAGATATTTAGTGTATTGTACGCTGCGGCACAACTGTATTATTGGCGCGCCCAGAAATTGGAGGTTTTGGATACCACTATTTACGAATAACCTTTGCCTAATTTAGTCGCAGAATTCATAAATTAAATATGACAAAATTACAGTACAAAAGTAGTGGTATCTAAACCACTTTCTTCTAGGCGCACCATTGGCACAGACCTCTGAATACTAGGCCTTCGCGAAAGACGGTGAACCCACGTGCCAGAAAAAGAATGGCCAAAACTATTTCGAAAAAATATTCTTCGACTTATTTGAGGGGGTTAGAATGACAGTGCAGTAAGTCAAAATTTTGAAAAATCTAGATAACCATATTTTCACTGAACGTATATTAATTTTTGTTCAGTGCGGCAATCAAATGAGTCATAGTTCACTTAGGGAGTCACTAGAGGGCAAAACAAGTTGGACCACTCAATGCAACGGTGAACGACAAATTTCACAAAACCCTTCATTTCTCAAATTACTAATTATTAACTTACTCCACTGTCATTCTAACCCCCTCATTTAATGAAATACATTCTGAGCTTATATAAGCCGAAGAAAACTATTCAGGAAACGTGCTGGCAATTAATTGCTCTTTTGGCTGATATGTTTGCCACCCATTTTCTATTTCCTGGTACAAAAAACGGCGACTGTCGTATGCATTTATTTTTGAGCTTTTTCACGTTCCCTTGAATTTCAGTACATTTTTAAACCGTAGTGCGCTTTATTTTCTTGCGATAAAATGAGGTAAAGAATACTATTCGAATATAGTGTTACTGAAATTCAAGAGACCGTAGAATTAATGATAATAACCCACCTACGATAGCTGCTACCTATGAGTCAGTGCGTATGTCTTTTTAATGTGCGCATTTTAGTTGAAGCCATCGGCTTTACGTTTCTGTTAACCCTTTCAAGGGCGGTGGTATGTTTATTAAACAATTTAATTTTAATTCCCAAATGCCTGAATGACACGAGAATTTTGATACATAATTTTACGTTTATTATGTATGGGAAATATAGTTTTTCCTTATTTCGAAATAAATTTGTTTGTAAATTCGGATATCATTCGTTCATTTCAACATTTGAACAATGGAAGTGCTTTGCCCCTCATAGGTGTAACCCCTTAACACTTTCGTTTTTTTTTACAATAAACTAAAAATACAGGCTTAACCCGGGAGAAGTCGCATGGGGTATGACATACCCCGAGTGCGTACGGAATTTACAATTATCACCACTACTTTTCGGAAAGTAATCTTTAGCGTATTTCATCCCACAATTTGTCACAGTTGTCACTGACTAAATAAGTTGAGAATTATTGTTTGTATTTATTGGTGACAAAGTAAAAACTATTCATACCCTAGATATGCGCGATTTCTCCCGGGTTAACAGTAGAACCACCACGAGCCATCATTTTGACGGTTAACAAATGAATACATTCTGATTCGAACCAGAAATATTTTTAAAAAATAAATGAAATAGAAAACTCACAGAAATATGTTAAATTAATAAGTTAATTAGTTTTAAATAAAAATTCTGGTGCGAAATAATTTTATAAAACTTGAGTAAAATTTCCGGTAGTTCTAGTGTTAACATAACTTTTTCTGTATTAAAGTATTTACCTTATATAATCGTAAAATGCCTGTCAATTAATAAAGCGAAGATTACAATTAAAAATTAGTGGTATCCAAAATCTTTTATTAATGAAGCAAGAAAACCCTTCCTGCCTGACGTCACCGCCGATTCCAGATTCTAGTGAATCCATACGAGTTCACGACTAAGCAGGAGCCGGTTTAGTCGAATACCTCCAAGGTGGTGCTCTTCGGCCTGGGGAGAGACGGGGGCCGAAGCCAACCTGTCCTAACCCAAATGAGTGAAGTCAGTGGACGCTGTACGCTGGCGGTGTTCGGGTAAAACTATTCAGTGGTTAAAGATAACCTTAAAAATTCACGAAATTATTCAAAACTTCATGTCTTTAGTAAATTTTTTATTGTTTTTAGAAATCGAAAATCTCGTTTGGGAATTGCAGTTTTAGTTAACCAGTGCACTATAAATAAAGAATGAATGATAGAGTATCTACATTTACTTCCAGGATTTGTACAGGTACTTATATTTGAATACTACGGAATTTCTGAACTATAATCTTTGTCTTATTTAATCGTAGAATTTTGCAATTAAATAAGCCAAAAATTACTTTTTGAAAATAACGGTATTTAAAAGAAAATAACCTACGAACTCTCATTTAAGACTTGAAAAGAACGTTTATTCCCGAATATAGAAAATATCAACTGTTAGTATTCGAATACGAAATGTACATTACTTGTAAAAAATACGATATTACAAAATAATTCATATATATTTCATTGAAAGAAGTCATAAACTAGGTTTATTTAGTTTGTAATTGACATATGAAAAATTAGCTAACATTGTTTCATTACTGCTTTAAATTCTCATTAAAAAAAAAATGACAATACAAACATAAAAAAAGGTTAATGTAAATTTTAATTTTACAGCTATTTAATCACATTAAAGTTATAATATTTAATAAAATGAATATTTTATAAATTTATAGTCACTGTTTTAAGAAATAAATAAATCAAGAAATATATTTTTTTTAAATACGGAATTAGAAACTTTTGCACATACGACAGTTCAGAATGTATTTCATTTTTGGAAATTAAAAAAAAAATGAATTCAAAAGGCTTATCAAGAAAAAAATTCAGAAAATCATGTTCTGAAGGAAAGACGAAAAAAAATCTGCCTTATAAAATTAGTTTTTTATTATCATGATCGACGTAGAGTGATTTATTGCCCATTTCTTTCTGCAGTGTATAATATTTTTTGCTAATCCTTTTGAGCTGCTATAGAAATAAATTTCGAACTTGTGATTTTAATTCATTTTATATATATATATAAACGACAAATATTTTTTACAGTTTTTTTTACTGTGACTTAATATTTTAAACTGATTAAAATCTTATTAGAATAAGTAATTAGTTTTTCCTTTTATTATATCCTGATTTTTTTCCTTTATTATTTTATACAAAATAATTCTAAATGAATGTGCTAAGTTTAGAGATTTTGTTCAAAGACAAGTGTTAAAAATTTAAGCGATAAGTGTTAAGGAGTCTATCTGGGAGGTTTTTTATTTACGGGGTGCGTATGGCCTTTACTTTCGTGTACCAGTATTTCCAAATAGAATGCCTCACCATATTTAATCACCACAAATTATTACAAATTCTGCAATTAAAAAAGGCGAAAATTTCTAATATTAAATAGTAGTACGAAAATTTATGGAAATTACAAGGAATGTATGCAACTTCGTTTATTTTTATTTAAATGATCATACAAAACATTTAAGATTATAATATTGAGTGATTAAAAAATATAGAGAACGCCCTATACATTTTAATCACTCAATTGTCCCCAAAATAAACAGAAATTATCATTCGACTAGAAATTATTTATTTTTTTAATATATATATATATGTGTGTAAAAATAACATTAGTAGGGGGAGTAGTCGAAATACTGAAATTGTATCAGCTTTCAACATGAACAATAAATTTTGATAACATAATTGTATTTTTTTGTAAATTTTACAGTACCATTCAAAACTGGAAGTCATTCAGTGAAGAAATATAGAAATTATGAACATTTAAAATTGTCAACCTTTAATGTAAAGTTTATTATTAATCATTGCAAAATGAATTAGAATGTTTGTGGTAGTTCAAGAATAATTAAAAAACTACTTGGTGGAATGAGGTGATATTTTAGATTCGTTTATTTGAAGCTTTTAGAATACGATTTCTTAACCCGGGAGAAATCGCGCATATTTAGGGTATGAACACTTTTTACTTTGTCACCAATAAATACAAACAATAATTCTCAACTTATTTAGTCAGTGACAACTGTTACAAATTGTAGGATAAAATAGGCTAAAGATTACTTTTCGAAAAGTAGTGGTGATAATTGTAAAATCCGTACGCACTCGGGGTATGTTATACCCCATGCGACTTCTCCCGGGTTAAAAAAATCATAGGGTATAATTCGATTTTTTTTTCAAAATTTATTTAGAAAATAGAATATTTCTTTAAATTAATTTTTGAAACGAACATGAATTGTAACCTATAAAACGAACTAGAATGTCTGTGGTATTTTAAGAATAATTCAAAAACTACTTGGTGGAATCAGGTGAGATTTTTAATTCGGTTATTTGAAGCTTTTAGATGACGATTTCTTTTAAAAAAGACATTCCGTTCTGTACCGGAAGGAAAAGGTAGCTTCCATATTCCATTGTTTAAAAATTCAACTCCTTTTACTCACACACCCGAAGCTAAAATGTTTGGAACACGATTATAGAAGATTCAATCCCGGTTTTCGTTAATACGGAATTTGAATGCACATTCCAGCATGAGCGTTACAGCATAACAAAATTCAGATTGTTTCAAAATATCAGCCAACCTAGAATTTCAAACAACTATATCTCAACCATTTTTTAAGATAAATCCAAAAAAAAAATGGTCCGGAGTCCTTGTTTCATCATCTAACAATTAACGGAAACAACTTTTTCAATTTATAATTTTATTATACATCTTTTTGAATTAAAAAAAATAAATTTTATAACTTGCCGCCATTTTGAAATAAGATGGCGCATGAAACTGGCAACGAACTCCTTCAAGACCCTTGTATGTCCTGTGCGCATGATCAGTCACATTCATATCGGTACATAAATACCAGGGTTACAGCATAACAAAAGTCAGGTTGTTTCAAAGTGTACGCCTCTCTAGAATTTCAAACTGCCATATCTCAGCCATTTTTAAGATAAAGCCAAAACAAAAAATGCTCTAGAATTCTTGTATCACAAGCTAAAACTTAACGGAAACAACTTTTTTTTTTCAATTTATAATTTTTTTGTTCATCTTTTTGAATTTTTAAAATTTAAAATTTTTTTAACTGCCTGCCTTTTTGAAACGAAATGGCGTATCAAGCTGACCAACGAACTCGGTCGAGACATTGGTATGTTCTATACACATACTCAGTCACATCAAAATCGGTTCATAAATAAGACAGTTACAGTATGACACAAATGTCAGATACATACTTATTTTTGAAGTTTTAAAATTCATTGCTCTCACCCTCTAAATTTGTTCCATTATATCTAAAAATAATTCTTGTAAAATTTAATCCCTAAAAACTAATATTTACAGGTAGCTCAAGGAAGCATACGTTTCATAATTTGGGGTCATTTTGTTGTTTTCTTCTCCTTTTACTTGAAAAAATATATCTACTCCCAGTAGTAATAAAATTATTTCAGTGTATTGAAAAGTCAGTTATGTACACTATCAAATACATAAAAGCATTTGTAAAGTTAATTATTAAGTTAATTATCTAAAAATAATTCATTGATATAAAGATAATAAATGTCTGGAATTATTTGAAGAATGAAAACTGTTAAAGAAGAACAAAGGAAACTAAAAGGCATGCATTTTCTTCAAAATTAGATAACTAATTTCATATAGCTCATGCCAATGCATTAAACATAATCAAAATAGCTGAAGATAGAAATTTCTTACTAGCACAGCGAGAAGATGGCAGACGAGCATCAATGATTGGTATTGACATAAATAAATCTCACGTGGAATTGATTGCTTATAAAAAGAAGAATCTTCTGAATAAAAGATTAGAGAAATGTTCACAGGAAAAATAAACAAAAATAGCAGTACTTGAATCTTCTACAGATAGCCCAAATGAAGAAGATAGAAATGAATGAAAATGAACAACGCGATCAGGAAATAAAACTGTTAGAGGATGCAGCATCAGATCCTGGTTCATCCAAAGCTAAGAGAGGGAAGGGCAAATGGATATTATAACTCCAGTTTTTGCAACAGCTCTAGACAGGACAAAAGTATCAGACAGTATTTGTAGTTGCCGAAATTGCAGAGTTTAGAATATGTATTAAAGAAGTCAGTCTGGTTGAAAAATAATTGTTCATAGAATTAAACAATCACAAAAATTAAAAGAACGGATACAAAGAAATGTTCCTCTCACTGTTCATAGAAATGGTAAACTTTTTCCAGAATTAACTGGTACAGGGAAAATAGATAAACTACCAATTATAATTTCCAGAAAAGTAGTTTCTCTGATGCTCTAAGTTGCTAAACTTCTTTCTGCAACAGGCAAATCACAAGACTTGCAATTTATAAAGCTCTTAATGAATGGGATATTGAAGGTAAAGTGATTGGAATGCGCATTGATACCACATAAGCAAATACGGGAAATGATAAAGGTGGTTGTGTCCATTTAGAAGAATAGCTTGGGAGGAAACTTTTTTTGCCTGCCGTAATCATATTATGGAAATTATTGGAAAAATATTTCATAATTCTTTGTGAACTTAGTCATCAAGTGCAGATGTACCTTTATTCAAACATTTCTAAGGGTACTGGGGATTTCTAGATAGAGACTAATTTGAAACAGATTTGAAAGATAATATTAGAGTTCTTGTACAAAATGTAAAAGATGAAATTCTGCAATTCTGGAATTTGCTACTAGAAAAGAATCATGATCAATACCATCAGCACCTGGACCAAGAGATGATTATCAAAAATTTGCAGAACTTGTTGTTATTTTCCTTAGAGGAATACCTGTCAGGGGAATTAGTTTCATGCTTCCCAGGACAATGCATCATGCTCCTTGGGTATCTAATATGATATACTATTCTTTGAAGGTATTCATCTTTAAGTCCCGATTCATGCTTACCAAAAAAGAAGAAAGAGGTTTTCGTGATGTTTGTATTTTTATAGTGAATGTATTTTAAAGTTTGGATTACTGCTTCAATAACAGAAGCCTCACCAAACAATGACATTCAGTTAATGAATAGTTTATTAGAGTATTTAAGAATACATGGAGAAATTGCAAAAGCTGCAACTGAGAAATTTTCAAAGCATCTGTAATATTTTAAGATCTCTCTGGACTGTATGTTTTCGATAGCCATGTACTTGTATTAGAATCCTGAGAAGAAAACTGTTTCCCTTAAACATTTTCATGAAAAGAAGTTTGAAGATTTTGTTACCAAAGAATATTTCAAGTTGTTCAAAGAAATGAATTTAGCCCAAGGATTTTTTCAAGTAGACACTGAACATTGGAACACTAATTCTGATTATAGGATTGCATGACAAATGGTGCAAAGTGATAAATGATCATGTTGAGAGAGGTATTGCTTTGACCAAAGAATACACTAGAATCCTTGCACGAAATGAACTTCAGTTTCAGGTATTGGTCAATGTTGTGGAGGAACACTGAAAACTTATCCTTACTGCAGAAAAATGGACTAACAAATTAATCTAATTACTAATACTTTCATACTTTAAACTTTCTATATGCTTAACATTGTGCTTTTATGTTATATAAAAATATGAAAAAGAATTTCTATCGTAATAAAAATTATCATTTTGGTTTAGTTTTCTCTTGTCAATAACACAATGTTTTTCAGTATAATCGCCAAACTTCATCAATCTTGAGATACCTCTAAATATATTTCTTTTACATTCAAACTTTTCTTACTTTGTTTTCTACTGTATTGGAACAAATTTTGAGGGTGAGACAGAAAAAATTTAAAAAAAAGTTAAAATAGATCATATAAGGACCAACCTAATATATATATATATATATATATACATATATATATATATAAATCAAAATTTGAACGGAGGGTGGTTTTGGGGTCTGGGGGTCATGATTGGTTAAAATATGCCATACCTTTCTGGAATTGACTTCCTCCGAACGGCTGCAATAGGTAGCTTTTTGTATTGAAAGCTACCTAAAATTCATAGGTTGTAATTCGAATTTTTTTCCAAAATTTATTTAGAAAATAAAATATTTCTTTAAATTAATTTTTCAAACGAACATGAATTGTAACCTATACATTTTTTTAAAAGAAACATATTTTAGAGCTTCATATATGCGACATACAAAATTAGAGGTTTTCGTCAAATAGTTTTTGCGTAGTTCTTAACCTCTTCAGGGGCAAAGTACTCTTGTAGCTAAAGTATTGAAATGATTAGTTGACACCAGTTATTCACGAACGCATTTATTTTAAAATAAGTAAAAGCTTTTTCACATGTACCTGATAAATTAAAAATATGCTTATAAAATTCTGGTGTCATTGTGGCATTTTGGGATTAAAATTAAGTGGTATATATAATATACCGGTGCCCTTCAAGGGGTTAAAAGACTACACTCATTGCAATCTGATTGAAACGATTACAAATGAACGTAACATTAGGAGTTTCAAACTTTAAACTTTCACAATTCCTAAATTACTTGATCGAATGACCCCTCATCTGGTACACTAAGGTAAAATTTACAGAAAAAGCGACATATATTGTCTAAATTAGGTGTTCGTCTTGAAAATTTCAAAATTTGGTACATTTCAATAGGAAGACGACCTCATTTTTTTAATTTAATTTCGAAATTGCTAGGGGTGTACAAAATTATAATGGTGCATCTATGATTATTCAAGCATAGACGTTAAAACTTTGGTTATTTCATTTAAAGAAGACATAATTTCTAGACAAATGTCTATATCCGGTAGAGTATACTTCGAGTACTGATTTATCTCCAATTGATATTCTTTGTTGAACTTCCAATCGGGTATATTAACTTCTTTATTCCTTAGTCTACTTCCCGAAATCTAAACATAAAGATGTCCTCTGTCCATCTTTTGGGAATGTTAGATTTCAGTAAAGTTAAATCATTATGAAACGTAGTGACAAGACTGCAATTGTTGTTCGTAATAAAACATGTAAAAATAAGAAAAAACTACAAATGCTATGTCACAGAAAATTCTTTTTCGTTAGTGACACTTGTGCTATACCAATAATACATGGATTTGTACTAAAAATCTTACCGAAAGATTTGAAAATAGTTGGTATACACAAAGTTTTAAAATATAGTTTAATATTGCAAACAAGTCCATAGGCGCCGACTTAACGGAACCGAAATAGGCAGCCAGGGATATTTCTGAAACTAATTGAAAATTCTTCTCTTGTACTATGATTAATAATGAAAGAAATAAGAGCTTAAAATTAGTGGTGGAAGTTTGTTTGATTTTTTTCCCGTTGCCACCGCCCTGTCCATGAGAAATTGAGCGTTTTTGTCTAAACCAATGGTTTCTATCAACTCAACCGTGGACCCTAGTCGTACCAGTAATTTTCTAAAGAAATCTTCACCTTATTTAATCGAAAGATGTGAGCTATTTTACTGAGATTAAATAAGGTAACTATTACTCTAAAATATTACTGGTACACTTAAGAATCGTGATTGAGTTGTTAGAAATCCTTGAAGTGAGCTGGGGTGGGCAATGTTGGTCATTTTTGACATGCAAAATTACTTGTGGTGGTACTAAAATACGAAAATGAATTTTCTGATTTATTTTCTGCAGTATCCATTATTGGTTCGTTGGATATCACTGACTTGAAATTCAAGAAAAAATACCAACTATTTGGAAACAGATAGCCTCCGTGCAAACATTGAAATGATCAGAAATCATAAGCATCTCTATTTTCCTAGATTCCCTAAAAAATAATAAAACATAGGAAATTTAGAGTAATTTTAAACAAAACACAGATAACGAGAAGAAATATGAAAAACACAATAATAAGTGAAACAAAAATTTAAGTACATTTAATTCATTTTGAAATTGCAGGAAAATCGAAGCTCATGCGGGAAAAAGTGATTGTCCCTCACAAATGCTTATGTAAATAGACATATTATAAAAAGTTATAGGTACCATTCCACTTTGAACAATGAATACTATTAAGATATTTTCATAAATTTTGATTAGGGGATTGTCTACATATTAAAAGTTACAAAAACAGTGATTTTTGCTAAACGTAACACCCCCAATTTTTGGCATGATATTTGAGTTCCTTTCGTCAAGGCAGCACAAACAAAAGTATAGTTTATACAATTTTTCTTAAATTTTCATATAGTTATAAATAATTGTATTTGGGGTTTATCCATAAATTTCAGAAAAGAAAATGAAGAACTTACAGAAAAAAGTTCCGAAAACACACAATTAGTTAATATTTTGCAAAAATTTTTAATATGTAATGTACTTGCTTTATATGAAAGAAAATCCCACAAAAGGTTTTTGGAAATGTTTATGTAATGTTTTAGGATTTTTTCATGGATAATTCGATAACAGTGGACGGCCCTTATACTAGGATTCTTCAACTTTTTTGCCTGAAAGTTGTTTGCCATTAAAATTTTTTAATCTTTGCCTTATTTAATGTAAAATTTCTGTTACTAAATAAGGCAAACATTTGTATATTAAAATAGTTGTAGTTTGGTGTTCCGTGGGCCGCAAATTGAAGACTCGTGCCTTAGAGAGTCGAAAAGTAAAATTTATATTTCGTATATTAATTCTTCAAATGACCTGTAAACTTACAAACCCCCTTTTTTACGATTGTGGTATGTTTTATGCAAATTTTATCAAGGTCGTAATTCATAATTTTTTAATATGAATTTATTAGAATTTTTCATAATTAAAAAAATGGATAGAAAGAAAGCCTGGAATATTTTTGAATGTATTTATTGATTCGCATAACAAAAACAACTTGGATGATTTTTTGAGAAGATATAACATAATTTTTTTCACATGCATTAAATATAAGCATCTCGAACTTTGAAATTTTCTCAATGTGTGATGACTTAAGAAAATGGATATAAACTGTATATTTTAATCTTGCTGCATCGAGCCAAGGAACCGAAATCCTGGTGTCAAACTTTGAAAATTGAAAGTTGGTACAATTTCCAATATGTAGATGGCCCCGGAAGCATAATTTATACATAACAATTTTCAGTATCTATTATTCCAAGTTATTTGATACCTAATAATTTTTTTACATTATTTTTAGCAGTGTAGGAGGTAATAATTTTTATTTTTTACATGAATGTACAATTTGTACTTAAGATTTCTTAATTTTTTTTTAATATCATAATGTCTGCTCTATAATCTTCAGATCAAACAAAAATGTTTGAACCAGAAATTTTACTTTAAATATGTAAGGTAAACCTACCTCAGTAGTTATTTATTTGACTTCATGTATAAAATGAAACTTCGAGCGATATGTTTTTATACGAGAAATATAAATAAGCTGGAAATTACGGTAAACACTTTTGTAGTTATAAATAGCTCTAATCGCCTGGTTCGCGTTTTGAAAACAATTTTAAAATGTTGCAATGTGTACAGGGTGTAACTGAAATGCTTCAACAAACTTTGAGAGATGATAGTACTCATGAAGACGAACAAAAAATGCAGTGGAACATGGGGTCGCAAATGACGTTTAACCCCTTCAAGGGCAGTGGTATGTTTATGAAAGCGCTTAATTTTAATTCCAAAACGCCATAATGTCACCAGAATTTTGCTAAAATCTTTTCTATTTAATATGTATGTGAAATATAGCCTTTTTCCTATTTACAAATTTTTTTATAAATTCCGGTGCCAGTCATTTATTTCAACATTTTAGTACTAAAAGTAGTTTGCCCCTAAAAGGCTTAAAGGATAAAAATAGAGAAAATGCGTCTGAAAATGGACTGGCACCGGAATTTACAAAAAAAATTGTTTGTAAATAAGAAAAAGGCTATATTTCACAAAATATTAAATGGAAAAGATTTTAGCAAAATTCTGGTGCCATTGTGGCGTTTTGGAATTAAAATTAAGTGGTTTTTTAGACATACCACTGTCCCTGAAAGGGTTCAATGTCATTTGCAACCCCGTGTTCTATTGAATTTTTTGTTCATCTTCATGAGTACTATCATCCCTCAAAGTTTTTTGAAGCATTTCAGTTACACCCTTTATATGTATCCCAGAAAAAATTAATATTGCTTGTAGTTTTCGAATTATGCAAGAGACACAAAACTTCTTTTTTGTATTTCCACGATCTAGCAAAATGGAAAAATGCCCACATGTGCTTTTAAGTGTCGACACGTGGATCTCTCTTTTAACCCATTTTGAAAAAGATATAAGATAATTGCAACTCTGAACACATACAATCAGAGAAGCATCGTAAGAAATAAATTAGATCAAAATATATTCTTTTATTTCCAGTGGCGTATCGAAGGGAAGGCCAGGGGGTGCTTAGCACAACTTTTTTCGAACAGTAATATTCGCCTTCTTAACACGTTGACGGACAGTAGGAAATAGTGAAGTTCGAAAATTGACACTATATGTTTTTGTAATTTTTAGAATATTAGAAGTATCGTTTTACTCTTTCTGCTTAAATAAACTTAATTTTAATTAATTCAGCACCTTTAATTAGGTTGCACCACTCCCTTAACAACCACTCAAAGTGGCTAGTGGTCAGGGAAAAATACAGTAATAAAGGGATAAACACCAGTATATTCTTATAGGAAAATTTATGTTGATTATTCGTTCAAATAATCAATTTGAATTTTTCTATAAGAATATACTGGTAATTATAATTTTTTTACTGTATTTTTCCCTGACCACTAGCCACCCTGCACGTGCATACTGAAGCTGCAACTCGTATAACAGGTGGAAAACGAACTTCACCCTAAAAAATTGTTTCCAAAACATGACACTGGGCATCTACTTGTACACCGGTAAATGCACATTTGTGCTGCTATAGCCGTAGTGTCTAAAATCGATCGTTTCGTTTTGGGCAGCTATAGCCGTCATGCCACATTGTGAACTTCGCTTTGACGGCTAAAGCCGCAACTGTCCGTCAACGTGTTAAATTGCAGAAAATTTCTAATATTTCTGAAAATTAATAAAGCAAATATTACTGTTTAGACGACAGTGCACTCTGACATTTAGCTACATATGTCATTGTTTACTTCACATAAAAGGGGAATAAATTCATAATATTTAATGATACTTCGTTCATACCTTGTAGTTATGAGAATAATGTTACCGAGCACGACGTTTACATATCGGCCAAACCTTCCAATTTTATTAGGCGGCACTATTTCTGGATAGAAATCTAATTTATTTAATTAAAAAATTAAATAAGACAAATATTACAATTCATAAATAAAGATAAACAATAATCGTAATAAACTGAGACAATGTTTTCTCTAATATTCAAATATTGAAATGTTTTCAATGCTAATTTTTTCAAACAATTTTACTTTTCCGTCTACACTATTTAACAAAAACATAAATAATTATATTCACGGTTCATAAGATTAAGAAATTCAGGGTGTTAAAGTCTAAAATACATAATTTTTTTAATGTTAAGAATTTGGTGTTCGAAAATACCCAGGTAATATTCAAATATTTTAAAACGTTTTATTATAACTGATTTGTGCAAAATATCATAATCATATTTTGCAGTAAAATGTAGCAATATAAACAAAATATACTTTGACATTTTTAGTATCATTGGGGTCTTTTTTACTCCATTTTTTGTGTTTTGATATTTTACATGTTTCGAATTAGAAAAAAAATTATAATTTAAACATAATAAATAAAATTAAATAAACACAATAAATAAAATTAAATAAACACCTAGTGAGAAAAAACTACGTTTAGTAGAATTAAATTTCTTGTTCAAATCATCCAAAACTACTAATGCTCATCAAAAATTAAAACCCGTTATTTCGAGTGTTAATACATATCTATAGTTTTTAAAGTATATTAAGTTTAGCACCTGACGTATTTGTTTGGGTAATAATGTAAAAACCTCAAAAGTCAACATTTCTATCCCCGAAAACTGTCCTTTATTGGAATATAAAATACTGCAGAATATTCAGAGAAATTTTACTCCATATCGAATTCCGATAGGTGTAATGTCACATATGTTTTGTGTTACAAAGGAACTACAACAGTGTTTAGAAAGCGAAAACTATATGTTTAATATTAACTACAGTTTAAAGTGTTCTGATTTATAACTGGAAATTGAACTGAAATATGAAGTAAACTCAATGTTCAATATGCAATGCTTCATAAATTTCAGGTGGTATTTCGGAGATTTAGAAATTGCTTGGGGTGTCCAAAATTATAACGGCGCATCTATGTTTATTCAAGCATAGACGTTAAAACTTTGGTTATTTCATTTCAAATTGCTGAATTTATCCTTATTTTATTTCTGTATGATTGGATTGTCCGAATATTTCACGTGGTAATTGACTCAATAATGAAAACAAATTTTTATTATTATTACATATATTATATACACGTTTTGTAGAAAATGCACCATGGTTTGTACGAATGTTAGTATAATATGTTAATTTCATACTGAAATTATCTCATAATCTTGATGCAAAAATCATGCAAATCTTTGTTTTTCACCTTAAGTTTCTTGCCAGCCCTTTCTTATGAAGTTTTCAAAATAGTACAATGTTTATACAGAAATATATAAAATTCAAAATATTAATTAACAGGTACGATTTTTTCCCCTTTGTTAGAAATCATCAGATCATATTTAATATACTAGTTGTTTTATTGGGTAGTTACACAGGTTTCTTAGAGTTATTGTGTTCAAATCCAGTACTTCCAAAAAGAAAGTTTCGACTTATCTAATCACAGAATACCTGTTATTAAAAAAGACGAATATTATAAATCCGGAAGAGAGGTATTCAAATGCAAGACTGGTATGAATTCCGCGTAACTAACTAACTAAACATCCGGTATATATACAGGGTTACCCTAAACGATTCATCGGGTTTCAAAACATGTATCATTTTCAAAACTGTGTATTGAGAGTTATACTACCTATAAAGATGGGTGATACATGACAAGATACATACACTCACCAAGTTTGAAAGCCCGGATCGTTGCTTGCGTGGTCGCTAGATGACAGGCTGGGGCGCGCTTGCATGGGTGATTTCCTCTTTTGCGACCTCCAGGTCGCTACAACTCACGCCATTTGATTTCTTCTTGTTGGGTTATGTGAAGAACAAAGTTTATGTACCCCCAATGTCAACTACGCCTTAAGCATTGAGGAAGGCATCACCGCTGCTGTGACGAACATTTACAGAAACATGCTATTAAACGTATGGCCGGAACTGGATTACAGTTGGGATGTGTGCCGGGTGACTAAGGGCGCACACATTGAACATTTGTAATATGTACCAGAAACTTGGTGACTGTATGTATCTTTTTATGTATCACCCGTCTTTGTACGTCGTATACTTGTAAGTAAACAGCCTTTTGAAACCCGACGAATCATTTAGGCTAACCCTGTACATAGTGTCAAGAATTACGGATTTTGGAGGAAGTGAAATTCAGCCTGTTCCTCTCATGAGGCTCCAGCTACGAAGCCATCAGATCGTCTCCGCGTCCGCCCAAGTGTCGTGTGGTGGTGTCCTTTACTTGAGGCTCCACCGCATGACGCAGACCGCTGCCATCAATTATTTGGGTTAGGGTGAGAGGCGCAGGTAGGCTTCGGCCCCCGTCTTTTCCCAGGCCGAAGAACCCACATAGAGGGTGTCCGGGTAAACCGGCTCCACCTGGCGGTGTACTCGTATAGACTCACGAGAGCCTGGTTTCGGCGGTGAAGTACGACTGCCTTCGGCAGCCGTAGCTTACCATACCGCCGATAAATTTCTAAATTTTCACAGTATTCGACTGACTTTTTAATGTGAGTTGTTAGCTGACTTCTAAATTATATAAAAGAAGTTTTGCTATCTTTAGCACATGTACAGTTAAAAATTTTCTCATACAAATGTTCATATTTCATTAAATGTTAATTTTTGCCCGTATTTATATTGTAATTGCAATATGTTATTTTCATTGTACTTTGTCAAGTTTCATGAATGTGGCGTTAAATTTGGTTGAAAATTCTGCATGCTTTGTATAAAAGAAATTTTCTTGAAGTTTTTAATCCATTCGGGACCATGAGTGCATATATGCACCCTCCAAAACAGCATACAAAATTTTTTTTAGGCACCAGTAAAAAATAAAAGTAATATTTGCTTTCTCTAATTAGAGAATTTTTTTGATAGTTTAAGTAAAGGTAGCTTTTTAAAAAAAAGTGGTGCCAACCGAATAAAATTTGTGTAAAAGCCGCCGGTCCCGAAGAGGTTAAAGAAATCTTTATCCCACCATGCATGTATATAAACAAAAATTATAAAATTATACAAAAATTAACACAAATTTTGCACAAAATCTATATAGTCAAATACTACAGATACAGATCATTTTGCTAATTATATTTTACATAGTTATTCTAGGTAACCTAGGCAGTACTAGGTTCGTACGCTAGTACCACAATTTTTTAATAGAATTTTTCTATTTAGAATTTAAATAGCAGAAATCGTACACGCCACGTTTAAATGCATGATTTGTAATACATTTCTTCATTTAAATAAGGCGATAAATTCTATTAAAAATTGTGGTACAATACTACGAACACTGTAAAACCGTTTGTTCCGCAAATTATACGCCAGACATTAGTGTACTATCAGTTATTTGTATAGAATTTAAGTAGAATACATTTAATATTTAACTAACATTATGAGATTTTGTTTATTGCTATTAAAATCAAATCATGAAAAAATACATATTTATTCCCAAACGCTTGTCAGGCATTGCATATAAGCCAACCATTCCGATTTTTGAATATCACTATTTCCGATTAGTAATATTCCTACTATTTATTCATAATTTTTTGTCATTAAATTAAGAAAATAATTGTATTCAGAATATTAGCGCACAAAACCCGGCAAATTTTGCAGCTGTGGGATTGCATTGTGATGTGTAACAAAATTAAAGTCTTGCTGTTATAATTGTGCATTGCAAAATATCTTTCTAGATGAATGGCTTTGGGATTCTTTTAAAATATTTCAAAAACATATTTCTTTAATAAATTCTTTTCGGACTTCAGAATTTTCTGCCATGGCTTTCTGAAAAAACAATCAAATCTCAAACACATTTATAAATTATTCATGGTGTTATTCCTTTCTTACGGATGAATTCATCTTTTCAAATTCGCTGTCGAGAAGCTTACAAAAATCATTAAATACCTTTAGAAAAAGTTTTCAAGAGAAAATGTTTAATAGTTTTATCTAACATATGAAACAATTCATTTTGAAGAAATGAGATATTTTTAAAAGATAAGGGCCCAGGTTTCTTGCTCCTTTTGTTTTAAAAGTTGAAAAACTACTAATGTGCATTTTTTAAAATTTTGTTTAATTAAAATACGGAAGTTAATAATTATAAGAACTTTTCATTTATAAATACATACTTCCCTTTTTTTAAAAACAAATTTCAGATATTCATTCAATCATATCCAGAAAAGTAAAGAGAGCACACAAATAATTATTTTAAAATTCACAATGTTTTTCGCATCTTTCCTTTTATTTTATTTTTTTAAGCCGGCATCAAGAAACAAAGAACGTAGAATTTTTTTTTTAAAGAATCTCTTTAATGAAATGTTTTTCAGTTATACAACAATTCATTTCAAAGAACTAATTTTGTTATCTAAGTACAGATGTTTTAAGCTCTTTTCTTTCTGAATGTAGAACGTGAGGAATGTTTATGTGTTTATCAGTGGATGCATAGCATGTATGCAAACAATGTATTACGGCTTAAAGCAGTAGTTCTATTATTTGCGGCTTAGAGCTGTGGCACCATTAACTACTTCACTTGCGAAAAATAGTATTCGCCTTATTTAATCACAGAAATTCTGCGGTTAAATATGATGAAGATTTCTTTTAAGGAAAATGTAGCTTTGTGGCCCGCAGGACGCCTGATAAGTGCATTATCCCCAGTTTCATCGGAGTAATCTTTTTAGTCATACAAGACAGGGGTGTCCAACCGGCGTACAGCTTGATGCCTCTATTTCCGAATTGTAATCTTCTCCTTATTTAATCGCAGAATATTAAAGACACCCTTAGTATACACCTATAATATAAGTTATTGTTAGCTGTATGGATCTCTTAAAGTTAACTAGAGCATCAATCAAAGTGGGTATACTGCTTAGAATTTACACGGAGCGTAGTTCCCCTATTTCGGAGTAGAAATATTTGACTAATATGTTTTTTCTTTCGATTACAAATATTTCGGCTATTTATCTCAGAATTTATAATTTTTATTCTGCGTTTAAATAATACGAAACATTCTACTCGAAATTTGTGATAGAACAGTATGCCAGGGGTGATTGTGTTCCGGTGTTTTGTACACCACAAAATTTATCTAGCAATATCCGTAGCATGTCATAGAGAATTTATTGATTAAAGCAGAAAAAGATTGCTGTATAAATTTAGTGGTGTACCAAATACCGGAACACAATCACACCTGCTGTAGCCCACACAGATTAATGACTGAAACGTGTTGTCAACGTGCCACAAGAAAAAAACCTTTTTTGTAATGCAACAAAAGAATATAAAATAAATGATCTTTTCGAAATAATTACAAAAATATGCAATTTATTTGCATTTGAGCATAAATAAGCCTAGAAAACCAAAAATAGATACATTTGTGTAACGCAGAACTGTCCAACCTGCCGCCTGCAGAATTCCACTATTTTCGTTCTATAATCTTCGCCTTATACAGGGTTCGTATGTTTTCACCACAGTTTTTTAATAGAAATTTTCTATTTAATATTTAAATAGCAGAGATTGTAATCACCTCGTTTAATTGCAGGATTTGTAATACTTTTCTGCAGTTAAATAAGGCGAAATAATCTATTAAAAATTTGTGGTAAATCGTACTAACCCTGTTATATAATCGGACTAACCTTGTTATATAATTGTAGAAATTCGGAGATAAAAGAAAACAAAGTTTCGATACGGAAGTATTGCTATTCCGTGAGCTCCATGTTAGATATTCGCGGCATAATTTATGACATCAAAAAAGTTCTTGGTTTAGTCTATATAGGGGTATTCCAAAAATCTGATAACATTTCAGAAAATAATAAAAATGGAAGGAGTGTGTATGACTGAATGTAGCTGGTAGGAAATTTTCTCAACAAAGGAGGACTTCTATAGTATTATTAGTTGCAATATTTGCTTATAGAGAGCACTTGAAGCAACCCAGTTAGAGGAAAGATGCAAATTGGAGTTCTATAAAAGTCAGGGTGCTCATCCGAGGGCTTGTACCCGAGTTATCGTCTTGCTGGTAAAAACGTTCCCAGTATACACAATTGTCGATCATTTTTAACGTCGCGTCGTTTAAAAGCGCAATTTATCATGAAATATCCTGCATCCAGCCAGATATAAGGCATGTTTTCTGTAAAGATGCTGTTACTCGCCTGAAAATAATACGTTTTGGCGGACGAATTAAGCATTTGGATGGTGTAAAATGTTTGAAAAGTTTTACCTGAAATCATATAAGCATTTTAAAACATAAATTTCTGATTTTAGTTCTTGAAAAGAATTTAATCATCAAATACTCCAACTAATATTTTTTATCTTACTAAAGTAATGCATCATTCTTGGGAATACACTTTATGCAAGCCGCATTCAATTATTCGAAATTCATCCCCTTTCATGAACATTTGGAAAGATAACATATTTATGTGATACAAACTTTTGGGACATTCTGCCGATGGTTATTTAACACAATCCTAAATCAGTTCTGTACAACATGGACCTCATGAAATGCCACTAATTTCAATTTTTTTATGCCACTATATCTGCACTTTTTTAATCTTTTTTCTTCGCAAAATATGCTCACCCAGGAATGTGTGTGCATAGGGGGTGATGCCACAGTTTTCAACTAGAAATCACCACCTTCTCATTTAGTCACAGAATTCTGCGATTAAATATCCGATTTTGGTGATATTTTCTCCAGTTGACAAATACCTGAATAATGAAATCTAATCTAGTTGTATTGAATCCACGATTTACCACAAGTATTTTGAAAAAGTAATCTTCGCCTTATTTAATTGCAGATTTTCCGTCATTGTATAAGTATAATTTTACTGTTTGAAAATACTAGTAACAATTGGCTTTCTGGCATAAAGTTTCACCTGATGCAAAATTATCATCTTGATGTAAAATGTTTAAATTCTGCTGCTCAGATATTGTAGTACTCCTTTATTTTCCGACGGTACTTTAAAGTACTAGTAGAACAATATTTTGAAATATATATATTTGACTAACCCATTAGTATACAACAGTACAATTCAGTATGAATGTTTAAGTGAAAGCTGCCAACTTCGACCATTTTGTTTTACACCCAAATTTTCTAAAATTAATTTTTGCCTTACTTATTCTGTGAATTCTTCGATTAAATAAGGTAAGATATCTATTTAGAATTATTGTTGCGAAAGTATTATATAGGTTAACAGCAGGATTGACAGTTTGGCCTCCTTTTTTATTCAGAAGTTCAGTAATCATACCAAAAATCCCGAATAGTAATTTTTGCTTTATTTAATGATGGACATTTCGTGATTACATAAAGTAAAAATTATTCTTTCAGAATTTCCAGCATGAACTCTTAATTTCTTAACATGGAAGGTAACCAAACTAGTTAAATTTTATATTAAGGCCGCCTTCCATTGTTAACATTAGTAATTGTGTGAAGCGAAAAAATGTTTGAGCATGATATTTTCCCGCCTATGTATCTCATTCTACCTTCCATTTTGTTGGGTGATATGCGATATTAATTCTTTGATTACGGACCAGGACGGGCGACTATTTTTATATTTAATCATATCACAATTTCAAAAACTTTTCTTTTGCGGTAGATTTCGCTAAACGTTTATAGCATTGACTATTTTTCAAAAAATGTTATGAATCGTATAAAAAAATAGTTCACAGGAACGTAAATAATGCAACCCGTACTCAAAGAAGTAAGTTACCGTAATTTCCGGCGTATAAGCCGCAGCTCAAAGAGTCGTTTTTCGACCCAGAAATTTTATTCAATAATTGTAGTTAAATATTTACAGCGATCTTTTAAGTTACATTTTATAAAAAAATATTTCTGGGTCGAAAAACGACTCTTTGAGCTGCTCATTATACGCCGGAAATTAAGGTACGGTACTACTGCTTTGAAACATCGAAACATCTCAATGATTATAGGTGAGTACACTTTATATATATATATATATATATATATATATATTATATAATATTATTTCTCAGACTCAAATTGAGGATCATACAAATCCTGTGTATGGTTCGTACCCGGGTACTCCCTTGTTAAATGATGATTATTTAATAGTCTGTTTTAAGTTTTATTAGGTGGAGATTTTTATCAATCACGTAAACAATCACAGTTTACATTTAATCTATATACAGGATTCTTTATTTCTGATGGTTTTATATTAAAATCCCAGCAGGGGATTCATTATATTCAGATTAATGTGTTCTTCGGTAATATGAATCTATTTATTGCAAAGGCATTAGTCCAGGAGTATAAAACTGTAGCCTGTGAAATACCACTACTTTCTAATAAATTTGGCCTTATATAATCGTTGATATATTCAGTGATTAAATAAGAAACATATTAATAAATTATGCATAATAATTTAATAATAAATTTTGTCCAAGAGTAATTTTTAATTTCAAAAGACATGAATAAATGCATACACAGAAAAATAAAAACATAACATACAATAATTTCTACAATGAAATAGAATCCATACCTTCGAGAAAATGAGTGCGTTTATTTACAGTTCATTTATTAATAACATAGTTTTGAAGATACCGACCAGGAATGCACGCCATAGTGTAACAATTAAAAAAATTTAAGTAAACAACAATAAAAAAACATAGTGAAATGTGCTTTTTAACGCATTAATCATTTGCCCTTGTCTGCTCGTTATCGAGATACAAAGTTTAAAAGTTTGCTACTTTATTTGTTTACTAATTTAGGGAGAAAAAGCGTGGTTTTGATTCAGAAATTATAATAATCATATTAATATAAAATACAAAACATATTTAGATATAATAATATAAAAATGAAAGAAGTCCGCCAAAAAATACCATTGACAAATATGGTACTGACCCAAAAAATGATTGAAGCATAGAAAATATTGGCACCAAGAACATTTCACGAACTTACCGTAATTTCCAGCGTATAATCCGCAGCTCAAAGAGTCGTTTTTCGACCCGGAAATATTATTTTATAAAATGTAACTTTAAAGAACGCTGTAAATGTTTAACTACAATTATTGAATAAAATTTCTGGGTCGAAAAACGACTCTTTGAGCTGTGGATTATACGCCGGAAATTACGGTAATTCTAGTACAATGATTACAATGGCCCACCTCTTGCGAAAAACAAAATTGCAAGGGCGTTTCAAATGGAAGTGGCTCAGTTTGAACTAACCCAGACTTGTACCAACCATACCGAAACATGTCGGTAAATTGCGGCGCACTAAACTGGAAATGAACAAGTGACTGGAGTTTGATGATGTTGTTACGTTGAAAACATAATGACTCCAACTTCCATTCTATTAAATCAATAAATTAGTGTAATAATGGAAAAAAAAATTAGGTAATCAGCAATAAAAAAAGCATAAGTAAATGTGTTTTTAACGCATAAATCATTTGCCTTCGTCTGCTCATTATCGAGATATATCTTAAAGTTAGCTAATTTATTTCTTTAATTTCGGGAATAAAGGCGTGGTTTTAATACAGAAATTTTAATAATCAGATTAATATAAAATACAAAACATATTTAGATATAGTAATATAAAACTGAAAGAAGTCCGCCAAAATATGCCATTGACAAATATAGTACTAACCTAAAAAATGATTGAAGCATAAAAAATATTGGCACCAAGAACATTTCACGAACTTAATTCTAGTGCAATGATAACAATGGCCCACCTCCTGTGAAAAACAAAATTGCAAGGGCGTTTCAAATGGAAATGGCCCAGTTTGCACTAACGTGTACCAAGACCCAGACTTGTACCAAGCATACCAAATCATGTTGGAGAATTGCGGCGCACTAAACTGGTAAAGGACAAGTGACTGGAGTTTGATAATGATGTTACGTTCAAAACGTCATGACTCCAACTTTCATCCTAGCGACTCCTCCTTCCATCCTATTAAATCAATAAATTAGTGTAATAATGAAAAAAAAATTAGGTAAGCAGCAATAAAAAAAAGCATAAATAAATGTATTTTTAACGCATAAATCATTTGCCCTCGTCTGCTAGGTTATCGAGATATAATGTCTTAAAGTTTGCTAATTTATTTGTTTAATTTCAGGAGAAAAGGATTGGTTTTGATTCAGAAATTTTAATAATCAAATTCTATAGAATAACGATATGTGCATGGAATTTGTTGTTATTTATGCACTGACATGAAACGATAAAGAAATTAATTAATTGCAATTTGGTATCATATGTCATCTTTGTAGTTTATATTGGGTTGTTCGGAAAGTTCGTGCTGGTTGGGAAAATCAATTCGTACCGAAAAATTCTATCATTGAATTTTCAGACGTTGATTCCGATATCTAATGTCTAATAATTTACTCTCAAAAATTTCCGGTACGAATTGCTTTTCCCAACTGGCAGGAACTTTCCGAACAACTCAATATTTTATCCTCCTATTTCAGTGTTGTGTTTAGTTGCATAGCTGCTATCTTCTGCTCAGTTTTGGCACCACAAAGAAATCTTTGCCTTATTTAACCACGGTTAAATAAATAGAAGTTTACTAGAACACTAGAATAATTTTAACACAATTATTCAAATTGGTAAAGAAATCATACGAGTTTTAATTTTCCAACTGGACGAAAAATGTTCCGAGCCAGGATTCGAACCTGGGATCACTTGGCTGAAAGACACTAGTAGTGTAATCACGTATCCAGTGTTTACTGGAGTTCCATTACCTGCGATCTATTCTGTTGAGCTGATTAAAATATCAGACCAGATGCTATGATCAATAAGGTTACTGGATGAATTATGCCCTCCAGATTCGACCTGGATAGCTCAGTTGGTAGAGCATGGCAGCTTCAGCCAAGTGATCCTAGGTTCGAATCCTGGTTCGGACATTTTTCGTCCAGTTGGAAAATTAAAACTCGTAGAAGATTACTAGTCGCACAGCTGCCAACTGCGACGATTTTTAGGCAACATTAATTCTGAAGAAAAGTTTCCGCCTTTATTTAATCGCATAAATATTCTCTTAAACAAGTCAAAGTTATCGCTACGGAATTTCTCGTGCGGATAAATCGTAGTAGTTGGCAGGTACATTGTGCAGTTGTGCATCGGGCATTGTGATGCCAGAAAGCGAAGTAGTTGTCAAACATACAGCTGTACGTTTTTGTGTGAATACGGTTTAGTTTCATATTTCCTTCAAAGTTTGTAGATTTATTTTTCTCTAGGACATAATGAAAACCAATTAGTAAAATAACTCCGATAAATTTTATTTCTTGAGTTTTTATCCCAAATGTAAACTGAAAAAATAACACAATTTTCTATAGGAATGTGCCTTATGTAATTTTCTCAAAACAAAATACCGCAGTATGCCTAAATGGAAAATGAAAAACGCATTGAAAAATCCTTTAATCCTCTTAAAGTATTAGAGGAAAGTGCAAAATCTCTTGATGATTTTATTTAAGTATAGTTTAACTTTTCCTGCAAAAATCTAATATAAATAGAAACTAGATTAAAAAATAAATACAAGTTATAAAACTTCTCCCATGGTAGCCCAAAAGGATAAAATAAATTTATATATAACAGACAGAAATATGCCATAAATCCCCTACATCCATCATAATAGGATAAAAAAAGTTTTATGTGAAGTTTGATCATGTTTTACTTAAATACTTTATTTTAGATTGTTATGTTCTGAAGATGTTTTGTTTTTTCAAATTTTATTTATCCTTGTTTCCTATGAAACGGATTTTTTTCTAAAATTGTTAAGTACAAAATATTGCTTGCCCTATTTCGTAGTGTAATCGTCCCTAAAATGTCTCTGAAGAAAGTTTTAAACTAGACTTTTTGTTTGAATATTACTACCAGTGGCGGCTTTATTTGGGGCGCCGAATGCATGGTTACCAAATTTATTCTTTTTTTTTTACCACCATTTTTGTAAATACAATTTTGATTTATTTATTGCCAAAAAGTTCTGGAATTAAACACAAAAAATACTTTTTTACAAAAAGTTATGGTAAGAAAAGAATACATTTTTCAGACAGGCATTTAATGCCCCCAAAAAGCCAGTGACGAGCCGCCACTGATTACTACATAAGTAAAATAAACTTTCTTCGATAATTGTCCATCTAATATTTTAATGAAACAAAATACAGAAATAGAAAAATAATTACAATTTATGTGAAGCCACCTTCATAATGTATAGTCCCAATAGCACTTTACTGATAAAAACAAGACTATATACTATATCAGAGATGACGAACCAATGCCACAATACAGCAGCGAACCAATGCCACCATAATTTCCGGGCATTTACTTTTCGGTCTAATTAATGAGACGATTCAACAATATAAGTGGGCAGAAGTTATAATTCACACATAGATTTCACATGTGACCTGCTAACATGCGATTTCGACACTGTTGACATCTATTTATAAATTTGAGTCCAGATTTTACGTTTTTAAGGGAAGTAACAGAAAAAGTAGAACCTTGCGTTTACGAAGCAGGGGGAAACTTTCACCAGTATTGTATAAGAGAATTGTTTCCTGATACAAGATGAAATATTCTACGTTTAACCCCTTAACCGTGGAAGGTTTTTTGACACCATAAACTAAAAATTGTACACCACTTTTTCCGTGCTAAAATATATGCTTTATGTAATCGAAAATGTCCGCCGATTAATAAAGCGAAGATTGCGTTAAAAAAATTACTGGTGTGCAAAAGATTTCAGTAACAAAACAAGCAAACTCTTCTTGCCCGAACTGAATTCGGGATACACGGGTAAGGGGTTAAATAAAATAAAATTTTCTATACTAAAATACTACTGGAACTTTACACCTGTGGCAATCTGGTAAAAAGTGATAGCTTCTGGTAAACCTTCTATTTTCCTCCACTCTTTCGAAACAAAACTATTCACCTAATTTCATCGCAAAAATCACTAGAAAATAAAAAAAGGTTACCCTTTTAACACTAGAACTACCAGAAATTTTACTCAAGATTTTTAAAACTATTTCACATCAGAAATTTTATTTACATTTAACGTATTTCTGTGAGTTTTATATTTAATTTATTTTAAAAAGAAATTTCTGGTTCGAATCGGAATGTATTCATTTGGTAACCGTCAAAATGATGGCTCATGGTAGTTCTAGTGTTAAAGAAGTGGTAAGAAAGAGCATGCCTAATTTAAAAAGCAAGATTCGACACTAATATTCATATATAAGTATGTGTGTGTGTGTTCCGAATATTGTACAACTTTCCATACTTGTATCTGTTCATTTGTATTTGTAATAAAAGTTTGAAATTGTAAAGAGACTAATTCTGCAGTGACTTTGTGGACACCCTGCATATATATAATGCATAAATAACGACGTCAATTACTTTATATGCCTATCGAAAACTCAATCAAAACTCTTTTATACTTTTATTTCGATAAATCATGTACGTAGTATGCAAAATTTGCATGTCCTTTTTATAATTAACAAAAACATTATATTTAATTTATAATTTTTAAAAAATGTATCTAATGTCTAATAAAATGCCTCATAATAAATATTTCTCCACAAGTATTTATATCAAATCTTAAACAAATAAATATTGTTAGTGAAGAATTCCAACATTATTAACACATACACGTTTAAAATATTTTTTTTATATTCCCAAATGAGCTCTATTCTATATCAAATGATTCGTAAAGAAATAGACGTTAGAAGCAATGTACCAGCCATAATTCTTAACGATATTTACTATACATGTATTTTGGTACTTATTTTCTCGGAATTTTATTAGAACTAAGTAAACGCAATATTATATATGATTTCGAAGTGCTAGTTAGATAAACCTACATAATGTTACGCTCGGGTTTCAGGGAAAACTATTAGGTTCTTATGAAGCTGAATATATTCTTGCTTTTCTTTTTCTTGCACATAAATATGCTTAGCTGTCAACCATTTGTGTTTTTTAAATCAAATAAACACACTTTAAACCGGAAACATTTTCTAAATAATGAAATAATATAAATACCAGAGAGAATCAAGTTACATTATTAAATAATTTTATTTTTAAAAACTATTGTGCCATGTTTGTTTTCTGACTTTAAAAAAGTCCAGAAGGTTGCAGCTACGAATATATTTCCGAGCGTTTTCAATATTTTATACTTATATTTTTGGATGAGTTGTTAAATGAAATTTATTAAGTAAGCAGATAATTTTAACTCTTTTAATGTATGTAATCTACTCCTTTGAGTAAGGTAGTGAAAATGTCAGCAACATGGTTGTCCAAAGTTTAGCCTGAAATTCGTTTGTCACCCCTTTTCAGAATATTTCACTGCCTAAAAGGGACTTCACAGACGAAGAGGCCAAGTCTGTAGAGCATTGATGTCCCTCCCGGTAACTTTTTTAAAGTTTTATTTAAAAAAAATACAAAATCATCTGAAGCTGAACCCACCGGCAAGCACGACAAGGGGCGAGGTGAACAGTGCAACGGCTTTGGGCCAGAGACTGAGAAAAAAATGTTAGTACCTTTTTACTAGGGCACGTGACCGGCACTTTTAAGTCAGTGACCTCCACGTGACAAGGGGCAGGGGGTAGGCATTAAATGAATCAGATTAACATAACAAATCCCATCCGCTGGAGCACATAGCCTATATGCGACAGGCAGCGGAAGGGAAAAGTTGTGGTTTTGAGCTATACAATGAAAATATCAACAACTGTTCCTACATAGGCTTGTTCCAAAAACAGTCCTTGAAGATTGGAGCAGAAACATAAAATAAAATAAAATAAAAAATACGCCGGGACAGTGTTCCCACGAGAGCTACTTGGAAGTGGTTTACTGGATACTGCAGACATTTCACTGGGTCTCAGGAGCTAAGAATTGAGAGAGCCATTAAAAAATAATAGATTTCTGCTAATTGACGGAAGAGCTTGGGACGGGAAAGAATATTCTGGAGCCAAGAAGGAGAGGGTAAGGGGGCTTTTTAAGATGCCAAGCAGCAGCTAGTGAGCAATTGAAATAATAGTGCTCCGGTGATCCCAGGGCGCCACATTCACAATTTTGGGATCAGGAACGATGGAAGTATTTTAGATGTGTCCTAAAGGGACCGTGACTTGAAAGGAATGCTGTTGTGTGTGGGGAAACATTCAGGATGATTATAGACACTTTAGGGATAAGATTGTGGGTGTGTCGGCCCTTGCTAGAGGAATCACAGTCAATTTGCCAATCGGGAAGAATCCTAGATTTAAGCACGCGCCGTAAATGTGAGGGGGAACTGGAAGAGAGATCTGCACATCAGGGGTGGTTGCCTTTTTGCAAGGGAATCAGCAATTTCGATTCCCTCAACGCCAATGTGAGCTGTGACTTGACCTAGAGATACTTTTTTGAATAGGGGGAAGAGGGCCAGTTTGATTTGGAAGACTAGTGGATGCTTAGTCCTGTGGGCAAAAATAGCCTGCAAGCTCGACAAGCTATTGCTGAAAAGCCGAAAAGTGGGAGGAGAGGAGAGGCAGGCTAACCATTCCAAAGCTTTCAGAATTGCGTACAACTCCGCCTGAAAGACTGGATTATCATCACCAATTCTACAAATACTATTATATCAAGCCCACGGATGCGTCACGATCTCAACTTCCATAGCGCAGAAGGTTGCAGCCACGCCGATTTCTGTTCGGGACCCATCGGTGTAAAGTGACGGATGCCGGGAGGCAGTGTAGCTGTGCTTGGTGGGTAACATGACGATGCGATGTTTCATCCGCCGGATGCAGACGCCAGTTGCGGACTTTCCTTTGTACGTCTGTTTGAGGGTGTGTGTTCTAGATGGAGGATCCTATTTTTTTTTATATTCGTAAACAAGTGTTATCGTTATAGGAGGGATACCCGTTAGTACTGTGAGAGCAGCCGTGGAGATGGTTTTGTAGCCTCGAGCCATTTGAATCAAGAAAATCCGTTGGATCGTGGTCAACATTTGTTTTACCAATTTGGTGAGTTTTCCTCCCCAGATGCCTACAGAGTAGATGATAATCCTTTCTATTATTGCACTTTTCAGAATAGTAATATTCGCCTTTAATTAATTGCAATGTTTCTATCATTAATTAACCCTTTCAGGGCAGTGGTATGTTTAGGAAACCCCTTAATTTTAATTCCCAAATACCACGAAGGCACCAGAATTTTGCTAAAATATTTTCCATTTAATATGTATGTGAAATATAGCCTTTTTCTTATTTCCAAATAATTTTTTTTTGAAAATTCCAGTGGCAGTCATCTATTTCAACATTTTAGTACTGAAAGTACTTTGCCCCTGAAAGGGTTAAGGCAAATTAATCTTTACGGAAATGGTGTAGCGGCCTACGGCCAGAAGTTGGACACACATTGAATTTTAATAGTTTTCTATGCTGCTTTAAGTACTATTACATTCATTAAAAAAAAAGATTGAATTCATTCAATTTATGACACGTTGTTGATTATTCGGAGAAGATGTCACCTTCAAATTCAAAATATATTTTATTAAACTGGATACAATCCAGTTTTGCAAATTTTTTTATTGAAAAAAATACCAATGTACCAGAAGTTCTGTATAGTAATTTTTGTTTTATTTAATCACGGATTTTTTGTCATTAAATAAAAGCAAAAAAAAACTGTATAGAAATTTTGTTTGGAAAGCATTCTTTTTTAATAACAAAAGGGGCAACGCTGATCTATTCGTCTCATATTAATTAATATATGTGTAATATAAAAATAAATAAAAGCTATATTACGTTTTGAAAGAACTGCTTTAGAAAAATTCTTAATAGAATTTCTAATTTTTATGGATATTGCTATGTCCTTTTCACCATTATATTGACTCAAGGAATCTCTTTAGCATTCTGTAACTCAACCTGCACTAGCCAGCCGACGACATTCGCAAGATAATTTTAGACTGATGGAGACGTTCTTTACTAATCTCTTGCGTGCTTTGAAATATTTTTTTCCATAGGATATTTGATGTCGATGTCTAAAGTGGTACCTTTGTACTTTTTGGATGTTAGTTCTAATTTCTTTATTGCAATTTAGTTCCTTTGTCACCACGAAATCGTTGCATACTTTCGAATTTTTAAGGATCGATGCTGTTAGAATGGCTTTTCGTTTCGAATCCAAAGTGAACATTTAATCTAAACTTAAAATGAAGTCAAATTCGTAATTTTAAAATTGGGAAATTTAAAGTTTTTTACTATTTCCATATCGAGATGGCTCCCTATACATTTTTTGTAAGTAGTAAGTTTATAGTCTGCATAATAATGTTATTCCGTTTTTCTCGTCAATAATTTGACGAATCAATTCATCAATTGAATTATTGAATTTTATATTACAAAAATCAATCAAAACTTTGTTAAGAATGATGAAGTAACTTATACCAGAAAATAAATGTCCCGTTTTCTTTTGCCTTTTTTATAGACAAAAACAATCTGGGTAAATCATCTTGAGACTTGTTAAAAACGTTGTGTTCTCCGTTGAATACTGCGGGGCTTAAATACGAGACTAATGAAAGAAAATTAAATCAGAAAGAGAAAGAAATTATAATCGTATATGCAGGTTATCCGTGTTTTTTTTCCTGAGTACACGTAATTAGAACAAAACGTAATAATCATTGAATTATTTAATCAGAAATGTTTTCAAAATGTTTATCAATTAAATAAGGGGAATATTGTTATTAAAAAGTAGTGCCACTCAAGTGTAAGATCAAGTGTAAATAATTTTGAAGTTAGTTTTTTATCGTATCAGGGAATTAATCTTTTCCACAATATTAGCAGAGATTCACCCTTTGGTATGCTAAATAAGGATAGTTTCCAGTTTGCTGTCTTATATCGAGTACTGCAACCAGGCACAAAAGAATGCGTATCACGTTTTTTGGCCTTTATCAATATCATTCATATTTTCAAAGCCTATGAAAATCACTATCCAATCAAAAGAAATAGGGTGTAATTTAATTATTTAAAATATTTACCACCAGCTGAAACGTTTTCTCAGTTCGATTCTTATAGAATGTTTGCGTTGAAAAGAGCTAGCAGACAGTGAGGTAGCCAGAGAGGGGGGTCTAAATGCTCTGGAAACCAGTCATATTATAAAGTTTTCTTCGCTTTCAATATAGCAGAACATTTTGTGATTAGAAGAGGCAAAAATATTTTTATAAAATTAGCGGTATCCAAACCATCTGGACCTCCACCCTGTCTACGCCACTGATAGAAGATGTCGCGGCGATCGACCCGTTATCTTTCAGCTTCGTTCTGCATTTATCGGATACAATTTTTTAGTACTATTTTGTAGCCGTTTTTCACACTATGTATTTTAGGCGCTGTATCCAGGGTATGAAAGCCTTTTTACTTTGTCACTTATAAAAAGAAATAATAATGACCAGCCTATTTAGTCACAGACAGTTGTTAAAAATTCTAGGATAAAATTTGTTGAATGTTATTTTTCAAAAAATAGTGGTGACAGTTGTATAAAACTGTACGCACACTGGGTATGTCATACCCGGAGCGCCTTGTCCCGGGTTAAATTGGATCAACTCAGTCCTGTGGTTAGCCTAAAGCCAAAAATAATGAGCTTGTGGTCGATATCAGCGGTTTCGAAACCAACGCGGTCTGGGCTGTGTGACTGTGAAAATTTTAAGGTAGTACCAATATTTTCAAACAGTAATCGTCAGCTTATTTAAGCACAGAATTTTTGTCATAAATAAGACGAAAAATATTATTCGTAAATAGTGATTAATGTGTGCTCCGTTAACAAAAGTGCTTATTTCGGCCCTGTTTATATATACACAATCTTTAATGTTGTTATGTGCTTTAGTTTTCAATATAAAAATTACGAAAGAAATCATCTTCTTGAATTATGAATCTTGCATGAATAACACGCATGGGCGGGCTTATTGATAAAAAGTCCAGACCAGGCGGAGGAAAGTGTCACAGAGTATTAACGGATATATAACACTACAGAGAAGTTAACTGGACAATGGTAAAAGAGGTTCTGCCATCAGAACCTGGTTTTCTATAGGCAGGTTAACTATTTTCTGCAACTGACCACCTGACGAAGACAAACTAAAATTAATTTAATGCTCTCGAAACTATTGCTGTAATCTCTACTCAGTATATGACAGAAAAGATCTTTTTCTTTAGGCGCAAAGAGTGTTAACAATTTGTTAACGGACAATTAATATGAAAGCTGGGTTTTGGAATTATAGGATCCCAAACTTTCTGAATTTTTTTCGTATGTAGGTTGCCTAGATAATTTTATTCCAATTGGTGCATTAGTAAATATTTTACAATATATATATATATATATATATATATATAGTTATTACAACAAGTCTTACAATCTAACAAGTATTCGAAATAATAATAATAAGTCACAGTTCAAAAATATCAACACATAGAAAATGCCCGTGACTTACGTTAAGAAAAATGTTTGTTGATGAGGGATTTTCATGTAAAACCGAAACGTCCAATTTTAATAAATTTTTAATGTTTTATGTAATTGTAATGTAATGTCTGTAATTTTAATGATTTTAATATAAACTTTCCATTTGTTCTGTAGTCAGGGCTCGTACGGTGTAATAGAATTTCCTCATTAATTGCGAGAATTTTCTTATAGAAAAACTCACCTTATATAATCGCACGATTAAATAAGATGAGTTTTTCTATAAGAAAATACTGGTAATTACCCCGAAAATTGCAGGACCACGTCCATCGTAGTCCTTCCAGGCCAGTTGGCATGGAATGACACAGTTAGGCACTTATACTACATATTGTTTTCGTATAGAATTATTTCATTTTGCGATTAAAAAACACAATGATTTCTATTCGAAAATAGTGGTGCTAAAACATTCGAATAGTTGTCGAGATTTGAATGTAAGAAAAGTTTAGAAAACTAGCTTTTACTTATTTACATTTTGATGAAGCACCACTTCAGAAAGTTAGATTTCCTTAGCCAAAAATTAAATGGCAATACTAGAGAACTCTAAATTTCATTCGTCTTTGCAAATCTTTTATTCACTTCTTACGAAAAATGAACTGGCTTTACGCTTAATTCCTTTAAAGTTTTGCCGTCATTGTGCATAAAAAATGAGTTAAAGAAGATAGAATCAGAAAGAAAATGTTAAACATAAAAAAGTTTTAATTTCTTAACAATTTCTTTTTTTTTACACAAAAGCTAAAAATATGGCTGGAATACCACTTTCGGGAGTTAAAAAAATTTGCCTTACTTAACCAAAAATACCTCTTATTAGATAACGCTAAGATTGCAATTAAAAACTATTGATATCCGAAAAGTTTTATTTACGGAGCAAGAAAACTGTTCTTTCACGTACGATTTGCTTTTATACTGTACGTGAAGAAATACTTTGAAATCCATTTGTTTAATAATTCTGGTCATATTCAATCATGTCAACAGTTTAGCCATGGAATTACTTTCCTAAGTTTAGGGATTATTAATTAAGGGATTAATTAGTGTTCGTTATTTTTTATCAGCTTAAAAAATAAATGCTTTTTTATCATATTTTTAATTAAAGATTATTATACAGTTTTCTATAATTTATCGTTAAAAACAAATTATAAAAATTGATGCATCTAACGTTCTATTAAAAAAGATCCTGCCGTAAACAACAAGTTGTCTCACATTAAAGCGGTATACAAAGTATGTCATTCCTAAGAAAGAAAAAATTATTTTTGCAGCTTTCGTTTTTTCAGTACATAAATCGTTTTAACGTGTTTTTATACGTGCCAAGATATGTTGAAGACAACTGTTTAAATATATATATATAATCACTGATTATAAACAGAAATCTACGAATAAATAAAGTAAACGAAATTTTTTAAAAAATAGTGGTATTCTAAAAGCGTAAACCTTGGCACTTATGTGTTTTATGTATGTCTCTTTAACTATGTACAATATGACTGCACAACCACGGGCACACTGATACCACTAGAATAATATGCTTTATTTAATGAAAGTAACTTTGCCATTAAATAAGTCAAAGATTAACTTTCGAATATTGTGATAGCAAACGACTTTCGCGAAGATTGGTTGCGTATCACTGCCATTCAAGATGTGAGTGGTTTTTACACTATTTTTATTGAAAAAATTGGCAATATCAATAATTTGACCTGTATTTTTCTATCTTGTTTAACTTAACTTATATTTAATTTATAATACTTTTACTCTATATGGAAAATATACTT